>CP139504.1:365015117-366267162 GCA_021014915.2 Artemisia tridentata subsp. tridentata | reverse complement strand
TATTCTGGACTATAGCCCAGAGTTCACCATCATCTTTCTGAGCCTCTTTAATACGCAACATCAGATTTGACTCAATCTTTAAACTAGCCCAGTAACCAACATCACGCCGAAAACATAACTCAACTTCCAAATGCTCCAATTCCTTGAGGACATTCGGATCAATCACCAAACTAGAAATCACTCCAGATTTCCGACTAAGTGCATCTGCAACCACATTAGCCTTACCTGGATGATACTGGATGTTTGTGTCGTAATCTTTCAGTAGCTCCAGCCATCGCCTCTGCCTCATGTTAAGCTCCTTCTGAGTAAAGATGTATTTGAGGCTCTTGTGATCAGTGAAGATATCACATGATTCACCATACAAGTAATGCCTCCAGATCTTCAATGCAAAAACCACAGCTGCCAATTCTAGATCATGAGTTGGATAATTTTCCTCATAGGGTTTCAGTTGCCTCGAAGCATAGGCAATCACCTTGCCGTGTTGCATAAGCACACAGCCCAAAACCTTCTTAGAAGCATCACTATAGATTTGGAAACCTCCAGAACCCGATGGTAAAGTTAGAATAGGTGCGGACACCAAACGTCGTTTCAACTCTTCAAAACTCTGCTCACGCTCATCAGTCCATACGAACTTTTCACCCTTCCGCATCAATTGAGTCAATGGCAACGCCAACTTAGAAAATCCTTCCACAAAACGCCTATAGTAGCCAGCTAATCCTAGAAAACTTCTGACTTCAGTCACAGTGGTAGGTCTCGGCCACTTGGTGATAGCCTTAACTTTAGATGGATCCATGGTGATACCATCTGCAGACACAATGTGACCTAGGAAAGCTACTTGATTTAGCCAGAACTCACACTTAGAAAATTTCGCGAATAACTTCTGCTGCCTCAGGATACCTAATACAATACGCAGGTGTTGCTCGTGCTCCTCGGACGATTTAGAATACACTAGAATATCGTCAATAAAAACGATGACGAATTTATCAAGAAATTCATGGAAAACCCGATTCATTAAATCCATAAATACAGCAGGAGCATTTGTTAAGCCAAAAGGCATAACCAGGAATTCATAGTGTCCATAACGGGTGCGGAAAGCAGTCTTAGGTACATCCTGCTCCTTAACTCGCAATTGGTGATAACCAGATCGCAAGTCGATTTTGGAGAAAACTTTAGCTCCTTGCAATTGATCAAACAAGTCGTCAATGCGAGGAAGCGGATAACGGTTTCGAATGGTAATGCGATTAAGCTCACGATAATCAATACACAAACGCATAGACCCATCATTCTTCTTCACGAAAAGCACAGGAGCACCCCATGGCGAAACACTAGGTCGAATAAATCCACAGTCCAACAACTCTTCCAGTTGCTCCTTCAACTCTTTCAGTTCAACAGGTGCCATCCGGTACGGAGCCTTAGAGATAGGTTCGGCACCGGGAATTAGATCAATCGAAAACTCCACTTCTCTAGCCGGAGGAAGACCAGGAAGTACTTCAGGAAAAACGTCAGCAAAATCCCGGACAATGGGAACACTAGAAATATCCGGACTCTCAACAGACAAATCCTTAACTGAGGCTAGATAACCTTGGCAACCATGAGACATCAAGGTTCGAGCTTTCAAGGCGGAAATGATTTTAACAGTTTTAAGAGGGCGAGATTCATGGTAAATGAATTCAGGATTATTCAGATCACGGAAAATCACATTTCTGGCGTGGCAGTCAATGGTTGCTCGATGGAAAGCCAACCAATCCATACCCAGAATGACATCAAAGTCAATCATGTCTAGAGGAAGTAAATTCGCCGGACGAATCCGATCATCGAAGCGTAACGGACAGTTCAAATATTCATGGTTGATAAGAATGTGGTTTTTCATGGGGGTTGATATAGCAATTGGGTTATTTAGTGGTGTTGCAGGTATGTTCAGTTTCTTAGCCAATTTCATAGATATGATAGAATGCGTTGCTCCAGTGTCAAATAACGCGAAAACAGTAAAATCACCAAAATACAAAAAGCCGGTAATGGTACCTGTAGCCTTAGCTGCCTGATCCCGTGTAGTAGAAAACACACGCCCAGTATTCGGAGGTGGAGGAGGCGGAGGAAGAAGATAGTTCTTAGCAGATGCAGGATTCTGCTTCGGGCAGTCCTTTACCCGATGCTCAGCAGACCCACATCGAAAACACGCACCAGATGCTCTACGACACTCTCCTGGATGACTTTTCCCACAAGTAGTACAGATAGGAGATGTAGGTAAGTTCCCAGATGAACCCTTCTGAGAACTCGATCCAGAACCACGAGACTGCTGCTGAAAACCCTTAGAAGGCTGATCCTTCCACTGCTTCTGACCATTATCCTGCCTAGAAATCGAACCAGCATCCTGACCTCTAGAATCTGGTTTCCGCTGATCATAGCTCCTACCTGACTGACCCTGATAATCATGACTACGATCTGACTGACCCCGCTGTTCAAAGCCCTTACCAGAAAATCCCTTGTTGTCCCGATTCTGGCCTTGCGGCTGAATCTTATCGCCATCACGGTTTCTCTTGTAACCCACCTTCTCATGAAATATCTCAATGTTGCGAGCTGCGTCGCAACATGCTGACGGATCAAGGAACTCCTGATTAAGAAGACGATCTAAAACCCAACTCTTCAGTGCCCACTTATAATGCTTAGCATGATGCTCAGCATCCCCAGCAACCGGGCCTACAAAGCTAACCAATCTCTGGAATCGCTCCAGAAATTCCCTTGCATTCTTAGACTCAAGCTGAGAGATAGTGTTGTACTCTCAAATAAATCTCTGTTGCTCGGACACAGGGAAGTACCGATTATAGAACGTAGCACGAAAATTAGCCCAAGTACAACCAAGAACATAAGCATCACCTCCCTTAGCTTCCTTGTGCGCCTTCCACCAGTTAAGCGCATCTCCTTCAAGCTTAAACGCAGCCAGACGAGTCTTAAACCCGTCTTCACAACCTAGTACCTCAAACAGCTTCTCCATGTGTATTATCCAGTCCTCTGCAGCATGAGGAGTAGCAGCAGAACTGAACGACAACGGCTTAAGTTTATTGAAACTCTCAAGCCAACCATTAATGGTAGTGGGTCGGCCCCCACCACCAGTACCACCCGAACCACCAGTACCACTAGAGGGACCAGCACCACCAGAGGGACCAGCTCCATTACGAAACTCATTGATCATCCGAGTGATCACCTCGTTAGCATTAAGCCCAGGTAGCAAATTGGCTATGGCATTAGCCACCAACTCCTCCAAATTAGGGATCTCCTCTTCCCCTTCAGAATAGTCACCACCACGACGAGTAACAACCATCTACAGGATTTTCAAACGATTAGAAAGATCAAACAGGAAATGATAGAGCAAAAGGAAAGCATGGCAGAGCAGGACAGGAAAAAGAGTGCGCGAAAGGAAAACCTAATGTCTACCCAAATCCTCACAGGTCAATAGCCTAAGCTCTAAGGTTTCATGAAAGCCTGTGCTCTGATACCATAAATTGTAACACCCCAACCCGACAAGGGTAAAGATATCACAACAATGGTGGCATATCAGAAGTCACAGAACATTCAATAAATAAAACCTCATAAGTCTTAACATTAAATCCAAAATAAGTCAACATGACTTAAATCAAAATGCAAGACAAAATAGCTTAAGTACAAAAATCCAATATTTAAATGCCTAAACAATGGCATATCAAAATAAATAGAAGTTCAAATGGTAAAGCTAAATAACTAAGGTCGACTCCGAAATAGATCGCTCACATCCCAAAGCTAAACCCAGCTCCTAGCTTAAGTACCTGCCACAGGAAAAGAAATGCGGCTGAGCTTCAAAGGCCCAGTGAACAGATATATAGATAATGGGAACAAATAGCAAGTAACAAAAGCAAAAGCAAATCAGGAATACGAAATCATACCGATACGAAATCAAAATGAAAGAATGAGAAATGAATCATGAATGAAAGAAAAGAACAAAGTGATATAAGACTTTTAGAAAACGAAACACAGCAATTCATCACGAGCCCAAACTACTTACGATACCATATCATACTAATATAGTGAAACATACCTGTGTAGAGTGATCAGCTCTCAGACAAAAGTGAAAGACTTGGATCGCACACACAATCAGTCACCAGATATAATAACATATAACATATACAGATAACAGGTCAAATCTAGAGTGCACCCATACGCCCCACAGACAAATCAATAATCATAATTATAATGGCCATAGCAAATAATAAATAAGGGACGGAACATGTCATCACTCTCCTGCCCTAGAGTCATATCAGAGGTGCGTCAATGACATGGACATGAAACCCTCATGTCTAGTGATTGGCTCGTAATATTAAACTGTAGAACAAAGGTCGGGCGTACTATCAATAAATCAAAATATTATCTTAAGGGTACATGGCAAAAGATTCAAATCAAAGATCACATCGAAAGTTCACAAACAAAAGGGAACATAGAAAAGGTATAGGGAATCCTAATAAGGAAATGAATTCTGAAAGAAAAAGAACTGAAAAGCCCTTACTGAAAGGACGGAATATCTGTACCTTATTAACTCAACAGAAAGGAAACAAACACGAAGCTGAGATTAGGTTTTCTCCTTCTTCACACCTAAAGAAGTAGAAGACAGAATTATAAACTATTCAAAACTCAGATTATTACTTTTAGTTTTACCTTTCCATTTGTAACTTTCCAGATTTAGTAATATGTTAATATTCCAGATTTGGTTAAATCCTTATTTCAAGATCATTATGGAATTAAAGTACCCTTTTATCAAGTTACAAAAGTTCAGGGTTAGTTATGACCATTTTCATAATTTAGGGTTTTAATTTCAATTTCATCAACTTCAAAGGTTTAAAATGAAAATACTTTAAATTGCTGATTTAATCCCTATGATACATGTATTTACCAAACAAGTACTTTATTTTAAAAATTTACAGAACTTCACCTCAGAATTATATGAAATACGAATTAGACCCTCAAATTTCAGTAATTACACAATTAGTCCCTTAACTTTCCAAAACTTACAATTTAATTCATAATTTATTTATAATTACATATCAATCCCACAAATACTCAAATTTACCCATTACACCCTGAATGAAATTATTTACTCAAAACAACTTCAAGTTTCCCAAATTTACACTTTTAGTCCTTCCATTTTAATTAATTGCAAATCGACACTTATAATTATAGTTAATTCATTTTCTTGCACATTTACACTTAAGACCCTCAAGTTATATTTTTCTCACATTCCTACTGACTTATATGACATTACAAAAATATCCCAGAAGTTTCAAAGTTGACAAAACAAGCCCTTACACTTTTTATTGCAAATCGTATAGCCTTTTATTTTACCAAAACAAGCCCTAGTTTTATCCAATCATTAAACCATCATCATACAATCATTAATTACATTAATTACATTAGATCTATTCATATAAAACCTAACCCTAATGCATTCTAGGGTTTTCTTCTTATTTCCTTTATTTTTCGACTAAACCGATTATAAACAATATTTCGTACTAATTATTCTGAGCTTCTACAAATCATGTGGTTATTTTTATAAGCTTATATTATCAGTATAGAACATATAAAAATTATAGTTGTACCTCAGAAAAATCGTATAACATTATTTGGAATTCATGTGTATTTTAACTCTTACAAATTCGTACGCCTTGTTTAACTTGCATGATCCATGTTCGACATTTTTACTGAGTTATATACAATATATAGATCATTAGAAAAATGCTATATCAATTATAGAACATAAGATTTAGGCGTGGGATTTTTATACCTATCGAGCGAGTGAAATCGAACAAACAAAAGCACCACAATCAAACGAAAGCTTCCACGACCCAAATCTTATTTTTCCTAGCTTTCTTACACCTTGATCAACTCCAGAAAATTGCTAGATCACGTCCAGAATGTCGAATGGATTTTTGGTCGATTTTTGTGTGTGTCGATATTTAGGGTTTCGGCAAAATAGGTTTTACAAAATAATGAATTGATTTTGTATATTATATTAGCCGACTAGGAGGGGGGATATACTCAGGAAATTCGGCCCAAATAGCTTGCTTAAAATCACACTTTGATTTGGTATACAATTCCCATATTTATCTTGTAATTATCTAATTAAAATGATTTTGCAAAATATATATAAAGTTTATTTAATTAAATTTTCGGACCATGCATATGTATATATGTGATTTTGTAATTTTTGTACATTCAATATAATGTAATGTTATCCCAGAATTTTAATTACTTGATATGTAGTTCGTTTTCAGAAGTTTGGAATTAATTCAGAATTGTTATAAATGATTTTATTTAGTTTTATGGCTTCAGGGGTAATTTGGTCATTTTATAGGTTATTTAAATTTCAGGTATTACACGCGCAGTAGCACATGACCAATTTTTTTTCGACCATAATGTGGACCAAACACAAACTTTTGTCCTCTTTTAGGAATTTCTTTTAATTTTAATTGTACTTTTAGGTTTTTGTTATTAAACTCTTTATAAAGCATGTAGTTTTCATTTCTGATGTCGATCTCTACGGAAACGCTGAGATTTGGTTTGATATTGTTGTTCAATCAACTACTTGGATCATATGGAGATACCAGAATAGAATTTGTTTCGATTCAAAACATCCACGCAAAGACACTCTTGGAGATGATATTATGATTTTATCTCATTCTTGGATCTCAAAAGTAACTCCCAATACTGTCTTTCACGGGTTATGGGTCACAATACCGTCTTCCACGGTGTATGGGGGAGGTTGAGACGTAGACAGCCTTCCCTACCTAAGGTAGAGAGGTTGCTTCCAGTTCTACGAAAGGTAAAAAAGGACCTCCGGCCTTGCAAGGGGTGAGGATCTCACATAGGAGTAAACTTTCATGCCTTAAGTGGCTTGATTGGATTGTTAATCCGAAAGTTGTATGTACAAATCATTTGCAATCCCTTTCTACTTCTTACTAGTTTTTAATGAAATCCGTCGTTCAAAAAATAATAATAATAAATAATAATAATAAAATAGAGATGATACTTGTATTATGTATGTAAATTGTAAATTCTTAACATGTGTAAATATAATTAACAATTTAGCAAACTAAGAGGATAAATGTTACTAGTAATTTTTTTTGTATATAGTAAACTGTGGGTGCAAATGTAATTAAAGTGTCTGTCTCTATATATGGTTTCTGTTTGTATATGAATAAATGGTTGTTTGTTTTGTGTGTTGAATAAAGTGTCTGAATTAGAAACAATTAATGTTATACCCTTTTATATGAAATAAGTGATGAATAAAAAATGTTGTTTGAAATGCTATTAACCAACATAATGCAAACAATTGATAAATATATGAAAATATACATCTCATATGACATAATAATATTAAGGGGTAAATGTTAAAAAAAGTACGCAACTTTACGTAAAACATGGTTTTACGTAGTCAACAAATAACCTTCCCAATTTTTTATGTTAACTCACTAATCCCCCCTAGAAAACGCATAGTTTAACCTTTGAAGCCCGTTTTTTCCACCTCACCAGGTTGACGCCACTTAGGCATTTAATTTTTTTTTAATCCACGTGTAAATCTTAATAATAGAAATACCCCTAACCCCAATATTCCCTCTTTCCATCTTCTTCTTCACCATTCACTCACCAAGAACCCTAAATCAATTTCTGCAAATTACAACAATTCGCTAGAGCTAGGGAACAATTAAATTCTTGTAATGTCTTCGTCTCCTTCAACAAATCGTTATAATAGAAGGAGATATACCAAAGAAGAAATTGCTCGTATGAGTCATTGTACTTGCAAATTCCCAATTTATGAACAAGTAGCTTGGACTCCTGCCAATCCAGGTCAACGATTCAAAGGATGTCCCACACGTGTAAGATTCCAAAATTTAAGCATATTCATAACTTTTTTGTATTTCGTTGTATTTCTGATGATTGATTTACGTTTACTGGTGTTGTTGTCGTAGAATAAAGACAAGAAATGTGATGTTTATGGATTTCTTGATGATGAATTACCTTCACAATACTACAAGGACCTTGTGTACAAGTTGTATAAGGATAACCAGTTTTTGGAGTACAAGGTAGACACCCTTACTCACAAAGATGATGCGGATAATCAAGTTGCAAACAACTCTTCATGTCAACTACCAATGGAAGTCATTTACAAAGATTTGAATGAGTTAAAGGTGAAGGGTAAATTGTATGACATTCTCTTCGTTGGTTCCACATCTTTGATCATTGTCTTGGTGGTTTTGCTTGCATATGTTATTGTGGTGTCCGTTAGCAAGTAGTTCTTTATATAATATACTTTCAAGTAGTTAATGTTGTTGTAAAGGACCATTTTCTTGTAATGATGTAATGTAGTTAGCTTATGAACTAGTTAACAAATGAAACTTTATGTTTTGTATGAACTACTTAATGAATGGAAAGGTCCATTTTCTTGGCAGTAATACTTGAAAGTTAATGTACATTATCTTTTGTTTGTTTTGTATGTACCATGGGGTTGTATTTCTTGTTGTCTTTTTGTGATGCTTTTGGCTATTGTAGGTTCTCAAATTGGTGTCACTGACGAGTACAACAGGATACTTTTGTCATGTAGGTTCTCAATTTGATAGCTGCACAAATCTCATTCAAACTACAACAAACTAAGTTTCATTATTACGTTCACAAAATTAGTACCTTACCAGAAACTCAACACACAAATAAAATGACAATTTGTTATACGATTTTTGGATTCATTCTAATCTTATCACCGAATGCCCTACCTATCCATTTAAAAGTTACTAGCCTCCCAAATTCAAAATTTCTTACACAAGTGTGGGTATCACGTAAAGATATAACCTGAAAACTTCCTTCTCCATGCAGCATCCTTCCGAAACATCTCCAAGGGCAATCCTTGTTGCCCGCTTTCTCAGAAGGCCACTTCTTGAAATTTGCCCTTTTTCCCTTAGTGGGATCCCTGAGCTTCTCTTTTCGTTGTCCACACCTTGCAATCACATCTTTTTTTGTGCTCCGCTCTAGCCATAGTGAGTACCCATTTGCCAAAGCATATTGGGTAAGGCATTCTTTAAAACTGTCTGCATTAGCGTACTTCTCCCCTAGCTGTTAGTACAATTTATTAGTGTGAGTTTAATATGATAGGCAAAATAGAAGTTGATACACATAACATACATAGAAAATGTGTCACACGTACCTTAGGTTTTTACAATTCTCCACAGCCGCAAATGGGTCTGTTAACCCCACTCCATTACCTCTTAACTTCTTCAATAAATTTCTCATGTGTCTCTCATGGTCCTTCACTAACGGCCCTAAATTATAAGAAGCAGAAGACTCAGACTCATCAGAAGACTCATCCTGATGTGCCTCTTCCGCGTGTTCATCATCAGCAGTTGCATGTTTCCGTTCCAAGTAACGTTTTCTCAACTGAATTACCTCGTCATCCCCGTTACTTAAGTAATCATAAGACTTATCCGACTCAACAGACGAGTCGTACGACTCATACCCAGAGGAGTCGTTACCACTCGTATCATGAGTCGTATCAACATTATCTTCACTATCACTTTCTGAGGTAACCGGGTTGGTGTTCTCCCTAATGTGTATACCAGAAGCATGACGTACGTTATTTGTAGACTTTGATTTATGCTTTTCCTTTCCTGTCATTACAGACTTACCCTTATCTAAATTCTTTTGCCTAGCAAGCACAAGTTCATCAATGTTCTCATTTGAAGCATCCTGATCATGGTTATCCTGTTCAGCCATATTCTGGACAACTTCAACAATTGGATCTCTTTGCTGAAAAGCCGCATCTTCAACGCCATTGTTATCTTGCGTATCCTCCATTGCAATATCAGGTTGAACCTCATTGTTGCTCCTAGTATCCTCCACGTCCACATAGTCCGGAATCTTATCCACTTCAACACCGTACTCCTTATACACCTCATCCTCAGTGAGGAATGGGTAATCATAAGCATGTTCATCTTCATGATTCCAGACTCTAAAAAAAGTAACCTTGCCCTCAAAATCTTTTCTAAGCGGCCTATTCTTGAAGGGGGGGGGGAGAAGACCTAAGGAATGGACTATGTTCTTCTTCCTCAGCCCAGGCAATCAATTGATCAGCAGACAACTCAGATGCATCCTTTTTTAGTTTATCGTGTTGTCTTTTTTTCGATGTAACTTCGGAGTCTGAGCTTTCTAAACACAAATTCTGGTGGTAATAAGGTGCCAAATTTTGTGGGGAATGAGCAAGAAAAAGTTGAACCACCTTATGCTGTTTAGCATGATCATACAATGCATGTACATCTACATCCCTTTCAATTATCTTCAAGCCCCCACTATGAATATCTAGTCCAGGAATGCAGTAATACAATGCCCATATATTTTTCTTTACCTTCGCTACTAACAAGTCTAACAGTGGACTAAACATAATCCTATCATTCGATGACGCCTCCATTACTAACTCCCTACCATAATCATACCTTAAAGGGTCAAACATAAATACACCATTGTAGTGTATTTTGAACACCACATCAACTGGTATGTCAATCATATCGCACCTGTTACAACATATAACAATAATTTAGCCTATGTATACCAAATTCAGGCAAAATATATATATATATATATATATTTTCATTATATTTAATTAAAACTATACAAATGTAGTAAGAAGATGTTAAAATAAACATGGAATATACCTTGTGTCCCCTCCAATTGTGGAATGGACCAATCAATTGAATGAATTTAACCTTGTTACAAATTAGGGTTTGGACCACTTCTTTGGAAAGTGACGTTAAAATAAGATGGTGTGGGGTAAAGTTGGGGATAAATTTAGGATAAGGTTGGAATATAATATGGGATCCTCGTACCTAAACCTCGTACTGTCATGGGCGTGTGGAGTTTTAATGGAGGCATGTGGTGGGGATAAAGTTAGCATGTGGTGGGGAAGAAGAATAGTGACATGTAATTCCAGGTTGGTATTATAATTAACTGGTATATCTAAAATAACTTGTTACCGGCTTCAAAGGTTAAACTATGCGTTTTCTAGGGGGGATTAGTGAGTTAACATAAAAAAATTGGGAAGGTTATTTGTTGACTACGTAAAACCATGTTTTACGTAAAGTTGCGTACTTTTTTTAACATTTACCCCTAACATTAAATAGGACCAAACCGACATTAACAAGTTGATGATAATTATAAAACAAGTTCTCGAGCTAATTAAACGTGATATTTTAAGAACAAATCTTAAATTCAAACATTTGCAGATAACTGATTTGCAATCTCATCACGAAAAGAAGCCATATATTGCGTGCTTTGAGTACCCCACTATGATCCATTTGTCTCTTCTTCTCCGCTTCCTTCTGGTTGTTCTTCATTGTTAGTTATAGTATCCTCCTCGCTCTCTGAAAATAACACATCTTCAATATTAAATTTCCGTATAAAGTTGTGTATAGCAAAACAAGCAATTACAACATCTCTTTGCGTTGAGAATTTAAATGGTGCCATCTGTTTTAGTATCGGAAATCTTGCCTTCAAGACTCCGTAGGACCGTTCAATAACATTTCTGAGTTGCGCATGTGCATGATTGAATTTCTCTTCTTTAGTTAATGCCCGTCGACGTCGAAAATCTGCTAGCCAATATCTTGTGTTACGATATGGAGCCCAAAATCCACGTGTATTTGCATATGCCGCATCACAAAGATAATACTTATCTGCAATTAATTAATACGAAAAGTAAGAAAATACTATTTGGGGATAACCTGAAACATGTAGCTTTCTAATTACATTTTTTTTTAAAACTATGATTTTAATTCTACAAATATACTTATTCGTGGCGTAGATATTTTTTGGTTTGCAACAATAATTAAAATAATTATACCTTGTTGAGGAAACGGAAAGCCAGAAGTCGGGTTAAATACAACTTCCATTAATATCCTAGAATCATGAGCGATACCTTCCCATCCAGCCCAAGCAAATGTAAATATCATATTGAAATCAAAAATTCCTAACACATTTTGGTAGCAACGACCTCCTGCTCTTCCTCGATAAGCTGTTTGTTGACCCGCAGGCACAATTGCGTGCACAAGAGTTCCATCTAGCGCACCTATTGCTCCCTTCATATATAAAGAAAAATATATATATTACATTATAAAGTAAGATATGGATTTGCTACTGGAAAAGATTGCACTTGATTCATCTTGGAATGCCATGGATTTTATCTACTCTTATGATTGCACTTTTATGGTTCTTTTTGTCTACTATGAAAACATTGCTATGGATTTTGTCATGGATTTGCTACTGTTATGAACTTATGACTGCACTTTTATTTCCTACTCTAATGAACTTATGCATTTGCTATTGTATGCATTTCCAACTTTTGCTACTTTATTGCATTTGACAATCAAGGAAACTGAAGGAAACAGGGCATTTAGGAGTACAAGGAACTTCTTAGAACATGATCGGGATTATGATACTTAATACTATTTTCAACACATTTTACAGCCTAGGGAAGCGTGTATTCGATGTCTATGTGCAGGTAATTTAACTATTAAAAATAGAGGTGGAAAATTAGACCCATTTACTGTTAAACGGGTCAATTTGGGATATGTTTTATCTCTAAAGGTTAATGTGACAAGTAACACACTCAAAATTTAACTTTACTGGGCTGGAAAACATACCAGAAATATTTCTCTCAACTTATTTTGTCTATCAGACGTTGAGCTTGCATCAACTGATGTTGGCCGTATGATTTCCTTTGCAAATTGCATCATCCCTTGTAGAACTTCATGAAAACAGTTATGGATAGTCTCCGTTGAATGTTGAAATCTTCTTTTAACCATTCTAAAACGTTCATTATGTCCAATAATTGTCAAAAAGATTGCCATCTTTTCCTCAACACTTATGTACCTACTATCTTGCAACCAATTTTTTTGTTTTAAATGATTGCATAACAGTACATATGCATCACGAGAGAGACGCATCAATTCTTGACATTGTGTGTTGGATCCACTTAACAACTCTTGTGTGTACGCATGCCCACTTAATGCTGAATTGTTATCCCTTATCCTATGTAATCTCGTTGATTGGTTTCTTCATCTTACGAACCAATAAAGAATAATTAGAAACAATATTTCTTCTTCGAGATCCATAACCTTCAAATAATAAAGCAACAATTAGCTCCAACAAGTATATATAAAGTATATTCCATTATAATATTTCATATCATATCAGAAGCATAAAACATTATAATATTTCTGTTAGGATTAGGGATAGGTAAACAAGGGGCAAAAGGTGGAGGACCAGCAGCAGAAGCACAAAACCAGGTAGCAATACAAATTAAGATCAGAAGTTGGGGCAAAACCTAGTATTTTATTATCTAATTTATGAAGTACAAGTCTAATGCCCAAAATACAAAGTTCTATATCTCTATGTTATATAGAGAAGTAGAGAACAAACCGACATACAAAGTACAAAATATCTTACTACTTAAGATAATACCAAAAAGACCAAAATACCCTTAGGAGGTTGAAGTCAAAATATCTAACAATATCCACCTTGAGTTCAACTCCTAAGTAACACCACATCTCCAATTTTGAGCAAATCCAAATAGTGACGAAACTTGCTCAAACGAACTGATGGTTGTAATGTAACTATCCAACTTACAACCAAATTTTCCAATGGTGAAAACATAACCTGTCAAGGATCTTCTAGCATCAAGATCCGTAGCAAAATCCAAATCTGAGTAGCCGGCAACCAAATTCACGTTCACCACCGTAAATGAGGCCAACATCACAGGTCCGGAGTTAAACTCCTCCACCTGCTTCAAATCAGATTCAAAGTTCCAAAGGCTAGAGATACTAGCTAATTTCAAATCAAACGATCGATTCCAAAAGCAATCCGAGACAAAATCGATCTAAAGCAAATGCCGATGACCTTCAAAACGAACAATCAAATGTTAGCCGACAAATTCAAAACGGCCAACCGAACAAACATATCGGCTCAAACGATCTTCACCAATGACAATCAAATTCAGGCAGCAAACTTCAAAAGCTCGACAAACGAAGATCCAAATTTCCAAACCGACAAATTCCAAACGATCGAACAAAATTCAAACGACCTGATTATAACCAAGTCTCCAAACACCAAATCGATCTTCAAATTTCAAATACTAAATTCAAATTCTAATGACCATATTGACAGCATCACCACCAAGTCTGATAGAACGAAGCAAATAAGACCACCAGGTCCAAAAACGCTACCAGGTCTGGTACTATGCATGAATGGCCACCAAATAGGTTGAAACCTAACTTCCAGTTGCAATGAACAGCTCCAAATCGAAAAAAGAATAAACAGCAGCATCACAATGCGTTTGGACCTGTTTGAACAATCAAGGATATGCACATCGAAGCTTAACCCTACTTCCAATAAAACCAATCATCACACAAGACGCATGATGACCAGTAATGAGGACATATAATCACTATGGACTGATTCTTAGCGACATCAGCACCCTCAAGAGAACAAGAGGATCAGTGATTAACCCAAAACAAATTCGAACTACCATAGACGACCACAAGAGGCTGAGGACTTGTTTAGGACTATAATACGGTAAACCAACATCCAAACGCGCCATAGAGCAAACATGTATAGATGAATGACCAATCCGAAAAAATTAATCACCAGATATGATCCTGTATAACAAATCAACATATACATGCATATCCAGCTTTAACTTCCAATCTATATGTATAGCGGCCCAGATAAGTATGAACAGAACAGGAAACCACCAGGACTGGTATACAAAGATACGAACAGATAACGAATAATAAGGTCAAAGAATAACCCTAACATCCCAAACCTAGTATAACACTAATGTAATATTAGGGCCAGGTGTTAGAACAAAACTCCAGCAACTCGCCACCACATACAACACCAGCATAATCAAACCAGCAGCCAACCCGTCAGAATGAGCACAACTTGCCACAGTCAGAACTAACAAACGCAAATCCCTATAGCAAAACCAACGATGGAACACCATAAGTCATCGCGTACCAATAAGTAAACAAGTGCAAACAGCCACACCATTCACAAGCGGATCATGCTCCACCATAACTGATTATTCCAAAACTCTAAATATGTTCAAACCAAAAACCATCATTCAAAGTTCAAACCCAAAATCCCAAATTCAAATACAAGCCCAATGAGTAACAGATCCACAAAATAGAGATTAAACAATCTCTACACAAACCGATCGATTCAACATACAAAACCTAACTATCCCTAATCCCAATCAACAAACACCTTCAATCTTATCAAACGAGCACAAGCAAAATCAATTGAAACAATAACAAAACAAACACACCTGATGTTTCCAAGATTGATCGACAACCACCACCAAACACGAAACAATAAATCATACCTGATGTCTCTTCAAATTGGTCGAATCAACCAAAACACCAAGTAGAAACAAGAAACCAAACGATATCAAGATGATGAATCTTGAAATCAACCAGAAACAAGTGTCGATCAAAAAACCCAAATCAAATTGTTGCTTGCTTCAAATCGATCGAGTGGCTCTGATACCAATTTGTTAGGATTAGGGATAGGTAAACAAGGGGCAAAAGGTGGAGGACCAGCAGCAGAAGCACAAAACCAGGTAGCAATACAAATTAAGATAAGAAGTTGGGGCAAAACCTGGTATTTTATTATCCAATTTATGAAGTACAAGTCTAATGCCCAAAATACAAAGTTCTATATCTCTAAGTTATATAGAGAAGTAGAGAACAAACCGACATACAAAGTACAAAATATCTTACTACTTAAGATAATACCAAAAAGACCAAAATACCCTTAGGAGGTTGAAGTCAAAATATCTAACAATTTCATATATACAGTATGTTCCATTATATACTTTATAAAGTAGATATAAAACATAATAATGTTTGATAACACCAACAACATATGCTATAGGGGAATATTACCAGGTATATAAATACATTTGTGATAACATGTATATAACTACATTGGTGCTGCTGCAGGTGGTATAATTTGTCAAGCATCAGGTAGTACACATGAAACAAACATGAGCAAATTCATTAAAAATATCATTGAAAACAACTATTCATTAAAAATAAAAGCAAATACAATAAGTTCCACAATACTAAACCAAACATAAGCAAATTCGTAGACAAGTTCCTAGACATGAATTCTAACTAGAAGATAGAAAGCACCACTTAAAACAACTACTGCGAGTTCAACTCGCTTCTTGAATATTCCTAAACAGATGCCATAACATAGAACATACTTACCACATGAATCCCTTGCTACGCCCGATCATCTTAACCCAGTTAACACACTTGTCAGCTTTCATCTTCATCCAAGCTTGCCTATAATGATCATTTGGCTCACAAAAATTGCAAGTGCAACATCGTACAGCTGGTATCTTCGTCCCACCCAATCTCGTCCAACCTCTTGAGGCAATCATCAAATGTAGGAGGTTCAAGTTTTTGAGTCTTTGGAGGTGGTTCAGGTGTGTTATGTTTTTCAACCATGATTTTCAGAACACCCATGATTTCTTCTTCTATGACTGCCATCACTTGTTTTCCCTTCCTCTTAGTTTTTTCAGCTTGAGGGTGAGATAAGGATTGCGTTGCTACAGAAATGGGTTGTGATGTTTCCACGATCTCGATCTCTTGACCATCTTCAATCACGAGTGGCTCATCACGTGGTATAGGCTCATGTGAACTCGGTCCCCAACTTCGAATTCCCGTGGACATTGCTCCATCAAACAGTAGTGCACAAAGGTCAGGAAAAGGCAAAGTCGTCTTCCTCAATCCTTCAACGTGCCTATACACAACGACGACGAATAACTAAGCCAAAAAATATATATACATATATTAAGTAAGAAAGTAACCTTCATTTCTATCTCCCATTCCTCATCAGTTAGATTAAACGTGTTAGTTGATGGGTCATAAACATTTCCAGTCTTGTTCCTTAGTAGTTAACATGCTCCATACTTCCCTTTGAGATAGTCGTAATGATTTTTCATTTGCTTATGGTCAAAACTAAAATTATGGTTTTCATTAAGTACTTCTGCGACTTTTTTCCATGAATGCACTTTTAGACTACCACCCTCTCGCCCATTGAGAGATATCTCTTGAATACAAGCATCTAGAAAGGTTCTCACCACACTCAAGTTTTTCCAGCTCACTCTAACACGTTTTGCTTTTTCGAGTTCACTGGTTTAATCCATGCCTAGAGATATAAATAAAGCGCACTTACGATCACAATCCCTTAGAATAAAACTTAATTATATATAACTGATAATGTATCAATTAGTAGTATTGTATTATGTGTCTGGTAGAAAAAAAACATGCAAAAAATCTGTGTGAATAAGATACCACATAAACATTTATGTAAAGCCAATCACGTTTTAGTAGACCAATGACCTAACTACAGTAGACCAAAGACGTAACTCAGATTTCATAGACAGGTGATACCAAAACACATAACTCAAACATTTAAGTGTAGTTTGCCTCACAATACGCCTCAACGCACAACCTAAATTGACAGTTTGCATAGAATAAAACATCAGTACATAATATAAAAGTTAATACAGTTTTATTGCTCCAAAGAAAACAAGATGCCTAACTTTCACCAAATCGCTAATACCAGGAGATTCTATATACCTTTGTTTTCATCAATTATTGTAAGTATTCAATATTCTTTTCTCTGAGACCTATGATCATATAGCTACCTTTATTTAAACTTATGACACAGTACCCCATATATCCTATATTAATACTGAATTCACATGATCCATTGTATGTTTAAAATTCATCTGAGATTTACGCAAAGCCAATCATGTTCATTCTTAATTCTTCAATGAAACTAAACATTAAGTGAGCACAACAACAAACAGAACTATGAAACAACTACATAAACATTTTATTCAGAATTGAAAAAACGAATGAAACAGGGAGAGGACGTACCTGATTGATTGCAAGTGGTGAATGGCAGTTTGCAGTAAAAATATGTAGATCATGGTTAGGACTTAGGAGAATTGGGGGTAAAAATACTTGAAGGATTTAGCGACCTAAAAACAAGTTAGGTGAGATTAGAGGGTGAGAAGTGGGAGGGTAAATATGTAAAATTAGGATAAAAGGGATGTAGTTAATTTAGAGACCCTCATCTCTTTAGCTTTTTCTAGGATGTCATATGTTAGTTTTAAACACTAAACAAATATCCATTTGGCGGCGGTGGTGGTGGTGACTTAATTAACTTACCTATTTTTCAGTTAAGACACATTAATTTGTTATCAAACACTACCTTAGAGGTTTTAATAAAAAGGCAAATGGCACAAAAAGCCACTCAACTTAGGGTCTGTTTTCAATCAAGGTACTTAACTTTTTTTCTTGCACATAAAGGCGGCCAACTTTTTTTAGCGGATTTATGTATTTTTTTTTTCTTTTCTAACTTCCGTTAACTCACTTAGTAAATTATATGTTTGGTCATTGAGTTTGTATAGTCATTTCATGCACCATTCACCACCACCCACTACCACCACCTGCCAGCACCACCTGCCACCTCTACCACCATCGTCCACCACCACCACCACCATCGCCGCCACCACCCACCTCCACCACCACCATCCGCCACCACCACCAACCATTGCCATTTCATGCATCCACCACCACCACCGTCCACCACCACCACCGTCAGCCGCCACCACCACCTAGTTCCACCACCAACACCAATCGCTGCCACCGTCCACCACCACCACCGTCAGCTGGTGGTGGTGGTGGAGGTGGTGGTGGTGGTGGACGGTGGTGGTGGCAGCAGTTGGTGGTGGTGGCGGACGGTGGTGGTGGCGGTGGCTGGTGATGATGGCGGTGACTGGTGGTGGTGGTGGACGGTGGTGGTGGTGGCAACGGTTGGTGGTGGAGGAGGACGGTGGTGGTGGAGGTGGGTGGTGGTGGTGGTGGTGGACTATGGTGGTATAGGTGGCAAGTGGTGGTGGCGGCAGGTGGTGGTTGTGGCAGGTGGTAGTGGGTGATGGTGGATGGTGCATGAAATGACTATACAAACTCAAGGACCAAACATGTAATTTACTAACGAAGTGAGTTAACGGAAGTTAGAAAAAAACTTAAATCCGCTAAAAAAAAGTTGACTGCCTTTATGTGCAAGAAAAAAAATTGAGTATCTTGATTGAAAAGAGACCCTCAGTTGAATGACTTTTTGTGCTATTTTCCCTTAATAAAACTTTGTGTGCTGATGCTTTTGGGGGCATCTGTTAACCTTATACGGAGTATAACAGAAGAGACGTTTTCTAACGAACACTGTTCCGTTCTGTTATATTTTTCACAAATGTATAATAGTACAATTCAGTGGTTATTTCTAGATTTATTTATCTCCGATCTTTAGAAAAAAGAAATATGAAAAATTATCTCTATTGGCATTGACAAATTAATATCTATATTTTTAAATAAATCAACGAGAAAAAATAAAATTAATCTATTATGTAACTGTTATTAGCCTTCCAAAAAAAAAAAAAAAATGTAACTGTTATTAAAACTGAAGAAAATATAAAATTAACTCAACGAGAGAACTTCAAGTTATCAAGACAAGATCTGGCGCAGGTGGGTCTAGGTGAATAGGTGATCACAACATTTTTAGTTCCAGATCATAATTTATAAATGTTAACTTAATTACTTACTAGACACATAATTAAACGAAATAAAAAGACATCAGATGATTTTAAGTTTTTAATAAAGTAACTAACTACTCGAAAGCTAAAACACATGAATGTTTTAAAACTATCACACATTGTGATTTCCATTATATATCCATGAGACTATACGAACCAACTATCAACCTTATCCAAATCTTCATAATCAGTGAGCAAGCTATCATCTCATTGCCCTGCTTCTTCCGCATCCATATCAACAACTAATTGCCCTGCTTCTTCCGCAGTAGCTGCTTCCATAAGAGCTGCTTGTCTAGCTAAAGAGCTACTTAATTTCTCAACTTTAATTTCCAACACAGTTTCTGAAACACCTTTGTGCCTACGTGTAGTCCAATCTACGGGTTCTGGAAATTGGAAGGAAATGGCCCAGGGTTCAGTCGGGCATAGCTGGACCATGTGTCTTTTGGTTCTGATGTTACGGCCATCTCCAAATACTGCAGACCGAGTGATTTGTGCTGCAATAATGACCTCATGATCGATGCCATTGAATGTCACTTTAATTTTACCTGTATTAAATATAAAAATGACCCAACTAATTAATAGATGAAAATTATTAAATACTACTAACCTAGTTCAAATATTTGTCTAGTTAAGAAATGTTGCCATGTTGGTAATAAACGAACAAAACCAATAAAAAAAATTTCGCATTGTTTAAAATTAGCAAAACCAAATATAAAGGTACTTAATATTCAAAAGTACAAAATTCTAGTTCACAGGTACTATATTCAATTTCCATTGATCTCTATTTAAAATGAACTAAACTATAAAATAGTTTATTAATTATAAACAAATTAAACTCAAATATTAAAGCATGTAGGACACGTCCAATAAATTACAAAATTTATCAAACAACCCTTATAATTTAAGTCACATTTCCAACAAAAATACTTAAAACATTTTATGAAGTGCAAAAAACCACTCAAAATAGTTGTCAGGATCCCGATCCTGATATTAGGATCTTATGATTTTACGATACTGGAAAGCAAAAACGATCCGGATCCTACATAGGATCTTTGCAAGTTTAAGTTTTTATAGGATCCCAATCTTGACCATATGATCTTAAGATCTAATCCGATCCGATCTTACTTTTCTCGGATTACAAACTAAAAAACTATAAATTTATGGGTTATTTTTTTGTAGAATTCAAAAAACAACATGTTAATCTTTTTAAACATTTCATAATCATAATTTAGGACAATATTTCTATGAAACATTCATAATATTTTGTGTTTATAATGTATAATAATTTGTATATTTGTATAATATTACAAAAACTATTAAGAAATAACATTAGAGTATGATCTTAAGATCCCGATCCGATCTTACAATCACGATCTTGTAAAGACGAAAACGATCCTAGACAGGATCTCGATCTTGAAAACCTTGCAAAAAACTACTCAAAATATAATATTGTTCCAAATGAAACTTTTTTTAGTTGGTTATTTCTGAGTGACTCAATGGAACATGGTTGCTATTTCGTGATTTCCTTTTGCAAAATGTTTACCGTAACCAGTTACCTTATAACAAATGGAAGAATATTGAATCTCAAGTGGTTTTGCGGATGCAAACAAACTTAGATTGACTTAATAGGAATAATGTAAAACTTGGCCACTAACGAATGAGATTTTACCTAAAATGCAGTATATAATGTTTGAGTTAGTGGATCAAATAGAACAAATTTATATTTGGTTTAGATAAAAATGAGACTTACTTTTGCCTCCCTGAACTCTTGCAAACTTGATTTTAACAACGTAGTTATGTTGACTAGCTGCTAGTTCACTTATGCTGGCAAGTGGTTGGCCACGTCCATCCGATGCAGATCCATATAACATTACATGAGGTATTGGTAAAGGATGAAAACCTTCTACATTTGGTCCCGAATCCAATGCCATCTCAGACCGTCCTATAGAAAGAGTAAAGCAAGAGATGAGAAGCAATAACACACGTTCGCTTTAATATGTAATCTTGGTGGTAATAAGGAATGAAATCTCAAGTAATTAATATAATGTTGTCATGAATCATGTTTCCGTACTGAATATTCAAGATGTATGGTCTTTACACACTTGCACCGCGCGTGTGACTCTATGAGCGATATTGCCAATGGTGACTATAAAGATAAAATATTTACCTCAACTTAAATCATATAGTATTCTCAAGCTAAATCCACTTAGTACTTTTTGAAATGGATTATGGATTCTTCCACATAAATTCAAGAAAGCAGCCACAATGATTGCCACCAAATGCACAGATCAAATGCTATGAAATGGATTTGAATACACGTTAAGTTCGATTTTCCTTTATGAAAAGTATTATAATTGAAATAGTATCCTTATTTTGATTTTAAACAATCAAACATGAAATGAAGCAGAGAACATATAAATCCACAATTAAAGTACCTCAGATGAATATATTTGCAAGCTCAAAAATCAATATTCCACAAGAAAACCAATCTCAATTAAGCATCTTTAGAAAGTATGAGCATGCAAGCACAATAGTCATAGAGTGGGAGGTAAAATTTTCAGTATTTGTTTTTATATTAGCTGACGTAAATACTTCTACAATTCGTTGTTTTACACAACCGGTTATAAAGGGCATACGTCAGAAAGGAGGTCATACGTAGAAAAGAGGGTATACGTCATAAAGGAGGGTATACGTCACAGGATCACGTCTTAATTAGAGTGGATGCATGGTAACTAGCTATATTCTAAGAAAATATAAACACGAAATGTTTTCGGATGTTAAGGAACACGACATTACCCTGTGAAAGGCAAGTTTTTTAGCATAACTTCCATGGTTCATAAAATGATTTTTTTATGATTCTATTTGTAATGTATAACTAGAGTAGTTGTGCCTTTGGCATGTCTAAGGCTTTTTTTGGTTTGGTTTGTTTATCAAGCGTGTGTGCTTGAGGTTAATGAGGTACATCAGTCACATTCCATTGTACTTAATTTCTTTGGTTTTAATATATTTTACCGGGGTAACCCTTTACCCAAAAAAAAAAAAAAAAAAACAAAACAAAAAACCTTGAGATTATAAATATATATATATATATATAGTGAGACTTTCTTGCGAGAACCATTTTATCTACGAGAACTGAGAGAACCACCAAAAACATACATGCACGCCTTCAATAATTGTATTTTTGCACATATGTTCTAAAAACAACATATATATTCTTAAAAAAACATAGTTGTTCTAAAGAATTTAATAAGAAATTGGAAATACAACATTTTTCTTTGAAGGTGTGCATGTATGTTCTTATAAGGCGTGCAATGACAATATTGCGGCCTTGTGTAAGGTTTTTGTGAAAAAAATAGGATGAGTTCATGATGATATTGAAGAACATAGGTGGATACTTACGATTATTGATGATTTGCATGTATTTTTATTTTATTTTAAAAGGCGTGCATGTATGTTTTTTGTGGTTCTCTCAGTTCTCGCAGATAAAATGGTTCTCGTAAGAAAGTCCCCCTATATATATATATATATATATATATATATATATATATATATATATATATATATATATATATATATATATACAGCCTCGCACACACACTCCTGTCACAAGTGAAGTTTCGTATAATTCATTAAACTAAGATCAAGGACTGGAACTCTTTCTCTATATACTCACACATGTTTATTTCACATCATATGAGCCATAAACATGCCATCTGATATGCAGCATAAATAAAAACTAGTTCTTATGACTTTCCTTGCGATCACTACAAGATCCAAGATAAAGTTATAGAGATCCATCAATCAGGAGATAATGAAAAACGAGTGGTATGGTGGTTACACACATGCACCCTATGACACAATGAGCAATTTTTCATTTGGTGACATTATGTAGATAAATACACTTAGGACCATTTGAAATGGATGATAGATTTCTTAATTAGCATAGATTCAAGAAAGTAGCCATAGTGATTGCCACCAAATGCCCAGAACGAATGTTATGATCATTCGGATACGAGTTAGATTTGATTTTCCTAAATGATAGATACATGTATGATTTGGATAAACTCAATGCACACACAAACAGTATGATTTAAATACAAGTCAGATTAGATTTTCCTTAATGAAAATATTAATTATAAGTGAACTAGTATTCTCTGGATTTAATTTGATTTAGAAAAACCAGCATGAAAGGAAGTAGACAGCATATAAACCACAACTAAAGTACCTCAGATTAATAAATTAGCAAGCTCAACAATCAATTTTATTTAAGCATCATAAGAAAGTATTAGCATAAGCAAGCACAATAGTCATAGAGAGAGGTTAAATTCTAGTAGTTTATTTATATAAGCTGACGTAAGAAAGTATGCCATATATGTGTGATTTTACATACCCGAGTCAGGCAGTGTGCCATACGTAAATTTACATAACCGATTACTAAAGGAGGGCATACGTCACAGAGTCACGGCTTAGAGCAGATGCAAGAAATGTTGTCTGATGTAAAGGATCACGCGACATTACCTTAGATTAAAAGTTAAGTTTTTCTTATAAATGGAACTAATTATCTATATGCTCACACGTGAGTGTACAACATAAGGCATAAAAATGTCATCGGATATGCAACATATAAGTGGTTTTTATGAGTTTCCTTGTGATCACGACAAGATTCAGGATTTCCTAGTAATGATGAATTTAGCAAGCTAGGATTGACGAATTTAGCAAGCTAAGATTAAGTTTGTATTAGTCAGTGTTGCCAGCCATCAGCGTTTGAATAAATAATCATATTACGCGTAAAAATAAGTATTTTAGAACAATCAGTATGTCATGTTCAATGAACTTAAGTGTTAAACAAAATCTCACTTATTATTATTATTATTATTATTATTATTATTATTATTATTATTATTATTATTATTATTATTATTATTGTTGTTGTTGTTGTTGTTGATATTAGAACGATCAACAACCTGGAAGCAAGCTCGGGAAATCCGAACCTCGTAATGAAAACTCAACACACCACAGCAAGTTATGATCGACAGAAAAGAAAAGAACAAGCACAAGTAACCCTAACCAATCGTTTGATTAGTAAAGAAAGAATGACGTACAAGACCCTTCCCCCCTCATCTCTATTTATAGAGAATGAGAGGGAATCCTAAAACAAACCGCCTTTGTATGTCGGCTGTAAAACAAGACCAAAATAAGGAAACTAGTTGTGTTTGACTTGGGACATAAGCAAACGTCAAACACCCTCCTCATGTTTCAATATTCGGCTAATACTTATTAGAATAAACACTATGACCCCTAGACTTAACAATAATGCTAATATAAAGACTAAACATAACAATTTCCACCTTAGGCTTTATATTAGCCTATACCAACGCTCAGCAACTCCAAGCAGTGTTGAAACTTGTGTCCAGGTACCACCTTCGTCAAGGCATCCGCAGCATTGTGTTCAGTACCCACTTTCAGAACTTCAACCGTCTTTGCTTCCAAGACCTCTCTGATAAAGTGATAACGCACATTGATGTGCTTAGTCCTTTCATGAAAAACATGATTCCGCGATAAGTGAATCGCGCCTTGATTATCACAATTAACTGCCACAGTGTTAAGCTCCACGCCCAACTCTTCCAAGAGTCCCCTTAGCCAAATAGCTTCCTTCACAGCCTCCGTAAGGGCCATATACTCCGCCTCTGTAGTTGAAAGAGCCACCACGTGTTGTAGCGTTGCCTTCCAGCTTACAACACATCCCTGTACTAAAAACGCGTAACCTGTGATCGACCTACCTTTATCCGGATCCTTTGCGTAGTCTGAATCAACAAAACCTGTTACGTCCACATGGTTGCCATGATTTGTCCCAAACACCAAACCCACGTTTGCAGTACCCCGCAAATATTTCAAAATCCACTTCACTGCTTCCCAATGATTTTTACCTGGATTCGCCAAATATCTGCTAACAACACTTACTGCATACGCTATGTCTGGCCTCGTGCACACCATCAAGTACATTAAGCTCCCAACCGCATTTGAATACGGCACCTTACTCATCCTTTCAACATCACAATCCCTAACCGGACAATCCTTCAACGACAGCTTGAAGTGCCCACCCAATGGCATCTGAACCGATTTCCCATTGTCTATTCTAAAATTATTTAAAATCTTAGAAACATACCCGGATTGTGACACCCTCAGAATCTTGCGACTCCGATCCCTGATGATCTCCATACCAAGAATCTTCTTTGCTTCCCCGAGTTCTTTCATGTCAAACTCCTTATTAAGCAAAGACTTGATAGACCCAATCTCAGCCTTGCTTTTACAAGCAATCAGCATATCGTCTACATATAACAGTAGATAGATATACTCACCTGGTGCATAACTCCTGTAATATACGCAACTGTCGTAACTGCTACGCTTAAACTCGTTGCTCAGCATGTACTCATCAAACCTCCTATACCATTGCCTAGGTGACTGCTTCAAACCATAAAGGGATTTCTTTAACAAACATACCTTGTTACCTTGTTCATATCCCGGTGGCTGCCTCATGTAGATCACTTCTTCAAGATTCCCATGTAAAAATGCCGTCTTTACATCAAGCTGCTCCAGCTCATAATCTCTACACGCAGTTAATGCAAGTATAACCCGAATAGATGTGTGTCGAACTACAGGTGAAAATACTTCATTATAGTCAATACCTGCCCTCTGTGTGAATCCACGAGCCACCAACCTTGCCTTGTACCTAGGCTTTTGAACACCTTTAATCCCTTCCTTTATCTTGAACAGCCATTTGCAGCTCACCAGCTTTTGCCCAGCTGGATGATCTACTAACTCATAGGTCTTATTCTTCCTCAGAGAATCCATCTCTTCATCCATAGCAGCTTTCCACTTAGAACTATCTTCACAAGCAACTGCCTCCTGGTATGTCAATGGTTCATGAGTATCTTCTTCCTCTGCTGCAGCAAACGCGTAAGCAGCCATATTACTCTCATCTCGAAACCTCAAAGGTTTCGTTCTTGTCCTTGGCTCTCTATCCCGAACCAACTGATAATCTGTGAGATCCGGTGTTTGATCATGATCCTGATCCCCTGCATCTTCATCATCACCATCTTCCTGATCATCTGTCTGATCTTCCTCAAGCGAATGATTATTTAACCTTTGCAGTTCCACCTCAACCTGTAATTCCTCAACAGACTTATCAGTACCTGCACCAGAATCCTTCAATGTGTCTTTGTACATGATACTTTCATTGAAGACCACGTTCCTGCTAGTGACTATTTTAGGTGATTCATTATCAAGCCTATATAGCCTGTACCCCTTCACACCTTCAGGATACCCCAAAAGAACGCATTTTACCGCTCTCGGCTCGAGCTTACCTTGTTTAACGTGTGAATATGCGACACAGCCGAAAATCCTCAACATCCCATAATCACTTGGATGTCCCGACCACATCTCCATAGGTGTCTTTTTCTCAATCGCTGTCGATGGTGACCTATTGATAAGATATGCGGCCGTACATGTCGCTTCCGCCCAGAAGGTCTTGGGCAATCCAGACTGAATTAATAAACAGCGTACCTTATCCATGAGAGTTCTATTCATCCGTTCTGCTAATCCATTCTGCTGCGGCGTCCCGGCAACTGTCAAATGTCTAGCAATCCCACTCTCTGTGCACAACTGTTCAAACTCCCGGTTACAGAACTCAAGACCATTATCTGTCCTAAGCTTCTTAACCGTCCTCCCAGTCTGATTTTCTACTAACTGCTTCCACTCTTTGAACTTTCCAAATGCTTCGTGTTTGAACCTGAGAATATAAACCCATACACTCCTGGAATAATCATCAACAATAGATAAGAAATACCTCTTACCTCCCAATGATTCCACCTGAGACGGACCCCATAAGTCTGAATGAACATAGTCTATCACTCCCTGAGTAGTGTGCCTTCCTACACCGAAACTGACTCGATGTGACTTTCCCAGAACACAATTCTCACAAAAATCGAGCTTACCTAGACTCTTCTTTCCAAACATCTCCTGCTTTTCTAGCACCTGAAGTCCCGCCTCACTGATATGTCCCAGTCTTTTGTGCCAAACCTGCGCAATACTGTCTTTTTCTTCAACACTAGCATTAAGCTCACCTGCCACTGCATGGCCATCCAAAGAGTATACGCAATTATCCCTTCGGGTTCCAGATAAAATAACCCTGGAACCATTAATCACCTTGATTTTGCCCGACTGCATTTTTACGGTATATCCCTCTTTTTCAAGAGTTCCCAGCGATATCAAGTTTCTTTTCAATTCAGGAATATACCTGACATTGTGTAACACAAAACTTGACCCATCTTTCAGTTGTACCCTTACCTTGCCAATACCTCTGATCTTGCACTCCCTGTTGTCACCCAACAGTACCCTGCCCCCATCGCATTCCAGAAAATCAAAAAATAAATCTAACCTGGGTGTCATGTGGTATGAACCTCCTGAATCCATGATCCAATCTAGCAGAGCCTCTGCACTCATAACCATCATCACCTCAGAACCGTCATAAATCGAACCACTGGAGCTTGGCTGATCATCTTTCTTGACGAAACCATTTGACTTCTTGCGATTATTCTTTGGACAGTTTCTCTTCAAGTGCTCCTCAGACTGGCAAATATAGCACTTGAGTCTTCCACCTCGAGACTTTGATCTTGACTTTCCCCTAGACTGATGCGAATTCCTGCGATCAGTTCTTCCCCTCACATATAACCCTTCACCATCATCCCCCTTCGCCTTAGACCTTTCTTTGATTTCCTTTGAATTCAGTGTGGCCATCACATCCTCCAAAGTCAAAGCTTCCCGTCCATAAAGCAAGGTATCCACAAAGTGTTCGTATGAAGCTGGTAAAGAAGTGAGTAATAATAAAGCAAGATCTTCATCCTCGAATTTTACCTCAATATTTGCTAAATCAAGAACAATTTTGTTGAACTCATCTATATGCTCGGAAATCGTACGTCCAGCCGGCATGTAGAATGTATACAACTTCTTCTTCAGGAACAACTTGTTGGCCAAGGACTTTGTCATGTACAAAGTCTCAAGCTTGGACCAAACTCCCGCTGCAGTCGTCTCCCCGGTAACCTCTCTCAGAACCTTGTTACCTAAACACAAAATCATGGCACTGTGAGCTTTCTTGTTTAGCTCAGCTTTCGCTGTAGCATCCATATTTGCGGGTAAAACCTCCAGAGCTGCTTCACATCCATGTTGGATTAATAAAGCACGCATCTTGACTCTCCATAACCCGAAATCACCAGTTCCATCGAATTTCTCGATCTCAAACTTGGCTCCCGTCATTCTTTAATCCCTTTGTTAATTTGCTAAACCTTGTGAAAAACCTCACAATCACAAACCAACAAAGTCCCTTGTGCAATACCCTTCAAATTATTTAATCTTATATTGAATAATAAAAATAATATACTAACCTTATTATTATTATTCAAATATTATCCAAATAATAATATTAAGTTATTATTAACCTTGTACTTTCCACTAGTGAGAAAATAATATTATTCAAATAATTTGAAGTTACTGGTCTTCGACTTCTTCCCTGTCCTTGACGTGACAGAAAAAAAAAACAAACAAACCAGAAAAACGCTTTGTCGATCTTCAGTTAACCGAAAAACGACAACCTTTAACTTTCATTAACCTGTGGCAATAACCTCGACCACTCAAAAATCCAAGAACCTTTGAAGACTTCTCTGTCGCAAAACCCGAACTCGAAAACGATCTTCAAAGAACCCTTAACTGTCGACTAACCTTGCTGCAACCTTGTCGTCCAATAAACCGAACGCAAGAACCCTTGCTGTTGAAAAACGAACAACAAGTAAACCCTTTACAAGATTCGACCTAGCTTCCACACCTTCGAACCAAAGCTTTGATACCACTTGTTGATATTAGAACGATCAACAACCTGGAAGCAAGCTCGGGAAATCCGAACCTCGTAATGAAAACTCAACACACCACAGCAAGTTATGATCGACAGAAAAGAAAAGAACAAGCACAAGTAACCCTAACCAATCGTTTGATTAGTAAAGAAAGAATGACGTACAAGACCCTTCCCCCCTCATCTCTATTTATAGAGAATGAGAGGGAATCCTAAAACAAACCGCCTTTGTATGTCGGCTGTAAAACAAGACCAAAATAAGGAAACTAGTTGTGTTTGACTTGGGACATAAGCAAACGTCAAACACCCTCCTCATGTTTCAATATTCGGCTAATACTTATTAGAATAAACACTATGACCCCTAGACTTAACAATAATGCTAATATAAAGACTAAACATAACAATTATTATTATTATTATTATTATTATTATTATTATTTTTTTTCAAAAAACACACACAATGCAAGTCATCTATCATCGATCAACAAGTTTCTCTGCTAACTGATAGATTTAATCTGCAAACACACGTTAATGAATTGATCAGTATAATCTTATTAAAATTAAACATTTCAGTTAACGGAAACATAACACAATCTGTCAGTCATCAACGCATTTTGTTCAATAATCACATACATTTACAGACGACAATAAGTAGTAAACTAAGAATATCAGATATACCTAATGATTTAACAAACAAACTCTAACACCAATTCACCGTCTTCAATCAAGGAAGTGGTCTAAGAAACTTGATGAAATTTTTTCTTTCTTGTTGTTGAACTTTATAGAGGTGTAGTTAATGTATGTGATGTCATCAGTATTATAACATGAATAACACGTGGCATAGCCACCATGCTCCTCCGTCATGCACCGTCATAACTCCGATTAAAGTTGCCTGAATTTGAGTTGATTTTGGAAGCTTTTTTACGTCATGATATTCGTCTTCAATTCTTGTCATTTGTAGTAATTGGTTTAACTTTGTAATAAAACTAGCGGTGGAAGAAAAATTGTCAACTTAAGTTCTTGAAGTTTGATATTTTTTTTTACCAATAAGACCTTTTAATTGAGACAAAACATCACTTGAAACTAGAAAAAGTTAAAGTGTACGTTTAATGCTCTAAATAAAAACGAAGTGCATTCTCTAAGATGGGTTTCCATTTGGTGATTTACACGCTACGTATGTTACATGATGCTTATTGTACTGGTACACTTATGTGTGCACATTAAAAGTTAATATGTGCAAATCAACTCTCTTTAATTTTACATCGGTTGTAGAATGATGGATTTAATGTGCAGTACACATTGCTTTTTGGATAAAAAAAAGTATTCTAATTATAGCAAAAACTAGTTTGTAATAAAATTTGTGAAATCGTAATAAGAATAAATGCAATATTAATATTTCTGTAATATGACGTTTACAATACATTAAAGTTATATAAACAAATCCAAAACACCCACTTGAGCAGTTGAGTGGCCAAATGCTCAAAGACCAAACCCAAAAAAAAATCACAATTTTTTAGTGTGATGAATTATACTTGTACTAGACTAGTAGTCTATTGACACTAAGGTGATAGTTTGTTTTAGTGGTGAGCATCGGGTCAAACCCGACCCACACCGACAAAAACCGATCCGACCCGAAAACCGAAAAAGAAAAAAACTCAAACCGAGAAATAAATATCAAAACTGAAACCGAACCAAATAACTCGGTTCGGGTCGATTTTCGGGTTTAGAAACAAAAAAACCGACAAAAACCGAACCGAACCGAAACCGACAAAAACCGAAATAAATATACAAAACCGAAACCGAACCGAAAAAGGTCGGTTCGGTTCGGTCCGGTTTCGGTCGGTTTGTCAGCTCGGTTTCCGGGTGTATTTGCTCAGCCCTAGTTTGTTTTATGTTTGTATATGAACAAAAAAGAGTCCATTTTTATAATAGTGTTTGAAATTTGAATGATATATCAGGTTTTTAGAATGGAGTATATACAAGCAGTAACCACTAGACAAATTAACCAAGTATATTTAGAAGAGCTAAACAAGATTAGAGACATTTGTTTAGGACGGATGCATTTATTAAAAAAGAAAAAGAAAAAGTAAGGGCTTTTTTTCAAAATTTAGCATTACTAGACGAGTACCCGTGCATAGCAACGGGATTTTATAGCGACACATAGTTTATTGATAAAAAAAGTTTATAGGTTATAAATGAAAAATAATAAAAGTTTGAAGATTTGGGAATTAAACATAATGTTATGAAACCCGGTTCGACCCGGGTGGTTCAACCGGTTGAACCGTTCCGGTTGAAAATTTGGTCGATTCAAACCGGGTCAACTTGCTAGGTTGGGTCGAAAATGGGTCAAATTAAACCGGTTCAACCCGTCGGGTTTGAAGCGTCCCGGGTCAACCCGGTTTGTGATTTGTATTAATTGTTTTAATTGGTTATAAATGAAAAATAATAAAAGTTTGAAGATTTGGTAATTAAACATAATGTTTTGAAACCCGGTTCGACCCGGGTGGTTCAACCGGTTGAACCGTTCCGGTCGAAAATTTGGTCGATTTAAACCGGGTCAGCTTGCTAGGTTGGGTCGAAAACGGGTCAAATTAAACCGGTTCAACCTGTCGGGTTTGAAGCGTCCCGGGTTAACCCGGTTTGTGATTTGTATTAATTGTTTTAATTGGTTGTACATTGTGTATAAATCATTGTACTTTTAAGTAATGAGGTGTTTTAATAAGAGTATTAATTACATTTCATAATTTCCTTTAATAAAATTTTTCAACATTTCACATTCCTTGACTTTTCACTTTTCCACTTTGACCATTTTTCCTTTATAGGTAGTATAGCATTATGACGCAATAATCAATGTCTTGATCCCCCGAGACCCGGCCACCATGGTTCTGTCAATGAGCATGAAACCCTTACAAATAAGCATTTATAAAAAGATAAGGATCCACTCAAGTTTATCCTGACCATCACTAATTGAATAAGGGACCCATTATTTTATTTCCTCTCACAATATCACTAACATGAGAGAGTTAAACATTTTATTTTATTTATTTTATTTTTTACTTTTTATTTTTTTTTAAAGGGTTTCCCTGGTGTCTTACTCCAAAAAAACGTTTAAGTACAACGGATGTGGGTTACTCCCTCATCTTAGCTCGTTACCTAGGCGGTAAGGGTAACATAACAAATCAAACATACTTCTAAAATGAAGAAACAACTATGACTAGATTACAAATGACTCAACATACATCAAATATAATCTATTGCTTCTTTCGACCGTGAACCTTGATATCTCAAGCATCACAGAAAACTTGCTTATCTTCAGAGATACCATGATCATCATACAAGTCATCATCATATGGATCATAATCATCATCCACAATTTCCTTCCATTGTTCATACAACCTTTGGTCCCATATCCACTTCCACTTCCCGATGCCATAAAATTTCCAGCTTCGTTATCTACTTTCTTCACCTCACCCTCACTATCATCACCAGTGTCCACGTCTTCCTGCACCTTGCTCGTTCCAGTTTCATTACCAGTTGCTTTGTTCTCCTCAAAGACAGTGTCAAATTCATTCGATAGTAAATCATATTTATTCGGCGTATTAACCACTTTATTGGAATACGAAACATTTACCTTACCACCTTTAGATATGTTATCATTACCAGTAGCCTTACCCACATTTGACATGCTAGGGGTCTTAGAAGTAGTCATTTTAGCCTTTGGTTGGTATTGTGTAAACTATGTAATGTCTGTGAATGTTAAGAAACAATTGTAGTATTTATGTTTCTAGTATTATGGATCGAATTATAAAAGGCTAAAATGTAATGGGTTGGGTCAAACAGTTTAACCCAAACAGCCTTTAGAAAGTTAGTTATTAGTTAGCAGTTATTTACAGTTAATTAGTTATAATGAATCGACACAATGCTTCATAGACAACTGTCATGTCGATTCATAATGTATAAATAGGTCTAGATAGAGTCATGTAAACACAGTCCCATTATTCGAATCAATCAAACAGTGTTTGCATATTATCATTCCAATTTACACAGTTTCTTTGACTCACACCCAACATGGTTAATTACAAAGATGTGTTGCATAAGAATTGGCTGCAATTTAGACCTGTGAACAGATACCAACATTGGTATCAGAGCCCACGTTCTAAATCCTGGAGAAATCCGATTCAAAGGCATGCACAGATGGCTCTCAATAGAAAATTTCTGCAAAGAGAAGTTCCCCCCAAACTGCCACCATGGAGCAATCAAAAGAAGAGATTATCTCCTGAAGGAAAAGAGATGCTGAAACAGAAAGTAGAAGAAATTGTATCTTTCAATGCTTCAAAATCAAAGGCAAAAGGCAAAGGACAAGAACAAAGTAGCAATGTTTCTTTGAAAGAAAAGAGGGCAAGATGCTATATCTGCAAATTAAAGGGACATGCTTTCTGGAAATGTCCAAATAAGGGAAACAAGACCAGGAATGAAGAACAAGATAGGAAGTTGAAGGCACCAGTGATAGAAGTTGAAGAAAAATTGAAATACCCTGAAAGGGTACATGTAATAACGTATTACATGGTGGAGGGTTCTGTTAGCTTTAAAGTTTTGTTATAGTCAGGAATTGCAATAGCATTTAAATACAAGGACTAGTTTAGGCATTAGTACTAAGTTAGGCTTGTATTCTTGTAATAAATACCCTCCTAGTCACAACTAGGAGGGTTGGGATTCTCATTGTAACACTTGAGGTGTGTGTGTTTTCTTTACTTCTCTCTCTAGAAAACATACACACCTCGACATCCAATAAACCGATTATACCATGTTTAATCTTTATCACGAGTTTCCCCGACCTCCTGAACGTGATCTTGGTCTTTACAGGTGGCTAGCGAGGTGTTTTTGAGGTAAAAAATGTGATTTATGGTGTGTTTTATCTCATTACTGTTCATCAGTCGAGTTTTTGAAGGTTTTTGTATTCGGTTTTTGTTCCAAAAATACCCACTGTTTCGTTTTTGATCTTCAAAAATGTGGCTGTTTGTGTTTTTCTTGAACATCGTATGCAAAATCAAGGTTAAAAGGTTGTGTTTGTTTGTGGTTTGAAGCTTGGTTTGTGAAGGTTTGCTAGTTTTTCACTCGAATCTTGTGTTTAAAGGTTGGATTTTTGTTGTGTTTTAAGTTGTTAGATCGACTCAAATCACAAAAGTTTGTACAAGATTTGTTTGTGGATATTTTATTGATTTCTTTGGCGTATAATTCTTTCCAAAAGAATTATTGAAGAAGTTGGTAAAAGTTAGTGAGTTGGTGACAGTTAGCATGGGCATGGCAGTGGAAAGTCAGTGGGCATGTGACAAAAGGACAAGAGTTGGTAAACTGCCATCCTTCGAAATTGGCCAAGAATCTCGAAATTGGACAGTTTCGAAATTGCCATGGTATTTCGCAATTGGCACTGACCTTTTGAAATTGTTATCTTTCACAATTCCCAATCCTTTCGCAAATCAGAAACATCGCATTCTTGTATAAGATTGCGATAGGTGCACTTATCGAAATTGATTTCGGAATTGGTTTCAGAATTGGGCTAGATTTTCGCAATTCACCATATTTCGCAACTCAAGCAATCTTTCGCAATTGGTCCTTCCTATCGCAATTCAAAAAAAAATTGAATTTTTACGCGAGATTCAAATTCTGGTACAATAGTGAAAATTTTGGCCCAAAATTCAAATTTTTTGGTCAAAATTCGAATTTTTTCGGTGGAATTTGGCGTAAATTTTTTTTAAAACTCAAAATTTTCCAGTCTCATTAGAATTTCATTTTATGGAAGATTTCACACCAAAATCACAAATGTAATTATCGGACTGCCCCTTCAACATCACCACGTATAGCCAAAAAGATCCTGATCAAGATTCACAATCAAATGAAAATGGCTAAATTATCAGCTGTGACTATAAGGATGATTCATTATTACTTATTTGAAGATGAAGTGGAATATCACGGGTGCGTGTACTTAGTATCTTGAAGATATCGAGGTTGGTTGGTTGCATGATTCTTCGAGATCCTTGCTCGATCTTAAATGGCTCACATAGCATTCAATGATTAAGTCTTGGGTTATCTAGTTTTCATAGGTCAAGGGATGGACGGACGAAGACCTAGTTAACTATCACTTAAAGGAGATACATTGTGGTACTCAGTGTCACACAAAGATGTGGATAATTCAAGAGATGTTCATATACTATTAAGGAAGGATGGATGGGTATATGAAACGACCTATGCTTTAAGGAGTTACGTTGTAGTGCTCAGTATAGATACTTAGTCATACAACAGTGCAAGTTTAAGTCACAAGTTTGGATATTTTACTTCAGTCTCAAGTTCGTCATAGTGGGTTTTCTCCATCAGAAGTCACTACATGAAGCCATTGTTTTGATACAGGAGGTTGATAAAGATTTAGACAATTTCAAATGGTATTATTAGTAGATTGGGTATATCGACATCTTCTCACGGGCTGATATGATTCCTGATATAGGGCTTCCAGTTTGTATTTCACGTACACATCAGTATGCTGACTGTAACCACTATGAAAATCCCACTTTAAGATAAGCTAGCACTCAGAATATTTACCCTTTTCTACGTGTAATTTTTTTTTTTTTTTATTGTATCTCCTATCTTATGTGACGTAACTCACATCCTTGATAAACGTGCTCCCACAAAGACCTGCCTAACAAACCTAATGTTTATTTCATAAACATATTGATATGAAAACATTACAAGATACCATTTACCACTTTACAATAAATCCTTAACAAACATATCAACAAAACATTCATTATCTGAATAGAGTTTTTAGGAAACCCTAAATTCATCACAACACCAAATATGAACAACAAAACCCTAAAACATAAAAGTACAACTTATCTGAGCTAATGTACAAGTTACCAAAATACCAGAAACCCTAATTCCATATCAGCTCCCGGTAAAACCCTAATTTCATGAAATCATGATTTTATGTATTCATTTCACAAACCCTAATTTATTTATACAATATTTTTACAAAATATTAAGTTTACAAATTATATAAGCTAGTGTACAAGTCATTGATGCATAAACTCATTTATTTACAAAATCTTTATTAAAATCATATTTATATTATTTTTAGAGCATAAATTACAACCCATACATGCATAACTCTTAAAAATTATTTTTTCTAAACTCCTTAAATATTTTTACAAGTCTTTTAACGCAAAGCACAAGTGCCTAATGCACAAAAGCTATAAATTCCATTTAATTACTTTTTAACTTAATAAAACCTAACAAATAAATTTTTTAAATTACTAAGCTATTAAAAATATATTTTTCACACATCTTAAATTATTGTACAAACCCATTAAGCAAGTTTTACAACTCCTATAAGCTCAAATCGATTTCCTTTCCATTACATGTATAATTCGGTTCATAAATAATAACTTAAATGATTTTCTAAATAACAAAACCCTTAAACTAAATTAGTTCCTACCTTTGGACTCTCAATACAACTCACAAAAGCCTAATGTACAATAACCTAAAGCTATTCGAAACCCTCCCCTCCAAACCTGGTTCGATCTTAACTAAGAAACCAAAACTAAATTACACCTTGAAGATACAATGAACTTGGCCATGGACAAACTTCCCTATTCATTTCTAATAACCCTTCCACATGGCACCCTTCATCATCAAGAACACATCCTATTGGTAGTTAAAACCCTAGGGCATTAGTCGGCCACATCACCACCTCTTCACCCTTTCCCTCCTCCTATCCAAGTGGCATAACTCTCCACTTCCTGTCAGCCTTTGTATCCATACCATGTCTCCTTATCTCAACTCTAACAAACCCTAATCCCTACTTCTATAAATAGCACCATAATCCTTTTTTCATTTCACAACTGATCGAACCAAAATACTAAAACAATTCAAACCTATTCCTGTCCTAATCACAGCTTTAAAACACTCTCACAACAAAACTTTAGTAAGTCCAGGAGAGGAGGAACCCTTGTCGAATCCATTCCCAGCCATAAAACCCTAGCCAAGTCCAACTCTAAGTAAGTACTCAACTCTATTTATAATTCAGTTCTTTTATATTATTTATTCTTAAAAACACTATAATAAATAAAATCAAAAACCAAAGTATACATCTTTTTCTTTCTGCTTTTGTTTGATCAGTAACTCATACGCATCTCTAATATTCGAATGATTGCTTAAACAAATCAACAATATGTTAAACATGTCAATATATACCTAAAATAATTGTACAATATCTAAAAACCCTAGTCGTAAACCCTAAACATCCAAAAACCCTATCGGGTCTAACTTCTGTGTTCCGGTCGAGTCCAAATATCACTCCCACAGCCCTACTTTTGACCACGAAACCAACATCCAAACGACCTTATTAATTTTTGGTTTTTGGCACATGTTTAGATCACCCAACAAAATAAATTTAGAAACAAGAATCAATGAAAATGATCAAGTTTTCTTCAAGTTATCGAGTCTTGAAAATTGCCTATTATCGCTAGAACTAGAAAACATGTACCAGTTATTTATTTTTCATTATTCAGTCGACCAGTAGCCCTACTTTCAACCAATAGATCGACCATCTAGGGACCATGATAAATTCTGATTTTTGGCGTAACTAAAGACCACTCAGCAAACTCTAATTAGGAGAAAGAATTAAGAAAAATCATTGATCGAGTCAAAAGTTATTAGAGTCCAAAGTTTCCCCTATATCGCTAATAGCTATAACTGAATTCCAGTTATAAATTTTTTGCTTTCCATCGGCCAACCACCCAATTTTCGACCCAATTTTCAACCTCTAATTGACCTTTAAAAATTCTAAATCTTTGGCATACTAAAGTTCATATAGTGAACTAATTTTAGAAAGAAAAATCACTTAAAATAGTCGATCGAGTTAAAAGTTATTCGCGTCTAAAGTTTGGCCTATCGCTAGTTTTAGAAACCAATTTTCCAGATTTTATTTTTAAAAACCTTGTCCCATTTTTGTTTCACTAGCCCGACTTTAGACACACCTTTCAACCATCAAACGAATTTCATAAAATACGAAACTTGGCATGTCAAGATTCGACCTGGAAAACTTCTTATAGGATCAGAAAGCACGTTAAATGATTCCGTTTTCGTTAAGTTATTTGTGTCCAAAACTCTAGCCAAGTCATGATTTTCATATGAGATATTTTAAAGTTTTTAGGGCAGATTTTGTAAATAAATATTTTCAAGGGTTATTTTTACAAATAACAAATGAACAGGGTAGAAATTGTTATTTTTGAAACTTAAGGGTAAAAACTGTCATTTTCCAAAAGTTCAGGGTATGAACTGTCATTTGACCAAACCTTAGGGATTAAAGCGTAACTTTTCCTAAACATTATTTTTATCATTTCTATTTTTATATACCGAACTAATATTAACGAACTACGTTTATTTCAACGACAAACCAACGAATGAACTTAACAAACGAAAGATATAAACAACGAAACGAACAAACAAACAAATAAACCATAATCATCTGAATATGATTACTAAATATTGGCATAACAACCTAGGTTTCTTGTCCGGAGACGTTTATCAACTTTCTTTCATTTTGTTTTCCATCCAGACTGCTCAGGTGAGTTCATAGTCCCACTTTTTATATACGTTTTTCTAAATATGTGGGGAGATACATGCTACAAACCCAACATAAGTATTTTTCTGTATGCTTTCCTGATTTATATTGCCTAAGATACCTCATTTGTGTTAGTCGGATGGATAGTCTTTGTGCTAGCCGGATTGATAACCAAATGCACCTTATTTGTGTTAGCCGGATGGATAGACTTTGTGCTAGCCGGATTGATAACCAAATACACCCTTATTTATATCATTTTATGATATCACACCCACACAGACACCCCGTTAATGTTTGAGTTCATGAGACTTAGAGCAATATGAATATTTCTGAATTACTTTCTATTTAGCTTATGTTCAAACTTATTTAACGTTAAACGCTATGGATTCACTCAACCTTTGTGTTGACTTTTTAGCATGTTTATCTCAGGTAACTTGAAGTACGATTTGGCACGGAGTGGCGGTGGACTTTCTTTTAAAAGATTGTCCGTTTTGTTATCATTCAAATGAATAATATATCGTTTATAACGTATTTCGAAACCTCCTGCTGGGACCTCTACATGTAAACTCTGATTTTAATAAATGAATGATAACAAATTATTTAAAACGTCTCTTTTCGAGTCGTTTTCTATTATCATGACTGTGAACCGTGAGGTAGCACCCCAACTTATATTTTCGCTGCGAATATCGAAAACGGGGGTGTTACACTGATTCCGATTAATCGTACGCAGGGGAGAGAAATGTACGGGCTGATCTCTCATGGGAAAAATAATTGGGATGCATTTGGTGAGATAAAGATGTTAATACTTTATTCCTCCGAACAGAGAACAGATTCAAGGCACTCAGGGCACTCCTCATAAGGAAGGCTGTCAGTTTGGGGGAGAGCACTAATTAGGGGAGAGCACTCGAGGCATTCTGAATTAAACCCTAATTAAATTTGCTCACATGGTTCGTATAACACCCTAAATTAAATACGACTTATAAAATACGCTATAAATTAAAACTTGAGTTATATATCATGTTATGACTCGAAACCATACAATATGAACATATAACCTAAAGTAAAATACGAAATGATACAAGAACTTTATTAATAAAAGTATGGCACGTTTAAGAAGGTCCTTATGGGCCGAAAATAATAAAAACTTGTACACAACATATTAATGAGATAAGTATGAAATATTTGGCTAAATTGGAAAGTGATAATCATTCTTATTCACCCCCCAAAATCACGGCTCACCCTCCCCATATTTTTGTAAAACCGTGTATTCCCATAACTCCAAGAAAACCCTAAAACCTCTTCTCCCTACTCCATATTGTCAGCACAAAAGAAAACAAACCAAAACCCTAAACAATCCTTGTTCCATTCGACATCAAGAAGGAGAGGAAGAGAAGATTGTGATCATTGTTTTCTTATCCAATTCGTATCACAACAAAGGTAATCGAATACACATCATTTTAATCCATTCGAATTGTTGAACAAAACATAACCGATCCATATTTTATTTTTTTTTCCTCTCATTCGGTCGTGATCAAAAGGAGAAGAGAAGTGTTGGTGATTTGATCATCTTGGAAATCTTTGTGTTCTCATTCTATTCGATCCATACAAGAGGTACCATGTAAACTTTAATCTATAACAACATTTTCGGATCAATATGTGTCAATATAATTTATTGTGTTATTGAAATCGGATATATATAAAACAAACTAATCTATCAGAAATTTTGTCCTAACTAAACGAATTTTAAACCAATGATACAAACATGAATTTTAGTGGTTCTTTAGTCTAAAACTGAATTTAGTGAAATAGTGATCAAATAAAATTGTTTTGATGATTTTTAGAGGTCGGGAAGGCAACCGTTTGATTTTTAGAAATTCATGTGTCAAAACTGCATTTCGGGGTATGAAAATTCAAGCATGTTCTATGATTTTTAATTTAATATCTATAACAAATTAAGACCTAAAATTTTGGCAGAATGATATTTGGTATATGAGTTAAGTTGTGTAATTTTTGTGGATTTTTCTGAGATGTTTAACGGGGGTGAATAAATACATAATTTCGGGGTGTTCCAGCAGGTCGAATTCGGGAAAGTGTTGTGTTTGTCTATTTTTAGTTTATACTTGTACCACTTAATAAAATCTGGAAAAATTACATAAAATACTTAAGACATATAGGTATATCTGGGTAAAAGTATAAAATTTATAAGCTCGTTTAAGGTGTGTTAAAAATAGCTAAAGTCGGACCTGTTTTAATGTTAATTCTGAATTTAAGTAATTACTTATTTAAAATACTTATAAGCATAATTGTTTCACCTTTAGAACCTAAATGAACTATTTGTCATCTTAAAAGTATTTAACTTATGTTTTGATTAATTATCATATTAACCTTTAACTTTGGCATAATTGCAGTAGTAACCCTAATATTTGAATAATGATAATATGAAACCCAAATTATAGGAATTAAACCATAAAACTGTTAATTCGGGAAATATAACTTAACTATGACCTAACTGAATGTATGAAACCCTAATTGGAATGTAATTACTTTAAATGATCAATTAAATGACTTGTGTAATTAGAAACCATAATCTCACATTTACTTAATTTGGAAAACCTATTTTGACTTGTAAAACTCTAAATTGTGAAATGACATCATTTTATAATTATATTAATATATGAAACTCAATTTCGACATTAATAACTATTTAAACCTTTTTAAATACTATTTACTATTTTTAGAAACCCTAAATTGCTTTTAAACCTAAATATGGAAACTTACTATTTTTGGAAAGTTACTAAATATGGAAAGTTACCTAAAATGGAAAGAAAACTAAAATGAAACCTTTATGATTGTGAAACTATGAAACTTATAAATAAACTTATGACTAATGTAGATCGGGTGAAGAAGGAGTGATCCCCTGCTTCCATTCATTTCTATTGCTTTGATTTGTGTGCTTTGATAAGGTACATATATTCTTTCCCTTTTCAGTAGGGATATTTCTATCGATCCTATGCCTGATATGATTCCCTTATTTGACTCATGACTTTCATTGTATGATTGTCATTCTTATTGATTCATTCTGACATTTATTTAAATGTCTCTGCTATGCTATACTTATGCTTTGCCATGCTTATTGAGTTACTATCTTGTTTCTCTTGCCATGCTAGATTATTATTGTTGTATGCTATGATAGATCTGTGCCTGAGCTAACCTAGTTGTGGAGGTACCATGACCATGTCTTTGATGGCACCCTAGGCATGACACTCCCGTAGAGGTGTGATAGATCTACGGCGTTCCCCCTTATGTTATAATTTTGTGTGCACTATCAGCCAACTTTATATATGTGTGACCAGTCTAGTACTGGCATCCATATTTTGTTAGGGAGCGTATGGATATATCCTAGGTTTATGTATTTGTATATTATGGTGACCAGGTGGTGTGTGCCTTACACTCCTTCTCACACTTTTATTACTTAGAGGTCTCCCCTCTTCGTATACTTGTATTGCTTTAGTATGATTTGACGGATTATGTATGTAGTTCCTATGGCACATCCTTATATGAACTTTTCCCTTACTTCATTATTCTCTTGATTCATTTTCTATTCAGTTCTCATGCATTCTAAATTCTTAGTTTTCCTTAAAATTCGTATGACTTCCATGATTATACTTTTCGTTTTGTATTCTTATTCCTTCGTTGCTTATGCTTATTTACCGTTATGTTATGTTATATATATATATATATATATATATATATATATTATATATATATATATATATATATATATATATATATATATATATATTCACTGGGCTTTTTAAGCTCAGCCGCATGTTTTCTTTTCTTATGCGGCAGGTAATAAGCGGGGCGACGGGCTTGGGAATGAGAGAGTGTAGGACCTAAAGACCTATTTATTTATCATTTCGTTGTCCATTGTTTCGGACTTTCATTTCTTTCAGTACTTTGAATATTGTCTCTTTACTTGGTTTTGTTTGGTTAACCCACTATGCATTTGGGATTATCTTTTGATACCAGTCTTGATGTTCGAGACTTGGTTATTTATTTAAAAGACTTCCGCTTGCCTAATGTATGCTTTGTATGACACCATAATGTGATATCTTGGCCTTGTCGGGTCGGGGTGTTACAGTTCGTCTGCAAGTAAAGAAATGGCAGCTGAGAAGATTCTGCAAGCTGAACGAAGTAATGACGTTTGAAGATCATTCTCATGTTTTGTATTGAATTTTACTTGTAGGGAACATTGTAAGCAATTCCTGTATAACATCACTTTGGGGAGAGATTGTTAGCTTTAAAGTTTTGTTATAGTCGGGAATTGCAACAGCATTTAAATACAAGGACTAGTTTAGGCATTAGTACTAAGTTAGACTTGTATTCTTGTAATAAATACCCTCCTAGTCACAACTAGGAGGGTTGGGATTCTCATTGTAACACTTGAGGTGTGTGTGTTTTCTTTACTTCTCTCTCTAGAAAACATACACACCTCGACATCCAATAAACCGATTAAACCATGTTTAATCTTTATCACGAGTTTCCCCGACCTCCTGAACGTGATCTTGGTCTTTACAGGTTCTAATGAAGGCAATTGGGACAATATATGGTATATCAGTAGTGCATACAAGAGGCACATGTGTCCAACAAAGTCTTTGTTCAAAAGGATGATTAACAGGTTCAAGTTGGAAGGAATTGAAGAAGAAGAGAAAAAATTCATTTTCTCTTATGGAGTGGGTGAGACAACTGTGGACACAAAGGATGGATGTTTGGTGATACCCAATGTACTTTACACACCAGAGATAACATTAAATGTACTTAGCATAGATCAGTTAGAAGATCAAGGGTACATTGTGACATATGGTCACAATAGATGCAGTTTGAAGTACATGTTTGGTGATGAAACAAAGGCAATGGAAGTACATGAAGACAGTATCATGGCAGAACAGGATGAAGGAAGCATAATATCAAGTCATAATAAATTTCTTGATGATTATTTCCAGTCCATAGATCCAGGAGAAGAATGCCTACTGATCAAAGGCATTGAGAATCTCAAAATCGAGAAGGATGAAGTTCAAGATTACATAGATGATGAATATCTTAGTTTGAATGGGACTCTTTATGCAATGAAGGTAAACACATTCCCTAGAGTTGTATCTTACTTAGATTTAATTAAGATAGACAGAGTTGTGTATAAAAATTGGGAAGTGTTGAGTAGAAAGTTCATAGATATGATAGAATGGTTCTATTTAGAGTATTTAAAGCAAGATGTGTTGGGAGATTTGCCACCAATTATTGGGATGGTAAAGATTGATCTGTTGGGATTATACAAGTTAGTGGATAACTTGGGTGGATACATGAATGTCACATTTGGGAACAAATGGAAAAGGGTTGCACAGATTATGGGATTAACACAGGATGATGAAGAGGCAGTCAAAGAATGTTACAAGGAGTATGTTGGAATGGTGAAGATATACTATGAGGAAGCACAGAGATCCAATGAGCAGGAAAGGCCAGAAGGTGAAGTGGTTGGATATGGCAGTGGGACTGTTACAGGAAAGGAACCACTAGGCTATGCTGGGATAAGTGTTGAAATAGGAAGTGCACTGCAAGGAACTCCAAAAGAGACTGCACAGGATGGTGTTAAGATGGACTGCAACATGGTAGACACAGCAGATAAAAGTGAACAAGGAAGCACATCAAGCAGTGATGATTTTATTATCATCACTTGAAGAGAAGAACCAGACAGTATGGAACTTTAACATTCAAGCATTAGGGAGGAGATGTAAACTATGTAATGTCTGTGAATGTTAAGAAACAATTGTAGTATTTATGTTTCTAGTATTATGGATCGAATTATAAAAGGCTAAAATGTAATGGGTTGGGTCAAACCAGTTTAACCCAAACAGCCTTTAGAAAGTTAGTTATTAGTTAGCAGTTATTTACAGTTAATTAGTTATAATGAATCGACACAATGCTTCATAGGCAACTGTCATGTCGATTCATAATGTATAAATAGGTCTAGATAGAGTCATGTAAACACAGTCCCATTATTCGAATCAATCAAACAGTGTTTGCATATTATCATTCCAATTTACACAGTTTCTTTCACTCACACCCAACATGGTTAATTACAAAGATGTGTTGCATAAGAATTGGCTGCAATTTAGACCTGTGAACAGATACCAACATATTGGAGCTTAGACCAGCCTTCGACATACCTTTCGCATTGCCATTCTTCCCATTATTATGCATATTACCCACGACTTGAAAGCCATCATTCGACTTCTCAACAGTTTGATTAGTGACCACAATTGTTTTTGGACATTGATCAAGCACATGGCCGAATATCTTACATGAAGAACACCTTGGTCGTTTTCACTCATATTCAATCCGAACAGTTTCTTTAGAGAATCCCGACCCATCCAATAAGGGAATAGCAACTGTTAAATTCATTTTCAAATCATCTTCAGCAGTACCTCAATTAAGGCACGAGCAAAGCTAGTATGACCCTAAGATTCCATACACATCGTACTTGTAAAAGAGTCAAGCATTTTTGGTGTCCAAGTTTCGTCGCAATAAGACTTGGTCCATCCTCAAAAAATGCAGCCAATGGAACATCATGAAATTTGACCAACAACGGAATATGGGTTAAATCTTCTTTCAACAAGTTTGTGTTCATCATCTATGGTTTAAGGATGATGGGGATATTGCGTATCATCCATGGACCACCTTCAAGAACATCCTTCAAACCCTTTTTCAAATAAAATTTGAAAAAGAAGAATCCCTTAGTGTTCATCATAACCCTCGAAATACCATACTTTGCCCTCACGTTTCAAACATAGTATTCAACAACCGGAAAGACAATTCTTTTACCAATAATATAGCCATAAAGAGTGTTTTCAAACCTAACACTCACCTCTTTGACGGCCTTGAATGGGATTGCAAGATCGGTACCCTCACACTTGTTCTCAACTTCCAAAGGACGAAAGTTGGCTTCAGTTTTCCTCGTCTCAGAATTAGTAGCACTTGCGTACGAAACCGGCTTCGTAATAGACTCAATTCTTTGGTCCACATTCGTGTTAGTACCTGTTGGAACATTTACCATGGTTGGACCAGTAGACAAGTTTGTGTCCACATTAGTTTTAGGACCAATTGGACCAGTACAATCAATCCCCTTTCGATGCATTAGACGAATTAGCATCACTCCCACTAAAAGTAGTAGTCTCCTTCGAAGGAACAATAGTCGAAAATGGGTTATCCTCAAACCTAGTGTCACGTACGAGAGATGATGGATCCTCTTGTGTTTGACTAATAGGTTTCAATGGATTTTAATCATCACCCACAAGTACGAGCTTCCCTTCGAGCACTAGCTTTTCAATATCTTGATGTTTTCAAGCTAAGGAAGTAATTGGACTTTGATTACCATTATGGTCATCAATCTCATTAGTCATCTTTCGTTGTCCATAGTATGATCGGCCAAACTATTTTCTTTATTCTTTTTCTTACCCTCACTCCCTCCCGCATCCAAAAAACCACTTCTCATACTCGTACCATACACTTGCAATGAAAACCAGAAGAACAAAAACACATCTAAATCTTTAATAACGCATAAACCACTAGTACACAAATGGTTTTTAAGAACGGTTAAAACATATTTTTAAAAACGGAATTGAACCGTTGTAATAGAGAGAGTAGTAAATAATGGCAAGATTATTTAAAACGGTTTTGAACCGTTATAAAAGACATGCACATATAATATTAATATATCATTATTTACAACGGTTTTGTTACACCGTTCTAAAAATTCATATATTAAAAAATATGTATATTATATTTCATTGTTATTTGAGTTGTCATTGTCATCAAAACTACTCCACCACACTCCACCACACATGAACAAAATCTAAGCACAATATTAATCATCAAGTCTCAAAATTGCTCATTCCATCTGAGTATCAATTCAAACAACCAAATATATAGAACCCAAAAACTAAAATACATATTGTATCAATAATCAACAACTATTACATAAATTGATAAATTATGCCGAATTTCACATGGGTATATATCTATACTTGTAACTACACTAAACCCATATTTTTAAAATATACAAAATGAAGAAGAGAAAAAGAGAATAAGATCTACAGATGGAAGGCTAATTAAATCCAGGTCAAGTTCCCAATACCTGCAACAAAGGAAAAGTAAAAAATTCAAACGTTATATGTATTAAACCGAATCATTAGATCTAGATCTAAAACAAACAAATCTTGAAACTATAACAAATAAATTTATTTAGATCTACAACAAAGGAACCTTATCAGGTGGCAGACTAGCGGTTGTATGTGGGTTACGAGTTCGACGAGTTCAGTTGATGATAGGCAACGTGCTTTTGGTTTCCGGGAAGTGGCGGTGATGGTTCAGCTAGTGGAGGTGGTGATGGTTCGTACGATGCACACCTGTGAAAGATTTGTTGTTTGAAGATCTGCAAAAAAAACATATGAAAAACTTGAGTTTGTTTTAAGCTTTTAGCATAAATAAAGAGAGAAAAAAAACACACTTGTTGTTGATATAACGAAAAGAATGAAAAAGTGGCGAGTTTAATAAATCGAGAGAAATAAGGGTGAAAATATAAAGGTGGGAAAATTCCCGCTCATTAAACTATTGAAAATTTTTATATGTTTTTTGTTACGCGTTATTTGCACCGTTCTAAATAACAAGTATAAATTATAAAATATTGGATCTTTTAAAACACTTATACTTAACCGTTCTAAATGGTAAGGGTAAATTATAAAATATTAATTACTTTTTAAAGCACTTGTAGGTAACCGCTTTAAATAATAAGAAAAAATTGGATAAACTAGGCAACCGTTTTAAATGAAATATTTTGTATTACTTTTTGTGTTTTTGAAATTATTTAATACGGTTTAGTAGAAAACCGTTGTTAAAAGGTCGTTATAAAAGGGTCTTTATCTACTAGTGAAAGACTTAGATACCTATGGTTTGGAAAATAAAGCTCATGTAATTAAACGCCAATCATGATATTAATAATAGCAGGATCAGTAATAAATGTAGACGAATAAAACAGCAATTCAAGAAAAACTTTAAACAGCGTTTGAAACCCTAATCGCTAAGGCAAAACGCTAACAAGAACAATACCGAGACAGATAGAATCTATTGTCGATATGTTAAGGTAAGGATTGAACAACAATTAGAGAAGAAAAAGTCAATTTTTTCCCCATAACATGGGGGTTGGTTTCATAATAGTGATACCCACCAAACCAAATTAACGCTCTCTAAATGTATAACAATGGTTAGTCATTTACATCAACTTGGGAAAATAAATCTATCATTTTTAACCTTTTACATCCACATCGGTTGCATCGCTAACGCTTGACGGGCCTGCTGCTTCCACAAGGTTTGCTTCTCTAGCTAAAGAGCTAGTTAATTTCTCAATTGTAATTTCCAGCACAGTCTCTGAAGTAAATGAGAGCCAAAGTGTATCCCAGTCTACTGGCTCTGGAAATTGGAAGGAAATGGCCCAGGGTTCAGTCGGGCATAGCTGAACCTGATTTCTTTTGTTTTGGAGAACTGGCCCATCTGCAAAAATAGCACCTGGAGTAATTTGGCCTTCAATGATTATTTCATCCAAGTCACTGATTTCTACATCTACTTCACCTGATCCAAGCAAAAAAATGACACGCTAACGGTCAAAATCGTCAAATAGTAATCATGTTGAACTTCATATTTTTCCGTTTAAAAAAAAGTATCCATGTTTAATTAGTCTTTTAATAAGCCACTTGAACTTTCTGTCCACCGAAAAAGAGTAATGCTAAATTCTCCTGCCTGCATAAATGTTACACATCCTATATTTTATAAATGTAGGAGCATGAGTGGGAGGATTTTGTAGGATAATTTATCGTTTTCCACCGAAAAAACCACTAAATTAAGTTTCAATATTGTTCCAGGTGAACCTTTTCATAGTTGGTTGAAACTAATAGACTTGAATGAAACAGTTATGAAAATTAGTTGTTGTCAGTGGTTTCCTTTTGAAATATGCTTACAGATCCAAACCAATTACTTTAAAAGAAACATGAAAATTTAAGTGACTAAAGAGTAACCAAGTTATATATAACAATGGAAGAATATTGAGACAGAAGGGGTTTTGGGCATATGAAAAAGCTAACGTGACTTCATTGGAAGAATGTAAAACTTGGTTATTAACGAGTACGTTTTACCTAATACGGAGTGTATTTGGTTTCAGTTAGTAGATCAAATGGAACCAATTATAGATACTATAGAACAAAAAATTAAAATAAATAAATAAGACTTACTATCGCCACATTGCACTCTAGGTAAATCAATTACAACAATGAAGTTATGTCGACTTGCAACAAGCTCAGCTATTTTCGCAAGTGGACGGCCACCTGCATCCGATGCAGAACCATATAACCTCACATGAGGTGTTGGTAAAGGATCGAAATCTTCTACATTGGGTTCCAAATCCAGTGCCATCGCAATTTAAAGGCTGTATTGAACAAGAGATGAGAAGCGATAACACAAGTTAGATTTTATTGGTATTCTGCATGTAATCTTGATTGTAATAAGAGGGAGGTGATGTGGAGAAATCAGTACAATATTTTCATGGATCATGTTTCCGTCCTAGATTATCAAGATGTATGGTGGTTACACACTTAAATTCTATGAATGCACGATATTTCATCTGGAGCCATTATTAGGATTAAATTCTTTCCTGATCAATCTAATTCATGATACTATCTATATAAAATCCACTTAGGACTCTCTGAAACGGATGATATAGCATTAGTCATTTCTTAGCATACATTCCGGTAAGAAGCCACGTAACTGCACGTACAGTAAATAGTATGATATATAGTTTGAATTTGATCTAGATTCGATTTTACCAAATGGGAGAAACTAGAATATAAGATAATTTGGATAAACTTAATGCACACATCAGATGATATGATCAGAATAGAAGTCAGATTAGGTTTTCCTGAATTTGATTTAGAAAAACGAAGCATGAAATGAAGTAGGCAACATATAAATCCTCAATTAAAGTACCTTAGATTAATATATGAGCAAGCTCCACAATCAATATTCGACAAGAAAAAAACTTAAATAGAACACAACATTATTCTAAAGGACCTGATGGCCTTTGTACTACTCAAGAAAATGGGCCTAAGGATGATATAGTAATATTATAGTTGCTGACCATATTTATTCAGATTTTGGGCTCAATGGAGAGAGGCCAAACGTTCTAGATTTTAAGGTTGATTCTAACTATAATGAAATCAACTCCAGTTTAAACGTCTCTATCTCTGATAATGAAATTATTGCTGATTTCATAGCAAAGCAAAAGGGGAAATTAGCTTCTCACAGACGAAGACCTAACTCTAGTCATCCATACCGATCCATCAAACTCAAAGATGTTGTCCACTCAAAAGCTAAATTTCATAAAAAGAAAGATCATAATAGAGTTAAATGGGGTTGTTTTAGAACAGGTTTGGATGTTACAAGATAACAACTTGGCGTCTCACACTCCGAATCCAATTTAAGGAGGTGCAATATTAGAAATCAATGTAATTGCAGAGGTTGACCAAACTTTAAAGGTGGGCATCTCAATTGGTTTTGACATGGAAGATGCAAGTATCCATGTTAGAAACATCGTAGAAGACTTGGTGACACCTTCGTTTCCCAATAAAAGTTCTATCTCTTAATATTTGCGGTATGGGGCGCAGTTGTAAAAGATCATGGTTAAGAGAGTTAATTGGAAAGCTCAAACTGGCTTTCGCAGGGATTCAAGAAACAAAAAACAAGGTAATTGATTCACTTTAGTTTTAATAAGTTCATTTTGGGGAACCGATGATTGATTTTGCTTTCAACACTTCGAATGGAAAGTCAGGGGTATACTTTACGTGTGGGATCAAAATTATTTTTTTAAAAAGTTGTTTTAGAAGATGGTTTCACAGCTATTATTGGTAATTGGAGGGATATCCTTGGTGATTTTATCATGGTCAACGTCAATGCACCTCAAAATGGTCATGAGAAGTCTAAATTGTGGTCAAATCTTCTTCATCTAAAAACACCAAATTGGGCTTCTGGATTAGTTTCTGTGATATTAATGTTGTTAGGGAGGAATCTGAAAGGAAAGGCACTGAGTTCAATCCGAACACAACTTATTCTTTCAATAAATTCATAGATGATGTTCAGTTACAAGAAGTTGTTATGGGAACCAGAAATTTTACAAGAATTAACAAGAAAGGGACGAAACTAAGCAAACTAGACAGGTTTTTAATCTCCACTCAGGTTCTCCATACTTGGCCAACAATTCATTGTGCCGCGCTTCCTGTTGAAGCAATTTCTTGCAATTACTTCGGACAAATAAAGGGGGCCTACCGGATGAACTCAGTTAGGGTTCTTCCGGAAGGCTCAGGTGTTAGTCTCTTCGGCTATCATGGGTCCTCCGGATATCTGCACACAACAACACACGTTAGGCTCGCCCCGGGTGTTATCCCAGGACCCACCTCCGGTGTGAGAGTAAGTATTTGGTATTCCGAGAGGTCTATCAAATATGGTGAGAAGTATAATGCGAATAAATCGTTACCTGAGAGTAGCAAATGGGCTGAGTATTTATAGTACTCAGCCTCGATACCTGTACTGGCGGCGGCGGATATTCAGGAAACGTGTCGCCGACACAATCCCGTAAATCCTGGGGAAGGCGGCGGTGGTGTCAGTAGCTGCCATCTGTCTCCTGCCTTAAACAGGTATACGCCGAACGGCCTTTGTGCCTTCCGGAATATACTAGGTAGCTTCGAACCGTCCGGACGACCGAAAGACTCAGCCCGTCCGGACACATACGTCAACATGTCCCCCCCAGTATCATAATATTGGTCTTGCCGATGTTATGATACTTCGAAAAATTTTGAAGTCTAATTTCTAGTTCCGAGGGGATTGAGTCGTTCGGTAATCAGGGTGCTGACCCAATGCATAAACTGCCAAAAAAACATTATTACCTCTTTCTGAGGATCGCCGTCATTTTTACGGGGGCTCTGAAACGTCGACACGTGTGCATGCGTATATCGTACGAGTGAGAGGGTGCCACCTCACCTACTGACAACGCACGTCGTTTCATACTTCCTCTTTTCGCCTATAAATAGCGTCATTTCTGTGGTGTTTTTTATTTTTACCACTTGTAATTTTTTCGCTCTGACAAACTTTCCGAAAGGCTTGCTCTTAATTATTTCCGAACGACTTCATTTGCCATTCGGTCCACTATGTCGAATTCTCCCTCGTATGATTATGAGGAAGACATTCAAGAAGCTGAAGGGTATCTTCCCAAATTTGACGTTCCAAAATACACTTCCGAAATGAGCGAGAACGATTTATTCATGGTGGTGTCAGATGCGGGTATATCGGAGGATCTACATCCTCGCCTACCCCCTCCGGATATGACGATGGACCAGCTGCCGTCCGACGCCATCGGATTGTACTTGGAGTACTTTTATGAAGGTGGTCTCAGTGTGCCCTTTTCTACTTTTTTGCTGGACGTCATCCGGTACTTCAAGGTGCATATCTCCCAACTGGTTCCGCTGGGCATACATCGTGTTGTACTTTTCGAGGTGTATAGCCGAAGTCTGGATATTGCTCCCACCACCCCGCTATTCCGAGTCTTTTATAAGCTGAGCAAGCAGGGTGACTGGTTTTCTTTCGAGAAACGAACCGGTAAGGATAGGAAGGTTTGCTTCCGGGAGATCTTGACTGGGCTGAAGGGCTGGAAACGCAACTTTTTCTTGATAGATAGACGAGCGATCCCCTTTGCTATGCCTTGGAGGCATCACGACTCCGATATTTCGGACCCTTATCCGGATGGTGGTTTCTTCCTTGCGGACGTCGGAAAGCTGGCCGCGAATGTGATCGATCTGATTCAAATTCCCAAGGGGTTCCTTTATGCCGTCGGACTATCCTCACACTGGGAGCATGCCGGTTATCGAGCTGTGCTCCAGGATGCCGAAGGGGCAGGTAGACCTTCCTATATTTTATTTCTTCTTTTATTAATTGATCCATGGCAGGCATACTCTCCCTTCTTTACATATTATTTTTTTTATTTGTCTCGTGCTCTTTCTGCAGTTGTGCCGATGTCTGAGTACTTGATCAATCCGGCGGCCCACCAGGAAACTTCTATGGTTCGGGGTGATGCATATGGTGAGGGTGAGCGTCACGAGCTGTTCGTGACTCTTCCGGCTGCCTCAAATGCCGATATACCCGGCCTGACGGCAGAGGAAGAGGAGGTTGAGAGGGCCAACAGTCGGGTTGTTGCGGCTAAACTTAGGAAGCAAAAGCAAGCCGCCACTCGGCGGGCTTTGATGGCCGAGAGGCGTGCCGAACAGGGCGAGGGGAGCAGCGGAGTGGCCCAGGCGGCCAAGAGGAGGAGAACGGAGAGGACTCCAACAGCGGATCAGGAGCCTGATTCGCCAGATGTTGAGGTTATTCCAAACCCTCCCCCTATCCGTTCTCTTCGACCGGAAGATATTGGTCTTCGACCAGAGGGTGCGGGTTTCACTGAAGGGAGTTCCCGTGCTGGTAAGTTGTCTAACTATTTACCTTGTGTTACTTATTTCTTTTCGTTTCTTTGGTAATGACGCTTTGTTCCTTACAGGGAGCGTTCCCGTGGCCGCTTCCGGTCGCGGCAAAATAAAAGCCATGGCATCAGGTAACCCGGCAGCTGTGTTTGTTCCGGAGTGGTCGGTTACGAGGGGGACCGCTTGAATAGATCTGCCATTTGTAGGGATCTGATGTCGCACCTTCCTACCCCTTGTGAAGAAGTTCACTTTCGAACCTTGGGTGGTTCAGAGGCCATTCGAAGGGGTTGGGTTTTATTAGGCCGAGGAGCGACTACTCAAGCGGAAATTTTGGGTCGGTATGAGGTCCTCCTCGAAGAATATCGACAACTGCGCAGTGCCCATGCAGAGTGCGAAGATGCGGCTCAAGAGGCGGAGGAGCTTCGGAAATTAAAACATGAGCATGTGGGCTGTGTAGAAAGGCAGTCGGATTTGAAGAATCGGGTCTCTCAGTTGGAAAAGGCGAGGGATGAAGGGAGGACGATTTCCTCCGAACGGATCCAAGCCTTAGAAGGAGAGCTGGCGGATGTTAAAGGTAAAATTGTTGCTGAGAGGGAGACAGGCACCGAGCTATGCAAGGAAAGGACGGACATAGCTGTCAAATTGGGCCAAACGGACATCGAGCGTCAGAAGCTTATAAAGGAGTTCCTTCCAGAAATGGTTCGTCGGCTTCTGGATAGCCATGAGTATAAACAACGCTTGGCTGAGCCTTTCAGCTTGTCCTCTCAGTCGGGTTTCTTGGAAGCTATCTCTGTGGATCGAGAACCGGCGGATATAGCTACGATTGCGGCCGGGGTGGACGATTTGGATATGGAGGCTGGGGCAAAGCTTGACCCTTTGTTTGATGGTCTTTTTTCTGCGGAGTATCCGTACGTGCTTAAAGTTAGCGATGCTGCGGATAGACCCCTTTCGGAGATAATGGATTTGTTTCCTGATCCTGCCCCTAACGATTCCTCTGGTGGCCCCTCGTCTTGATCTGGCGACTTTTGCCTGTAAGGCCCCTTAGGGTGTTTGGTTAATTTATGAATTGTTTAGCATTTTTGAACCAATGTAACGATCAACCGGTTGCGCAACTGTTAGCGCTTTTTGTATGTTCGAACATGATGACATGCCGTATGATTTGTTATAAACTGTTGATATTAAATGTACATTCCGTTTGTATTGTTTCATGTGGTTTTTCCCTGTTTGCCTTTTCTTTTCGTCGCATGACCCCTGTCTTCCCGGACACTAATCACAACATCTCCGGAGGGCACGAACCTCTCGGAGGGATCACTATTCGCTTGTGTCCGGAAGGCAACAAATGATTGTATAACTTTCCTCTTCTTTTTATGTTATCCCCGTCTGAACATTGACCACACGCTCCCCGGAGGGCGTGAACCTCTCGGGGGGGCCATTTTCTAATTATGTTCAGGAAACAAGGAACATTGACCACTAATCTCCGGAGGGCACGAACCTCTCGGAGGGATCACCCTTCACTTATGTTCAAAATATTACAGATGGTTCAGCCTTTCCGCCAGGATTATGGCAACCCCTTTCCTGGGTATCAACCATCTTTGAACATTGACCACACACTCCCCGGAGGGCGTGACTCTCTCGGGGGGGCCATTTTCTAATTATGTTCAGAAAACAAGGAACATTGACCACTAATCTCCGGAGGGCACAAACCTCTCGGAGGGATCACTCTTCACTTATGTTCAAAATATTACAGATGGTTCAGCCTTTCCGCCAGGATTATGGCAACCCCTTTCCTGGGTATCAACCATCTTTGAACATTGACCACACACTCCCCGGAGGGCGTGACTCTCTCGGGGGGGCCATTTTCTAATTATGTTCAGAAACAAGGAACATTGATCACTGATCTCCGGAGGGCACGAACCTCTCGGAGGGACCATTTTCTAATTATGTTCAAAATATTACAGATGGTTCAGCCTTTCCGCCAGGATTATGGCAACCCCTTTCCTGGGTATCAACCATCTTTGAACATTGACCACACATTCCCCGGAGGGCGTGACTCTCTCGGGGGGGCCATTTTCTAATTATGTTCAGAAACAAGGAACAATGCAAAAGCCATTTATCATTAAAATTAGTCAGATGGCTCCTTTCGGAAGCTTACATGAGATATATCTAGTTATTTACAAGAAACATTTTCTAAGGTTAACAGCGTGCCAAGTTCGGGGCACCTCTTTTTCCTCCATTGTTTCCAACTTATAGGATCCAGTCTGGTATGCCTCCACGACTCGGTACGGCCCTTCCCAATTTGGCCCCAACTTTCCTTGATTCTCCACCCTGCTAGCTTCGTTTCTTCGGTATACGAAATCACCTATCTTGAACGACTCAGGATGGACCCTTCGGTTGTAATATTGTTCGATCTTCCTTTTGTACTTTGCCTCCCGTATTGCGGCCATTTCCCTTCGTTCCTGTAGGAGGTCGAGATTCATGAAGATCTCCTCGCCATTTTCTTTTTCATTGACTTTCATGGTCCGAAAAGTTGGCATCCCTATCTCTGCTGGTATGACCGCTTCGCTACCATAAGTGAGGCTGAACGGTTTTCCCCATTGCTTGTTTTTAGTGACGTTCGGTGCGCCCATAGGACATTCGGTAGCTCATCCACCCATCCAGCTTTCTCCCTGCCGAGTCTCGTCTTGAACCCTTTCATCAAACTTTTGTTTGCTGCTTCCACCAATCCGTTGGCTTGAGCATGTGCAACGGCCGTGTTTATTTGAGTTATGTTCAAACGTTCGCACCAGCTCTTGAAAGGATCATGGATGAAATTGCTTCCATTGTCCGTCACGATTACCTTGGGAAGACCGAATCTGCATACTATGTTTTCCCAAACAAACTTCTTTACTTCTTTCCCAGTCGTGCGGGCCAGCGGCTTGGCCTCTATCCATTTTGTGAAGTAGTCGATGGCCACAATGACGAATTTGACTTTTCTCGGGGCCTCTAGGAGGGGACCCAAAACGTCCATTCCCCATTGGTAGAAAGGCCAGGGGGCCATTATCGAAGTTAAAACGGTTTTGGGGAGTCTCGGAACGGGTGCGTGTATTTGACAAGAATCACATTTCCGAATTACTTCCCTGGTATCCCGGTGCATGGTGGGCCAGTAGTACCCTTGCCGCATTAATTTTCCTACCACGGATCGTGTCCCGGAGTGCATTCCGCATGCTCCTTCATGTACCTCTCGGATAACATAGTTGGCTTGAACCGGCCCGACACATCTCAGCATCGGACCTAAATAGGATTTTTTGAAAAGCACATCGTCTACCAAAGTGTATTGATTTATTTTCATTCGGAGAGATCGGGCTTCGTTTTCGTCCTCCGGCCAGATGCCTTCTTGTTTGCATCGAATGATGGGGGTCATCCAATTTTCCCCTTCTTCTTCCACAATTGCGTTTACTATCTCTTCCTCCGTTGATGGTCTTTCTAAAACTTCCACCATAGTTTTCCTTGCCAGATGTTCGAAAGCCAAGGATGCCAATTTACTGAGTATATCGGCTTTCTGGTTCTGCGCCCTTGGGATACTTCGGATCGTAAACTGATCGAAGTGTGCAACGTATTCCTTAGCTTTGGCTAAATACGCTATCATGTTATCTTTGGTTGCTACGTACTCCCCATTAATCTGATTTGCTACCAGATTGGAATCTACCCTAACTTCCAACATTCGAATTTCCATTTTTCGAGCAACCCTTAACCTGGCTAACAAAGCTTCGTATTCTGCTTCGTTGTTGGTGCTTTTGAAGTTTAGCCGAATGGTGTAAGTATATTCCGTTTGATCTGGACTAATCAGTACCAGGCCTGCTCCAGCGCCCGATTTGCTGGAGGCTCCATCGGTATATAGTATCCATGGTTCTTGGCTGGAGACGTCACATATTTCCTTGCCCACCTCTTTCATGCTTCGAGTTGATACTCCCACGGGTATTTCTGTTATGAAATCCGCAAGGACTTGTCCCTTTACGGCACTCCGAGGTATATAAGTGATATCGTAGGCTCCCAACTCTACAGAGTACTTGACCATCCTCCCGGAGGCTTCTGCCTTGTTTAGTATTTGCTTGATAGGTTGGTCAGTGATGACTTTTATGGGGTGAGCCTCGAAATACCTTCGTAGCCTTCTGGCCATGTGTAGTAGGGCTAGGGCTAGCTTCTCAACGGGGGCGTAGTTCTGTTCGGCTTCGTGTAATGTCCGGCTAACATAGTGTATCGGGATTTGCTTTCCCTCTCTTTCCACTAACAACACTCCACTCATTGCCCCTTTTGATGCCGAGAGATACACGTATAGGTCCTCCTTCGGCCTTGGCGTTGCTAGATAGGGTAATTCAAGGATCATCTTCTTCATCTCTTGGAAGGCTGCTTCTGCTTGATTTGTCCATCGGTACTCATCCTGGTTCTCCTTCGTGATGTTCCTCAACGTTTCAAAGAAAGGGAGGGCTCTTTCTGCCGACCTGGATAAAAAACGGTTCAAAGCTGCTAGCTTTCCACTCAAACTTTGCATCTCCTTGAGTGACTTTGGGGATTGCATATCCACGATAGCCCTTGTCTTCTTCGGATTCGCCCTTATTCCTTCGGAAGTTACCATATATCCAAGAAACGTCCCTTCCTCTACCCCGAAAGAGCATTTCTTGGGGTTTAGCTTCATGTTAATCCTTCGGAGGTTATCGAAGGTTTCCGCCATGTCGGCAAGTAACTCCCTTTCGGTTTTGCTTTTTATTACCATGTCGTCCACATATGCCTCGAGATTTCTCCCTATCTGTGATCGAAAGGCCGAATCCACTAAACGTTGGTACGTGGCCCCAGCGTTCTTTAAACCGAACGACATTTTGGTGTAACAGTATGTGCCGTGCTCGGTATAGAAAGCTGTTTTTTCCTCGTCTTCCATGGCCATGTGTACTTGGTGGTATCCCTTGTAGGCATCCAAAAAGCACTTATACCTGAATCCCATAACCGATTCTATTTTTTGGTCAATATCAGGCAGCGGGTAATAATCCTTCCGACAGGACGAGTTGAGGTTCTTGAAGTCGATACACATCCGCCAACTCCCGTCGGATTTCTTTACCAACACTGGGTTTGAGATCCAGGTGGGGTATTGCACCGGTCGAACTATTCCAGCTCTCACCCATTCTCCCACTTCCTTGGCTATGGCGTGATTCTTCTCGGCCGAGTAAGTCCTTCTCTTTTGCGCCACCGGGCGGTCTTGAACATTCACATTTAGCTTGTGCTCAATGATCCGACGGGGCACTCCCGTCATATCGGCTGGTTCCCAGGCAAACACATCCTGGTTGTCCTTGAGTAACGCGATTAACTGTCTTCGACATTCCGGGGAGAAGTTTCCTCCTATCGTGACCAGTTGATCCGGATAAGCCGGATGTACTAAAACTTCTTCCGTTTTTCCCATCACAGCCTCATCCAGTCCGGCCTCACGGGGCTCTTCATTGATTTCCTTTTTTGCCCTCTGTTTCTCCTCAAGCTTGCGACATTCTGAGACAATCACGGACCGGGTGGTGAGGGTCGCTATACCCTTCGGTGTGGGGAATTTTACCATCGAGTGGATAGTTGATGGGATAGCCCGTAATTTCTTCAGACCTGAGCGCCCCAGAATGATATTGTATGGAGAAGGGGACCTTACCACGGCGAACTTCATCATGGTCCGGCGGGACAGGCCTTGGCTTCCGAAACAGACTTCCAATTCAATCTTTCCCAATGGCTTTATGGATTCTCCCGCGAATCCTATCAATGGTGTGCCTGTTTCTTTCAACTTGGCCTTAATGGAAGGGCATAAATGCTCGAAACAGTGTTCATACATCACCTCGACCGAAGCGCCTTGGTCTACATAGACCCTTCTGACTGTATACCCTTCCACTTCGGCCTCAACTATCAACGGTCCGTCCGACACGTCTCCCGGCAGGATAGGTGGAAAACCGATCGGAACATTCATCCATTCCTCCTCGGCTTCTATGATTTTCCTTTTGTGGGATGTAAGACTAGCCATATCGAACTGTAGGCAGATCGAGAAGTTAGTCCCACGGATGGCGCCAATTTGTTGAAGCAATTTCTTGCAATTACTTCGGACAAATAAAGGGGGCCTACCGGATGAACTCAGTTAGGGTTCTTCCGGAAGGCTCAGGTGTTAGTCTCTTCGGCTATCATGGGTCCTCCGGATATCTGCACACAACAACACACGTTAGGCTCGCCCCGGGTGTTATCCCAGGACCCACCTCCGGTGTGAGAGTAAGTATTTGGTATTCCGAGAGGTCTATCAAATATGGTGAGAAGTATAATGCGAATAAATCGTTACCTGAGAGTAGCAAATGGGCTGAGTATTTATAGTACTCAGCCTCGATACCTGTACTGGCGGCGGCGGATATTCAGGAAACGTGTCGCCGACACAATCCCGTAAATCCTGGGGAAGGCGGCGGTGGTGTCAGTAGCTGCCATCTGTCTCCTGCCTTAAACAGGTATACGCCGAACGGCCTTTGTGCCTTCCGGAATATACTAGGTAGCTTCGAGCCGTCCGGACGACCGAAAGACTCAGCCCGTCCGGACACATACGTCAACAATTCATTGTGCCGCGCTTCCTCGTAAATTTTCGGATCACTGCCCAATCCTCATGGAGTCGAATTCTGCCGATTTTGGACCAGTCCCTTTCAAGTTTTTTAATTCTTGGTTAAATGAGGGTCCAATAAACCTATTAGTTCAATCTTCCTGAGTTAATCCCTGCAGAAAGTTGAAAGCCTTAAAGGCCAATCTAAAACCGTGGAGTAAAAACCTTAGGCAGAAATCAATTCAGGAAAGTGCACTTTTGACAAAGCATCTTGAAGAACTCGATTTAAAAGCTGAAATTGGTGTTTTTTCTGCGTCAGATTGCAAATTATGGTGTGAAATTGCCAAACGTTTGTTCGAGTTAGAATAAAAAAACATAAAAGACTTGCAACAAAAATCTCGATGTTGGTGGGCTATAGATGGGGACGAGAACACCACGTTGTTTCACTTAATTATCAAGGGTAAAAATCGGCGTCAATTGGTTCATGGCTTTATGATTTCTGGGAGAGCGATCCGTGTAACATTAAATAGGATTTTTTTTTCAATTGTATTTTGATAGATTCACCGAGAATATCCCTCGTATACCTTGCTTTCTCGAAGCTTCAGAAATGTTTTCTTGATAGACCTTTTGAAAATGATGAAATTAAGAATGACGTCTGGAGCTGTGGAGGGGATAAGGCGCCTGGTCCTTAAGGATTCACTTCCTCTTAAATTCACTTTCACGTTCATTAAATATTTCTGGAGTTTGATCGGTATCAAATTTATAAAAGCAGTCAAAGTGTTTGAGATCGAAAAATCAATTGCAAGGGGATGCAACTTATCTTTCATCTCCTTAATTCCTAAAGTCTCTAATCCTTTTCTTCCACAAGATTTCCGTCCGATTAGTCTTGTGGGTTGCTATTATAAAGAACATTTAAAGTTGCTTGCTAACAGATTAGAATATGTCGTGAGTACTATAATCAGCAATGTCCAAACTACATTTTTGAAAGATCGACGGATTACGAATGTGCCTTTAATCATAATAAAGTGATTTCTTGGACCAAGAAAGTGAATGGGAAAACTCATGATTTTCAAAGTGGATTTTGAAAAAGCTTTCGACTCAATAAACTGGAATATTATCAATGACACTATGGGTCAAATGGGTTTTGGTATTAAATGGAGAGATGGGATTTTTGGTTGCCTTTGATTGGGTTTTTCTTCAATCCTCATAAATGGTAGTCCCTCTATGGTTATGGAGATTGCTATGCTTCTATTGACACAAAGGGTACCAGGTATGATATTCTAAAGGCATGCAATGATGTGAATAGTCTCAATATTTCCCTTTCTTTCTTCTTTACTCGTTCTATTGATGAGGGAGTCTCTATTAAATTTTGGGATGAAGAGTAGCTCAGTACTTTCAATCTAGCTGAAGTCTATCCTAGATTATATGCTTTAGAGTCATATTGCAACATATATGATCACCTGTTTAAATTGAATGATCATCTTTCATTGGCATGGAACTAGCGTCAATCTAATCGTAACGGTAGAGAAAAAGAGGAAATGGAAAGTTCGGCTTGTTTAATTCAAGGAGTGGAGCTAAAGCAGGGCAGATGGTTGGAGTTGGGTTCTTGAGAACTCGAGAAAATTCTCAGTTAAACCTCTTCGGGTCAAATTAGATGAGAAAATTCTCACTTTATCTCATAAAAAAACCCAAGATGGAATTCTTTGGTTCCGAAGAAGGTGAACATTTTAACAAGATGTAATCTAGACTAGATGTGTATTGACTTGCATTCGATTCTGTGCCCAATGTGTGAAGAAGACGTTGAATCATTAGACCATTTGACGGGTAAGTGCTCATGGTCTCGTAGCATATGAGATTTCATTTTTAAATGGTGGGGTTTCTCTCTCTGTTTCGGTGGATGTGGATGTGGATTACGAATGTGTTTGCAATTTTGTTAATCTTTTCAGCACGGAGAAAAAAATGTTCTCACCATTTCATCTCCAATGCTTTGAAGGAGTTATTTTCACCTCTGTTTGGCATATCTGGAGAAGCAGAAATGCTAAGGTTTCCGCTTTAGAGAAGCAGAAATGCTAAGGTTTCCACTTTAAAGAGTCCAACAGTTGTGATATCTTAAAGGATGTTCAAAGCTTATCATTTTGTTGGGTTATTGGTAATAGGTGTAAGAAATTTGGACTAGATTGGAATCTATGGATGAGTTTTAGCTATCTCTCCGATCGTGTAATGTTCTTTTGTTGCTTTCTAGCGTCTTGCTAGATCTTTGTGTTCTAATAAAATTCCGCCGTACAAAAAAAAAAGAAAATGAAACTGATCTTATTTAAGCATCTCTAGAAAGTATTAGCATAAGCAAGCACGATAGTCATAAAGTGAGGTGAAATTGTAGTAACATATTTATATCAGCTGATGCAAAAATTCTGCCAAACATAAATTTACATAAGGGCATAGTCTCAAAGAAGGACATACGTCACAGCGTCACGCCTTAGAGCGGATGCATCAAATGTTGTCGGATGTAAATGAACACGACACTGCCCTAAATTAAAAGGCAAGTATTTTATAAACTTCATGGTTTATAAAACCTTCTAATTAGACGCAACTACACACTCTTGTCACACGTTAAGTTTTCATGTAAAGGAATAAAATGTGATCAAGGAGTGAAACACTAAAACTGTTTCTTCATATTCTCAGACATGTATATATATTCATAACATAAGCCGTAAACACATTGCAACATAGAAATTGTTTTTTTATGATTTTCCTTAGGATCACTACAAGATCTGATCAGATCTCATAGTTGTGACAAATCTAGCACTTCAACATTAGAGTCCATACTAAAACGTCAAGCATAACAGATTTATATAGATCCAGCCGTCAGGAGCTAACAAAGAGCATTCAGAGTGCAAATAAGTAATTAGATCTAATAAAATCCATATAAGATGCCATGATTTATGTAAGCAAAATACTATCATACATGTGATATAATCCATAGAGCAAATCATGTAATATGATTCATATCAAACACTACATTTCAGATAATCCCCAATTTAAACCAGAAATAGTTAGACCACATACCATATCTCTGCAATTAGCTGTTTTAGAACACTCATTGTGTGCTTTTCCACCAATTTAAAGTTTCAAATTTATTTTTCACAAATTCAATAAATGTATGTTTTTATTTTATATAAAAAAACAAAATGCACGTAAATTGTCATCTATCAACAAGTTGCGATACTAATTGATCGATCTAATATGCAAACGTCAATGCATCAACCATCAAAAGTTGACATTGTGTCTAAATCAATTGACTGGCACATAACAAGCTTCCAATCATCGACATGTATTATTGAATAATCACAAGATTACAAGCAAAAATGAGTAGTAAACTAAGAAGATAAGTTATACCTAATGAATCAACTGAACAATGGCACCGATTCACAGTTTTCAATCAAGCAAATGGCTTGAGAAACTAATGAAAGTTCTTTCTTCTTGTTGTTAAACTTTATAGAGGTATAGTTAATGCATGTGATCTCAGCATTATAACATAAATGACATGTGGCATAACGATCATGCTCTCCCGTCATGCACCGTCTTAACTCTGGTTAAAATTGCCTGAATTTGAGTTGATTTTGGAAGCTCTTTTACGTCATGATATTTGTCTTCTTGTAATTTTGTAGTAGTTGGTTCAACATTGTAATAAAACTAGCGGTGGGTGAATAATGGCCAGCTTCATTCCTTCAAATTTGATTTTTTTACCAATAAAACCTTTTAATTACTTAAAACACCAGTAGATAGAACACTAGGCGACGTTAGAAGTTACATTTATCGGTTTTAGCAAATAGTACTCAAACGTCAAAATTTTCTTTTATCTAACACAAATTTTACCTAATAAATACAAAGGATAAAAGTCAAGGATACTCTATGTAGTATATAAAATGATTCATTATGAATAACCAATTAACAAAAAAACCGTTATGAATTAAGAAACCTACTAGAATTTTGCACGTTTCGTCCATGTGGTTGATTAAACGTTGCAACATCCATCCTTCTTATGTTTTCATATGTTTTTGTCTGTTTTCGTTCGTTTTTATACGTTTTCATCCGTTTCATACGTTTTCGTCCGTTTTCTTACATTTTTTATCCGTTTTTGTCCGTTTTTATACGTTTTCATCCGTTTTATACGTTTTCGTCCGTTTTTCTTACGTTTTTATCCGTTTTTATATGTTTTTGTCCGTTTTATAGGTTGTTGTCTGTTTTTATACGTTTTCGTCTGTTTTTATACATTCTCGTCCGTTTTTATATGTTTTCGTCCATTTTTATACCTTTTCGTCCATTTTTTATACATTTTCGCCCGTTTTCTTACATTCTCTTATTGGAATATGTGAATCATAAAAACTATAAACACATAAACATATACAACATAACATCAAAGCATACGCAGTGGAATATACAAGATCTATATACATATAATTAATTAACTAAATTTAAATAGATGTGTACCTTTTTTATTCCTAGCAAGAACAAGGAATCGTGCACTCCAAGAACAAGGTATAAACCCTAATAAGGGTTTAATGGGGATCGACTTATTCAAGTCGAATAGGGCAAGTAACACAAGCTAAAGTATGCTTGTCCTTCGTTCTTGTACACACGTAATACTAGCGTTTCAATGGGAAAAGCTAGGTTCTTGATCACGAAACAAACCAAACACTTTATAAGCAAAACCTTGATCGCCAATTCCTAGTGGAATTAAAAAGAGGGTCGATCGGTTAGAGCTTAGATGAGAAGAAGGGAGAGAAGTTTGGCTTGCTTATGGATTCAAGATTAGGGATTTATGAATACAAGGGTTTGTATTTATAGACCCTTAAATCTTTCTCTCCAAGTTAGGGTTGGATTAGTTTCCTAATCCCCTATGGTCGGCCCTCTGTACAAGCCCAAGAGATTTCTAGAATCTTCTTGGCTTGTATTTTCATCCCTAGTCCTTGTAGTTAATATTTAACGACCGTTAACCAAACTCCGTTAAATACTAACGACCGTTAAGTGTTTATTTCGTGAAATGAATAATTAAATGTATTTAATTATTCAAACCATTGAAACTCTTACGTATTGTGTGCAATCCCGAAGTCTCGTGTTCGAAACTGGACATACAAATATTAATTTATATCCACAAACTCTAACAGCTCCCACTTGGATATTCATTAATATCGTAATGACATGGGCTAGTCTAGCTTAACAGATCCCAATGCCCCCAGATCAAACTGAGTATGGTTTTCCTGAAAAAAACCACGTGATGATATTATCATCATACTTATCCTTTTGTTTCTAATACCGCGTTAATATGGATATGGATCCAAGCCATTCCATAATTAACTATTCTGTTTCTCGTTATTTATTGATTGATCAAGATTATCAAAACATCTGAACGTATTCCATATAGACTTTGGGTACGGCCGTACAAACATCTTGCCAACCCTACGAGGGGCCCAGCAGTATTATACTTCAAAACAAATTTGAAGGAACAAATCCTTTCTTGACTACGAGCATAACCCTTGAACTTTGCATCACCTCTGAAAATAGCCCTTATAACTACCTGTTACGGATAGTGTTAGACTACCTTGCAGAAAATGAGCTACATCCTCGGAGTTATCTGGTATCTCAAGTCTGAGGATAAATATTCATGATTTACTTAATGACGACGATCCATAAAGTACAATCATGTGGTTGGGATAAGTCCTATATTCAATTTATCCAATATTGAATATCATGTGATATTGGTATCTCAACCTTACAGTACATTCTACCAATCCTCACATTTGTCTTTATTTAATGATATTCCCATATCATTAATCGACAACGGACAATTTAGAATAAATTAATTATTCACGGATTTAAACATGCAAATATATGATACAATATTAATAAATGATAATAAACGTTATCCGCACTTTATTTCATTAAAATAATATTGCTTAACATCCCTTATCCAAATACTAACTAGATCAATGCATGATAATTTCTCATTAATGAATTATGCCACAAGTCATGTTCCACATACTTGTTGACAAGGCATAAATCAACTAATGTCGATCTATCGGAATTTTGAGAATACTTATTTCAATAATGAAATTCTTGTATGTGTATATTCATCTATCTAGATATTGCCACATACTTCATAAAATTTGCGTGACATCCTCAATCACAAATTTATGACAATTAACACTACCAAACCTTGTAGTTAAAGTATTCTAATTCTTTATATATAATGCAACTATGCTTATATTGAGCATACACATGGTCTCCTAATAAGGATGAGCTCCCACCATGACTAGTATTGAGTGTCATCTCAATCTTACTAGCATCATTGTTTGTAAACAACAATATGCTCTTTTAAAGTTCCCGTAAACTTTAATATTCATCGTGTAAAGTTTGATATCTTCAAATCTATCAAGATTTGTCATCTATATCAACCTCTTGCCATATGGTTCATATTTAGAATTTAGGAGCAAATCCAGGCTGAGGATGTAAATTCTAAACCATATCCATTATACTTAACTATCTAATAATTATAATTAGATATTAATGTTGTCAATCATCTTTCATCCAAGTATGATACAACAAGCAACATGATGTGCATGAATAATCCTTTCGTCAACTTTAGATTTAATTCATGTCATATCTTTCCAAAGACATGTTTCTATCTAGTCCTTCTAATAGAATATCATGTTCTTTTAGAATCAACTATTTACCGCTTATGTTTATGACAATAAACATATATTCCAAGGTTTTATTTTCTAAATCTCTACGTGAAATTTCATTCCAAACTAAGACTTAACATTTAATGTTAACGTTAATGGAATGTTACTTCCTATATGTTATTCAACATATATGAAATAAGAAAATAAATATAATAGTCCCACTAGCTTTCAGGACTATTAAGAAATATCTTATTTTAATTATAAATCAACACTAGATTTAACAACTAAAAATAAGTATATCTTCTAGATGCATGCATTAATCCATTTACAAATAATTTGCATTTTGTATACTTCTAAAGATGATTTGAATCCAAACACTCCTTTCAATTACTTTTCGTCCTCGCACAAGTAATTACCCAAGAAAGAGTTTTGATATTCCATTATTAATTTCATATAAATGAAACTAATAATGCTAATCATAATCTTTATACATTTATTGTGTTTAGAAAGAATTTCAATCACATTAAATTGCTTAAGTGTGATTGATAATCTTTTCACATATTAAACATGTACACAAATTTGTCCATTATGATTTCTACACAAGAATTTAAATCTCTATGATTTTCATTTCCTTTGTAGAAATTCATTTCCTTTCTATAGTGTAACTATAGAGTTTAAGATCAACTACGTTTCCAAACTAGTTATCTTATTCGACTGCATCTAATTATTCATAGTATGAGTAATTTGCCAAATAAACATTTGCAATTTATTAACAGGTTTATTACAATCCTGTAACTCATAATCCTCAACATATATTCTACAAATATTTGAGATATCCTTGCGGATCTATGAATAAGCATTCCATCATCTTGAGATTTAACATTAACATGTTTAATACTCATTATGATTTTGCTAGTGTATTTCTAGAAGATTTTGTATATTGCAATTCTATCTTATCAAGATAAAACTCCCACTTGCCTTTTGCAATTTATAGAATATCTATAAATTCTTGGCAAACAGAGCAACACAACGTGTTCTCTTTTGGGACTTTTACAAATATATATTGACAGTTCCTAATCTTAATTTGTTAATAACCTACCCAACAAGTAGTTTAACAAATTTTAAACTTTAATTTTAAGACTTAATGTGATTGATCACATTCCATATTAAATGGCGTCTTATTAATCTTCTAGGTTGGAGTCAAATTGAGTATATCCAATCCATACTCAATTTCCTAACCTTGATTTCTTTTAGGAAGAATAGAAGTTATAGTTATCTTAAATCAAACAATATAACAAGAGTTTGATTCTCCTAACTGAGCATACCATAAACACTATGTATTTCATTATGATTAATATTGTAAGTTAATCTTACAATATGTAAGATAAATATATTTCGTTTTTAGCTTACCTATTTACCGACTAAGTCATTTAATGGTACAATAGATTTTTCTAGCCAATTGCATGCTTTATAACATAAGTGCCCTTTTGATCAAGTCACTTCATGTCTATGTCTTACCAAGAAGACATAAATTGTTATAATCCCAATCTACGTTATAAATCATTGATCAACTCAATGACTTCTTGTATATGTCTTAATTAAAAGACATATCAAGTTAACGTTTTACTTTATTATAAGTCTTATAACAATAAAAGACTTCATATTTATATCTTTATACTAAAGTATAAATATGCATAACTAAAGTAATCATGAACACCACAACTTGGTTTCAATATTATTTCAAGTTAATTTATTTACTTCATATATTTATGTCATTCCAAGAATACATAAACATTCAAATTTGAAGTAGTATAAGATTACTTCATTTTATTTATGTCATTACAACAATACATAAATATTCACATTAGAAGTAGTCTTATTATCATATTAACACTTGTTCTAATAGTTATCTAATTTAGAAACTTGTAAATTAACATAGTTTCATTACATCACCCGAGGCTGCTAATAATAAAAGTATGTAATTTACCTTGTCATTAATATCTAGTAATGAAAGTAGATATTAACTCCAAGTGTTCTATTATTAGAATGTGTTTAAAGCACATTAGAACATTGGTCTCTTACATTACAGTCAAGAGAAACCTTTAAATCATATTTCTTTATATTGTTGCTTGCACACAATAAAGATTTCTCTCACTTGTGCATGGAACAACATCACGTATCAGATAAACAACACATCAATAGTTTGCTTATTTGATCAATATGATTGTGTCATAGATATAAGTAGATATAGAATTACCTCGTCTAGTAAGGAAACGTACACGACTATCCTTAATACCACAAGTGTCTATAATTGGAAAGTATTTATCTCAAGAGATTCTAGAGATAATCCGGGTTACTACCAAGATATCAAGACTTGTAGCTCCCACTGAATTAAAGATCACTACATGAACTCATTATTCAGTAATTACAACACTATGCTCCCACTGGATTTGACAACATTATAAATGTTTCAAAGCTAGTGAAAGCAAATAGCGTGCTGTTTACTTCCCTACACCTTTGAGTGATCTCTTACGTAACAGCTACTAAGGTACTCAAAGAATGTATTCTACTTTGTTAATGATGGAATATCCATCAATACAATTAACTTGAGAAAATTGGGCATGCAATTTCTTCCTCAATTTAGGTCTACCATCACCACTATGGTATGTAGCACCTTTAAATGGTTAAAGCACAACAACTAGATCAAACATTCTAGTTTGCTTTTTACCAATTGTGCGGTAATTAGTCTAGCTTCTAATTTCAATAACTCCTAACCATGCAATTTCTTAAGAAATTCACCATGAGTTATTTCTTAGAATTTAGACAATTCTAATTTATCCTATTATACCTTTCTCATTCATGAAAAAGAATAGGATTAAGTCTTACTAGACTCGGTTTATTCTTTTCAGTAAAAATTGACTCTATCCAAAAACCCCTACGGGTGTAGATCAATTTACTACTAAAAGAATGTCCCACGTTTACGGTTTTAACGTTGCATTAAATACATTAAAAGAATTTTCAAAATTCAATTTTAGTATTTTTGATAATAACTTTTCAAGAAAATTAAACACCCACGGTAAATAAAATTTCACCATTTAATTTTTATTGAAAATAGGATCCAAATTGACGTCGTTTCATTACATCAGCTGAGGCTGCTAGCAATGAAAGTACTCAATAAGGTACGGGTCTATCCCAATTGCCAATATCCAATTGCAATTCCTAGAATCATGGGACTTACATTATTTTGCCAACATCAGTTGCAAATGTAAGCATGTTTCATCCCCAAATCTTTATGCCTTGACGTCGTTCCATCACATCAGCTGAGGCTGCTAGTGATGAAAGTTCTCAATTAAGTTAACCAATTTAGAAACATGTAAATTGACGTCGTTTCATCACATCAGCTGAGGCTGCTAGCAATGAAAGTGCTCAATTTACCCTTTGGTTCCCATTCTTTGAATCATTACATTCAGCTGAGGCTGCTAGCAACGATAGAATGTCACCTCAGGTGTTTCCGTATCAATTGGATGACATATTACTTAAATTTTAAGGGTATAAATTTGATGTGTGTAATCAAAATATGTACAAAGATGTCATGCATTCATCTTTGTATCATATGTTTTCTACAAAAACCATTTACCAATTCGCAGCTTAAAATCAACAAAATTTTAATTGATGGAGTTGAGAAACTTATAACATTGCCTTAAGATGTTTCGTACTTTATCATGGTGTACTTGGTAAGTCTAATATTGACGCACAGACGAGCGGAGGGGCAAACGTCCGCCGAAGCTAATTAAAAACGCGCCCCTTTCGGATGACAATTAAATGTCAAGCCTCCTTATACCCACTTTATAGTTTGTTAATATTAGGTCTGCCGCTTCGACCACTTTTGTACAGTCGCATCAATCAATTAAAAACTTTAAGATTTAAAGCTTAAAACATTTATGTAGTAAATCATTAAATTGCTAGTCTCGCCTGGGAGCAAATTACCGTGCGAAGCGAACCACTATCGGCACATAAGAATTGGCAATAAATAATTTTACCACAAAGGTTTCATAGTTATTAGGTTCATTTATTTTTATTTAAAAAATTACCCTCTTTGATGTTTACAATCCATCTTAATTAAAACACAAAGATCAAGTAATTAAAAAAAAATAAACAAACACTTAATAACACATATATGATCATTAACAATATCATATAGCCACATGCAAACCTTTTGATAAACCCTATTAATAATCTCTATGTGGATTTTTACTGTATTTAATTAATAAAACTCCCATTGGTTTTCGAGCTCACTGTGCCCAATGGACCACAGACGCCAAATAACTTGGCCGCGTAAGTTTTAAATAATTAAATATCACATAGCACATAACCGATTTATTAATATATATATAATTAGGGTCTTCCCTAATTTTAGATTTATCTTAAAAAAAAACATGTAGCACTTAGCATCAATTTTTCATGACAAAACATGCATGTTTTTGTCATGGATTCCCCATATTGCACTTATAATCATGTAGCACATTTTAACAAGCCAATATTGATACACATTTCATTAATGACATCACCTTGTATTCATTAATTAACCACATAAAATTTACATGCAATCCTAGGGTTTTCTACAAGTTTTTATCAAAAAAAAAAAAAAAAAAAAAAAAAAAAAAAAATTCCTATGAACAGTAACTTCGATGAACAGTAACTGTCGATGAACAGTACCATTCGAATGAACAGTAAATCCGATTAAAAAAAATAATAATAAAGGTTTAAAAAAAAACTTAGAAACCTCAAAGAATGCAATAATCAAATAGATCCAATTTTATATGTTATTAGTAATTAATTATCATGTATAAACGGGCTCTTGATGCCATTGTTGGAATATGTGAATCATAAAAACTATAAACACATAAACATATACAACATAACATCAAAGCATACGCAGCGAAATATACAAGATCTATATACATATAATTAATTAACTAAATTTAAATAGATGCGTACATTTTTTATTCCTAGCAAGAACAAGGAATCGTGCACTCCAAGAACAAGGTATAAACCCTAATAAGGGTTTAATGGGGATCGACTTATTCAAGTCGAATAGGGCAAGTAACACAAGCTAAAGTAAGCTTGTCCTTCGTTCTTGTACACACGCAATACTAGCGTTTCAATGGAAAAAGCTAGGTTCTTGATCACGAAACAAAACAAACACTTTATAAGCAAAACCTTGATCGCCAATTCCTAGTGGAATTAAAAAGAGGGTCGATCGGTTAGAGCTTAGAAGAGAAGAAGGGAGAGAAGTTTGGCTTGCTTATGGATTCAAGATTAGGGATTTATGAAGACAATGGTTTGTATTTATAGACCCTTAAATCTTTCTCTCCAAGTTAGGGTTGGATTAGTTTCCTAATCCCCTATGGCCGGCCCTCTCTACAAACCCAAGGGATTTCTAGAATCTTCTTGGCTTGCATTTTCATCCCAGGTTAATACCTACACATGTTACTAAAGTTAGCAAAAAATTTGATTTAGGTTACTATACTTTTTTTTTGTTGAATTAGGTTACCCATGTATACGGTTTGTTGAATTAGGTTACCCATGTTACAAAATGGTCCTTGTCGTTAGTCGGGCGTCACGGAATTAGTCCCTAGACCACTATTTTGGTTAGTTTGACCGTTTTTCGTCACAGAATTAGTCCCTAGACCACTATATCGGTTAGTTTGACCGTTTTTCTTACGTTTTCGCCTATTTATTTCGAAATTATTTTTTTTAGAAATTAATTTTTTGTCGAAATTAATTTTTTTATAAAAAATAAATTTTTTTTTTAAATAATTTCGAAAAAAAAATTAATTTCGAAAAAAATTATTTTTTATAAAAAAATTAATTTCGAAAAAAAAATTAATTTCGAAAAAAAATTAACCGAAATACGGTCTAGGGACTAATTCCGTGACGAAAAACGGTCAAACTAACCGAAATAGTGGTCTAGGGACTAATTCTGTGACGCCCGACTAACGACAAGGACCATTTTGTACTTAAAATCTAACGAATGTTGACGCAAGTAACCTAATTCAACAAACCCGTATACATGGGTAACCTAATTCAACAAACCGTATACATGGGTAACCTAATTCAACAAAAAAAAAAGTATAGTAACCTAAATCAAATTTTTTGCTAACTTTAGTAACATGTGTAGGTATTAACCCTTTTCATCCCTAGTCCTTGTAGTTAATATTTAACGACCGTTAACCAAACTCCGTTAAATACTAACGACCGTTAAGTGTTTATTTCGTGAAATGAATAATTAAATATATTTAATTATTCAAACCATTGAAACTCTTACGTATTGTGTGCAATCCCGAAGTCTCGTGTTCGAAATGGACTGAAAACGTATAAAAACGGACAAAAACATATAAAAACGGACGAAAAAGTATAAAAACGAACGAGAACGTATAAAAACGGACGAAAACGGATAAAAACGGACAAAAACGTGTAAAAACGTATAAACGTAAGAAAACGTATAAAAACAGATAAAAACGTATGAAAACGTAAGAAAAACTTATAAAAAACGTATAAAAATGGACAAAAAAAATTAAAAACAGACAAAAATGTATAAAAGTGTAAAAAAATGTATGAAAATGTAAGAAAACAGGCGAAAACATATAAAAAAAGACGAAAACGTATAAAAATGAAAGAAAACGTATAAAAACGAATAAAATGGACGAAAACGTATAAAAACGGATTAAAACGTAAGTAAAACGGACGAAAACGTATAAAACGGATGAAAACGTATAAAAACAGACGAAAACGGATAAAAAACTAAGAAAAACGAACGAAAACTTATTAAACAGATGAAAACGTATAAAAATTGACGAAAACGGATACAAACGTATAAAAACAAAGGAAGGATGGATGTTGCAAAGCTTAATCAACCACAGGGACGAAACGTGCAAGATTCTAGCAGTTTTCTTAGTTCATATTGGTTTTTGTTAGTTGGTTATTCATAATGAATCTTTTTGGATAGTACATAGAGCATCCTTGACTTTTATTAGACATGCACAAAAGTGTCACTCATAACCTGGGGCTATTGTTATACCGGGACGCATAAAATAACAAATACAAACACATGCACAAAATATCACAAAAAAAAAAACTATAATGTGAGCCATCGTTATGGCGTAACACCCTATAACACATATTCATGCATGGCTCCAAGTCATAGGTGCAAGATTTTTGCTATAACGTGCGCTTAAGGTGTTGGCAGTGGTAGATTCGGAATCATGGGAGGATTCTCATCGACCAATCACAGACTACCATGTGGCAGGTAAAAAAAGGAGGATTCTGAAGCCAAAAGTGTTGGCAGTGGGAGGATTCTGGAGAATTCGGAATCATGACTCATTTTATTTTTTTATTATTTATATATAATGTTATCTTCCATTTTACTTATTATCAAAGATTCAACGCATAACTCTTCAATCCTCCATTACCACCAGCATGTTCCTTCCCACTGACCTCCATCACCACTAGTGCTCCAACTATCCTTCCCGGGCTTTCTTGTCGGAGTTTAGCTTCATCCCTTAAAGCTCATTTCTTCACTCCGATGTCACTTCCTTTTAAGGTTTTATTATTTTCTAAAAGCTTCAACTTTCTTTAATGGTGGAATCATATGTATGAAGAAGATGGTTACCAAATAAAGTTTTTTTCCTTCGAAATATTTTGGTCATAAGAAAAACAATGACAGATCTATGATTCACATATATGAATTAGTTTTCTGTTGGATGTATTTAATCCCAACGTTCCAAAATTTAATTTGTCCTTTTCCCCCATGATTCATCGGCTTGGGTAAGCTTCCAAATGGGATTCTAGCGGCTTGGGGGTCGGCGGCGGTGTTCACCGGCGGCCTCCCCCCTTGCCGCTGGGAGGACACTGCCCATTGCCAACACTCTTAGTATGTGCTTCGAAAGGTAAATTATGTTATTGCTTTAAGTAAAAAAAACGAGTGCATAATTTCAAATAGGTTTTGATTTAATCAAGGTTGAAACTTGTTCAACTTAATATGTACATAAAAATAAAACACAATGCTCTTTGTATATTTTCTCAAATAATGTAACAAAAACCAGTTTGTAATGAGATATTCATGAAATTCTAATATACTTATAATATTACATCTATATTTCCTTAATGTAATATTTTTTGTGATAGTAGCGTTGGTTTCACATTAAATATATTGGTATACTTCTAATCATGGGCGGAGACAAGGGGGGGGGGGGGGGGGGGGGGGGTCCGGGGGGTCACGTGACCCCCCGGCGAAAAAAATTGTAGTGTAAATTTTTGAAATTTTTCGGCTATTTTTGTAATTTGCCCCCCCAACGGACCAATTTTTAGTGTAGTTTCTAAAAATTATCATATTTTGCCCCCCCTTGAAATTTTTTCTGGCTCCGCCCCTGCTTCTAATAAATAATTTAATTAAACCATAATGATTGCTAATTTAAAATTAGTTTGGTAGAAAGAATACATATTGTGATATACAAAAACAAAATTGAATATATAGAGTTTATATTTTCTCCAACTTTAGGAAAAGATAAATATTTGTATTGATAAAATTTAATATCTATATTTATCAAGGAATATATTAGCTACAATTTTTTGTAGCTAATTGGGTAGAATTTTGTGCTACAAATTGTGGGTTCCTGAGTCCTTTTGTGGGTCCCTGAGTCATTTTTATGGTTCCTTGATTCATTTTTTGTGTATTTTTTGTAGAAGATTGTAGCTAATTGGTTACAAAAATTGTAGCAAAGCTAAGCCCTATTATCAATTATTTGTACAACTTTATGATTGTATCGTTAAACAATCAAATAAATGCAGATAAATACAATATAAATATTGCAAATGCATCTTCGGTGACTTTTAACCCATTTGCTTTTTGTATCTATTTACCCGTTAGAAATCAGGCATAACCCAAATCAACTTACTCGTAAGTAGAAATATTGAAATTGACGCATCTATCAATAGGTTAGCGGATTGGGCAGAAGTTGGCAAAGACCCCCTGGTGTTTCCGCTAAACTCATTGACAGTAAATCTAGCAAAGGTAGATTATATTTACATCACTTACTGTTGTATTTTAAACGAAAAATGGTAGTGTCAAGTGATCTAACAATGGGATGTTAGTGGCGATACTAACTTAAACCTGTTTTTATGCCCTCTTTGTGAAACGCAACCGGATTCTCACGAACATCTATTTTTTCATTGTATCTTCTCATCTTAGATTTGGGTGCATATGAAGACGTTTGCTGGTTTACCTAATGTTTCATCCTCTTTGGAAGATATTGTTACTTGTCTTGTTCCTATATCCAAGAAACACTCAGCTAGAAGTGTTATTGCAAAGCTTGTGTTTGCGGCTTGTTCTTATTTTATTTGGCAAGAACGGAATCACAGGCTTTTTAAGAAGAGGAAGCGATCGAAGGAGCAAGTTCTTAAGTTGATCATGTCTACCGTACGCCTCAAGTTACTCTCATGCAGAGTTAAGAAGACATCTCGGGTGGAGTCGTTCGCCCAGATTTGGAACATTCCTAGATCACTTATTCACGACTACTAAAGCTTTATTTCTTTTAAGTAGTGGTTAGGTTTTGTATTTCATGTGATTGGTTTGTCAATCGCATGTTAGCATTTTGGTTTGAAGCACACTAGGTGCGTTTTTGGTCATAGCCAATGTGGTGTTCAACCACATTTCATGTACATCATTGTTTTTTGTGAGTTATATATTGGGGATAATCTTTAAAAAAAACGTCTAACTTTACGTGAAAATCAGTTTCGCGTAGCGAACAAAAAATGGGTAAAAAGTGAGTAAAAAAGTTTCATAAATGACTCTATTTAGGCATCATGACTATTTTACCCTTCCAAGTTACATAAATGGTCCCTGTGGGTTTGCGAAAATTGCATCCACCGTCCTTACGCTAAATTACATAAATGGTCCATGTCCCTACGCTAAATTGCGTCCGACGTCCCTATTTTTTTTCGAATTATTTTTTTCCAAAACATTTTTTTTTTCAAAAATATTTTTTTTCAGAAATGTTTTTTCGAATTTTTTTATTTTACAAATTTTTTTTGAAAACTTTTTTTTAGAATTTTTTTTTCGAAAATAATTTCTAAAAAATTTTTTTCAGAAAAATTTAATGGAAAAAAAAATTTAATTTTCTAAAATAAAAAAATTATTTTTCTAACAATAAATTTTCAGGAAAAAAATTTCTAAAAAAAATTTAAGAAAAAGAAATGATTTCACGAAAAAAAAATTCGGAAAAAAAATTAATTTTTCTAAAAAAAATTAATTTCGAAAAAAAATTAATTTTTCTAAAAAAATTAATTTCGAAAAAAAATTATTTTTTCTAAAAAAATAATTTCGAAAAAAAATTAATTTTGAAAAAAAATAATTTTTCTTAAAAAATTAATTTCAAAAAAAAATTAATTTCAAAAAAAAATTTAAGAAAAAGAAATGATTTCACGAAAATAAAAATTTTCTAAAAAATTTTTTTTCAGAAAAAAATTAATTCCGAAAAAAAATTTCGGAAAAAAATTTTTTTCTAAAAAAAAGGTTAGGAAGAAAAAATTTGAATAAAAATAGGGATGTTGGACGCAATTTAGCGTAGCGACAGGGACCATTTATGTAATTTAGTGTAAGGACGGTGGATGCAAATTTCAAATAATCTAGGGTAAAATGGTCATTACTGATTTTTTTTTTCTTTATTACTTAAATAGAGTCATTTATGAAACTTTTTTACTCACTTTTTACCCATTTTTTGTTCGCTACACGAAACCGATTTTCACGTAAAGTTAGATACTTTTTTAAAATATTTTACCAGGGTAAATAACCCTTTACCCAAAATGAGATGTTCCCAATTGTTCAAATTTATAGCAAAAAAATAATGCAAAACAATCTGGAAAACTAGGTTTTAGTGATCACAAGGTTTTAGTTCAAAAACATAGCTAAGCACAGAAAATTTGATTACCAACTCAACTTCTGATCTAAACCATATTATAGGCATTAGAGGATTTTAACCAACTAAATTAACCATTTAAAAGTTAAAAGACGTTGAAATCTCAACTATATCCATGAAACTATACTATCCAACTATCAACCATAGCCCAAACTTGAGGATCATTTAGCGAGCCATCATCCGATGGGCTCACCGCTTCAACATCCAAAACGGTTGCAGTGCTAACTCCTGATGACTCCGTCTGGCTTGCATCCACAATGGTTGAATCGCTAACACTGGATGGGGCTAGTACTTCAGCAAGAGCTGCTTCCGCAAGAGCTGCAGATGCAACTGCTTGTCTAGCTAAAGAGCTACTTAATTTCTCAACTACAACTTCCATCACAGTTTCTGAAGCATAATAGTCCCAAAGTGTATCCCAGTCTACGGGCTCTGGAAATTGGAAGGAAATGGCCCAGGGTTCAGTCGGGCATAACTGAACGCGATTTCTTGATCTTTTGTTTTGGATAAGAGCCCCGTCCGCAAATATTGCACCTGGAGTAATTTCGCCTTCAATGTATACTTCATCAAAGGCACTGACACCTACATCTACTATACCTGATCCAAGCATAAAATATGACTCCGCTAAAGATATGGAAAGGGTGAAAATGATTAGGTAGTAATCATGTTAAATTAAACCAGTGTTTCAATTAAACCACTGAAGTTTCAATATTGTACACACGTGAAACTTTTCATTGTTGGTTAAAACTAATAGACTTCAGTGATTTCCTTTTGCAATATGTTTGAGGGATCCGGTTACTTTAGGTGAAACGTTCTAAGTGACTTAAGAGTAACCAAGTTTAAACCAGTTTTAAGTTTCTTACAGCAATGGACGAATACTGAGACTTAAGTGGCTTTTCCGGATGAAAAAAAGTTATAGTGACTTCATTGGTGACTAAGGAGTAAATTCACCTAAATTCGAGTGTATTTAGTCTGAGTTAGTACATCAAATGGAAACAATTATATCTACTTCAGAAAGAAAAATAAGACTTACAATCGCCACATTCCACTCTAGGCAGCTCAATTACAGCAATGTAATTATGTCGACTAGCAACTAATTCAGTTAGTTTGGCTAGTGGACGGCCACCTGCATCCAATGTAGCTCCATGTAACCTCACATGAGGTGTTGGTAAAGTATCAAAACATTCCACATTTGGTCCTAAATCCAGTGCCATCTCAGACCGTGCTTTAAAAGAATTAAGCAAGAGATGAGAAGTGATAACATAAATTAGCTTTAATAAGTAATCATTATGGTAAAAATGAACGGAATCTAGAGTTATTAGCACAATGTTTTTACGGATCATGTTTCCGTACTAAACATTCAAGATGTATCGTGGTTACACATATGCACCCTATGACACAATGAGCAATTTTTCATTCGGTGACATTATCATGTTAATTAATAGCATTCTCTAGATAAATCCACTTATTAGGACCATTGAAATGGATGATAGATCATTTCTTAGCATAGATTCAAGAAAGTAGCCACAGTGATTAATTGCCACCAAATGCCCAGAACGAATGGTATGATTCGGATACAAGTTAGATTTGATTTTCCTAAATGATAGAATACATGTATGATTTGAATACAAGTCAGATTAGATTTTCCTTAATGGAAAATATTAATTATAAGTGAAGTAGTATCCTGAATTTAATTTGATTTGAAACAACCAGCATGAAATGAAGTAGACAACATATAAACCACAACTAAAGTACCTCAGATTAAAATGAGCAAGCTCAACAATCAATTTTATTTAAGCATCATAAGAAAGTATTAGCATAAGCAAACACAATAGTCATAGAGTGAGAGGTTAAATTCTAGTAGTTTATTTATCTAAGCTGACGTAAGAAAGTTTGCGTACGTAATTTTACATAGCCGAGTCTGCCATACGTAAATTTACATAACTTATGACTAAAGGAGGGCATACGTCACAGGGTCACGGCCTAGAGCAGATGCAAGAAATGTTGTCTGATGTAAAGGATCATGCGACATTACCGTAGATTAAAATTTAAGTTTTTTCTTATAAATTTCATGGCTGATAGAAACCTTTTGATTAGACACTACACACATTCCTGTCACAATGAAGTCTTCGACTCTTCGTATAATGGAATTGAATGAGTTCATTGAGTGAAACTTTTCATCTATATGCTCACACATGAATGTACAACATAAGCCGTAAAAATGTCATCTGATATGCAACATATAAATGGTTTTTGTGAGTTTCCTTGTGATCACGACAAAATTCAAGATCTCCTACTATTTACGAAATTAGCAGGTTGACATCACAGTTGATCCCAAAAGGTTATACATATGGAACAGATAAATAAAAAAAGAGCGTTCAGTTTACAAATCAATAATCAGAAAACCTTAAATCACCTGGTTATTTCATAATAAATATCATCTTAAAATGTTACTACTTACTAACACTGATATAAAAAAACAAGTGTTTTAGAAATGAGAACAATAATGTCATTTTCAACCAATTAAAAGTTTTAAACAAAATTTCAGAATTTTAAAAAATAAATTTATATAAATTTTTAAAGAACACATGCATAATGCAGGTCAATTATCATCGATCAGCAAGTTACCATACTAATCGATCGATCTAATCTGCAAACGTTAATGAATTAACCCTACACTCTCATTAAACTAAATATTAAGTTTGTATGAGTCATGTTCACCATCAGTTTGAATAAAAATCATTACGCGCAAAAATAATATAGATTTTAGAATAGTGTGCAATTCATGTACAGTTTTAACAAAATCTCACTTATTTAATTTTATTTTTTTCTGCAGAAAACGCAACAATGCAAGTCATCTACATCGATCAACAAGTTTCTATACTAACTGATAGATTCAATCTTAACGAACACACGTTAATGAATTAAGCAATACAATCTCATTAAATTTTTTAACATTATGTATGTTTCAGTCAACGGACACATAACACAATTTGTCAGTCATCAACGCTTTTTTGTTCAATAATTCACGTACATTTACAAACAAAAATAAGTAGTATGTAAACTAAGAATCTAAGATATACCTAACGATTTTGAACTCCTAGCACACGGATCACCGTCTTCAATCAAGCAAGTGGTCTAAGAAACTTGATGAAAATTTTTCTTTCTTGTTGTTGAACTTTATAGAGGTGTAGTTAATGTATGTGATGTCATCAGTATTGTAACATGAATCACAGGTGGCATAGCCAACATGCTCCTCCATCATGCACCATCATAACTCCGATTAAAGTTGCCTGAATTTGAGTTGATTTTGGAAGCTCTTGTACGTCATGATATTCGTCTTCTTGTCATTTGTAGTAATTGGTTTAACTTTGTAATAAAACTAGCGGTGGAAGAATAATTGTCAACTTAAGTCCTTGAAGTTTGATATTTTTGTACAATAAGACTTTTTAATTAACAAAGCATCACTACTAGAAAAAGTTAAACTGTGCGTGTTAATGCTCTAAGTAAAAACGAAGTGCATTGTCTAAGATGGGTTTTCTTTTAGGGAGGTGATTTGCATGCTTTAAATAATTTTACATATGTCAAATGATGCTTATTGTATTGGTAGATATTGTGTGCAAACCAACTCCCTTTAATTTAACATAAGTTGTACAATGATGAATTTAATGTGCACAATAGTACGTGCACAAAGCTTTTTGGATGAAAAGATTTCAAATAATAGCAAAAACTAGTTTGTAATGAAATTTGTGAAATCATAATAAGAATAAATGCAATATTACATCTATATGTTACTTGTAGGACCGATAATATACATGATTTATGTGGTTCGGGAGGTCTAAGTTGATCAAAGAAGATGAATGGCTCCATCTTTCTAGTGAGAGAAAGAGTAGAGAGAGGGTGAAGAAAAGGGTTTTATTAATACTAATGAATATTACACAATTTCCCACACCCCTCATGGAGAGTCATGAGGGGTATTTATAGACTCGTTACATTACAAGTTTGCCACTTAAACAATAGTAGTCCCGGCGGGTACTACTTACTACGAATCTGTAAGATAATGTAAACCCGTAGGTTAATCTTTATTATTCATCCACTATTTATAATAGTGAAACCCTAATACCTAAAACCCACAAACCGGGCTTGGGCCTAATTATCCACTAACAGCCTAATTATCCACTAACACTCCCCCGCAGTTCGAGCGGCGAAATCACGAAAGCTCGAACTGGAGAGTAAAATCTAATAAACAAGAAAGTAAAACTAACAAATAATTGTTGAAGAAGACGTTCGACAGCAAGCGGAAGCACATCTTCAAGCAGCAGCAGACACAAAAATGAAACAAACCGGATAAACCAAAGTATCCCAAACAGTCGTCTCGGGAATTGATACCCTAGATTCGACACCAACAAAAGTCGTCTCGGGAATTGATACCCTAGATTCGACACCAACAAAAGTCGTCTCGGGAATTGATACCCTAGATTCGACACCAACAAAAGTCGTCTCGGGAATTAATACCCTAGATTTGACATAAACAAACAATTAAATAACTATAACTTGAGAAACTCTTAAAAAAACGAAAGTTGGTTCTAAAACTTCAACCCCCAAAGAACCTTTCGAACAAACGGGGCGTGTTTTTCCCTACACAAAAACATAAAGATCCGGCTTCAATTTTGTTTTTTTGTTTTTTTGTTTTTTTTTTTTTTTTTTTTTTTTTTTAATAATACTAAACATAAAGCCAACCCCACTTGCTTTTCATCACTTCTTTTTATATTTGTCCTATCACTAATAAGAAAAAAATAAAACAGCCACCCACTTCTTCACAAAAGAAACCCATCATCATGCTAATCACTTTATTAGCTAATTACTTTTAATAAAGGGATTCCAGTCATCCCACTTTCCAACATCAATTCACCAATTTCTCATCTCATCCCACCAAGTATCACAGTCCGATCAACATAAAATTTATAACAGCAACAACAACAAATTAACTAAACCATCATCTTCTAACATCACTCCGAAAGGTGTTCCTGCGCGAACAACAAACGTGACAAGATGTGTGGATTTGTGACATGTGCACAAATCACCAACACAAATTAAGGAGAGCCAGTCAGAAGGTGTGATTTTGTGTTTAGTGCAAGAACGATGGTTGCAACTGTTTAGGTGGTGTCGAAGAATGAAAGTGTGTGGAGGATGGGTTGGATTGTGGATTGGATGCAGAGGCAAGGGTTAGGGATTTGGATGTGGAGTGGGCTGCGGCTGTAGAAAAACAAAGAGAAATAAAGAGAGCCCTCCGAACCTCCGGCATGTAGCCGGCGGCAGCGGAAGCGTTTAGGTTTAGGGTTTGGAGGGAGGACCGATTATCTCTGATACCATGTAAGATAATGTAAACCCGTAGGTTAATCTTTATTAATCATCCACTATTTATAATAGTGAAACCCTAATACCCAAAACCCAAAAACCGGGCTTGGGCCTAATTATCCACTAACAGCCTAATTATCCACTAACAGAATCTAGTCCAATTCACGTGTAAGACGTTATCTTTATAAAAAAGCGAGGCTAACAATCTCCCTCCAAGATATCGTCACACGTGAATGGTTACAATGAGACCTATAAACAAAGTAAATTGCAATAATAATAATCTATGTTGACGTTGTTGAAGCGCAGAGTCTCTGTAGTCTAGATACTGAGGCAGACTTGAAGTTCTCTCTTCCGAAGATCTCGGCATTTGATCTTTGGCGTTGACGGCACTAATCCTTGTAGCTCTGAACTTCAACTGTAATGGTCTAGTTAGGTTATTACTCCCTCCTAACTAGTGAGCCTTTTTCTTTTATCTGCTCCCTCCTGAATCGACAACTCTCTTTCATAAGATCTTTTTAGTCTTCAAACACGCAGCGGAGAAAGTAGACACTAAAGTGTAACACCATGGTTGTCATTCGGGGAGCATCATAACAACATACCTCACAAAGTATTGCATCCAAGTTGGTAATAAGCCTTGATGTACACATTATTGGTACCTCTTCGGTTCCAGATTAAGCACAGTTCCCTCTGCCAACCAAATTACTGAAGACGAAACACTACTTCTTTCTTCGTGTACTTCTCTCCTGATGGTTACGAGTTATCAGAGTCATCATAATGTTGTGTACACGCCATAAAATCACCTTGTACTTGATGCAATATTGAAGCCATAGTGTAAGCAAAATTCCGTGAGAATATGTCGAAAAAAATACTCTCAATACTTCTCTCAAACCAACCTTTAAACGAACCTTCTTTTAATTCACTGGCTACTAGTAATGACCACGTATGGAGACAACCCGATATGACCAACTTGAAAAAGAAGTAAACACCCCAACTTTGTGACTAAATGCTTGTACTAATGCGCCTTTTGAACAATCCACAACTTTGTGTGACACTGAGTACTACAACGTAACTCCTTAAAGTGATAGCTATACACTGTAAGCACTACAACGTAACTCCTTGCATCAGTTATAACTAGATTGTCAAGTCTTAATCACTATGAAAGAAATGCCCAGACAAGTTATCTTGAGACCAACAACATATCTCAAAGATAAATAAGTACCCGTGAAATATCACTTCAAAATCAAATCAATAATACCATACAAAAACCCCGTAGTCATTTTTGTTAAACATAACAATTCTAGCCGTGAAATATGTATCCCCGTGAAATTTTTAATTCCAAAATACCACTCATTTTACCAATATAAAACTTTGTATCCTAAATTTTTGTTAATAAAAATTCGGATAACAATTTTTATAACTCCACTTCAACCCAAAAATAATATTCGGACACATGTAGCAGCCCAATATCCAAATTAAGCCCAAAATCCGGATCACAAGCCCATAAAATAAATAAACCCGATCTAGTTACAACTTACTACCCTGTTATATAATATAACCTAATCACACTCATTTAACCTAACCCTAATCATATTGACATCCGCCCCCATCTTAACTAACATCACCTCTCACCTTCAAACTCATAAAATCTCAGTCTTCATCTCAGATCATCATAACCATTAACAATCGATTACACAACAATCTTTGTCATCCTTTCATGTTATATCAAAGCACAAACACAATCAAAAACCCATCTGTATCTTTCTTGCTCTATCTTACACGATGTAGCTTCAAGAGAAACAACTTCAAGATCATTCGTATGGTCTCGGGTAGGTTAATTTGTGTTTTTTGTTGTGTTTTCTTTAAACAAACAAAAGAGTGATTATAACAGATTTGTTATAAATCATTCTTTATTGTTTTCGGATAGTAACAAGAAGCTTGGCTTCTATAGGATCTGTGATGATTCTTGTTCAACTAAAAAAAACATCTTTGAAAGATTGCGAGAAAGTTGACAAAATCTGAGATCTATTTGTGTTTTTGATTTAATTCGAGTCTTAGTTGGTGAAATGGAGATGGGATTAGGATAGTTATTGATGATGTTTGACGAGGTTGTTATGGGATTAGGATAGCTGTTAGTGTGATTGTTGTTGGCTCGGTTATTCTTGTCGTAGGCTGATGATGGTTATAAACACTGAAGTCAACATGAGTCTTGGTATATGGTTGTGGTCAATGGTCTTCTACTTCATCATTTTCTTTTTCTTTTTTCCAATTCCGATAACGGTTATAAAACCAATTCCAACAACCAAACTGCAATTGCGATTGACCTGTCCAATTGCGATAATTAAGTCCAATTCCGATAGGTTCAATTCCGATTAGTCCAATTGCGACGGGTCAATTGCGATGATTAAGTCCAATTCCGATAACACAGTCCAATTGCGATGGGTCTTATCGAATTTCTTTACAAGAAATCGATTCCAATTCCGATGAAATAGGGTCTGTCGAAATTACTTTACAAGCAATTTCGATAAATGAGGGTTTTGACATTTTTGACCATCAATTCCGAACTTTTCCGACCAAAAATTCCGACCACCCATTTTCAGACATGTGAAAAACTAGAAGGGGGGTTGAATAGTTTTACCGGTTTTTAATTCGTTTTAAAAACTTACTTGTGAAAAACTTTGATTCGAATCTTTTGTGTAATCAATCAACATCAATATGAAAACTAAACTATACTATCTAATATAAACAAAAAATGTAAAGAAAAGAGATGGAAAGATCAAACAGGGACAAAGAGATTTATAGTGGTTCGGTCACGAAGCTCTTCTTCGCCCTACTCCACTCCCCAAGTACCATACTCGAGAGCTCTAAGCACTATGTCAACAAAGATCCCTTCAGGCGGAGAAAACCGTACAACGTCGCTTATCCTTATTTCCGACACTAAGCTAAATGTCGAGTACTAATCTTAGCTAGTACCAATCTACCATGATCCACACGATCCTTACTACTTCACACAATCAACACACTTGACTCGATTTACCCGATCTACCCTTGATCCACTTGATCAACACACAAGCCCACAAGCTACAAGAGATCTCCAAGATCTCAACATAATCACAATGATCTACTCTCACTTGACTCGATCTACCCGATCTACTCTTGATCAACTTGATCAACTCATAAGCTCACAAGCTATAAGAGATATTCAAGATCTGTACAAGATCACAATGATCTACTCTCACAAACTACTCAAAAGAAAAATGTACTTGGAGTATGCTAAGATACAACAAGTATGTAACAAGTGTTACAAGTGCACTAACTACAACTACAAAACTTTGTATCTTCTTTGATACGTTGTGATCTTCTCTTTCACTAGTAGAGGAATGAAGGTGATCTGTTGGTTGGATGATTGGATCACTCTTTAAACAAAAGAAAACTAAACTAAATGATCAAGAAGAAAAGAAGTGTTAAGAGTTTTGAACTCAGAAAGTTGTGTGTGAAAAATGATGCCCAAAAACTATGAAGAGGGCTGGTATTTATAGGCAGAATAAATCTGGTCGTTATAAAGACACGGCACCACTAAATGTCACACGGTACCACTAAATTTAGTGGTACCGTGCCAGACAAGAACGCTCTAATTTTTGTTTTTAGTGGTGAAAGTTTATTTGGGGAAGTTTGGAGCTGATTTTGGGGGGAAAATAGCTGTTATGATATTTAAACTTATTTTTCCAATAAAAAATTTCTTTATAATTCAAAAATAACTTGTAAAGTATATTTTTTTTTTAAAAATGTTTTGTCACATTTAAAAATGTGAAGTTTGAAACACAAATTCACTTCTTTGATCATTTGTCAAGTTGTAAATTTATTTGTTCATACCTAAAGTGATATACGTAGAAACGGGATCTTTCGACTAAAAACTTGTTTACGTTAATTTTAACGTAAAGTGTTTTCACATTTTGTTACTATCAAAACGTGAAGTTATCGAAAGATATAAATAACGTTTTTAGAACATTATTTGCATCAACAAGACCATTCTTCCGACCAGTATATGACCACTTTTCACGGTATGGTACAAAATAAGTCATAAAGTGGTGGTCTTTGCATAGATTGCCCTTCTTGATATTTGTCGAAATCCATTGATCGATTCAAGTTTTAAAATACAATTTATTTTAAAATCTTTCCTGATGTGGCTCTGGTACCGATTGTGGAAAACTAGAAGGGGGTTGAATAGTTTTACCGATTTTTAATTCGTTTTAAAAACTTACTTGTGAAAAACTTTGATTCGAATCTTTTGTGTAATCAATCAAAATCAATATGAACACTAAACTATACTATCTAATATAAACAACAAATGTAAAGAAAAGAGATGGAAAGATCAAACCGGGACAAAGAGATTTATAGTGGTTCGGTCACGAAGCTCTTCTTCGCCCTACTCCACTCCCCGAGTACCACACTCGAGAGTTCTAAGCACTATGTCAACAAAGCTCCCTTCAGGCGGAGAAAACCGTACAACGTCGCTTATCCTTATTTCCGACACTAACCTAAATGTCGAGTACTAATCTTAGCTAGTACCAATCTACCACGATCCACACGATCCTTATTACTTCACACAATCAACACACTTGACTCGATCTACCCGATCTACCCTTGATCCACTTGATCAACACACAAGCCCATAAGCTACAAGAGATCTCCAAGATCTCAACACGATCACAATGATCTACTCTCACTTGACTCAATCTACCCGATCTACCCTTGATCAACTTGATCAACTCACAAGCTCACAAGCTATAAGAGATATTCAAGATCTTTACATGATCACAATGATCTACTCTCACAAACTACTCAAAAGAAAATTGTACTTGGAGTATGCTAACATACAGCAAGTATGTAACAAGTGTTACAAGTGCACTAACTACAACTACAACACTTTGTATCTTCTTTGATACCTTGTGTTCTTCTCTTGCACTAGTAGAGGAATGAAGGTGATCTATTGGTTGGATGATTGGATCACTTTTTAAACAAAAGAAAACTAAACTAAATGATCAAGAAGAAAAGAAGTGTTAAGAGTTTTGAACTCAGAAAGTTGTGTGTGAAAAAGGATGCCCAAAAACTGTGAAGAGGGCTGGTATTTACAGGCAGAAGAAATCTGGCCGTTATAAAGACACGGCACCACTAAATGTCACATGGTACCACTAAATTTAGTGGTACCGTGGTACCTTGCCAGACAAGAACGCTCCAATTTTTGTTTTTAGTGGTGAAAGTTTATTTTGGGAAGTTTGGAGCTGATTTTGGGGGGGAAAATAGTTGTTATGATATTTAAACTTATTTTTCCAATAAAACATTTCTTTATAATTCAAAAATAACTTGTAAAGTATATTTTTGAAAAAAAAATGTTTTGTCACATTTAAAAATGTGAAGTCTGAAACACAAATTCACTTCTTTGATCATTTGTCAAGTTGTAAATTAATTTGTTCTTACCTAAAGTGATATATGTAGAAACGGGATCTTTCGACTAAAAACTTGTTTACGTTAATGTGAAGGATTATACAAACACTTGGGATGTTAATCTTAATAATGTGTTTGGGATATTTAGGAATGAATGTGCTTTAGTACGCGGAATTTACTATAACACACTTAAAGGAACAAAGGTGGTGAATATGCAAACGTGAATTTATTTAGAATAATGAACACAACGAGAATAACACAAAACGATTCAATATTATTTATGAGATAATACGGGTGATCTAAACTATCACCAGGATTACAAAGGTAACCTTGAATCTTTGATTTGTTAAAAGGATTTGTGAATTTGTAACTAAGTTCCTAGAGAGGTTGTGGTGTTTCAGGATATTACTAAGTATTTAGTTTAAGAGATATATGTAAGAAGATGACTAAGGGTTCCTTTTATAGGATAAGGAACCCTTTTTACAAGTTGTCAAGTTGCATAAGATAACAAGACTTTCTAACCTACTATTACAACTTTCAATGTAAAACACTCAGTATTATCTACTGCACGACATAGAAGACTGAACTACTTTTACTTAACGTGTTACATTGTACAAAGACTAATTATACAACTAAAATATCTACAAATAAAATATCTAACAACTTGACATTCAAACTGGCAGGACCTTCTTTAACTAGCAGTACCTTCTCACCCAGAAGGTACTGTTAGTTTATCTTCAACTTCTTCAAAATGAACTGGCAGACCTAATACTTCATCTGGCAGGCTCTTTGACTTGAGCATTTTATTCCCAACAATCCTCCCCTAAACTTGTTATTCCCTTTAAAATAAACAAGTTTCTTATGAATAAAATCCATACCTTGAGGATCTGAGGGAACTCTTCCAAAAACTTTACTCTCTATTCTTCCTTTTTCTTTCACATTGTTCAAAAATGTTCATCAACAAATTTTGAACAACTTTTGATCTTTCTTCATCTTTATCACACCTTAACCTCTTGGAAATCATGGTTGACAGAACTTCATAGCTCAGTGGATACTCTTTTTCAGCTAACATAAAGAGCTCAATCCCACTTTGTGTAAAAAGATGATGCACATTGCTAAGACTTAGGAATTCCCATGTGGTGGTCGGATCATGATATGGAAACTTCCAATTAACATCCTTTGAATCAGGATCATACATCCTATTGAACTCTACCCAAAGTTCTTGTTCCTTAACATCAGTGTTAGACTTAGTGTCTAACCTGATTTGAACTAAATTCCACAATTCTTCTAAATCAACTCTATCACATGCCCTTATCAGATTTTCAAAAATTTTGAAGATGGCAGTTTGACCCCCAACCCTGGTTATCTTCCATGCCTTTCCTGATCTATCATGGTGAATCTCCCAATCTATAATAGGGTGTCTAGACCTAATTGGATCAGCATGTATAATTTTTGGTAAAGCAATTATCATTTTACTTACTTGTTCTGGATCCAATTCTACTTCTTGTTTCTTTTGAGCATCTTTCTTTTTCTTTGAAGGTTTAGCATCAGTTGGGATCTTGAAGTAACATGTCTTGTAGGCATTAAGATAAAGGAAATGGATTTCTTCAGGAGTTTTCTTCTTCAGTTGAGATTCAGTCCAATTAGCTTGACTTCTTAGAAACTTCTTCATGAAAATCACTTGATCTTTCTTAGATGAGCCCACCTTAAAACCTCTCTTTTGACTTTCTTGAATCTTTTGAAAAATATTTTCCAGAGCTGCTTCTTTATATTTATTGTTGATAAAGGTTTCAAGCTGTGTTGTTTTCTCTTCAGTGTTAAGATTCTTGTCATCAATAATTAAGTTAGCTTGACCTCTCACAATTGGATCATTGGCAATAATCCATTGCATCTGAGCATCAAATGTTTCCTGAGCAGCTTGAGAGTCAAGAAGAATTTGAGCAGCATCCTTTTGCTCTTGCATTTCTGCAAGCAGTCTTGAATCTTCTAAAGCTTTTTGCATTTCTTTTTCATAAAGCTTTTTGGAGACTTCCTCATCTAAAGCCATCTGCACTTGCTCTCTTTTCTTCAACCTTTTGGGCCTAGGTTCATCTTCAACCAGAATTTTCTTGCCCTTATCTTTTGGTGTTGATTCTTGACTTGGAGCAGCAGATTGTTCATCAGCAACATATAACTTTCCTTGAACAAACAACCTCCCCTGAGGGTGTGATTCCCTCTTTCTTTTGTAAACATTTTCAGCAGTACCTCTATAATCCATAGCCAACAGCCTCTCAATTTGAGCAGGCTCTTTTGCACTAGCAGGCTCTTGCTCTGCACCAGCAGGCTCTTCATCATATACTTGTGTTCCTTCATGAAATTGAAATTGAGCCTCCTCTTCACCTTCTGAACTACCCATCCTCCCCTTTTTGGAAGAGAGACCCATGCTTTCTGCATCTGAACTTGAAGAACTAGATAAAACCAACTTTGAAGATCTTTTACCCTTCCGCATCTTCACTTCAGCCTCCAATTTCTTAACCCTCTTAACTAACTTGATTTTGATCTTAGAAAATTTTGTGTTCTGTCTTTGAAGAGCATTTTCCAAGAGCTGCACTTTCTCCTTTAGTTCTTTCACAGTCTGAGAATCCAGACTTTGATGTTGAGGTGATTGGGATGGTGATGCATGATATGATGGTGATGGTGTTGTTACAGATGGTACTGGTGATGGGATTGGTGATGGATGATGAGATGGTGATATGTATCCAGGTGAAGAACTTGGTGATGGTGATTCAGATGATGGGGATGGTTCTTCAGCATTTTGTGGTAACATTTCCTCAAAAAGTGGTATTTCTTCCCCATTAAAACCAATTTTCATATTTGAAAACACCTTGTGTGAAAGTTTTGAAGTTTCATAAGGAGAGTGTGGGGGAAGTAACAAAAGTTTTGATTTGGTGATGATGCATTGAATAAATCTGGGATACATCAAAAACTTTGTTTGGCTATCCACATTTTTAACCAATCCTTCAAAAATATGTTTTGAAAAGTTGAATTTTCTGTTTGTTGCCAAGCAAATGAGAGCTGTAGCCATGTTACCACTAAACTGCTCCCATGAGGTTTTCTTTGGCTTAAACAATGAAGGATGGTATGGATCAAAAATCTCCATTGTGGGGTAAAATGCTTTTTAAGAAAAGTGAGTTTATTAGAATCTACATTATACCCCATTCTTTCCAAATTTTCAAAGATTTCAGTATCAGGCAATTGACTAATACCATCTGAATCATCCAATCGAAGATGTCTTCTAATGGATGGCTTGGTAAGAGTCAAGGTTTTGCCATCCACTTTGGCTTTTATCTTTTGGTCCCCATTTTCAAGAGTTTTAACTTTAGCCGTTTTCCAAAATTGTAAAATTTGTGATTCATAAATAGTGGGATTTACAAGTAAAGCAAACCTGATGTAAGAATCATTTACAAAGTCCACTATTTGATGAAAAGATTCATTATCCTCAGACTTTTCCAAAAATGCTAACTGGTTGTGACGTTTAACAAAATTCAGATCAGCCATGGTGAAAGTTAAGGAAAAACTTGGTTAGGATGGTGGGATTTGTTTGTGGTACTGGTAGAAGATGAAAGGTGAGTGTTAATTGTGATAAGGATTGAGTAAAGATATTATGAGAGATTTACTTTTAACCGACTATGAGAAAATTTATAATAAGTAAATGAAGAGGCGGTTAAAAAGATCTTTTATATGAGAAATATAATATAATTACCAGACCCTTAAATCGAGGAAAACATCTGAAATTACAGAATTACCCCAATGGCTAATTTTAACTACCAGACCTAACGGCTATAATTTTAACTGACAGACTCAACGGTTATGTAGCAGTACCATTTTACTCTACCAGTACCAAAATTTGAACTACCAGTACCTTTGATTTTGAAAGAAAATTTTACTTGGCAGTATCTTTGAAATTTTAGCAAAAATCCCTTATAGTTTTTAGCAAACTATCAGCTATCAACGGATTTGATGTGTCTTTACCAAAAGCCGTTTGCTTTGGACTAGTCAACTATTTACTGTAAAGTATGGTTAGTTAAATACCATATAGTTTTTGGTAAACTATCAACCATCAACGGATTTGATGTGTCTTTACCAATAGCTGTTTGCTGTTGGACTAGCCAGCTCTTAAGTTTGTAAAACTTGGTGAACTGAATACCATCACCACATTGACCTAAAGATGGTGCAATTTCCTTGGATGGAGGAATTATAAGAGGCAATGATGCTGTGTATCTTGGATGCTTGTTTCAACAAGTGAAATCATCTATCAGCATGCCTTTGCGAGTGATGAACAAACATAATGAACTGAAATTGAAACTTTCCTTGGATTGATCTAGATAGAACTTTCTCCTTTAGGAATGCTTCATCCCTTCTGAATATATATAATACTCCAGAATAAGCTCTATTCTTGTCATTTTCAACCTTCACATCATCTTGTTACCTTCCCTGAGATATAAATAACTTTTATTTCCTCCCCTTGTTTGGAAGCTCTATCCTGAAATTTGTTAGTTGCAGACCAAAAGAACAGAGTGCAAAGCACTTGTTTTATAGCATTGTAAACATTTAATCATCAAGATGAACAAAACAGAGCAAACTTTATACTAGCGGGACCAATTATGAACTGACAGTACCTTTTGACTAACTAGCAGTACCATGTTTAAGAGCCAGTACCATTTATTTTATGTACAAAAACACATGTTTTTCAAAGATTAATCATTCCAATACCTGCTACCAGGTATTTAAATCTACCTAAATCAAAAGCTTTGGTGAGAAGGTCTGCAAAATTATTTGCAGAATCAATTTTGACAACTTGTATTAACCTTTTCTCATTGCAATCTCTTATGAAATGGTGTCTGATTTCAATGTGTTTTGTTTTTGAGTGTTGAACTGGATTTTTAATGATACAAATAGTACTGCTATTGTCAATGTAAATAATGGTGTTAAGAAAATTGTACCCATAGTCAAGCAATTGATTTTGGATCCAAAGGACTTGCCCACAACAACTTGCACCAGCAACATATTCTGCTTCAGTTGTAGAGTTGGCCACCATTGCATGCTTCTTGCATTGCCATGATATGAGTCTGCAGCCAAGAAATTGACATCCACCAGTTGTGGATTTTCTGTCTAGGGTTGCACCAGCAAAGTCACTATCAAAATAAGCCACCAAGTCAAAAGATGATTCCCTTGGATACCATAGACCCAACCTAGGTTGACCCTTGAGATATCTAAAGATCCTTTTGACAGCTGTGAGATGAGAAACTTTGGGATTTACTTGAAACCTTGCACATACACACACTGAGAACATGATATCTGGTCTTGATGATGTAAGATACATCAAGGACCCAATCATTGATCTGTAATTGTGCAAATCCACATCTTCACCCTCAGCATCCTTAAGTAACCCCTTTTCTGAATCCATTGGAGTACTTGCAACCTTAGAATCTGCAAACTGAAACTTCCTCAGAATCTCTGCTACATACTTATCTTGGCTGATAAATATGCCTTCATTTGATTGTTTCACTTGGAGACCCAGAAAGAAAGTAAGTTCCCCCATGGAACTCATTTCAAACTTGCTATGCATAAGTTTTTCAAACTCCACACACAACTCTTGGTTTGTGGATCCAAAGATAATGTCATCAACATAAATCTGCACCAGCAAGATGTCTTTCTTGGTTCTTTTGATGAACAAAGTTGGATCAATCTTGCCTCTTTGAAATCCATTTTCCAATAAATAGAAAGCCAAGGTTTCATACCATGCCCTAGGAGCTTGGTGTAGACCATAAAGAGCCTTGGTAACCCTATACACCTTGTCTGGATATTTTGCATCAATGAAGCCTGGAGGTTGAGAAACATACACTTCTTCTTCAATAGTACCATACAAGAAGGAACTCTTAACATCTATTTGGTAAATAGTGAAGCCTATGAAAGAAGCATAGGCCAAGAATAGCCTAATTGCTTCAAGTCTTGCAACTGGAGCAAAAACCTCTTCATAATCCACCCCTTCTTCTTGAGTATACCCTTGGGCCACCAATCTTGCTTTGTTTCTGATCGCAATTCCCCTTTCATCTTTCTTATTCCTGAACACCCATTTGGTTCCAATTGCCCTGTGACCTTTGGGCAAATCAACCAGTCTCCAAACCTTCTAAAGCTTGAATTGAAGAAGTTCTTCTTGCATTGCTTCAACCCAACTTGAATCAGCTAAGGCTATGTTAATGTTTTTGGGTTCAGCCTGTGAGAGAAAACATGAAAACAGGCATATGTTGGCAACTTCATGGTTCTTTTCTTCATAGACAGATGAGATAAACCCTTCTTGGTCTGAAGACAAGACTTGAGTTCTTGTTCTAACACCAGAATCAATGCTGCCAATCACATTATCAATGGAGTGATCTTTGAGAATTCTTGTGTTGTGTGTTGTAGGAACTTCATAGGTAAGTGGAAGATTGCCAATCCCCACATCTTCTGGTAAGGAATCATCTGATTGAACATTTAATGGTTCAGCAGTACCAACTTGTGAACTGGCAGTACCATTTCCATCTGCACTACTTTCTTGATTCTCTTGACCCTGAGTTCCATGATCATCTTTAACACCTTCATTTGCTGTATTTGAAGGTTCTTCATGACTTGAAGATAAATCCAATCCTTTCCAAATTGGCATCCAGATGTAATCTTGATCTTCAGCTGTTTCAACATTGTCTTCAAAACCTGTATTATCATTAGTATTTGTACCTGCAACAGGCACATAATTCATAGATTCTGAAAGCCTATCAATGTCAAACATCCAATCTGGCCCAATGCCTTTAACATTTGGTAGTTTCTCTTGAAACTCTATGTGCAGATTTTCTTCCACTAGCCTAGTGCAACTATTATACACCCTATAGGCCTTACTTTGCAAAGAATACCCTATCATGTAGCCTTCATCAGCTTTTCCTTCAAACTTTCCTAGATGATCTTTGGTATTGAGAATAGTAACATGACATCCAAAAGGTCTCATAAAACTTAAAGATGGTGGTCTACCAAAGAAAAGTTCATAAGGAGTATTTTTATGGGGTTTAATCACAAGAACCCTGTTCTGCACATAACAAGCAGTACCTACAGCTTCAGCCCAAAATGAAATAGGCAACTTAGAGTCTACTAACATTGTTCTAGCAGCCTCTATTAAGAGGGTATTGTGTAATTTTGAGTATTTGTGGGCTTAATATGTGATTATTAATAATTAGTGATGGAAATTATAAGTTTTATAAAGTTAAGGGACTAAATCTGTAAATTCTGAAACCTGAAGGATCTAATTCGTGCCACACATAATTCTGAGGGTAGGTTCTATAATTTTGGAAAATATAATGCTTGATGTGTAAACGTGAACATGATAAGGATTAAATTGTGAATTATGTAGATATAGGGTTTATTTTGTAATTAATGTAACTAGAGGGGTATAAATTGTAAATTGTGAAACTTACGGGATTAAAGTGTCATTCTGAATAACATGGGTATTTAAATCAGTAACTTGAAGTATTTTTTTTTCATGTTAGACCTTTGAATTTGGAATATTTGCAATTAAAACCCTAAACTATGAAAACTTGTCATAATAAACCCTAAACTTTTGTAACTTGATAAAATATACCTTAATTCCATAATAATCCTTGAATAAGGACTTAACCTAATCTGTAACATTAATATCTTGCTAAATGTGAAAATCTGTTAAATCTGGAAAGTTACTAAAAATAGAAAGTTACTTAAAATGGAAAGGTAAACTAAAAATGGTAATCTGAGTTAGAATCGTTTGTAATTCCGTCTTCTACTCCTTTAGGTGTAAAGAAGGAGGAGCCCTGATTCTGTTCCATGTTTGTCTTGCTTATTTTGCTTTGCTAATAAGGTATAGATATTCTGCCCTTTTTCAGTAAGGGTGTTTTCTCTCCCTTCATTCTGATTTAATCTTGTTCCATATTAGGATTCCCCATACCATTGCTATGTTCCCTTCTGTTTGTGAACCTTCCATGTGATCCCTTTGTTTTGTGAGCCTTCTATGATCTCTTTCATGTTCTGACCTGTTTAACTTCTGAGTTGATGTCCTTATTATAATTCTCTTTGCTTTGAACCTTTTTCATGAGTCCCTTTTGTTACGACCTCTGATATAAAAATCTGTGATGTGAAAACCTTTTAATTATGACCTGGAAATGTTTTGAGAAAAATCAGTTGTTTTAAAAGAATGATTATGAATAGTGATATGATACTCTTTTTATATGACATTTTATTAGTTTTTGTGAAAACTAGTTTAAAGAATATTTTTATGAAAACCGTTTTGAAAGATTATTTTATGAAAACTATTCTGAAAGATCATTTTATTGAAAACCATTATTAAAGGATTGCTTTAAATGAACTTTTGACAGGAACTTCTAAAATGAACTTTTGCTACGAACTTTAATTATGAACCTGTGAAATTCTTTTCTGAACCATTTGATATAGTCCTTTTAATCTGAACTTAAACTTTGATATAAAACTTAATCTGATAAACTCTGATTTGAACCTTTGATATTTAATTCTGAAACTACTTGACATGAACCTTTTTGCCTTGTACCCTTAAGATATGACTTTTGATTATTTTGATAGTACATCTGACCTTTGACCTAAAGTCTGATATCCGAGCCAATCACTAGGCATGAGGGTTTCATGTCCATGTCATTGATGCACCTTTGACATGACTCTAGGGCAGGAGAGTGATGACCTGTTCCGTCCCTTATTTGTTAGCTGCTATGGCCATTATGATTATGATTTGTCTGCGGGGGCGTATGGATGCATCTTAGATTTGATCTGTATCTGGTTAATTGTTATTTGTTAATTGTTATATTTATCTGGTGACTGATGGTGTGTGCGATACACGTCTTTCACATATATCTGGGAGCTGATCACTCCAATTTGATACATGAGGTCACCTCTCATATTATCTGGTTACTTGAGAGGTATCCCCTCTAGATTGCTTATATGGTTACACTGTTATGATATTATCTGTTATCTGGGCTCGTGATGGATTTCTGTTTTCCTTATCTTATAAATCTTAATTGTTTCCTTTTTCTTGTTTTTCTTTCCTTTTTCCTTAAACCTGATTCCTTATTTATTCCTTACTCTTATTTCTTCACTCTGATTATATCTGTATAATCTGTATTCCTGATTTTCTTTGTACTGCCATCTGTTACTGTTTTGTTATCGTTATATATGTTCACTGAGCTCTCGTAGCTCAGCCGCATTTCTTTTCCTGCGGCAGGTTTTAGTAGGAAGCTGGGAATGAGTGGAGAGTGTACCTTTGGACTTAGAAGATTGGATAGCTATTCTGGATTAGAGTTGACTAGAAGATAATATATTTTAGAATTAGTGTTTTTGGAAGTTTTCATTTGTAACCTTGTAGATTCAGTATTTCATTTGTAATCCTTTGAGATTTTTGTATTACTGTAGATGTATGCTTTGTTTTGATCTGATATGAATCCATTATTGTGATATCTTTACCCTTGTCGGGTTGGGGTGTTACAATTTATGGTATCAGAGAGACAGGCTGCGACTCGTAATACATTTACCCTTGACCTGTGAAGTCTGGACCACTAAGTTTCCACTGTAGGCGCTCGTAGGACAACCTTTGAAAATTTGCTTTAGGATTTACCTATAGGAACTTAATTTCTGACCAGTGAGGAATGGGTAGACTATAAGTCATATGTTTAAGTAGCATTGCTTTCGCATCACTCTGATTCGTGCCTTGCTTTTGGTTAAAGACTATTGAAATCACATTTGGAAAATTAGAGCTTATGCCTTGCACCACCTAAGAATTGAAACCTAATTAAAACCTGAAGCATTGAAATTGCATGGTAATTGTCTGACACTATTTGATCCTTGCCTTCAGATTCCGGCTCCAACCTCTGAACCTTTTGTTAATCATTCTGATGCCTCTTCGGGCATTCTGAGAATTCCCTTGACGATGATATACTTGATACATTCCGTTAGTTGTTTCTTGTTTCTAATAATCATCTATGAATCTTCTGACACTATTTGATTTCGTTTTAACCATCTCTGTTCCCATGAGAAGCCTTGTGGTATTTTAACCACGAATATACAGATGTTTTCCCTCTCATTCTGAACGATAAGATTTTTCCTTGTTGATCCGTCTTTCTTTGATAGTAACCTTGATTTTATCCTTATAAGGATTGATTGATTGATCATTTAATATTGACGACTATCTTCCTATGTCTCACTTTGGCGTTGAAACAATTTTGAAAACCCCTACCATGATTACCGATTGTTAAATTTTGCTACCGCTACCTGATTTTGACCTTCACTTCCGATCTGTTTGATAAACAGTCTGATATCTTTCCGACCATCCCGAAGGCCGTTTAACCCTAATGTGTTTGACACCTTCTATAAATTCATTACCCATACTGGATATAAATGTATCACCTGATACTATTCTGTCTTGCAAATCTATTACTACTCCTATTAGAACTCTGGTGATTATTAACCTCGGATATAGAAGTTTATTCCCTCCCTTGAATGATGAATCTTATTTGCCAATCAGTTTTCCTTTGGAAGGATTTGATGCAAATACTATCTCTGTATGGGATTGTTAACTGAGCATGATGATGCTGATAACCGATTTTCATACGCCTCACTTTTGACAGTTATACGATGTTCGTATTACAGATGATTCACAACCTACCTGCCACTTATGCTAAAAGGTTAAACAAAACTCCAACACCTTGAACTGTTCGCTTATCTATCCCCAACACCTTGATGAACCATGTCCCTGACTCTGATATATGAACTATCCGTCTGGTTTAATGACCATATTCGTTCTGCGGATCTGTTTACTATTGATATACTTGATTTCGGAAATCTTTGAGTATTGACTGGCTGGCTCTTCGTAAAAGCTACCATAGACTACCGTATTTGAAATGTGATCCTTAACAATCTGCTCCACCCTACTTTTGTTATGATAACCGTTAACCGCTCAAATCTGTTAAGCTTAAAACTGCTATGGAAATACTTACCCTGATCTCATTTGATCGTCAAATTCTCCTGACACCTATTAGTATCCACCATTAGAAAGTTTTGGCATTGGAAGTTTTGTTGTACAAATTTTCTGGTGCTTTCTGATGAAACTTTTGGGTATCTCTCCTGATTGAGAAGTAGAATTGACTTTGAACCGATATCAGCTGACGAACCATGATACTGTTGAAATTGAGAGATTGAAAAGTCTGATGAGACATGTTTTTGTCCACCTTGAATACCCGTATGAAATTATGAAAAAAAAAAAAAAAAAAAAAAAAAATGAGGAAAGATAAAATTTTGCGTCTGCATATCAACTATCGTAAACCTAACCGTAATTCTAACCATAATCACTTTTCATTTCCGAGTATCAATGATTAAATTATTCTATCCTTGTAAATTCTGTATCAGACGACCTCATTTAATGCCTGAAGGATTGAAGAAGCAACCACAAGAACTCCTAAGATAGGAGATGACTAACTGAGAGCAACTTCCGTAAAGTATTTCAGTTTTATTCGTAAAGATTGGTGATGTGAATTAGATATGAAGTTTTCCCCGGAACGATTGATGAAAACCGTTTTCGTACTCATTGTGACCATTATGAGTCTTAAATAATGCCAATAGTATTGGCTAATAAGAATCATGTTTTCGCAAGTATTTGGACAATTGTCATAGTATGACAACATGTTTATGCTCTGAGACGAACGAGGAACATGTAGACCATCTTCGTATTAAATGGAATGACCTTTGTTCTGGAAGAGTAGATTTGATTGGCGTTCAGAGATTGTAGCAGACACCACTACCAGGCATCCGGTGACGACAGCAGTCTGAGTTGGCGAATTCCGAACTGTGCTAGTAGACCTGTCCAAGACTCGCAGTCTTGCTTCTCTATTCATTTTAGTTGTACTAAGATGAATTGAGAGCAGAAGCAGACTTGAGAATGGAAATTGAGATCATGATTTTGAATGGAAGAAAATTCTGAAGCGAACGTTTGTGTTTGGAAGAATTAATTCTGTGATGGATGAAGCTATGGATGACATAATTCATTTCCTCTTGACCTATTTAAATTCCGTTACCTGATGATAAGATCATTTGAATGATTTAAAGTTCCCTACTAGAAATTCCGTTTTGTGTCACTTTTGCGTATGTTGGAGGATGGTTTTGTTACGCGAAATTGACGAATTATGAATGATCTGATGCTTTTAACGATGTACCAAATTCTGATAAACATTCTAGATCTGTTCCGTTAACTCTTTCGAGTGATTCGTTCTCCTTTTAGTTAGGGTATTTGATTTTGATGACCTCTGAGACCGTAGGAAGACTAGGTGGATTAAGATAAGTTGTTCTGTTCACGACTTGAGATAAAGTATGACCATCATGAGGGCATATTTATATGATGCCAGTATTATGACGTCTGGCCAACGTGATAATACTTACATCATATAACGTGCACTTGTTGTGGGCATAGGATATTTCGAGAAGTGCCTTCGAGATGTAGAAATTCTGATAACTGTTTGAGATTATCTGCATTAGTGAGACTTTAAGTTCATTCTAACTTTACGCGTAATCTGCTTTCACCGTTATGCGAATTGATACGTCTGGATTCTCGTCACGCATTCTGCTGACCTCTGAACTTCCGATAATAATCTTAGGTCCTGTTATAGAACTTCTGCCAATTGATGTTATCGATAATCTATTTCTGTACGTTCTAATCTGATTTGTCAAATCAAATTCTGTGGACGGCATATCCGTCAAAATCCCATGTATTTCCTGCATCTCTTCCGAGAAGATCCGATTATCATTTGTTACGTTCGATATATTATTCTTTTGATCTGGATTCGGTATGATTTTTCTTTCTGAGGAAACCGAAGTTTTGACCTACAATATAGAGTCATGAGAACCAAGTCTTTCATATTTCTGTTCACAGTCAGTTGTGTTTCTGTTTCGTTTCACCTCAATTTTCGAGGACGAAAATTTTTCTTTTAGAGGGGAAGAAGTTGTAATACCTGAAATTCAGAAAGCATATAAAATGACCAAAATACCCCTGAAACTTTAAAATTTAATTAAATCACTTATAAAGTTCTGAATTAATTCCAAACTTCTGAAAACGAACTATATATGAAGTAAAATAATTTCAGGACAACATTTTAATATTTTTGAATGTCCAAAAAAATATTCATGCACACAAATAAGTACAAAAATCAGAAAATCATAATTATTTAATTTACTTATATATATTAAATCATTTAAATATGGATAATATCAAGAATAAATTAGGGAAATTATACTAAAAATCAAACTGTGATTTTGTTGTGATGTTGGGCCGAAAATATGGAGTTTATCCCCCCTCCAAGTTGGTTTGTTATTGTTATAAACAAATTATATTATTTTTGTAAACCCTTTTATACCGAAACCCTAAGTGTCGACAAAACAAAAATCCCCCATCCTCCCATCCGATTTTCTGGGCACCATCTAGCATTTTTCTGGAGTTCTTCAGGGTATAACCGAGCTAATAAAAATAGGAATTCGATTTTAGAAGCCTTCGTTTGATCGTGGTTAATTGTTTTCTCTAAATTCATACGTACAAGGTAAATAATTTTCATGCCTAATTCTTACGTTCTAAAATTAAACAAGCATTTTTATGATGATCCTTAGGTCGAATACAACTCAGGAAAAATAAGAAACATGAATCATGTAAGCTTAATATGGCGTACGAAAAATAAATAGATAAAACACACTTAATTTGAAAATATTGTTATATGAATTTTCTGGGTGGTAACCATAATTTTTATATATTCTTTGATGATAATATAAGCTTAGAAAAATAGCCATGTGATTTTTAGAAGCTTAAAATAACTGATATGAAATTTTTTTTAAATCGGATTATATGGAAAATTAGGGAAAAATTGATAAAAACCCTAAAAATGATTATGGTTAGGGTTTATGTTGTTAAATCTGATGTATCTAATGCTAATAATGATTGTATAATTATGGGGTAATGATTAGATGAATTAGGGTTTGGTTTTGGAATAAAAAAAAGTGTGATCCGATTTGGTGTAAAAATTGTAGGTGTATGTTTTGCCGACTTTGAAACTTGTAGGGCATTTTTTTAATGTTATATGAGTCTATGGGAATGTAGGAAAAATATAACTTGAGGGTCCTAAGTGTAAATATTGCAAGAAAAGAATTTAATTGTATTTATAAGGGTTGAATTGTAATTAATTAAAATAGAGGGACTAAAAGTGTAAATTCTAGAAACTTGAAATTATTCTGTGTAAATAATGTTATTAAGAGGGTATTGTGTAATTTTGAGTATTTGTGGGCTTAATATGTGATTATTAATAATTAGTGATGGAAATTATAAGTTTTATAAAGTTAAGGGACTAAATCTGTAAATTCTGAAACCTGAAGGATCTGATTCGTACCACACATAATTCTGAGGGTAGGTTCTGTAATTTTGTAAAATATAATGCTTGATGCGTAAACGTGAACATGATAAGGATTAAATTGTGAATTATGTAGATATAGGGTTTATTTTGTAATTAATGTAACTAAAGGGGTATAACTTGTAAATTGTGAAACTTACGGGATTAAAGTGTCATTCTGAATAACATGGGTATTTAAATCAGTAACTTGAAGTATTTTTTTTCATGTTAGACCTTTGAATTTGGAATATTTGCAATTAAAACCCTAAACTATGAAAACTTGTCATAATAAACCCTAAACTTTTGTAACTTGATAAAATATACCTTAATTCCATAATAATCCTTGAATAAGGACTTAACCTAATCTGTAACATTAATATCTTGCTAAATGTGAAAATCTGTTAAATCTGGAAAGTTACTAAAAATAGAAAGTTACTTAAAATGGAAAGGTAAACTAAAAATGGTAATCTGAGTTAGAATCGTTTGTAATTCCGTCTTCTACTCCTTTAGGTGTAAAGAAGGAGGAGCCCTGATTCTGTTCCGTGTTTGTCTTGCTTATTTTGCTTTGCTAATAAGGTATAGATATTCTGCCCTTTTTCAGTAAGGGTGTTTTCTCTCCCTTCATTCTGATTTAATCTTGTTCCATATTAGGATTCCCCATACCATTGCTATGTTCCCTTCTGTTTGTGAACCTTCCATGTGATCCCTTTGTTTTGTGAGCCTTCTATGATCTCTTTCATGTTCTGACCTGTTTAACTTCTGAGTTGATGTCCTTATTATAATTCTCTTTGCTTTGAACCTTTTTCATGAGTCCCTTTTGTTACGACCTCTGATATAAAAATATGTGATGTGAAAACCTTTTAATTATGACCTGGAAATGTTTTGAGAAAAATCAGTTGTTTTAAAAGAATGATTATGAATAGTGATATGATACTCTTTTTATATGACATTTTATTAGTTTTTGTGAAAACTAGTTTAAAGAATATTTTTATGAAAAACCGTTTTGAAAGATTATTTTATGAAAACTATTCTGAAAGATCATTTTATTGAAAACCATTATTAAAGGATTGCTTTAAATGAACTTTTGACAGGAACTTCTAAAATGAACTTTTGCTACGAACTTTAATTATGAACCTGTGAAATTCTTTTCTGAACCATTTGATATAGTCCTTTTAATCTGAACTTAAACTTTGATATAAAACTTAATCTGATAAACTCTGATTTGAACCTTTGATATTTAATTCTGAAACTACTTGACATGAACCTTTTTGCCTTGTACCCTTAAGATTTGACTTTTGATTATTTTGATAGTACATCTGACCTTTGACCTACAGTCTGATATCCGAGCCAATCACTAGGCATGAGGGTTTCATGTCCATGTCATTGATGCACCTTTGACATGACTCTAGGGCAGGAGAGTGATGACCTGTTCCGTCCCTTATTTGTTATCTGCTATGGCCATTATGATTATGATTTGTCTGCGGGGGCGTATGGATGCATCCTAGATTTTATCTGTATCTGGTTAATTGTTATTTGTTAATTGTTATATTTATCTGGTGACTGATGGTGTGTGCGATACACGTCTTTCACATATATCTGGGAGCTGATCACTCCAATTTGATACATGAGGTCACCCCTCATATTATCTGGTTACTTGAGAGGTATCCCCTCTAGATTGCTTATATGGTTACACTGTTATGATATTATCTGTTATCTGGGCTCGTGATGGATTTCTGTTTTCCTTATCTTATAAATCTTAATTGTTTCCTTTTTCTTGTTTTTCTTTCCTTTTTCCTTAAACCTGATTCCTTATTTATTCCTTACTCTTATTTCTTCACTCTGATTATATCTGTATAATCTGTATTCCTGATTTTCTTTGTACTGCCATCTGTTACCGTTTTGTTATCGTTATATCTGTTCACTGAGCTCTCGTAGCTCAGCCGCATTTCTTTTCCTGCGGCAGATTTTAGTAGGAAGCTGGGAATGAGTGGAGAGTGTACCTTTGGACTTAAAAGATTGGATAGCTATTCTGGATTAGAGTTGACTAGAAGATAATATATTTTAGAATTAGTGTTTTTGGAAGTTTTCATTTGTAACCTTGTAGATTCAGTATTTCATTTGTAATCCTTTGAGATTTTTGTATTACTGTAGATGTATGCTTTGTTTTGATCTGATATGAATCCATTATTGTGATATCTTTACCCTTGTCGGGTTGGGGTGTTACACTTATTGTACATAACAAAATCATCACCAAGTTGGTGTGACTTAAGATTGTTCCAATTTCTCTGGCTATCTCTAGGTTTGCTATTACACTTAGCACAACATTCAACTGTTTTCAGAACAGTTTTAGCCTTTGTCTTAATCTCTACACTTTTAGGACTGGGTGGTCCTACTTTGTTTCCTTTCTTTGAAACAGTCTCTTTTTCCTCATCATCAGATGTCCAATCTTCAATAATTGGAGCATCTGAGCTCTTATCAGTGAGCACCTTTTTAGAGAGTGAAGCATCACTAGCACTCTCAAAAGGTTCACTTTTCTCTTCAGGTTTCTCATTATCTAGTGGTTTATTGGTGAATTCATGTAAACCTGATTCTGCAAGATCTAAACCTGGGGGACAGGGGATTCCTCTGTAAGGAGGTGGACAAGTCTTGTATCCAATCCCAGATTTGATTCACTTGTTCATTTGATTTTCAACTATCCTTCTATTACAGTCAGAAGCATTTTCTAATGTGGTAACAGTTAGTTGAATATTATCCTTTGCCAGTTTTACTTTAGCAAACTCAGTTCTTAACAGATTTATTTCAGCATCTTTCAAAAATATTTCCCTATTAAGAATGCCTTTTGTGTCAGAAAAAGTGAGTTCATTTTCCCTAAAGTGGATTATCTGCTTCTCAAGTTTGGCCATACCACACTTATGATTAACTAGGTCTTGATGAGTTTTTCTCTGTTCTACTTTCAGTTCATCATAAAGTTTTATTAAAGTTTGTAATTCTTCAAAAACTTTACAAGTATTAGAACATTTAGTAATTTGTACCTCAGGATTGGAGAAAGCCATTAAAGTCATTTCATTTGAAGTTGACTCCTCTTCACCCATAAAGCTCCAATCAAAACCCAGCCCATCAATAGCTACCATAGCTTTAGGCTCAGTGATTTCCACAGCCTTGCTCTTGTTCTCAAAGCTTTCCTTGTTCTTGTTCTCAAAACCTCTTCCCTTATCATCCTGCTTCTTTGGTCTTCTACACTCTCTTGAGTAGTGACCCTTCATGTGGCAGTTGTAGCATTCCACTTTAGACTTGTCATACCCAGCAGGATCATTACCATTTATGGTAATCTTCTTTCCAGTCCTCATCAGTAATTTCTTAGCCCTTATGCTAAGAAGTGAAAGTTGCCACTTTATGTCCATTTCCTCAAGATCATCATCATTGATCTCTTGAATATCTTCAAAAGTCAATATGGAACCATTGTGTTGTGATGTCAGGAAAGCACAACCAATTGTTTCATCTAGAATTGTTTTGGTACTGCTAGAAGTATTGGCAGTACCAAAATTTGTGTTGGCAGTACCTTCTTCTCTACCATCTTTTTCTTCATCTACTATCCTTGAGGTGCTGGGAGATGACACAAAGGCCATATTCCCTGAGCTTGAACTAGTAGACTTCTTCACTTCATGCTCTACTATCTTGAAGTTGCTGTAAAGATCATTAAGACTCATGTAATCAATATCTGGTTTGTTTTTCCAGACAATGACATGCATGGCCCATTCAGAGGGTAAACTCCTAAGGAATTTGGAGTTTAAGTCTTCTTGAGATATCAGCACTTCATGAATAGCTAACTGACTTGAAAGCTTTTGTAGTCTATTGAACATGCTGTCCAAAGACTCATTTGTTGTGGCTGAAAAGTTTTCAAACTGTTGTTTGAGGAGAGTTTTTTGAGTTTTCTTGGTGGCATCATTTCCACCAAATCTAGCCACAATAGCTTGAAAGAGGGTTTTAGCACATTTGTACTTGTTGAAGATCAAAAGCTGGTCATTTGGAATAGACATGAGAAGCATACTCCTGGCCTTAAGATCATTTCTCTTTTGGATTCTTTCTTCTGCGGTTGTTGGGTTCACTTGCACATTTGTTACTATTGCATCGTTTACTGTGGAGGTGGTGATAGTAGGTTTGAATGAGTTTCCTTCTTCAATAATCTCCCAAAGTGCATAGTCTTGCACTTGGAAGTATTGCTCTACCCTCAGTCTCCACATATCAAACTCATTCTGTTTGAGTAATGGAAGTTTTGCTGCCACATTGGTTTAAATGTGTTCAACTTCCATTGTTCTTTTAAATCGTAAATATCAGCCTAGCTCTGATACCACTTGTGAAGGATTATACAAACACTTGGGATGTTAATCTTAATAATGTGTTTGGGATATTTAGGAATGAATGTGCTTTAGTACGCGGAATTTACTATAACACACTTAAAGGAACAAAGGTGGTGAATATGCAAACGTGAATTTATTTAGAATAATGAACACAACGAGAATAACACAAAACGATTCAATATTATTTATGAGATAATACGGGTGATCTAAACTATCACCAGGATTACAAAGGTAACCTTGAATCTTTGATTTGTTAAAAGGATTTGTGAATTTGTAACTAAGTTCCTAGAGAGGTTGTGGTGTTTCAAGATATTACTAAGTATTTAGTTTAAGAGATATATGTAAGAAGATGACTAAGGGTGTGATTCCCTCAAGGTATGGATTTTATTCATAAGAAACTTGTTTATTTTAAAGGGAATAACAAGTTTAGGGGAGGATTGTTGGGAATAAAATGCTCAAGTCAAAGAGCCTGTCAGATGAAGTATTAGGTCTGCCAGTTCATTTTGAAGAAGTTGAAGATAAACTAACAGTACCTTCTGGGTGAGAAGGTACTGCTAGTTAAAGAAGGTCCTGCCAGTTTGAATGTCAAGTTGTTAGATATTTTATTTGTAGATATTTTAGTTGTATAATTAGTCACGTGTGGTGGGTGTCTCTAGACACCTGGAGATACAAATGAAATTTTGCTTTATAGCAGTTTTTTGTTTAGAAAAACTTTATTTTTTTTCTAATTACATCTGTATCAAAATTTGTGTTTTAATTATTGTTTAGTTAGTTCATTAATAGATATAAATGTAATAGTAAACTCATAATTGAACTCCTCATATTATAGTTTGATTTATGATTTTTTTATTTTATTATTTTTTTTTTTGCACGTTCATTTTTTTCATCATTATTTATACAACGAGATTAGTTCAACGCCTCGTTTCACTGCGGACATGTTTTTTTACGTTCACTTAATTGCAAAAGTTACTACAAATTACATTACTTAACGACTTACAAGGGGCGTGATTTATGAGATTCTCAACCGCACGTTTATTATAGTTATTCAAAATTATTCGAAATTTTATTTACAAGTTATATTGAATTAAAGGTTTTCATACTTACATGTTTCATTTAATTCTTTTACAACCATTTTTTAGTGTACCGAAACTCTCTCTCTTGGGCTCTTCTTTAGTAAGTCGGTGAGGAATGAGGGATTTGCTACGAATGATCCATCTTCGCTAGTAGATAATGACATTTCCTTTGTTTTAGCTATAAAAACACATCAAACTTTTGTACACCCAACAATGTGGGACAACTTAAATTTTCATTTTGGCTTTTCAGTTTTATATCTGCCTTACTTTTGATAGACAATATTTTATCTACGACAACTTCAATCTTGACACATTTACCTCATTGCAAAACTCCTTTAAAAAACTTACAAACCCCCCAAAAAGTATTAGTGGTACATATGATGGTAGTTTCTGTAAACTGCTAGATAGTTTAAGGTTGTGTATTGGATTAATACATTTCCAACGGTATTTTTTAAGGAAAATACCAAATATCTGTTAGATATTTGATAAATGAAGTTTGTTATATAAAGATACCGTAAATAGCTAAAAGTATCGGGTAATTTTCGTAGCGTGCCACATAGTCAGAGGGTAGATTTGTAAAAAAAAAAATAACATATACTAAAGTTCCACATTTTTTATAAGTACGTTAGTCAAAAGTATCCTATTTGGCGCATTTTAATCCCAATTTAAAGATCTTTTCGTCTTTATTTTTTCTATGAGGAAATTGCTAAGTCTGTTAAATATTTGGTAAATAAAGTTTGTTATATAAAAAACTGTAATTAGCTAAAAGTTATATAAAATACTGTAATTAGCTAAAAGTATCATGTGATTTTTGTAGCGTGTCACATAGTTCGAGGGGGTGGTTTGTAAATAATTTTCTTTTGGGCCATTTGAATTGCACCATTTGGACTCCGTTTTGTTCCCCCATCCCGTTCCCTTTTTTTTTTACCGTTCATTAGAAGTTGGTATTTGTATATATTTGTAATTTTAAAGCATGAATCATTTTCCCTTTATATATATTAGGCGAATACTCCCACACAATAACGTTGTATGACGGAAAATAATTATACTTGCGAATATATGATTCTAGTGTGACCTTTGAGCAACAATTAAAAGTTCAATTTGTAGTTACTGTGGGAAAAAAAAGTATATAAGTTAAAAATAAAAATGATTAAAGTTTAAGGAATACAAAAGATTTAAAATATTAATTTAATGATGGATTTGTTACCTATTTTAATCAGTTGTATATTAATATGATTTAAGATCATTTGAGGATGAAACTTTGTCTACATACGAAGGGATCAAGCCTTACCCTCCATCTTATTTGATCTAATGGTTGGTATTAAATACATACTTTACACTACAGGGTATAATTGTCAACTATATAAACACAAAATTTAAAAACTCATCTCATAAAAAACACACAGAAAAGCGTGTTTTCTCCCATCCCCAATTCAACATCAACTTCTACCTTATCAAACTCTAAATCCGAATTTCAATTCATCCAATTATACATGATATAATCTTTGTTCATCATAATCATTCCTTCTCGTTAAACATTAAATTCGCTATCATTGGATTCAATTTCTGGATAAATTTTCAATCCGATCTTCTTTGGATCGTTCATCATCAAATTGAAAGCATGTGAAAGCATTCGAGCATAAAAACACATGTAATTAGAAACTGAATCTTAATAACGAGTAAGTTTATGTTTTTTACATGTAATCTTTATGTAAATTATGCTTTAGAAAAAATATTAGTTAAGTGCACACCATGTGTTTGATGAAATGAACAATTGATTTTCACATGGAACGACCCTGGTTTTTAATTTTTCTGTTTGTATACAGGTTCGGGTCATGGAGATGAGGTGGTCGTGGAGATGAGATCGTAAGCTGGTGTCGTCGTGAGGATGGTGAGTTTCGTGAAGTGTTTAGGTGGTGAGATAGTTGGCTGTGTAGATAGTCCAAAATAGTGGCGAGTCTTTTGCAACCTCCTACTTCACATTATCAAAACATATCTTTGATTAACCCTTGAAATATACTAGATAGTGACTCTAGTACTCCTAGACTGATGTAGATAGCTGAAAGGATCAAAATGGATGGTGGGTTGCTGGTTATGTTGCTACTCCCTGTTAATGGTTTTAATGTACAGATAAAAAGGGTCGAGGATAGGAAAGCCTACAGTTTCCTCAGCTCCTTTGTTGTGATATAGTTGTATTAATAGTGTAGCACTGGTTTGGCCAAACAGGACATAGCGTATATGCAGCCATTCTCAACCACGGTGGCTTCAATGGCGGCAACATGAATGGCTGACGATTAACAATGGGATAAGAGACTAGAAATAGATATACTGCTAGGGAGGTTTTTGCTTTTGAACTCTGTAATCAGTGAGTACTAGGAATCTAAGATTTTATTGTATGAGTATCGTATGAGTTTGTCATGATCCGTCTTTGTATCGTATGAGTTTGGAGGTATAACGTGCTTATATGTCAGATTTTTTATTTCTCAAAGCTTATACGAGTGCATTTATTTTTATCAGATTGCTGATGGGATGACATTACAAATACAGACCGTCAATCTATTACTTGAGACTCACGGGGGTGGTAGACGTCTTCGAGGAACAACTTGGTAAGCTTAAGTAAAAAAAGATCGTTCATGAGATTGATGTGGTTGGATTCTGTTTTCCTTGATCTTGCTTCGAACTACCAACATCCTGAAGACCTTGTACGCTGGCTTAAAGCTAGTCCAAAGCCTATCTACATTGGATTTGGTAGCCTTGTAAGTTTTTTCTTATCGAATATGATACCTGTATCACAAAATTCTTTTCTTTTATGCTAGTTATAATCTTTATAAAAGGAGGCTTAGTGACGTAACGAGTTTGGAAAGAATGGTCAAAAGTTATCTAAACATATTCACTATGCGCTTATTGTTTTTTAACCCCAGGGATTCAAAATATAACGTTGATAAATTGAAAACCATACAAGTATGTATATAACTAAGTTGGGTTAGCAAATTCTTCTAGCATATGAAAATGAAAACATATGTACCAGAAAACATTTATTTTTCTTTACTTCAGATCAAATTTCTATATAGGTAAATATAGTGCCCCCTATCTAACCTTATAAAAAGAAAACTCCATGCGGTGATATACCACTAGAGGTGGAAATCTCGACCTATTTAGTAGTGAAAAAAAAATAAAAAAAATAAAAATAAAAAATCCTAATCCAGTATATTCAAATAATTCGATAACTACTAAAACAATATAATCAGTATCTTCTATAGCTGCATATATATTGAATTATCTAGTTTTCTATCGAGTATCAACTTTAAATTTGTTGGTTTTAAATACAAACTGTTATACACTTAATTACGCATAGCAGGTTGTAAACCTAAAGGCAGCAAGGGACTTCTCAAGTGACAAGAACTACATATATGTGTTCAGAGTAAGTTTACCTGTCAATCTTCTTCCCAAATAGTGTTCTCACGATATCTTAGGTTCGACGGAAAATTAGCAGTTTACACAAATGCATGCATATGTGATAATTCTTATACTAGTGATTTACATTTTTTTGTCAACACCAGAAGCTAGAATGGAAAATTTGCTCACTTTTTACTTTTTTCATCACTTTGGTAGGAACACTGGAAGGATTTTCATTTGATTCTGAAGATGAAGCTGATAAGCAGACTGTTCCCCAGGCGGATGAAACTGAGGGGGCTGAGCCTCAAACCAATGGGAAAGGCAGACGAAAAGCTGAGAAAACATCGGTATGCCTTTTATTTCGGGGCTGTGGAACATAATCCTTTGATTTAATTTATTTGATAATATTAAAAACTTTGGATTCAGGAAGCAGCAAAAAAGAAGGGGAAAGCAGCTGTCAAAAAGCCAGCAAAAAAGGTCAAAAGAAAAGCTCCGGTTTCAAAGAAAACCAAGGCAAAAAAATGAGGAATGCAATTGTTCATGTGCATGTTCCACCGTTACATAACCCTCAAGCTGGCTTTTTTGTTTCAGATAGAGGCAATCATGAATGACTTCATTCAATTAGCTTATTATTTTAAACCCGCAATCAATTCTCAGTCCTTGTAGTTTATTAGGAGAAGAGAAACTGTAGCGCCAGATAGTGTAGCCTATAAAGATTCGTGGCACTTGTATGGTAACAGAAGTATATGATGCTTTTATACACATCATCAGTCAAATTTAGTTGCGGTTTCATGTACTTTGTTTTCATTCATTGTGTAAATGAACATACTAATCCTATGCCATGCCATGGCTCTAGCATGACCTTTGTTTTCATTCATTGTGATATCACATATCACATGTGATATCACAGGTGATATCACATGTCACAGGTGATATCGCATATCACATATCACATGTGATATCACAGGTGATATCACATGTGATATCACATATGACCCATAAGAGCTTAATTGTGTTAAAACTTGATACATATACCATGTACATATATTAAAAAAAACATACATGCATATTGCATAAATGTATTACAGTTATGAAGTGTATATGTGTGACATCACAGGTGATATCACTGGTGATATCTGATTCACGAAAATCAATGCATAAATATGTCCAAGGAATTCAAGGCAAGTTGTAATCCCGGGTCGTTATCCCCGATGAAGGATGAATGGAATTTGTGATTCGGTTTGTGATTGTGTGGATTGAATGGTGAGAATAATGAGATTTTGAGTTTTTAAACTAAAATAAGTACACAAATAAGCTATAGGTACTGATCAGTAAGTAACAGAAAGGAATAAGCTAAGGCTTTGATCTAATGGACTGTTTAAGCTAATTATAAGCTAAGTTAAAACTGAAATAAGCTAAGTGACTAAGAACAAACTAAAAATGAAACACAATCAACTGAATAAGCCACAGAATAAGCTATGACCTCAAGTAGATAAGCACAAAAGATCTACAAAAACAACAAGGGTCTGTGGTGCAGGGCACCTCAGTCCAAAAAGGGGGTATTTTAAGCCACTGATAAGCTATGAAAAGCTATTCTAAAAAATTCAGAAAAATATGTAACAACTAGATAAGCTGCCCAATGGTAATTGTACAAAATTTGAGCTTATTTGGGCTTATAATGAGCAAATTCAAAATAAAAAACACAGCAGATCTGCACAAAATAGTAGTGGTAAAAACAGCCAACTGATGTGATTTTTAAGCCACTGATAAGCTATGAAAAGCTATTCTAAAAAATTCAGAAAAATATGTAACAACTAGATAAGCTACCCAAGAGTGATTGTACCATATTTCAGATTAATTGAGCTTATAATGAACAAATGAAAAATAAAAAACATAAGCTAATCTGAGGCACAATTATGAAAAAAATGTAGAATTTGCAGCTGTTAAAAAGCTAATATAAAAATTCAAAAAAATGTGGAATAACTGCACTAGCAACCCAAGATTATTAGTACCAAGTTTGAGCTTAAAAGGGTTTATAATGAAGAAATGAAAAATGAAAAACATGGGCTGATTTGGACAAAGTTAAAAAAAATTGCAGACTTGACATTCTGATGCACAGTTATCACTGAAATGACCATAACTAACCAGGAACTTTGTGAAATCGACCAAACTTTTGAAGATACTCTTAATACACTAGATAGGACATAAAAATACCAAAAACAAGGGCTGAATATGCTTAATCCTACCATAAGCTAATATGATCAGTTCATACCAAAAATCCTATGATATCCAATCCAATTCTATAAAATCCTCCAAAACAGATCAAAACACACTACAAACAACTTGTTTAAGTTTCTTTAAGCTAGATTAAACTTCTCAAAAGTGCAAATGAACAGTAGCTAACAAATTTGACCCATTTTGGTCTTAACCCAAACACCCCTTTATAAAGGACTGTTTTGATTTTTACACTAGTGAGGCCTATTTTAAGCTAAGAAATGAGATTACCAAGGATTAACTAACTATATTGAAGTGAAATAAGTACTTTTTAGCAGAAATTAAGCACTCTAATAAGCTATAAGCAGTTATGCTAATTTTTGGCTTTTTTAAGCTTTTTAAATGAAAACTAGAACAATTAAGCAAAACCTATCAAATAAACTTGAAATAGCATCCATAGGATCAAATAAGCATAAAATAATCTAAATAAGCACTAGATAAGCAAATGAACAGTAAATGTACATGAAATTGGAAATAAATTGAAACTTACAATGGCCCTTGCTCAAACAGGGCATTTAATGCTCGAGGAGCTACGATACAAGCTCTAGCTTGTCAAATGACAAGCTAGTAGCAGCAATAAACTCTTCCCTTGCTAGCTTATCGTCCAAAACAGCTTATTTGACCATTATGTTGACTTTTGTTGACTTTTTGAGATTTTTGGAATTAACACTTAATTAAACTAAATTAAGCTCACAAGTAGCTACAATAAGCTAATATGAGCTTAATGAAAGAAAACTAAGAGCTTTTTGTACCTGAAATACATAAAAACATGATGAAGCGAAAAGTGTACCTCTTTTAGGGGGTCATTTAAGCCCTACATTGTATTTATTTGATCAAATATTGCCCTAAATCGTTCCTTTTCTCATTTTAGGTACTTTGGAGAAGAAATCTGGAAAAGGAAGCATTTTGGACGTTTTTGGAGCATAAAAGTGAAGAAAACGACAAAGTCTCAAAATCGGCTGAAAAAGTACCTTTGACGGCGTCGGGGATTGCTCCTGACGGCGTCATGGCTTGGCAAAAGAGGTGGATATAAAAAATACACATGATAAGCCAGGGAGTTTTGCAATGGAAATTCTGACGGCGTCACCCTTTAAGGTGATCAAGGCCATCACGGTTTGAGTTAAAGCGGGACGGCGTCAAGCCCATTTCTGACGGCGTCAACCTTTGATAGGCCAGAGCGGATTTTGGAGCATTAAAGAGGGACGGCGTCAAGAAGGCCATCCGAGAACCCTAGACACGGCGAGGTGACGGCGTCAAGGTCTACAACGTGACGCCGTCAGCCCTTAAACTCTATATATAGTTTTGCAATTTTTTGTCATTAGTGTGCAACTTTGTGAGGAGAAACCCTAAGACGAATTTCTGCCATTTTTAAGGGTTTTCATACCCTTGGATCTCCTATGTTTAATTGAAGATAAGTATTTATTTAATCAATCAATATGTCTATGTGTTGTTTGATTATATCTTGTTCTTGTCTTTTAATTAACATGCTAGGCTAGATTTATCTTGTGTTTGCTTAGATCTAATGAAACCTAGCTATTGATTATTGGTTATTAGTGTGTTATTAATTGTATTGGATGATTGTTCATCGATGTTAGGCTTAAGAAAACTGGCTAACCTCCTATTCGGTAACTTGCTTGAACGTCTTAAGAAACATGAACCAATGCGTACTAAGGTTTTTATGGTTGTATTTAATGCATGAGCGAATTCTAATGATCCCATGTTAGGAGCTTCTTAGCCGGCTCGACATAGGAGTGAAGTAGGAGCTTGTAGAGTTGGGGAAGTACGTACGCCACCCCACGATTGGTATTAAGGAATACACCCGTCATCCACGCAATTAATACACACTAATCAACCGGTAAAAGATAGTTAGGGAGTAAGGAAATCTAAGTAAACACATTTCTCTCCACATAAGTTTCACAACTCTTTTCATTTTCTGTTATTTATTTTATTTGCATTTGTAGTTATTTGGGTTAGTTGACTAGCAACTAATTCCGCCCACTCTTTCAAACCCGAGATTTTTACTTGCTTTCATAAAATATAAAAAAAATACAAAAAGAATCTTCCCTCACCCTTAGACCTATTAGAGTAGTTTTTCAATCCTAACGACACTATTCCCTGTGGAGAACGATCAATCCCCCGTACTTACCACTACACTAAACTACATCGGTCAGGTACACTGCCTGGTGGGGTTGTAAGCCTCTTGAGATCCCTCGAGAGGTAAAACCTGTTGTAAGGTCGCAAAACCACGCATCAAGTTTTTGGCGCCGCTGCCGGGGAATAGTTATTGTTTAGGTTGAATTTTTATTTTATTAGGTCTACTCACTAGATTCCTTTCTAGTGAGATTTTTATTTTTTCTAGATTTTCTTTAGTCTATTTTTTTTCTTCGTTTCTTTGTTCGTAACCATTACCATCCGACATCATGGAAGGTGGTAATATCCTTGATCCCAACAACCCACCACCACAACAACACCCACCTCCTAGAGCCCGTACCTTAGGAGACTACTCCCGTCCTAGCCACCATGGCTATCGAAACACCATTGAGCTCACTCAAGGAGCCAATGTCACTCCCTTGCGATCCGACACCATCCGGTTGGTGCAAAGCGGATGCGCATTCCATGGACTTCGTTCCGAAGATCCTAATCAACATCTCAAGGACTTTCTCAAAATCGTTGATTCTATAGACCTTGATGTTGCCACTCGAGAGACGACCCGACTGCGTCTCTTTCAATTCTCTCTGCGGGACCAAGCTAGTCAATGGCTAGAGCGTCTACCCGCAGGATCCATTACCTCTTGGGATGATCTCACCACTCATTTCCTTGCTCAGTTTTTCCCACCAGGAAGAACTACCAAGTTAAGGAAGGATATCTTGATGTTCCAACAACGTCAAGGCGAAACCCTCTACGAGGCATGGACTCGATTCAAGGACTTACTCCAAAAAGTCCCTCACCATGGCATGGAACTTTGGCTCCAAGTCCAAATCTTCTATGACCATATCAATCTTTCCACGAGGCAAACCATTGACCAATCGGCCGGTGGTAAGCTACGTGATCTAAGTGCAGAACAATCATGGGCTCTCCTAGAAGATCTTGCTCTTTATGACAACGAAAGTTGGAGTGATCCCCGTGATTTGAATAAAACGGTCAAGGCAATATCTTTGCCTTCGAACAATTCAAGCACTTCCGACCGTAGGATCATAGAACTTGAAGACCAAGTCAAGTTTCTTATGAAATCCTACGAGGCTCCTAAACCTTCAAGCCAAATGAACAAAATCACTTCTTCGTGTAAATTATGTAGTGGTCCCCACGACACTCATGATTGCATGGAACTCCCCAAACAGGCTTTCAAAGAATTCGCATCCTCGCGAATTGATAAGGCGGGAGATAAGTGGCTCACCACTAATTATGGACCCAAGAATTCCGAAGATTGGTATGAGGCATGGAAGAGTAAGCCAGATTTTAGTTGGAACCAAACTCGAAGCGTATCATTCAATGACTCTCCCCCACTCACCTGGTCTGAACATTATCCTCACCAGCATACGCATAAACAACAAAATCGCGAGGAATCACTGCAAAAATTCATTCTCTCTCAAGAAACACAGCTCTCCAAACTTGAGAATCAATTCAGACAACAGCAAGTTGATATGAACAACAAGGTTGATAACCTGTTAAAGGTTATCAATGATCGCATTGCTGGCAGGTCAACTTGCGAGCTGGCACGAGTTAATGAGATCAAATCTGTCACGGTGACTCACCAAACACCCCCTCCTGTAAAAATCAAGCACCCTAGTAAACTCTTCAAACACATATCACAAAACGGAAAAGAACTTAGAGATACTCATACCCCTTCAAAACCACTCCACTTCGTGAACACCATCACAACAATGCCTATTCCTAAACCCCACCTGGACCAACACAATCAACCGAGAATGTGGACAATGAAATGGAGGATGAAGTTCCCGAAAAGGACACCGAGGCGCCCGGCGACTATCTAGACTCACCAAAGAACTCTAGTACAAGAGAGTTGAATGATGAGGAGGGCTCGGAAGAGAAATCCGAAATGCCTCATGGGCTCCCAGGATTGCTAGACCGCCCCCTGGTGGAGGAACTTGAGAGGGGCACAGCAAATTTGCCTGTGGGATTTGGAGAGAGAATAGAGGATGGCGCTCACAGGGTCTTTAAGGTATCTTGCACCACTAGGAAGAAGTTTATAAAAGATGCCTATATAAACCCCAACTCTTCTATGAATGCAATATCCCTTTCTCTATATAACGAAGCCTTCACCGAACAGGTCAAATATGAAGGGTTTAATATCATCGGGGTAATAAGGAGGGTACCAATTGTGATAGAAAAGTTCCTCTTTCATATCGAGCTAACTGTATTTAATAACATGAACTCTATCATCAGCCCATCCTTAACTGGCCTTGTTCTAGGCAAACCATTCATAAAAGCAACGGGAGTGATACTCGATGAGGATGATAGGAGTGCATTATTTACGGATGGTGTCAGGAAAGTAATTTTTCGAGATGGCAGTGAAGAAGTGTATGAGTATCAACCATCAGCAATTGACAACACATGGGGGCTACACGGTAGAAGGCCTAGCCGAATTAAGCGATGTGATCCGAATAATCTCAAAATACCTTGCATGATTGGTCACAAGCATTTTTATAATGTTTACATTGACACATGTTTACCCAAAAATGTGATGTCCTTGTTTCATTATAACAACATTTGCAGATGGGGAATGATTCATAAAGGGAAGGACGGCATTGGTATAGATGATGATGTACAGGTGTTTGTAGGAAATATGACATTCACTATGAGCTTCGCACTCGTCAATAATATCGAAAAGTACATCGATCCCAGGTTATCACAAGTTGTTTTTGGGGCCCCTTTTTGCAAGGCACAAAGCTTGGTTGTGGACGAGCTCAATGGGATCATGACTTTCACCGATGGGATTAGGGAAATCACATACCAAACGCCTTACAAGATGAGAGAATTCAAGGAGATTGATTATGGAGGGCTCGATGGGTTAAGTTCCCAACTCGTATTATGTGATGATGATGTGAGAAGGGGATGTAAGGACACTTTTGACCTGTCAAGTGGATTCTTTAAGCATGATAAGGAGCTTAGTTCTAAATACCAAAACAATCCTTTTGATCTCGAGGACCCGAAATACCTTTACTATGAGAGTGATTCTGATAGAGAATCAAAGGAGAATGGCCTAGGAACCGTGACCAATGATGGAGTCACATAATGTACGGTGACTTTGAGTCTAGCTACAAGACTCGTTAATAAAGAAAAGCGCTTCTTGGGAGGCAACCCAAGCTTTATTTTCTTAGTGTGTTTATTTATTTGTTTGTTTAATTTTATTTGTTTCCGTATGTATGTTTAATTTTTATTATTATTGATTCATGTTCAAAACTAAATTGTGAAAATGCTTTATCTTGTTTTTAACTTCGTCTTAACTACATATAAAGGTATTTTGCAAAAGTTAAGTGTAAGGGAAATCCAAATCGGTTTATTAGAACAAATGAACATGAATCGTAATAATAATAAATTAACATACATATTCGTAACTGTTTGAGTCAAATGCTTGTATCGAGTCATAATGATATTTTGCAGGAATTCCAGGAAGTAAGGTATAGGTTTTTCCAGAAATTTTCCGGAAACTTAACATGAGAATTCTGTCAGATCATTTCTGATGGCGTCAGGTTTTAATTTTCTGAAATTTTTGAAAGTTTTGTTTTCATAAAAAGTTTTTATTAAATCTCTAACTTATAATCTCCAGGAATCTGCAAAATTATCATTCCACAAGCATTATATCCTTATATATAGAATTTATCCCGCCGATGTTATGCAGGTTTTCGTGTTTGTTTTCTCAGGTTTAACAGGTTATTTTGGACAAGGAAATGTATGTGGAATCAAGCTTATGGCGATGCAGTAGTCTTGGAGCTTCTACATTTTTTTGGAAGAAGATCTAACCATGTTACCTTTTTATCCACCGAACGAATCAGGGGAGTATTTGATTTCATTCTTTTACCTTATTTACTTTTACATCTTGTTATTTGAACATTGGGGACAATGTTCATCTTAAGTGTAAGGGGGGGGGGGGTAAAAATACGATACTTTAGAGAATACAATTGCACTTGATTTTTGTTTGTTTAATGGTAAATGTGTAATAAAACTGAGATAAATACCTGTTAGGGCAATTTTAGTGCCAAATTTAAAAAATTTTACAACATATAGGAGTGAAACTTTGGTCGTAATGAGGGTCTCACGGATAGGAGTTATATGACTAGCACAAAACCGTACCACTAAAAAAAATTTCCACCCCCAAATATGTGAGGTTCGCCCCTAGAATTGGTAGGAAAAGCATTTATGCTATGATGTGTGTACCGGTAGCACTTAGATTCTAGAACTTGCGTTAGGACCATTCCGAGGCCACAAGTGAGACTACATTCATGTAGTTAGATTTACTACATGATAAGAGGCATTAGGATTAACCCATTGTTTTACACCTGTGTTTTTGTTATAATTACATTGGCTACATTGGTCAAGTAATTCTCCCACACCCTTTGCGTTGTACTCATTTTTAGTACACGATACCCCTAGTACACCCCTCAGAGCCTATCTTTTCGTTTCGACCTTTAAGCATTTTACTTAAAGGAAGAATTTGTTACACCCCACTTAAATGTACACCCAAATCGCCTTAGCCTACCTTGTATGCACTCATTTTTAGTGCATTATTGTGACAACATTTGTTTAAAACCCCAAGTTAATTATCTAATTGATTACATGGTTGCTAAGTCGAGTCATATCCTTGTACATATTGTTTTGGGACGATTGGGACTCATGGGTAAAGTACTAGTGTAATGGAGTAATGGGGAAGAACATTATTACCCCCATATGTGCTTAATATTTTAAAAAGTACTCCAAGTATTTCGATTATCTTAATTCGAGTCATTAGAATAGTTATTTGTAAAGTTATGTAAAAGTTCAAGTGTAAGGGGAATGCAACGCCCCTATGATGTATTATTTTGGATGGTAGGGCAAGAATGTATGGAAAAAAAAAAAAAAAAAAAAAAAAAAAAAAAAAAAAAAAAAGAAAAAAATCAAGAAAAATACAAAAAATGAGAAAAAGAAAAATAGAAAAAACATACGGACTACCATCCCGTTTCATTTTATGTTTATTTTATGTTTTTGTTATTTTCTTTCATTAGCTTAAATCGAGTCGAGTCTTGGCTTGGCAACATTGTATAGTACATGTAATTGATCAAGATCTTTAACTCGCCACCAGTAAAATATCCCTTATCCAACAAATCCATGTTTATCATATCCCTACACCTCACGTTATAACCCGTTTAAAAGCCCTCTTTGATAGTTTATCTTAGGTGCTTACGCCTAGTGGAGAAGGTTTTTGATCCTTTCCCAAGCCTATGGTAATCTATTTGCTATGACAGGTAGTGAGAGATATTATCCGTTTTCATTTATGAGATTTACTTTTATGACACCTGAGAGATGTGAGTATCTAAACACTACTTGTGAGGTGCTAGTTTGTAATCTCCGTGCTTATTATGATGAAAGTGGAACGACTATTTGTTGTAATTACTTTTATAATAGCGTTAAATGACCCCTAACTTGTATTTTGATTAGAATAAAAGCGCATTTGCTTGAGGACAAGCAAATCTCAAGTGTAAGGGTATTTGATGAAGCGAAAAGTGTACCGCTTTTAGGGGGTCATTTAAGCCCTAAATCGTATTTATTTGATCAAATATTGCCCTAAATCGTTCCTTTTGTCATTTTAGGTACTTTGGAGAAGAAATCTGGAAAAGGAAGCATTTTGGACGTTTTTGGAGCATAAAAGTGAAGAAAACGACAAAGTCTCAAAATCGGCTGAAAAAGTACCTTTGACGGCGTCAGGGATTGCTCCTGACGGCGTCATGGCTTGGCAAAAGAGGTGGATATAAAAATACACATGATAAGCCAGGGAGTTTTGCAATGGAAATTCTGACGGCGTCACCCTTTAAGGTGATCAAGGCCATCACGGTTTGAGTTAAAGCGGGACGGCGTCAAGCCCATTTCTGACGGCGTCAACCTTTGATAGGCCAGAGCGGATTTTGGAGCATTAAAGAGGGACGGCGTCAAGAAGGCCATCCGAGAACCCTAGACACGGCGAGATGACGGCGTCAAGGTCTACAACGTGACACCGTCAGCCCTTAAACTCTATATATAGTTTTGCAATTTTTTGTCATTAGTGTGCAACTTTGTGAGGAGAAACCCTAAGACGAATTTCTGCCATTTTTAAGGGTTTTCATACCCTTGGATCTCCCATGTTTAATTGAAGATAAGTATTTATTTAATCAATCAATATGTCTATGTGTTGTTTGATTATATCTTGTTTTTGTCTTTTAATTAACATGCTAGGCTAGATTTATCTTGTGTTTGCTTAGATCTAATGAAACCTAGCTATTGATTATTGGTTATTAGTGTGTTATTAATTGTATTGGATGATTGTTCATCGATGTTAGGCTTAAGAAAACTGGCTAACCTCCTATTCGGTAACTTGCTTGAACGTCTTAAGAAACATGAACCAATGCGTACTAAGGTTTTTATGGTTGTATTTAATGCATGAGCGAATTCTAATGATCCCATGTTAGGAGCTTCTTAGCCGGCTCGACATAGGAGTGAAGTAGGAGCTTGTAGAGTTGGGGAAGTACGTACGCCACCCCACGATTGGTATTAAGGAATACACCCGTCATCCACGCAATTAATACACACTAATCAACCGGTAAAAGATAGTTAGGGAGTAAGGAAATCTAAGTAAACACATTTCTCTCCACATAAGTTTCACAACTCTTTTCATTTTCTGTTATTTATTTTATTTGCATTTGTAGTTATTTGGGTTAGTTGACTAGCAACTAATTCCGCCCACTCTTTCAAACCCGAGATTTTTACTTGCTTTCATAAAATATAAAAAAATACAAAAAGAATCTTCCCTCACCCTTAGACCTATTAGAGTAGTTTTTCAATCCTAACGACACTATTCCCTGTGGAGAACGATCAATCCCCCGTACTTACCACTACACTATACTACATCGGTCAGGTACACTGCCTGGTGGGGTTGTAAGCCTCTTGAGATCCCTCGAGAGGTAAAACCTGTTGTAAGGTCGCAAAACCACGCATCAAAACACAATCCAAGGATATCTGCAATATAAATTGGCATATTTGGCTGTTTTTAGCATTTTTTTATGTATCATATGGGCATAAAATGATGAGTAAATAGGCACTCATCAATATCCCATATGAATAAGCTCAAACACCTGTGATATTACATATCACATGTGATATCACAGGTGATATCACATATCACAGGTGATATCACATGTGATATCCTGTGATATCACATGTGATATCACCTGTGATATCACATGTGATATCACCTGTGATATCACATGTGATATCTGAAGAAGCTCAAACACCTGTGATATCATATATCACATGTGATATCACATATCACATGTGATATCACATATCACATGTGATATCACAGGTGATACAGAATAAGATATCACCTGTGATACAGAATAACTTATTAGGTATCAATGATACAAAATAAGATATTAGGTATCACCTGTGATACATACCAAATATTAGGTATCACCTGTGATACAAAATAAGATATTAGGTATCACCTGTGATACAAAATAAGATATTAGGCAAATAGACCTACCATGTGTTTTGAGCTACATTTGTGTAATACCCTGTAATTTCCCATGTCATTATTAATAATAATCACGAATAAACTCATTGAGAGAGTTAATTAACCCATTTTTACGAGTTAATTTTTTTAATTCGACATATCAAACATCACATTCACAAGTCACTCTTAGTGAATATGAGACGAGACTCGAATAGCTCACTTGCGCACCGACACCTATTAGTTATGGCAATAATTTAATTAACTCATGTACGAGTCCACATATTTTTTTATAATACTTGTATAAAAACGCTCACGAAAATGTACTTTATACATTTTTACTTGTAGTGTCAAACCAAGACACCGCGACTCACTTTTAAAACTCAACGGAACACGGAACACACTCTATAAAAATCATTAAAATTATTAACGGGCTTAGACCAAACCAACACTTATGGGCTTATTACAAACCACACAAACACAAATTGAAACACCAATGTATTTCATTCACAAACAAAATGTTAAGTAACTAACACATGTGTGCATAAACATTTGGCCTTTACATTTCCCTTTCTTTTTCTTTGTTCCCTTGTAACTCGACAAAACCAAAAACCACACAAACACAAACCATTCGACACTTTTTTTTTTTCTTTTGCGTGTGATGCTAACCAAAGGCCCATGCCAAGACCTAGCCTAAGAACATAAACAAATACAAACATCAATACTTTCTTTTTGAAATCACATTTAAACAAAGTTTCATATGTTTCCTAAACCCCCAACACACTCTCTTCTTTTGCCTTTCTTTTTCTTATAATATTTGATTAGTACATATCACATGCTACCTCTCCTCTTCAATCCCATCGTGTGCTACCAAATCATAGCCCTCATTTTTCATTCCATCCGACAAGACTAAACAAAAGCATGTTCCCTTTGACCACCTTTCTCTTACACAACTAGGACAAGTCAACATAAAAACCATGCCTACTTTGCCTATATAAACCCACATTTCTCACTTTGTTATCACAAAAACAAAACACCAAATATCTCTCTCTTTCTCTTGTTGATTCGGCAGTAGGCAAGCAAAGGAAGTAAAGGGTTGGGTAGCTTGCAAACTAGAAACTCATTTGGCAATCTTGAGCCATAAGTGTCTTTTGGTTCTCCTATTCTCATTCGACGCACTCACCTCCTTCACTACTCACTGTGAGCATCGACCCACCTTTCCAATTTACTACTTTGTTTTCTTTTTCCATGCATGTATACATTTACATATTTACGTTTGCTAGTTTGGTTTTGTTGTGGTCTAAAACTAGTGTGGCAAAAACTCTCGGTCTCGTTAACACACAAAAATATCTAGAAGAAGAAACTAGTTTTCATGTTATTTCAAAATCGACACACACTTTTCATGGCGAACTCGTTGAGTTTTCGAACCATAAATGACTTACGAAAACATAAATGAAACGTAAACAAATTTTTGGAACTTTACACGAAAAGCGGTTAAGTACTTGGTCGCATTTGATATTTCGAGTTGTAAACTCACATAAGTCGTGAGACTTATGTGAGCTTATTTAGTCACCTAGTGTTTATTCACAAACTTTTGCTTCTTAGTTGAAAGGCTACAGCAGAACTGGAACAAAAGAGAGAAACATAAAGACACTTATGCATATATACACGATCCAGTATACATAATAGAAAATATAACTAAGAATAAAACATAGAAACACATGCATGCATATATGCAAACTCGATTCATACTAGAAGTAAATATAACTAATAAGGAAGCAGATAAAAAAAAACGAAATAAAGATATTGGAGTTGCAACATATAACACCAAAGGACATTTAGTCCAGTGGTGCGTAGCTCCCTTGTTTTCATAGCAGACCTGAGTTCAATTCTTGGCAATGGCAGTTTTGTCAATTTTTGTTATTTTTGATACTTTGTGATCCTTACAACATAAGCCCTCAACTTTGAACAAACCATCACTTTTATTAAACACTTATAATTTTGAAACTTATAATATTTATACCATTTTAGTCCCTTGACTTGGACCAAGTTACAATTTTCTCATAAATAATTATAGTTTAATAACTTGCATATTTTTACCACTTTTCGTCTACATAAATATGATTAACACGTAATTTTATTAGACGACCATAGCAACGTAAAGCCATAAATAATGTAATGATTCAAATATATTATTTTTACACGACATCGATAAATAAATAACATATATATACATTCATACACATCGAGACCAAACGAACTCAATAAATACTTGTTGACTCGAATTCACCCATAACTATTAAGCCAATATTCGAGCCAATACTTACAAATACATTTTCTTGTAAACTTTTATTTTTGAACTTTAAGTTTTGCCACACAAGCAACATCAAACACAACCACTTGTAAACACTCATACTTATTTAAACACTTTGAGTCGTGAGTGCACATATTCGCAAACTAAGAATTGCCATACTAATTTAGGTCGCGTGTTGGTGCCACACACTGCTACTACTTGACTTTTCATTTCAGAGGACTATTTTTCTTAGGTGAGTTCATAGCCCCTACTTTTATCGGTTTTCTAACTATTTTGGGGGAGATACATGCTACAACTTTTATTATGATCACAATTGTTTCAAAACCATATTCTGTACTATAAATTGTTCTTGATTACGTGCTATTGTTCTGTACTATTGTTCTTGCTTTGTACTATTGTTCTTGATTGCGTGCTATTGTACTACGTCGAGTTATGTGCTATATCAATTGACTATTGATACGTTGAGCTACGTGCTATTGTTCTTGTTATATTGAGTTATGTACTATTATCATTGTTTTGACATTTTCAAATAATGTTTTCGGAAATCTTGTCGTCCGTACTTTAAACTATAAACTCTATGGACTCACCAACCTTGCGTTGACACTTTTAGCATGTTTATCTCAGGTCCATAATGAATGAGGATGGCACGGAGGGGCACGGATACCGATAGAAGGCCAAAAATCTAATTATCATTCAAAACTTATTTAACAAACTGTAAAACTACTGGGACCTCATTTTGTAAACTCTGATATTTATAAAATTCGAATGATAAATCTTTTAAAATGATTCAATTAGAGTTCATTTTCTATTATTAAAACTGTTGTGCCGTCTAGTAACACCCAGTTTGAATTCCGCTGCGTATCCCAAAAATTGGGGGTGTTACAATTTGTGACACCAACTATGGCGTCTTGTTCAACTTTTAGCCCCTGCATTCAAGATAACCAAATATGAGTGAATAAAAATTACGAATCCGGAACTTAGAATTGCCCATATTATATAAGCAAATTCACTTCATTGATTCAAAAGTTAGTACATCGGGCAACTTTAACAACATAGACACAGACCTATACTAAACAAACAAGCTGATCGTGTTTCAGCTTACATTTAAAAAAACAACATAACACTTGACAGAAGTAACAAGACTCTTCTATACAACTCGTTTATTCCACTTTTCTTTTATTTATCCATTTCATCATCATCTTCAACCTCCTCGATCTTCATCCTCTTCACAGCTTTTGCAGCACCGTTGAGAACACCATTTGCACTAGGAGGAACTTCAATCAGAATATCAGACTTCTCACCCGTCACAACGTTCACGAGTCCACCATTCTTTTCCACCCTGTAAGTCAATTCTTCCCCGTTCATGTCTACATCTATATACGCTTTCGCGTTTTCATCAATCTCTTCCCTAATCAGCATTTTCGACAACTCAGTCACAACCTTCCTTTCTAACCACCTCCTAATAGCAATCTCTTCCCTAATAGCAAACACAACATAACTAAGACATGGGATATGAACAATAACAAACACAACATAACTAAAACATAATACAACCGAGCAGTTTGAAGCTATAGAATAACATTAACTGGCCATGTGAAAACAATTTTTTTCCATAAACATTAAAGAGATTTGTCAAGAATTCCTATTAACAATCAAATAGATACAGTGTTTATAAGAAGTTCGCTCACGCCAACATTATCTATCTGCTAAGTTTTCTCTACCATTTGAATGCATAATCAAAGGAGATTTCAGCTTATAGTAACCATTCAATTCTTTCTTATGTCTCCCTTAATTGTAAGCTTTAAGTTCTGAAATGCAGCCAACGATCTTTATCGAAGAATCCGCATCCATATTATTCTAAAAACATATCAATAGCATGAGTAATGTTCACTTCAGATGTCCCGTAAATGTCCCATAAACCCTGTAATTGCAATCAATTCAGGTGTCAAATAGAGCAGCCTTCAAAAATAACACTAGATTCACAATGTAAATTATTAACTTTAATCAGTACCTTATTCCTAAAAGGCGACAACATATCCAACCATAAGCTTAACCATTCCACACCAGCAACATCAAAACTTTGGTCTAGCAAGTTGATACAGAAACAGGCATACTACAGAAGCTGCAACATGAAAAGTGAATCATTAAACCATATATAACATGTTGTTACTTATATAAAGAAGAAAAAAAGTGTTGGCAGGGGCGCAGGGCTACTCCGACTCACTGTGTTACAGACTATATGTGCAAGCAAACTCCCAACACGTACAACTTAGATGAAAATAAAAAAGGAATTAGAAAAAAATACCAGCAGAACCATCCTCTCGTCGTGATAGGAGATGAGAAGTCACCCGAGACTGCTGGTAATCATCATGCTCCGATAACCCATATCCGCAATGAGAATGGAGGGTCTGAAATTGAAAAGAGAGCACATTAATGTGTTGATCACAATCTTAAAAATCGAAAAAGAACCCACAGCAGAAAAAGTACATATTTGAGGACTCATTTTTTATCTGATTTAATAAAATAATAATAGAAGATGAAATCTATTGATAAACAACAAATAGCAATACATAACTATAATAACATATTAGATGTAATTCCCAAACATATCACATGTGATACTTAACATATCACATGTGATATTTCACTAGAAAAAATCTTGCATGCAAAAGAAGGAACCTTGTTAATCTTTCACATTAATTCCCTAAATCATTATAACTTAAGTAGCTAGCAAATTGTGGCAAAATAATATGTTGAGCAGACAACATTACTAGATTCAATGAATTAACCAATTGAACATCATCGAATCGGAGACGAAATTGTGCAGCAAAGTACCAAACATTATTAGAATCCTTTTAAATCAGTAATGGTTAAGAGGCTTACTGGTATAGATTCATTGAGATGTGCACCACCAATGAGATCTCCATTTTGGAAATTTTTAGGGAAGACATCTTTGCCAAACTTATGATCCCTGTCACTTTTCCATGAAATACCTCTCTTTTTCACGGGCAATGTCTGATTGTTATTAGTGGAGAAACTGAAAGTATCATTGAACATACTCCAGGCTACAAGACCGCAAGGCACAACCGTTCTACCCTTTGCAACATCTTCAGGCTTACATGTGCTAGTGTCATTCTCATTATTACGGTTCCTCAATTGCTGATCACATGTGATATAGCTAACAAATAAGCTAATCTAAAAACAACTTAATTCTATAAAACTACTTAACTAGATTATAAAAGGTCATACTAAATCAACTTAATAATATCAAAACTACCTAATTCTAATCATAACACATCACATCAAAAACAACTTAACAATATCATAACAACTTAATTGTAACAATAAAAAAAATAATAAAAAAATAAGCTTACTAGAAGCAATTTGAGTTTCACTGATTTGTTCGTAAGCAATAATTTCTTCAGTATAGGATACTGAGCCGTAACACAAGAATTTGTCGCAACCGAATCCATAACACCAGTCGCAACCAAATTTGACGAATCCGAATCCATAACACCAGAATTTGTAACAACCGAATCCATAGCACCTAATTTATTATGCAAAAACATGAATCTGAGCTCAATTACCTTAATTAATAGATCAAAAATCGAATATGATGAATAACTGGATGATGAATAACGTGATGGTGAAATAACATGAGATGAATTAGAAGATCGATTGATCAATTAAACATAAAAAAATTAGGGTTAGAAGATGAAAAATTAAGATGAATTAAAAGATCGGTTGATTAATTGCATATGAAAGATCGATTGATCGATTGATTAATTGCATATGGAGGTTAGGTGAGAGTAAAGAGAAAACTAGGAGAAAACACATTTTCTGTGTGTGAAAAAATAGAACGGGAATTAAAAGTTAGTTATTATATCTGTCAAAAATACCCTTGTAATGTAAATACCGGTTAAAATCTCAGCAATTAGATCAAAAAAGATGAAGGGTGGGGATTGATCCCTTGGTATGTGGGTAATTTTTAGTATCTAAAATAACTCTACTCTATTAATAATTGAACTTTACTTATTTTCTAGTTTTTAAGTTTAAAAAAAATAAAAAAATAAAAAAAATCTCATATATGAGATAAAAAGGAATCAAAAATAAAATAGTGAAATGCCATTTGGAAAATATAAAAAGCCATGTGTGAAAGACAATATCCAATACAAGGAAAAAGAAAAACTAGTGGTCATTCAGCTTCAGTTTGTATCTCATCATCATCATTAACAGCCATGGCTCTTCTTTCATCTTTGCACCTTCGTCCTCACATTACATCCTCTACAGATGCTTTATATTCTCACCTTACAACAAGTACATAAATATAACGACACACGCATGCACACTTTTTTCTTAACTTAATATGATGTATTGTTTCTTGTTATCTATAAACTTGCATTTGTTTTTCACAGGATTGAAGAAACCATGTTGTCAGAATGTTGTGTTTTGCAAGACAAATCAAGAAGATCAAGATTTAAGGTAACTTCACTGTCTATGTTTTTTTCTTGGATAATGTTTTGAATTTGGTTTTGAAAGTGACCATGTGATATGAAATAGCTAGAATAATTTAGTTAAATGTAAAAATAGTGATGCATAAGATAGTTTTCAGGTGTGCTTTTGTCTTTGAAGTTTCAAAAATAATGTTTTCATATGTTTTGAGTTATGATGTTTGAGAAATTTTGATTATACAAGGATAATTATTAGATGTTAATAAGATTATCAAAAAATGCTGCCAAATACAGAATGCCAAACACACGGTTAATCAGTTAAGCACTTTCAAAACAGAATGCCAAGCACACCCTGAGTCGGTAGGGGTAAGTACTTCTTTCAGCATAAGTTACTTGGCTTACCATGTCATGAACCCACAGGAAATGTCTATAGACCCACATGAATCAGCTTTTTTTGTGCTTGATGAAATGATAAATGCTGCAGCCTTCAATTAAGCATTAATTTTATACTTCTAGTTATGGTAGGGTTTTTTTAACGGCGCTTTTAGTTGTAGTAGGTATCTAATTATTGTTCTTGGACACTTTAATCCAGCCTAACTATCAACAATCAATCTCTGAAAATTCAAAGACGAGACCTTTTATTACACACCGTATTAGGCTCATTATCTGTACCAGCAATCGTTCCACTTGCATTTGCTGAAGAAGGTAACCTCACATTGAATATCCCATTTATGTATGTTAATTAATTCGAAATCATCAGTGTTTTACCATTATTTCGCTTTGAGAAATGTTTATGGTTTTTCTAGTTGTACCAGAGGGTTACCGAATATACACGGATGATGTGAATAAGTTCAAGATAACCATTCCTCAAGGTGAATGTTAATTATCATAATTTCTTTCTTCGTGATCTTTTTGTAAAGTTTTTTTTTCATCCTATTTATACATGTCTCGCGTCCTGGTGGAAGGAAATTTAACATGATGTACTTTTCATGCTTCTTGTTTGAACTGTGTATAACATAGTGGCATCATAAGAAAAAGATGAATAGGTAATTAACGAGTATTTCAACTTGTAGATTGGCTAGTAGGAGGAGGAGAAGGCAACGGATTTAAGTCCGTTACTGCATTCTATCCTTCAGAAGCTTCTAATTCAAATGGTACATATTACTTCTTTCACTAGTCATCAACTATTTTTAAACTTTATTTTGAAATTTATAGACTTTCCAAATGTATCTCTTAGTGAGTCTAGTGATCATGGGGCTTGGTGCTAATTTTACTAAGCGCTGGAATCTTTTGGCAAGGTCGATGCTTTCGCAGAGAATCTGGTATGTTTATAATCTTATGAAGATGTTTGGGTGATAGGAAAAAAATTAATGCAGGTCAACACGGGAAAAATATTTAGTAGAGTTTGGCGTGTAAGCTTTTTTTAAATGATTTTGTCAATACTTTAAATATGATTACGAAAACCATATTAGTACCATACATGCTTAAAATATTTGAAAACACGATGTTAGGAAGTTATGTACTTCAAAAAATTTTGGGTGACTTTCAACCCATTCCTTGTTAGATGCTGTTACCCGTGATCAGGCACAATTCAGATCAGCTTACTCATAAGTAAATTAACTAAAATTGCGACATCTATTATTAGGTTAGTGGATTGGACAGAAGTTGGCAAAGGCCCCCTGGTGTTTCAGCTAAACTCATTGACAGTAAATCTACTAAAGGTATATAATGTTTACATATTACTTTCAGGTTTATTTATTACGAGTAATGAAATAACAGTAAATGTTGAGAATAATTTGTACTTTCTACCTCTCTTTTAGTAATTTATAGTTTGTCACAGTAAATAAGAGGGTAAAATGGTCTTTTTTGCAATAAACCAACATTCCAAAAGCATCATAGATAACAACATTGATATAAATTCCAGGGGTGTTTGGATGAGTGTTTCAACTAAAGTTGCAATAGACAGTTTTGAGCGTTTGAGTAAAAACTTATTATTAGGAATTTCCATTTCTTAAGAAATTGTGAGAAAACTGATTGTACATGTAAAATTACGTTCCTATCCCAAACTTAAATAAATTTTTCTTGATGTATTTTCGTAACTGGCCAGGTATGTACTACTTAGAGTACACACTTAAGAATCCAGAGGAAAGTGAAAGACATTTGGTATCTGTTTTGAGCATAGCGAACAACGGTTGGTAAAATAGATTGTATACTCTCACAGGGCAGGTTTGTGATGCACTTTTAGTAACTAGTTTATATGGTAACGCCGTTTTAAGAGCTATTTTTTCGTTGAATTTTGAACACTATGATTTCGTGTTTCTTGCAGTACCTAGATGACGAATCAGAAAAGTATCGTTCAAAAATTGAAAAGGTATGCTAAATGGATTTGAGGTTGTTGAGTCAGTTTAGAATGCGGGTGCCAAATGTGAATATTATAAATCTAATACATAGTTATAAATACTTTTTAACTAGTTTACAACACTTTCATATTACAAATTTTTAGGGTCAATCATTTTATCATTTCCATTCCGTGGATCCTGGTTTAAGGTGTCTTAACCAAAACCAGACTCTTTAAAGTCTTAAGGTTTTTCAGTTAACATAAACTTCTTGACGAATACTACTACTAGTACAATTTAAAAATCCTTGGTTTCGAATTTCTGGAAACCCAGTGATTTTGAGCCTGTAAAGCATTTGACTTAAAAGTCGATATATAATATCTTGCGACAGTAGGAATACGTTTGGTCTCTATTAGAGGTGGCAATTCGATTCATTTAATTGTGAATTGAGTACGTATGTTCTCTGTTAGAGGTGGCAGTTTGACTCATTTACCTGTGAACGAGTCGTTTTAGATGTGTTTTATATCAAACACGTCGAATTGGAAAAGGGTAAAAAGGAAAGTCAACTGGGTCAGATAAGTTGAATGTCTGTCAAAGTCAAGTTTTGAATGATTTCATGAATAATCAACACGTTAAATAATTTTTTAAATGGACAAAACAACATTTACGGGTCATATGCATGAACAATCCATCTCGCCACCTCTGATATATAAAAGCCTATAGATCTTGTTTATAGTTTAAACTTTAGAAACTTAGGTGATTTACATGCTCACGTGCAGGCGGTTGCATCATTCAAACTAATATCATAAGCATAGTTGCGAGCTCAGTTTAAGCACTATCACAACCGACTGTAGATCCACAAGCCAGGTATGTTTCTTATAATACTGCTACTTTTTTGACACATTAAAGGGCTAACTTAACTGACTATTGTAGGGACTCGACGTGTGCACCACATATGAGCACAAAATGGACATTTGAAGGAAGGATTTTGGGGATGACAACGCACACCAGGAAACCCTTTTTTGTAGTGTAAAAATAAGTTATTTGTAAAGTAATACATATCCAATATATTTTTGTAATAGCTAATGAGAAAGTCGTCGCAAGATAGGGAAAAAAAATCAGACATCTCGAGTTTGTGAACAATTTCAGCTACAGAAGCTTCTCTAATGTCAAATTTTGTTGCATTCCATCTAACTGAAGCATGTGTCTTGATACCTAAAACCCTATCACAAATTGGAGATATAAATTTTCTAATGAGCATCGAGAACTATTATACAATTTGAGCGTCAAGATTCAGCTTTGACTTTTTGTTCCATACTTTCACTCCTACTGGTTCCATCTCTTTTGTTAAACAAAAGCGATAGTTGATCAGCAAACAGCATATGCTGCATTTGTTTTACTTCTTGCCATTCTCTCTCCATTTGTAATTCAAACTCCTCGGAACGAACAATCTTTTCATGAATGTCCTTGGCCTATAATACCCAAATAACATAGTATTAGTTTTATACTGAATGTATAAAGTCAAATTTTTGGGGACCATGTTTACAAGAGAGATCCATAATGAAACAGGCTGTAGAAGATAATATTTGAACGTGATTCTGTTGTTTGAAACATAAAACCATGCGCAAAACATAGATCTATAGTCACATGCACTTCAGCAATGTCGGATATTGTTGTCTCCAACTCGTGCTCTTCCTTCTCAAGCTGTGACTTAGCCTCAAGATAAGCCTCTTCGTACGAATTTGTGTTGCTTTTACTACCATTTGTTGTTATAGAATCTGCACCAACAAATATATCACATAAAAAACCAACATTCTGCAAATAAAGATGACCTCTACTCCCTCCATTCCATTAAATTTGCTATTTTTTTCATTTTCAGTACGTTTTCATGTTAAAATTTAGTTACCTGCTATATATCATCAAAAAAATAAACTGATGATAAATGTTGGTTCCTTGATTTGGTGTTTATTACATTATTGTTTTGGAAATTGCAGAATAGTCAAATAATATTCTAAAGATATATGCCATAAAAAGTAAGAATTTCTTGGACCGAGTGGAACAGCTTCTGTGGTCAAACTGGTGAACGTTTTCAGTTCAAAGTCAGCATAATTTTATCACTAGTTCAAAATCAACAACTTGGCTACATGTATTGCTCTAATGTAATTAACTCCTACAGTCCTACTTGTAATGGATTCTAAAAATGATTTGATGACTACAGAAATTTGCATAATTTCGACATGAGACAATAGATGCACAAAGTGCAATTCCAACAATTGCAGAAGATGCTAATGAAGTGCATCAGAAAAGTTTAGTGAACCTGAGCTTAAGCCTATAAAACTATGCAAATTAGAAGAAAAGAGTACCATGATCTCTCGCATCACCACCAGAGGATACGAAAACGTCTTTACTCGTTCCGTTATTGACTTCTGTCAAAGCCTTTACAGCTGCAGAAGCAGCTTTTTCTGCAACCTCTACTCCAACCAATGTTGAGAGAAAAGCAACCTATTTAAGCCCAAGAAGATCAGATAAAAGTGTAACATCAATTTTAACGTCGATCTAAAGGGGTTACGCATAAAGAAAAAGAAAGAGGATTTATAGGTGTTAGGAACTGCGGTTTGAAAGTGATTATGTAATATAGAAAAAATTACACTCTAATTTAGATATAACAAAACACGGTGCTGAAGATAATGCTCAAATGTCATTTTGCTGTTTAATGTTGTACAACAAAAGTAAACTATTGTGTGTGTGCATAAAATAAGAATTTGTACTTATTTGTTCCTTCCATCTTAGTCACCATACTCCTTGAAACGGGGTTTTGAAATGATAGCTTCCAGCCCCGTTTGAATCTTTTTGTATACAGAATACCCTTAAAACCGATAACTCCGATATAAAAGTAAGAAAAATTATGTACAAAGTTATTAGATTTATAAATAATGATAGATTTCATATAAAATGCTAAGTTTATTGCTTACAAAATGACCCAATTGGATCACAAAACCATGTTTTAACGACTCGATGTACAAAAAAAGGTAGAATGACTAAAACTGGACAAATGAAAAAATATGTTGGTATTTTTGTAAATAAGCCTATTAAAAATTCTGATTATTTAAGGTAATAGTTGATAAAATAATGACATGTAAGTGACTTTACTCTACCATTTGATGATCACTTGTATTGCAACTAGTATCGAACAGATTTTGACTTCTAACTAATCTAAAATCACATAACACTAGAAACTGACGATCATATAATTCCTTTCAGAATGTACATCCAGACACCCTGCTTATAGCAAATTAAGCACAAATGAAGAGCTTTGAAATATCTACCTGAGCCAATATGGGGTTGCTTGCATCATCGAATGGTGTGAGGCGCATCTTTTTGCTAGGAGGGAATTCATTATCAAGCTGATCCTCAGGGTCAACTGAATCAGGAGGCCCAATATATTGCTCTCCAAAAGGAAGCTTAATAAAACGTTCTACACATTCTTTTTCACTTCTACCAACATGCTCAGACACTTTTTTCCAGTTATCACCATAGTGCGCAACCGCTTCTAAAAGGTGCAAGATTTGTTTCTCGGTCCAATCGATTTTTACCTTCTCAGTGATCTCAACACGTTTAAAATCTGACGTGTTAAAGTCTCGCGTAGTTCTAGCACCAAGATAGCACCTTGCGCAAAAGGTTGTATCTTTCTGTAGAGAACAGAAAAAGAAGAAAATGTAAAATTTTGTTTTGGAAGCCAAGTATGCCGATACATAAAACAAGGATTAATGAGCAATACTACCTAGTACCTACTTTCTAACTGACCAATATTTTTCCAACATCAAAGAAAACGAAACAAACCTTTGGATGCACCTGTCAGAAGAATTACTTTGGGTGGATGGGGCCAAGGTCAAGTTGTCAACCCATTTACGTAAGAGTGGGTCAACTTGGGTTCTTTTAATCATTTGTTGACAGAATAGTTGTTCCTAAAAGTCAACAAACAGAAAAAAGAAACCCGAGGTAGCCTGGCGGTAAGGGCTTGGTAGTCTCCAAAGGAGGTCTCAAGTTCTAATCCACTATGCTCAACTCCTTGGGGCCAAAATCATGGTACTCGGGTCTTGTAGGGTGGTCTGTGGAGTCTGGGGTTTACATACCAGATCACCAAAGGTGGCTCGGGTGGGGGTTACTCCAAAGTCTTGACTGTTTGACATCAAATCAGTTTTATAAGGTTTCCTTTTTAGCCTACACAACTAGTTTGGATAAAAGGCTTTGTTCTTGTTGACACACGAAAGACACTTGTAAAAAAAATTTAAATATTCTTTGATCATCCACTAACTCGATGCATCTCAATAAACCTACGTGGGGGATAGCTCTAGCTGTATACACACATGAAACATGTGTATACATGCATGCATTTAGAAATACATACATATACATATACATGTATAAACAAGACTATAGAGTGGTCTAGATGTGCTTTTTCAAAGTAATTATCCACTTCAAAAAAATCAGATCACCATTTGCTTATAACTATGGGTAATACGGCAATTCTGCAACTTCATTAAAATACTACGCTTAAACGCACATCCAGACAGCCCCTAAGTTGAGTCTACTGCTAGGATACAAATCATCTTCATACTAATACAGTAACAACATAAACAGAAATATTTCATTCTGACCTTGATGTTAATATAGCAGGCATTTTCGCAAAGCTTATTGCAACCACTACAATATAAAGTCTTTGCAACACTAACATCACCAACCGCATTCGCTCCATTAGGATCACTATTGTTCTGCGGTGTGGCAGCTGCAGAAACGTTCTTACTCTCTTTATCTTCCCATTTCAACTGACCCTTTGTCACAGGTGAACCAAAGTAATTGATCAAACCCCATGCTTCCAAAAAATCAAAAACCTTCCGTACGGACCCCACATCTCCAATTATAGACTTTCTAGCCTCGGTGTATGTAATTTTTGGCGTAGGATTTTCTTTAGTCGGAGGGTTTACTTTCATACTGTCTCTGAACATTTTGATTATTTTGTTTCTGTAGTATTTATAAACCTTTGGGGTTTTAGACGGTGATTTCCCATCAAAAAATTCTGGGAGGATTCGTACCTCACATTCATGAATGTCGTTCCATGAAAACCAACCTAAACAAAGATGTTATGTACAACAATATTAGACAGCCAATCGCCAGAAATCATCTCACAGATAGTTAGTCATATCTATCTGGTAAATAATTGCATATTTTCTAACATAACGGGTAACAAATAATAGACACACAGAAACCGACCTTAGAAATCATCTCAAAATGCACAACACAATGAAAAAAAATTAGCAAGTTAATCAAAGTTGACAATGAAACGCAACGTAACACATTTCCCTTTACTAAAAATAGTTGCAATTTGATTTTGATTTTTTTATTTCAGATTTTGAAGTCAAACAAGCTCTCTTTGAATTGATCTTTTGAATTTGCGTTGTATTTTACTTTCAATTATGAAGGAGCGATTAGTATCTCTTACAAAGTAAGCTAACAAAACGTACCCTAATAGTGATATTCGAATAAAATCGAAACAACCCTAGATACATCTCAATATGCGCAAACATTAAACAACTTTCTAGTAATCAAACTAAAACGAACAAACACCGCAAACATCATTCAACCATGAAAAACCCTATAATCATATATCTACCAACATTATTATAACTAGCAACAAAGTAAAAACACACCTCAATATGCCGAAAAAAATCTAAATTCTTATATTTTAAACGTCCATCACCTCACTAACATTCAAATTCATATCAAGAAGCACCACAAACACAATCCACCTTCCAAAACGCTATAACAAGAATTATTCACAAAATAGCAACTTTTTATCTTTACATCTGAAGGGGTGTTTGTTTAGGCTTATATAGTGGGCTTATGACTTATTTGGTTATCGGCTTATGTTTCATAAGCTCATTTTTTGTGGCATATTTTGAAACCTTTTGGCTTATATAAGCTTATCATGTCATAAACTCATAATAACCTTATATAAGCCGGAAACTTTCCAAATAAGCCACAAAAATTGAGCTTATGAAACATAAGCCGAATACCACATAAGCCATAAGCCCGCTACTGGCCGCTACAAAAACCGAAACAAACACCCCCCCGAGTCATCAAAAGACGGTTTTGCATCCGGGTGATCTTATAACCAAAACTAGCCTTTCAAAAATGATATCTTTTACATAAAAATGTGAACCCTGCGCCTAACTAAAACAATAAAAGCTAAAAAAATTATTAAAGTTTTAGATAAAAATATGATTCTTGACGTAAAATAAAACCAATCTTGTAACGACTGTATGCACAGAACAAAAAGTACAACAACTAAAACACTAATTACAATTCACTATATCAACGAATACCACTAACACAATAATAATTTCAATGCAAAAACATTAACTTGACACGTTTAATTTATACAAATTATCAACCTTTATACAAATAAAAACTTAGAAAACACATGTTACTAATCATAAGAATATAAACTTTATACACAAATAACTGTTAAATTAATATAAAATGTAATCCTAATTTCTTTATTTCAATGTAAAAATGTTTAACCTGTGGATAAACTTTATACACAAATAACTGTTAAATTAATATAAAATGTAATCCTAATTTCTTTATTTCAATGTAAAAATGTTTAACCTGTGGATAAAACTGTTAAATTAATATAAAGTATTAAACTTTATATAAAAATTGAAGGGAAATAAAAGTAGCCCTAATTAAGAAAAGATGTGTCTTACTAGAATAGCTAGGAACAAGTATGACATCAGACTCCGGTAGCGCGTTAACCTCACGCGCCCGTGAGTTTCCGGTCGAAGGTGTGGTGATGGATTTGGTAGGTGGGGGTTGAGGTGTGGTGGTGGTGGTGGTGGTGTTGCCGGAGTTTGTTGCCATTGGTCGGCGGTGGAGATGGGTTAGTTTGGTTGTTACTGTTGGATGTTGTTGATGATGGTTGGTTTTTTAGATATTCGGGGGTGTTTGGATTAGTTCTCACTTCTTTTTACCTTTTTAGTACAACGAGTAACCGCTAAAAGTCAATAAAAACAATATTCTCAAAAAAAAAATATTAATAATAAAAAAATAAAAACCACCGAAACTAATAAATGCTTGTTATTAAAAACGTGTAACCGCAAATTGCATTTTTGGTCCCTAAGTTTTGGCCAAATTGCAGGTTTGGTCCTCAACCTTTCGAAAGTGCAACGCTGGTCCTCATTTTGAAGTTTTAGCTGCATGTTTGGTCTTTGACCAAAGTTAAATGACTAAAGTACCCTTGTCTTATTCTTTTTCTATTAAATAAGTATTTCTTTTCTTTTCTTTCATCATTATCCACCCTCCACATTTTTCTATTAAACCAATCACACCCACACAATATACTCATTACCATCATCATTATCCACCCACCACATTTTTTTCCTCTCATCACCACCACCATCATACTCCCGTCACCACTGCCTCCACAACCAACCACCTTCGCTGTCGTCATACCCCCGTAACCACACCATCATACCCTATTAGTTTCTACTCATTTCTTTTCACCTCTTCTCAGCCACCTCTCTTTTCCATTTCATTTTAACTAACACTTTTCTTTCTTTGTTAAATCTTAAAACTGAAGCACAAGCCCGTCTCTTTTTCCTCTAAATCGAATCCACACACACCCTTTTCTTTTCGAGTTGATTTCGAAAGATTTGTGAATGGAATTTGTGTCTTGTTATGTGATTTGAACCAGGTAAGTGATTGTTTTGAAATGGGTTTATTTGTTCTTGTTAAGATTCAAAAGATCGATGACGGGTTTGTGTGGATCTTTAAAGATCTTTGAATATTACGAGTTTCAAACCTTGGATCTTTATTTGTTTCTTTTTGTTTTTGTGTAAGATCTTTGACTAAAAATGGGAGTTTTGATTGTGGTTTGTAAGCTGATGGGACTTGTGATGATGATTTGGTTGAAAATGGAGGTTTTGATTGTGGTTTGTTTAAGCTGAGACCACTTTTGATCTTGTTAGCTTTTTTTTTTTATTCTTGGTCGATGATGTTACCACATAGTCCTGGATCTTGTTACCATATGGATAAGATGTTGACTTGTTAGCTTTTTTTTTAGCCATTGAACCTGGATCTTGTTACCACATGGATAAGATGTTGACTTGTTAGCTTTTTTTTTTTTTTTTTTTTTTGTCGATGATGCTTAAAAGTCATGCGCCACTTTCTTTGATCTAATTAAAGATGGTGTGGTGTGCCTGGAAAAAAACGAGTGGTGGGATGATAGTGGTGGTGGTGGTGGATGATAGATCTTGAAGATAAAAGAGTTTTTATGTGTTTGTTTTTTATAAATATATGGTAATTTTTTTTTTATTTGTTGATATTAAAGGAAAAAAAACTGAAAAGAAAATAGAAAAAGAAGAAGGCGAGGGTAATTTAGTCATTTGATGTTGATCAGGGACCAAACATGCAGCAAAAACTTCAAAATGAGGACCATCGTTGCACTTTCGAAACGTTAGGGACCAAACTTGCAATTTGGCCAAACCTTAGGGACCAAAAATGCAATTTACTCTAAAAGTTATTACTATCAATAATGATTATTAAAAATGTGAAACCGCGTCCACCCTATAAATCCACACAAACAATTTCATATCTCACACACACAAATGTTTTTTTTTTAATTCTTTGTGAGAAGAATCGTTGTTCATCTACAGCAAAAATAGTCCCTCATTAACTTTCGTTTCGGAAACACCTTAATAAATTTTAAAACCCACCCCTGTCGTTTAAATGCGATTGCAGCAACAATACTATCCGTCAAGTACCATTGCACCGACAGCCCTTATGTTAGATACGTGACTTTTTATGTAACGATTGAAGTACTATCCCTGTCGTTAAATGCGACTATTTGCGACTGCAGCAACATTTACCATCCTTGTCTTTAAACATAATAATAATAATAATAATAATAATAAATAAATAAATAAAATCTCGAGTCTTATAATAATAATAATAAATAAATAAATAAATAAAAATATCGAGTCTTGACAATTCAAGATAAGATCAGATCTCATCAAAAACCCATCATCGATCTTAAACGAAAGAAAAACAACCAAACACCTACCCAGGACTTATTAAAAATCCTGAAACAACTACCCACGTTTTTCTTGATAAATAATCATATCAAGACTTTATATCAAAGACTTATCAATCAAAACCCACAACAAAAATAACATTCTTTTTGTGGTTCGTGTTTTTTGATATGGGATCGTTGTTCCGGATTTCAAGAAACAAAAACTTAAGAGGTATTTGTGGTTGGGTCATATATCTTGCTATCAAATCAAAGCAAATTTGTGTTTGCGATTGGTTCAAGAAAATGTTGGAATTTCAAAAGCAAGAATATGTTATAAAAGAAGAGAAATGGGATAGAGGTTGTGTGGTGGCTATGAGACGAAGTTATGAGATGAAGTTAGGTTTAGGGTTGTGAGTAAATATATTAGGCTATGCACAATGATGACCGCAGGCGACCTTCATTTTACCTGCCACAATGATGACCACATCAGCTTTCTCTCTCCTGCGACCTTCAGACGACCTAGTATCCACAGGAGCGACCTTCTTATTTTTTAAAGTAATTTTTTTTTAATCCAAACGGTACAAAATTTGAAAATATACACACAAAACACTATCAACTATTCGGTCGAATTTTCGACCTTCTTCTCCAAAATGTCTTCTGCTAACCGACTGCGACCTTGAACCCACAATCGACCGACACTCGACCAACGGCGACCCAATGGTCGACCGAACCATTGTGCTTAGCCTTAGATTTATGTAGAAGTAATAGTTTTGAACCAAGTGACATAACAAAATTATATTAGGCAGATATTTCGTGTTAGGGATAAATGATTATGGGCTAATTTCATTTGGCGATAAATCCACTAATTGGCCAAAGTGTGTTATTCTTACTTATACTATTAGAATTTTAAAGATCTTGAAGTCTTTATCAAATACCTTACTATGAGTTTATCACATAATCTAATTTTTTTTGCGAAAACTAATCTTACTATGACTTTATCAAATACCTATCAAATTTTTTTGATAATCTATACTACTATATAAAACATTTGGGACATGCTATTAATATAAGGCTTTAAAATTCAGATTAAACAAATTACTTATAATGGAAAGAAGTGTTTTACAAAGCTTGTATCATACACATGATTAAAGTTGAAGAAATAAAATTAAATGTCTTAAATAATCTGTGGAAAACTAGAAGGGGGGGGGGGGGTTGAATAGTTTTACCGGTTTTTAATTAGTTTTAAAAACTTTACTTGTGAAAAACTTTGATTCGATTCTTTTGTGAAATCAATCAACACCAATATGAACACTAAACAATACTAACTAATATAAACAATAAATATAAAGAAATGAGATGGAAAGATCAAACCGGGACAAAGAGATTTATAGTGCTTCGGTCGCGAAGCTCTTCTTCGCCCTACTCCACTCCCCGAGTACCAAACTCGAGAGTTCTAAGCACTATGTCAACAAAGCTCCCTTCAGGCGGAGAAAACCGTACAACGTCGCTTATCCTTATTTCCGACACTAAGCTAAATATCGAGTACTAATCTTAGCTAGTACCAATCTACCACGATCCACACGATCCTTACTAAATCACACAATCAACACATTTGACTCGATCTACCCTTGATCCACTTGATCAACACACAAGCCCACAAGCTACAAGAGATCTCCAAGATCTCGACAAGATCACAATGATCTACTCTCACAAACTACACAAAAGAAAATCAACTTGGTGTATGCTAGGATACAACAAGTATGTAACAAGTGTTACAAGTGCACTAACTATAACTACAACACTTTGTATCTTCTTTGATACTTTGTGTTCTTCTCTTGCACTAGTAGAGGAATGAAGGTGATCACTTGGTTGGATGATTGATCACTCTTTAAACAAAAGAAAACTAAACTAAATGATCAAAGGAGAGAAGATGTGATAAGAGTTTTAAACTCAGAAAGTTGTGTGTGAAAAAGGATGCCCAAAAACTGTGAAGAGGGCTGGTATTTATAGGCAGAAGAAATTTGCCCGTTATAGGGTCACGGTACCACTAAATACCACACGGTACCACTAAATTTAGTGGTACCGTGGTACCGTTCCAAACAAGGACGCTCTAATTTTTGTTTTTAGTGGTGAAAGTTTATTTGGGGAAATTTGGAGCTGATTTTGGGGGGAAAATAGCTGTTATAATTTTTAAACTTATTTTTCCAATAAAATATTTCTTTATAATTCAAAAATAACTTGTAAGGTATATTTTTGAAAAAATGTTTTGTCACATTAAAAATGTGAAGTTAGAAACACAAATTCACTTCTTTGATCATTTGTCAAGTTGTAAATTTGTTTGTTCATGCCTAGAGTGATTTACGTAGAAACGGGATATTTCGACTAAAAACTTGTTTACGTTAATTTTGACGTAAAGTGTTTTCACATTTTGTTATCATCAAAACGTGGAGTTATCGAAAGATATAAATAACGTTTTTAGAACATTATTTGCATCAACAATCTCCCCCTTTTTGATGATGACAAAACATAAACTCATTTTAAGTTAAAAATTAATTTTAACAAGTTTTTAGCATGAGTTTATATCTCATTTCTCCCCCTTTTTGTTGAAGCAAAAAGGTCGCAAAGGCTCCCCCTCGTTTGGAGGACACCAAAGAATCGAGCAATGGTTCTTGCTACAAAACAAAGTTAGATGACACACATACAATATCTAACATGTAGCAACCAAGACAAATATCCAACCATAAACTAAGAAAAGGGCTAAGAAGCCAAAAATCATAAAAGATAAAACAACCACACAATAAGCCCATCAATTCATAAAGAGAAATGTCATACATAAAGTATGACTACAAAATAAACTACAAGAAGCACATATAGATCTTTAGTGACAAGAGGCCCTAAGATTTGCTTCAATTCAAAAGGGATCCTAAATGTTTATTTTTGGAAACTAAACATCAATATGTTTAGTTAAATGGGCTAGTGGGAGGTGGAGAGGGTGACATGATTGGAGGTGGTGGTGGTGTCAAGAGATGTTCAACACAGGAGAACATGAAGTGTAGCTCATCTCTCAAAAAGAATATGAGGTTGCGGTTGTGAAGGCAACATAGGCAATTTGCACTATGTATATCAACCGGATGAGGTTGGATAGGTTGGCCCATGATTGGAGAAGGAGGTGGTGGTGAGTATGTTGGTGATGGGGTGGCATGGCATAATCCAATGGGGTGATAGGTGAGAGTGTGTAGTCCATGGATGATGGCATGGTGGTCAAAGAGGGAGATGATGAATGATGCGTGGTTTTGCAACCTTACAACAGGTTTTACCTCTCGAGGGATCTCAAGAGGCTTACAACCCCACCAGGCAGTGTACCTGACCGATGTAGTATAGTGTAGTGGTAAGTACGGGGGATTGATCGTTCTCCACAGGGAATAGTGTTCGTTAGGTATGAAAGACTACTCTAATAGGTCTAAGGGTTGAGGAAGATTCTTTTTTATGTTTTTATATTTTTATGAAAGCAAGTAAAATCTCGGGTTTTGAAGGAGTGGGCGGAATTAGTTGCTAGTCAACTAACCCAAATTACTACGAATGCAAATAAAATAAATAACTGAAAATAAAAATGTTGGAGAAGACTTAAGTGTAGAGAAATGTGTTTACTTAGATTTCCTTACTCCCTAACTATCTTTTACCGGTTGATTAGTGTGTATTAGTCGCGTGGATGACGGGTGTATTCCTTAATACCAATCGTGGGGTGGCGTACGTACTTCCCCAACTCTACAAGCTCCTACTTCACTCCTATGTCGAGCCGGCTAGGAAGCTCCTAACATGGGATCACTAGAATTCGCTTGTGCATTAAATACAACCATAAAAACCTTTAGTACGCATTTGGTTCATGTTTCTTAAGACGTTCAAGCAAGTTACCGAATAGGAAGTTAGCCAGTTTTCTTAAGCCTAACATAGATAAACAATCATCCAATACAACTAATAGCACACTAATAACTAATAATCAATAGCTAGGTTTCATTAGATCTAAGCAAACACAAGATAAATCTAGCCTAACATGTTAAACAAAAGACAAGAACAAGATAAAATCAAACAACACATAGACATATTGAATGATTAATTGATAACTTATCTTTCAATGTAACATGGAAGATCTCAAGGCAAAAAGCCTTGAAAAAGAAGCTAAATTCGTCTTAGGGTTTTCTCCCAAAAATTCCACACTAAGCTCTCTTTTATGACAAAAAATTAGAAAACTATATATAGATTTTTACATCTGACGGCGTCACCTTATGGAGTGTGATGCCGTCACCTCGCCGCTTTTAGGGTTCCCGGATGACCTTCTTGACGCCGTCCCTCTTTAGCTCTCCAAAATCCGTTCTGGCTTATCAAGGCTTGACGCCGTCAGCTCTTGAACGTGACGCCGTCCGTCTTTGATTTAAGCCGTGACGCCCTTGATCAGGTTAAAGCGTGACGCCGTCAGAATTTACATGCAATTTTCACTGGCTTATCATGAGTAAATTTCACATCCACCTTTTCTTGCCAAGCCATGACGCCGTCCAGAGTAAATTCTGACGCCGTCAAGGGTAACTTTTAGCCGATTTTTGAGACTTTGTCGTTTTCTTCACTTTTATGCTCCAAAAACGTCCAAAATGCCTCCTTTTCCAGATTTCTCCTCAAAAGTACCTAAAATGACAAAAGGAACGATTTAGGGCAATATTTGATCAAATAAATACGATTTAGGGCTTAAATGACCCCTTAAAAGCGGTACACTTTTCGCTTCATCAAATACCCTTACACTTGAGATTTGCTTGTCCTCAAGCAAATGCGCTTTTATTCTAATCAAAATACAGGTTAGGGGTCATTTAATGCAAACATAAAAGTAATTACAACAAATAATCGTTCCACTTTAATCATAATAAGCACGGAGATTATAAACTAGCACCTCACAAGTAGTGTTTAGATACTCAAATCTCTCAAGTGTCATCAAAATAAATCTCATAAATGAAAACGGATAATATCTCTCACTACCTGTCATAGCAAATAGATTACCATAGGCTTGGGAAAGGATCGAAAACCTCCTCCACTAGGCGTAAGCACCTAAGATAAACTATCAAAGAGGGCTTTTAAATGGGTTATAACGTTAGGTGTAGGGAAAAGGAAAACACGGTTTTGTTGGATAAAGGATATTTTACTGGTGGCGAGTTAAATATCTTGATCAATTACATGTACTATACAATGTTGCTAAGCCAAGACTCGACTCAATCTTAAGCTAGAAACAAAATAACAAAATAACAAAAACATAAAAATAAACATAAAATGAAACGGGATGGTAGTCCGTATGTTTTTTCTATTTTTCTTTTTCTCATTTTTTTTGTATTTTTCTTGATTTTTTTTTTTTTTTTTTTTTTTTTTTTTTTTTTTTTTTTTTTTTTTTTTTTTTTCATACACTCTTGCCCTACCATCCAAAATAATACATCATAGGGGCATTGCATTCCCCTTACACTTGAACTTTTACATAACTTTACAAATAACTATTCTAATGACTCGAATTAAGATAATTGAAAAACTTGTAGTACTTTTAAAATATTTAGCACATATGGGGGTAATAAATGATGTTCTTCCCCATTACTCCATTACACTAGTACTTTACCCATGAGTCCCAATCGTCCCAAAACAATATGTACAAGGATATGACTCGACTTAGCAACCATGTAATCAATTAGATAATTAACTTGGGTTTAAACAAATGTTGTCACAATAATGCACTAAAGACGAGTGCATACAAGGTAGGCTAAGGCGATTTGGGTGTACATTTAAGTGGGGTGTAACAAATTCTTCCTTTAAGTAAAATGCTTAAAGGTTGAAACGAAAAGATAGGCTCTGAGGGGTGTACTAGGGGTATCGTGTACTAAAAATGAGTACAACGCAAAGGGTGTGGGAGAATTACTTGACCAATGTAGCCAAAGTAATTATAACAAAAACACAGGTGTAAAACAATGGGTTAATCCTAATGCCTCTTATCATGTAGTAAATCTAACTACACGAATGTAGTCTCACTTGTGGCCTCGGAATGGTCCTAACGCAAGTTCTAGAATCTAAGTGCTACCGGTACACACATCATAGCATAAATGCTTTTCCTACCAATTCTAGGGGCGAACCTCACATATTTGGGGGTGGAAAATTTTTTAGTGGTACGGTTTTTGTGCTAGTCATATAACTCCTATCCATGAGACGCTCATTAAGATCAAAGTTTCACTCCTATATGTTGTAAAAAATTTTAAATTTGGCACTAAAATTACCTTAACAAGTATTTCTCTCAGTTTTATTACACATCTACTATTAAACAAACAAAAATCAAGCGTAATAGTATTCTCTAATCGTACTTTTACCCCCCTTACACTTAAGATGAACATTGTCCCCAATGTTCAAATAACAAGATGTAAAAGTATAAAGTAAAAGAATGAAATCAAATACTCCCCTGATTCGCTCGGTGGATAATGAAGTAACACGGTTAAATCTTCTTCCAAAGTAATGTTGAAGCTCCATGACTAATGCATCGCCAAAAGCTTGATTCAAAACATTTCCTTGTCCAAAATAACCTGTTAAACCTGAGAAAACAAACACGAAAACCTGCATAACATCGGCGGGATAAATCTATATATAAGGATATAATGCTTGTGGAATGATAACTTTGCAGATTCCTGGAGATTATAAGTTGGAGATTTTAATAAAAACTTTTTTAAAAACAAAACTTTCAAAAATTTCTGAAAATTAAATCTGACGCCGTCAGGTTATAACCCCTGACGCCGTCAGAAATGACCTGACAAAAATTTTCATTTTAAGTTTTCCGGAAAATTTCTGAAAAAACCTTTACCTTACTTCCTGGAAATCCTGCAAAACATCATTATGACTCGATACAAGCATTTGACTCAAACACACACTAATATGTATGTTAATTTATTATTATTACGATTCATGTTAATTTGTGTTCTAATAAACCGATTTAGATTTCCCTTACACTTAACTTTTGCAAAATACCTTTATATGTAGTTAAGACGAAGTTAAAAACAAAATAAAGCATTTTCACAAATTAGTTTTGAACATGAATCAATACTAATAAAAATTAAACACACATACGGAAACAAATAAAATCAAACAAACAAATAAATAAACACACAAAGCAAATAAATAAAATAAAGCTTGGGTTGCCTCCCAAGAAGCGCTTGTTTTTGTTCGAGTCACGAGCCTGACTCTACCCTTATTTAATGGAAATAGGGGAGGTTTTCCCTGCACTTAGGATTAAGTGTGGGTGAAAGTAGCGATACACACCATCTCGGTGGAAGTATGCCGCGTGAGGAAAGAGTGGTGGATGAATTATATACTCAAGGGGGTGTGCTCCTTTCATCATAACCTTACCTAGTTCACTTTGGTCAATGGGTGAGTTAAAGTGTTCTCCTAAAAAGGGATCATCTTCTATCAACTTCGAGAGATTCCTAGTTGGGAATCCATCTTGACCTAATAAACCCGGTTTAAACCCATAGTGTTTCTTGTGATTAATCATGAATGGGTGATGTAAGTATGAAAGGTTATTTTTCACCCCTATATTGTCTTCCTCACTACAAGGCTTAGAGTCTACTACCTTCAACATAAAACTACCCGGACTATATGGTTTGATGGGTAGATCGGGACCTAATTCAATTCCTAAGTTCACATCTAAGGATGGAAGATTAGGTAACGGTTTTGGTTTAGGCTCCGGTTCATCAAAACTAGGAACTTCCATATAACTAAAAGAAAGGTTATGACTACAAGTATTCAAACCTATATCCTCTAGTTGTGTTTGGTCCAAGGGTTATACCTCTATTGGGGTTCCTATAGTCTCTTCTACTTCTTCTGGGTAAGTCACGGGTGGTGTGGGTGCCTCAAATGATGGTGGGTTTTGTGGGGTACTTGGTGGGCTTATGTTACTTACCTCATCATTCCTTATGTCAAGATTACCTATATCCTCATCATGTGTTTTAGTAGGATCTAACCCTAACATTTTACCGAGTATCTCAAGTGCTTCTCTAGGCATCTCAACTTCAATGTCCGAATCATAAGGATCATCCTCAATATTCTGACTGCTATATTCAAATTGCCCAAAAGATTCATCATGTGTTTCTTGAGATTCATCGTCATCGATCATAAAACCTAGGTCTTTTTTATCAATGTGATCATGCTCGGCTAGATCCTCCATCACATCAAGATAACCTATGTGTTTGTTTTGTACTATGGCATTACATGACAACCACTTAGGTATCTCAACACTAATGTATTCATCCCCAAACAAACTTGCATCATGATCCAGGAAATTTATATTCAATTGACTTGTACTAACGTTTGTTGGGTTGTCTACCCTATAATAATATTGGGCACAATCTTCTATGGCATCCCATGCTTCTTCAGCACTTAATTCCCTAAAGTCCCCATTGGCAAAATCCTCAATGCGCATTTGGTCATATTAGCCAACACGATAGTAAAAGGTTCGGGTTAGGGATGCTAAAGCGAAACTATGATGAGGGAATTTTCGGAGTAAATTTCTAAAACGAGTCCATGCATCATATATGGGTTCATCTCGATATTGTTTGAAATTCGAGATATCAATAGGGTAGAATGGCCTTTGTGGTTGGTGGTATGGTGGATTCGCGTACTCCATAATGGTGAACGGAAGAGTCAATGGAAATTACGAACAAACACACAAAGAAAAAGATAGACTAAAGAAAACCTAGAAAAATAAAATAAAAATCTCACTAGAAAGGAATCTAGTGAGTAGACCTATAAAATAAAAATTCAACCTAAACAATAACTATTCCCCGGCAACGGCGCCAAAAACTTGATGCGTGGTTTTGCAACCTTACAACAGGTTTTACCTCTCGAGGGATCTCAAGAGGCTTACAACCCCACCAGGTAGTGTACCTGACCGATGTAGTATAGTGTAGTGGTAAGTACGGGGGATTGATCGTTCTCCACAGGGAATAGTGTTCGTTAGGTATGAAAGACTACTCTAATAGGTCTAAGGGTTGAGGAAGATTCCTTTTTATGTTTTTATATTTTTATGAAAGCAAGTAAAATCTCGGGTTTTGAAGGAGTGGGCGGAATTAGTTGCTAGTCAACTAACCCAAATTACTACGAATGCAAATAAAATAAATAACTGAAAATAAAAATGTTGGAGAAGACTTAAGTGTAGAGAAATGTGTTTACTTAGATTTCCTTACTCCCTAACTATCTTTTACCGGTTGATTAGTGTGTATTAGTCGCGTGGATGACGGGTGTATTCCTTAATACCAATCGTGGGGTGGCGTACGTACTTCCCCAACTCTACAAGCTCCTACTTCACTCCTATGTCGAGCCGGCTAGGAAGCTCCTAACATGGGATCACTAGAATTCGCTTGTGCATTAAATACAACCATAAAAACCTTTAGTACGCATTTGGTTCATGTTTCTTAAGACGTTCAAGCAAGTTACCGAATAGGAAGTTAGCCAGTTTTCTTAAGCCTAACATAGATAAACAATCATCCAATACAACTAATAGCACACTAATAACTAATAATCAATAGCTAGGTTTCATTAGATCTAAGCAAACACAAGATAAATCTAGCCTAACATGTTAAACAAAAGACAAGAACAAGATAAAATCAAACAACACATAGACATATTGAATGATTAATTGATAACTTATCTTTCAATGTAACATGGAAGATCTCAAGGCAAAAAGCCTTGAAAAAGAAGCTAAATTCGTCTTAGGGTTTTCTCCCAAAAATTCCACACTAAGCTCTCTTTTATGACAAAAAATTAGAAAACTATATATAGATTTTTACATCTGACGGCGTCACCTTATGGAGTGTGACGCCGTCACCTCGCCGCTTTTAGGGTTCCCGGATGACCTTCTTGACGCCGTCCCTCTTTAGCTCTCCAAAATCCGTTCTGGCTTATCAAGGCTTGACGCCGTCAGCTCTTGAACGTGACGCCGTCCCTCTTTGATTTAAGCCGTGACGCCCTTGATCAGGTTAAAGCGTGACGCCGTCAAAATTTACATGCAATTTTCACTGGCTTATCATGAGTAAATTTCACATCCACCTTTTCTTGCCAAGCCATGACGCCGTCCAGAGTAAAATCTGACGCCGTCAAGGGTAACTTTTAGCCGATTTTTGAGACTTTGTCGTTTTCTTCACTTTTATGCTCCAAAAACGTCCAAAATGCCTCCTTTTCCAGATTTCTCCTCAAAAGTACCTAAAATGACAAAAGGAACGATTTAGGGCAATATTTGATCAAATAAATACGATTTAGGGCTTAAATGACCCCTTAAAAGCGGTACACTTTTCGCTTCATCAATGAAGATGTTGTTCTAGTAGATGATGTTTTGGTAGGAGCATTTGGTGGAGATGGTGAGTTAGAAGTGTTTTGGGAAGGTGGTGTTGTGACTTCATCATCTTTGGTGAGATCAACAAAGAGAGGTTTGGATAGTGGTCTAACGATGATCCTAGGTTTCTTGGAGATATGGGTTGTTGATCCTTGTGTGGAAGACATGGTGAATGAGTAATGGGAGGTTGAAGATGAGATGCAAGATAAGCGTGCAATGGTAAGGCTTTAATTAGGCAAGAGTTGTGGGATTTGAATTAAAGTTGGTGGTAGTGTCATATGGTGTAGTGAGGGAATCTTAGGGTGTATGAGAGTTTGCAAAATATTGCAGGTTTGAGGTTAGGGATGCAGGAATCTAGAGGAAACAGTGAAAATTCGTCAAACAAGGGCACGGTACCACTAAATACCACACGGTACCGTTAAATTTAACGGTTTCGTGGCCCATTTAACGGTACCGTGACCTGAGAGTCACGAATTTTCCTGTGCTGCCTAGTTCTGGGCAGCTAAAAGGAGTTTTCTATGTGGACTATTTGCAGGAAATGTTAGTGTCACAAACCACTAAAGATTAAATTGCCAAATATATCTCATATTTAGCTACTCCTAGCACTTAAAGATTATCATGCAACTATCTAAGATAAGCTATAAGCATGCAATCAAAAAGGACAAAATAAGCTATCATCCAAGAATCACATAATTTAAAATCATGCAAGGTGATAGAATAAAGGTCAAGCATGGAAGATAGTTAGGAGTATTAAGCCCTAATATAATTTATCATAGATAATCCTAATGTAATATAGAAGTATTAATACCTTCCTAACTACTCATGGCTTGGCTGCTTAAAAGTGACTTGAACTTGCTCCCGTTTTCATCACACTCTCGACTTGAGCATGAACCTCTTCCTCATGATTCGGATTATCAAAGGGTGCATGGTTGGTGGAAGATTCGGAAATAAGAATGGATGAGATATGTGACTCATTAAGGGGTTCCATGACGGGATTAAAGAGTGAGTATTGAGGACCACGAAGGTATGGATGAAAGTTCATGAAGTGGTGATAAAGACGAGTTAGGAACATCCCATAAGGTATCAATTTATTTTTGTTACCCTTGAGATGTACAATTCGCTTAGCGAAGAAGTAGGCGAGATTGTATGGTTGTTGAGTATGAAGACAGTAAATCATATGAGCACAACACGCCGGAAGTTGCTCACGATTTCCTTTAAGACTGAGAACATTTTCTCGCAGGATGACTGCCCAAGAGATTAGTTCATAACGAAGCTCTTCCAAACAAATTTTCGTTGGATCTTGGTAAGAAGAGTACTTATGAGTACGAATGAGTTTGGTAAGTTCAGTTGGAGAAGTTATGTAGGAAAAATATGGACTATCCTCTTCTCAATAGTTGAAGAGAGACTCAAGACACCAATCTTCAGTATAGGCACATTGCCCATGATTTGGGATTCGGAGAATTTGAGCAAATTGCTCAAGAGTTAAGACAAATTTGAAATTTCGGATCCAAAACCAAAGTGACAAACAATGATCCTCGTTACGTACGAGTTCAACTTGTCGAAAGAATTCCAACACAAAACGAGGACAAATGTGCTTGTTGATGTGAAGCAAGCAATCGAAGCCTATATCTCTAAATGAGGTGTTGATATCCCTATGATAAACTAAAGATGGATCAACGACTCGACCTTCATGAAACCGACGGGTTTCAAGATTAACATAGGCACGAATGTGACTACCGGGTGTTGTAGGTTCACGAGAGATTTTGGGAGTATAGGTGTCGGTTAGAATATGATTAAAATCATACTCATGAGACATTTTTGTTACCTATAAAAGAATTTTAAGAAAAAATAAAATTGAGAATAGTTATTTTGAAGACACGAGCCTAGTGTGTGCCTATATGCAAACCATGTAGAGGTGCAGTAATCTCGACTCTAGAACTAAAAATAATGAGATTATCCAAACGCTCCTAACTTCACTTTTGCTCAAACGGATATGTCGAAAAATACACATTAGTTATGTAATTCGATCAATATTCGTGAGATCATGTTTGCATGAGAAAACGTTTTTAGTTTGTATCAACAATGCAAGAAAAGTGTTTCATGACCCTAGTTTCGTGAAATTTTCGAAAACAATGGAATTGGGGTGTTTGGCGACTTCAAGTTTTTGGTGCCAAAAGTTTAAAGTTTGAAGAATTTGATTATTAATGACTTCTAATCCTAGTTTCAAATACCCTAGATATGATTCCTCTTAACCATGCTTAATCTAGTTATGAAAACAAGGTTTGGACCAAAATATGTGATTTAAGTGGGTTTATGCAAATCCTATGTTAAGGGAATCATGATTGTTATACATTGTCTAATCCTAGTCCTAATTTCCTAAGGACTCAATCAAAATTGTAAAACCCCAATTCAATTTTCATGAATGAACAAACCCTAGACTCAAAATTAAAGAAAATTAGAGTCAAATGACTTACAATTTATGTTGAAAAAGTGGAAGTAGTTGATAATCTTGAAAATTAATGCCTCGAATTTGATCTTGAAAGGGTGTAATTGAATTTTGGGTTGTGAGGTTCGGTTTTGATAGCAATGGCAGAAGTTGGGAAAGTTTAAAAGTGAATAATGTGGGAAAAGAGGACTGAAATACGAGCTGTGTCAGATACACGGTACCATTAAATTTAATGGTGTCGTGCCACTTTAGTGGTGCCGTGATCTGCTAGGATGAATTTTTGTCCCATTTTGATTTTTGACGAATAAGTCTCGCTGATTTAGTGAGACTTTTTGACAAGAGGAGAGAATTTATACCTAATAAATTCTTTTAACGAGAAGAACTAGACTAGACGATAAGCGATGACTTTAATATTTCCGAGAAAATACGTAAGTAGTCATTAGAGGAATACGAGGGATGACTTTAATATTTGGGATAATTATTAAAATAGACCGGGCAACCAAGTGGTTGGTGGTTTTTGCCCCGAAAAAAAAAAACTTCTGATATTAGACCAGGGCAACCTGTACTTTTTGGGCAACTAAAATCTGCAAGTGACAAGTGTCACTTTTCTGACTATTTTTTGGGCAACTTATGTATTTTTGGGCAACTTGTGTATTTTTTGGGCAACTGGAGGACACTTGTCATCGTATGGGTCGAGATGCCCAGTTGCCTGGTCTAATATCAGAAGTTTTTTTTTTCGGGGCAAAAACCGCCAACTACTTGGTTGCCCGGTCTATTTTAGTAATTATCCGTTAATATTTCCAGTGAAGTATTTAGATAGTCATAAGTGATGTGCTCTACCGTGTACAAGTTTTAAAATTTATAAACACGATTTATCCGATTATCTATTCAACACATACGAGCAAGTATACTCGTCCGTAATAGTAAAGGTGGGTAAGTCGAGATCGTCCCAAGGGATTTGGTATTTGTATTTAGTATAACAAGCTTTTGCAAAAAGGGTTGTCAATCCAATTTGGTGAAAATTCAAAAAGTAAATAGAATCCAATCAATCAAAAACATATACTTGTGTGTAATTCCTTAACCAATTGCATAGAGTATTCTACAAAGTTTGGTGTAACTTGTAATGATGCACAATTTTATATGAATGATTAACAATCAATTGGTTTATAACATGAAGAATCATTACTAAGAATTCAATCTCCTAGTTAACTCCTTTCGGCCTAGTTAACAATTATGACAATTCTATTAAACTCTAGTTGTTTGAAAAGCAATTCTTATCTCACAAATTCCTATGAATCCTTTCGGCCTTTTCTCGTGATGAAATTGTTTCAAATCCATTTTAATGAGTAAATACGATGCTTGTCACACACCATATCCCATACTAATTCGTGCACTAACGTTTTGGAATAAAAACATAAAGAAAATCCTTTCGGCCTTTTTATTCTTTAAAATGTTTTTACCAACAAATTAAGCAAGATTATATATTATTTCAACAAACTCATAAAACAAGAAATATTTTCATGCATCACTTTTTAAGATAAGATACTCCAACAATAGTTACATCATACACACAAGTATACCAAAAATTACTCCATAGCAATCATAATCAAACACAAGTAACAAACAAGACTTTCATTAAACTCAAAGTAAAAGTAGTTCATTGTAAATAAACAAGATATACCTAACTTAGGATTACAAGAACTAGAATTGTGGAACTATAGTAACCACACTCCTCCAATCTCCTACTATGACAAGTAAACAACTCCAAACTCAAACCAAACTATTGAGACTTGAACTCAAAGTTTCCTGGATGTTTTTACAGCACTACTAGACTTTCGGGCAATAATAATAAGATAGTAAGGACCTAGTGTAAGCCTCTTACTAGTTTTTGGGGTGTCACACTTAGTATCTAGCCTTGGATCCCATTATATAAGTGTAAGAACACTTATTATCCAAGTAAAAATGACCTATGACAGTAAATATGAAGGAAACGATCGGCCACAATGATTATGAGGAGTAAAACCATCATTTAATGTGAAATTGGTGACTGCAGCTCTTCCCAACCGATCGGTATTGGTCTCCATCCGATCGGTTGCTCCCTTTGGCACATTCCAACCGAATCGGATGCGGGTTGCATCCGATCGGTTGGACCCGTCCTGTACTCACATTACTGACTTTTCCTTGACTATTCTTGTTGCATGCTTTATCCTTCATTTAAGTGCTGATTTCTTCCATAGAACTTGATATTTTCTTGATATATGAACATATAAATCTTGTCACTATCAAATCCTTGCGTCCTTGTGTGGTTTCTCTCTTGTCTCCATCTCGAGAATCTTCCAAATGTGCATAATCACTTCAATTCTTCATCTTTTTATCATCTTTTCTTGTACTTGGCTACATTTACTTGCATATACACTTTTTCATGATTAAGTAACAAATACATACAAATATAACCAAATATGATGCACAAAACTAATGATAATGCAACTAAAAACATGCTCATTCTGAGCGTTATCAATAAGATTTATGGAATATGTTCCATCATTCCTAGACCTAGACGAAGATAGTTGAAGGATTCTCGTTTGAGAGGTTTGGTCAAGATGTCGGTGATATTGTCTTGAGAGTGAACTTTCTCAATAGAAATGTTTCCTTTTTGGACGTTATCGCGAAGGAATTGGTGACGAATTTCGTTGTGTTTAGTACGAGAGTGTTGAACGGGGTTTTTGCTCAAGCCAATAGCACCTTTGTTATCGCACAAAATAGGGATGTCGTCGAGATGGATGTCGTAGTCAATAAGAGCTTGTTTCATCTATAGTGCTTGTTGACATGCCTTTCCAGCGCTTACGTATTCGGCTTCGGTCGTGGAGATAGCAAGAGCCGTTTGTTTCTTGGAGAACCAAGAAGTTAGACAACAACCCATGAAGGTACAAACACCAATCGTACTTTTTTGATCCACATAATCTCCCGCATGATCAGAGTCGGCATAGACAATAGTTTCTACACCGGTCCCCTTGGGATAGAATAATCCCAAGTGTATAGTGCCTTTAATGTATCGGAAGATACGCTTAACCGCTTCAAGGTGAGAGGTTTTGGGATCCTCTTGGAAGCGAGCATAAAGGCAGACACTAAACATGATATCGGGCCTACTTGCCGTTAGGTATAACAAACTTCCTATCATACCTCTATACTTAGTGCTGTCCACAGATTCACCTTCTTCATCTTTCGTGAGTTTTGTTTCCGTGGACATGGGAGTTTTCATGGGCTTAGAATCTTCTAAACTAAATTTCTTAAGCATCTCCTTAATATACTTAGATTGATTAAAGAAGATACCATCTTTCATTTGTTTTATTTGTAGACCAAGGAAGAAATTTAATTCACTAATCATGCTCATCTCAAACTCGTCACGCATGATCTTTGAAAAATCATCGCACAGTTCTGGACAAGTTGAGCCGAATATAATGTCGTCGACATATATTTGAACAATGATGAGATGTGAATTTTGTTTCTTCGTGAAAAGTGTGTTGTCAACCATTCCCATGGTATATTCATGTTCAATCAAGAATGCTTTTATACTATCGTACCAAGCTTTAGGAGCTTGTTTGAGACCATAGAGTGCTTTCTTGAGTTTATAAACATGATTCGGTTTTTCGAAATCAACGAATCCCGGAGGTTGTGCAACGTATACCTCCTCGTTGATATAACCATTTAGGAATGCATTTTTCACGTCCATTTGGTATAATTTAAAGTCTAAGGCGCAAGCATAGGCAAGGATTATCCTAATAGACTCTAATCTAGCTACGGGTGCATAAGTTTCATCGTAATCTATTCCTTCTTGTTGGTTATAGCCTTGTGTCACCAACCTTGCCTTATTCCTAGTTACGATGCCATTTTCGTCGAGTTTGTTTCTAAACACCCACTTAGTTCCTATGATGGTTTGATTCTTAGGTGGAGGTACTAGATCCCAAACTTGGTTTGCGGTGAATTGATGTAACTCTTCTTGCATGGCAACTACTCAGCTTTCATCCTTAATCGCTTCACCGACATTCTTAGGTTCTACGGTCGATATAAAACAAAAGAAATTACTTTTGTTTTGTGCTTGTGACCTAAGGGTTCTTTGGTTTAGGTTTCCTATGACATTTTCTATTGGATGGTTCTTGGATTCCTTAATGTTGACAGCTTCGTCAACCTCAACTATTTCATCCTCCATGTCATTTTCTAAGGTTTTCTTGCCATTGACTGATGTGTCGTTGTATAGGTGATTATTCCTTATCAAGTTTTAAATTTATATTTTGCCGACTTAACCTATAAGAACACTAACGGGCAGTGTACCCGATCAATGTAGCCTAGCTGGTAAGTAGGGTGTCGATCACTAAGAGTGAGATTTCTAATATACTAATTCTAAAGGTATTCGACTCTACTAAATTAATCATAAACTAAAGCAAAGGGGGGTTCAGCCTGAGAGACTGGCACGAGTTTGGTTTTATACTAAACTAATCAAACTAAACTAAACAAACGCTAGAAGCTTGAAGGTATCAAAAATAAGAAGAACGTGTTAACCAAGTTCAGTCATATATGATTAAGTTTTGATAAGTTTCTAAGACATGTAGTGATGGTGCTCACGACTAGGCGCGGTCTATCCTACCTCTAATTTCTTTTAGAGTCTAGATTCCATTTTAAGTCTTTTTGACTGACTAATCCTGTTACAATTAATCAGAACCCGCATAAAGCTGCTTAATGATTACCATGTTTATATATTATTTAACCCTTAAGGGGCTTACATTAATCATGCAAACGATATTAATGAAGTAATTGTGCGAGCCTAAGGTCGACAAGGCACGATAAACTAATAAAGTAATCAAAACGAAGACTAAGCAACCAATCGAATTAGAAACTAATTAAACCATCAAATAATCAAAAACTTGGCTAACACCTAAGGGTATTAGCCCATAATCTCTGTAACAAAATACAAAAATATAATCAAGACGAATAGAATATTAAACATAAAGAATATGATACGCTAACCGAATGATTAAGTAGTATAACAATGATAAGAGATGTTCTTCAAGTATAATTGGGTCTTCAAGGGTGATCTTCTGCTGTTTTGAGAGGCTTTGATCGTCTGGGAATGGCCCTAAGGGTTCCCAAAGATGCCCTAATTCGTTAATGAGTTCGGTATTTATAGATTCTGAAATCTGGGTCGATACGGCGCATCTAGAGAGTTAGATGCGCCGCATCTATATGTAAACGTAGCCTCCAAGTCTGAAACTGACCCGATATGGCGCATCTATAAATCTGATATGGAGCATCTCCCAATACGGCGCATCTAAAGACCTGATGCGCCACATCTCCTTCAAATACAGGTAGATCTCTTTTTCTTTTTCCGTGGCCGCTTGAATCAACTAAAACGAAGTCCGGATGAAGATTTTATGGCCAAAATACGAAAGCATCTTCAAGTGTCGACTTGTAATCTTGACTTCTTCATTAAGCTTCTAATCTCCACTTGATTTCTTGGTAAGGATTGTGTATGGCCGATACGGCGCATCGGATTGGTCCGATGCGGCGTATCAAGGTAACTTCGCGTGGGGTCCAAGATTATTATATTCCAGAATATTCGTACACCGCCTTAAGATGCGGTGTATCTTCAATCTCTTATGCGGCGCATGTTCTCTTGTATCTTGGATCATCTTTTGGTGAAGTCTTGAGAGTGATACGTTGTAGGTATGAAATGTAATGCGGCGTATCTGGAGTAGAACAAGTTGGTTCTTCTTCGTTGACCAAAGTTTCATATGCGACGCATGATAAAATCAGATGCGGCGCATGCTTCAAAGTCAGGCAATGGTCTTTAATCTCTTCAATTCAGCAGACTTTTCCAATCTTGATCATTTTGCTCCATTTTATGTCCATAATAGCTAACTTTCACCAAATGCTTGTTTATAACTGAGAATTACAAAAGTAGGCGATTAAGTATCAATTCCCATATAAAATAATACAAAAACAAGCAATATACATAGGATACATGATGCTAATAAAATGTACTTATTTGATGTCATCAAATATCCCCCCACTTGAACTTTACTTGTCCTCAAGTAAACCTTAGATTAAACTTATGAAAATGTATCCTAAATATGATGTATTTTTATAATTAAGCACTTATTCGTTTTATCATAATTGCACAACCAAACACTTAACGAATTAGAAATAAAATAAAATATTTTGATAAAAGCAAATCTAATCGTTTAACTGTCCAGTCGTGACGAATATTCTATCATAAGCTTGGCAAGTATACGCATCTCCCCCACTAAAGCCAAGGAGTAGCAAGTCTAAAGCGGTAAAAAGGGTTTTGAGGCTTATGGGTTGATCATCCTTTTTAATCTCTATCGATCTCATATTCCAGAAAAGGCGACAAAATTACAAATACATGATCGAATCCACGACCACGATACTTGCAATTGCTCAATTCCTTAACTCGAATAGGCTAAAGATAGGACCAAGTAATCTTCACCAATAATATTATATCAAAAAGGGCGACAAAATCATAAATACATAGCCGAATCCACGACTACGATACCTAAGATTGCTCAAATCCCTAATCTCAATAAATCAAAGGTTTGGATGAAGAATGATATAGGGTATGGATAATATTTAGGATATAAATTGGTGTAAAAATAAAATCAACAAACAAATAGATTAAGTCCTAGTGTGGTTAATCACTTTCCCAATCATCCCATGAATAAGACACATATCATTGACTAACTCACGCTTTGACGCTTGAAACTCACGCTTTGGGTAGACACGAATTAGACTCAATAATATCTCAAACAAAGAATAAACCTTAGTTGGCGTTCCCATAACGGCCAACTCCCTTGCAATCCATGTATATAGTACAACAAATAGTGGCCATATGAACCACTTACATAACTTTACATCGTTGGTTTAACAAACTTCCAACTTTTTTTTTTCATAACATAAAACAAATAAATAACTAATGGTGTAAAATTTCACCACTTCACCATCACAAAAAATCTTCATAACTTCAGATATAAAAATAATAGTGAAAGTAGTAAACACACGAAAAATGACAAGACTCGAAAAATATACAATATCTACTTTCACTTCCCATTGCATTGTGCAATTTCCGACCTAACCATAGATAATAATTACGCACACGAACACAGGAAACGCGGGGAATACACACTTTACCAAAAGCAACTAACCACGGACTTAAATCTACAGGGTAGGCTAAGGTGTAAGGGTGTAACGAAACGTTTAACATTGGTGTAAGAAACGAAAGGAATGGCTCTGAGGGTTTTTCTAGGGGTATCATACTCTAAAAATGAGAGTAAACAAAAGGGTTTATACGGGGGTTAACTAACCAATGTAGTTAGTTAATAACACAACATATATTATGCTTTTCGGGTGTAATCCTAGAAATTTACCAAGTTAGACAAGTCACTCCAATTATATTAATAATACTCATTATGGTGGTCTCGAATAGTATACAAGCCAAGTTCTAAAGTTTACAAGTCACCGGCACACTCATAGATTTGTGAATTTTGATAAGTTCACAATTTTTGAAAATAATGTTATGTGTGCAGCTATGCAACTTAGATTAAACAAAAACATGCTAGAAAAATTTTAAATTTAAGCATATTAAGTACATATTAAGCATATTTTTGAAAAATAAGGACAAGTAAACGTTCTAATTCTCCATCCCCCCACTTAAGATAAACAACGTCCTCGGTGTTTAATTTGAAATTAAAAACAGGAAATAGAAAGAATTAGAACGGAAAACTCCCCTGAGATTTGCTCGGTATGATCCTCCATGTAAGAATGCGATCATATAAAATGTGGGAGTTCATCAACATCTTCAATCATCCAGACCTGTAAAAATATAGAGACCACAGAAAAATAGACTCGAGAACATCTCGTTAATCATTGGTTAGAAAAATAAAACTACGAAAAATTACAGGTCAGAGTGTCGATGCGCCGCATCCATGGAATATTGGATACGCCGCATCAACAACCTGTAGGAAATATTAAACTGCATGCAATAGGATAATACGCCGTATCGATAGAAATTGATGTGTCGCTTCTTATTTTATTAATTCGAAGACTGTTTTTAATAAATAATTAGATACGCCGTATCTGTACAACAGATGCGTCGTATGTCGGTTATGTGAAACTTGGCGATTTTGGACTAATTATGGAGCAAAACAAGCAAGATGTCAAAAGCCTACTGAAATCCAGAAGATCAAGCTCGTTCTACTCCAGATACGCCGCATTATACTTCTAACATACGGCGTATCACTATCAAGATTTCACAAGTTACAATCCAAGAAAGCTAAAGTACATGCGCCGCATACAAAGATCAAGATACGCCGCATCTGAAGACGGTGTACGAATATTCCTGAATATATTAATCTTGGACCCCACGCGAAGTTAAGTCAATGCGCCGCATCTAACAACTCTATGCGCCGCATCGACCCCTCAGACAGAAACTATAAATACCCCAAGGCCAGACGAATTTTAGAGACTCTTAGCTCGCGGACAGTGTGTGAAGAAATAACCCTAGAGCCGAATTCAGACGACCAAGCAGCACAAGACACACCCTAAACGAAGATACAAGAGCTGTAAGAAGGTCCTGCATGTATTCAATTCATTAAGTAGTTTTGTTTTATTGTAATAGTACGCTTTAATTCATCAGGATTGATGGGCTTGTGTCATGTGACTACGAAAGATCATGCACTCCCCTTAATATTGCTTTCCCATTAATTAAAGTTTATATGTTGATGTCTTTGGTGACTTTTATTTGTGCATTGATAACCTCTGTGTCTAGCTGAGTCTTGCTTGGGTCGCTATGCCCCTTCCTCGCCTAATTGTTTTAGCGTCTCTTGAATAAATAGGATAGACATAAGTAATCATTAAGGGTTTACTCGCCGATAAGATTAGAGCCAACGAGAAATGTTTAATTACATACACTTCATATAAAACTAGCAATAAAACAAGTGACAAGCTACTTAATTATCAGGACAGGTCTTCTTATTGTCTCGAGTATCTATCTGTGTACGTGTGTGCTAATCGCTGATTCGTGCTCATTAGTTTAGTTTTCTACTTAATTATAACCAAACTGTGCCAGTCTCTCAGGCTGAACCCCCTTGCGTTTGATTAGGTTGTATAGCTAACTTAAGATATTAAAATACTGATTAGAATAACTAGATAATACGTTCCACTCTTAGTGATCGACACTCTACTTACCATTATATTCATACTGACCGGGTACACTGCTCGTTAAGTGTGTGTGTTATTGATAAGTCGGCTAAATATAAATTTAAAACTTGAGTAGGCATTAATACTGCTAAACCGCAACGACACATCACGCGCATCAAGTTTTTGGCGCCGCTGCCGGGGAGTGAATTGTTATTATCTGTTAATTTGATTATGTATTTTAATTAGGTTTTTCTTTTTAGTTTTTTTTTTAGATTCTAACCACTAACCCTGTTATATATTAGATAGATTGCATTCATTGTATAATTTGCATATTTTCTGTTTTTGTTTGTTTTCTGTAATTTTTGTTTCTTTTTGTTTGTTTTTATTTTTGTTTTTCTTTTTTCTATTTTTCTGCATTCTGCTATCGTTGTATTGTGCTGATAAAAACGATATGGCGCATCTGTTTTCACATATACGGCGTATTGCGTTTAATTTTTATAAAATACAACGCGTTTAATAAATTCGAGTACGACGCATCTTTCCCCAAGATACGGCGTATTCTGTTTTTAATAAAAAAAATTTCTAAACCCTAACGCCATACGACGCATCTGTTTTAACAGATACGGCGTATTTTCTATTTAAATTAAAAACAGTTTTTTGAATTATTAAACAGAAGCGACGCATCGATCTTTATCGATACGGCGCATCTACTAAATCAAAAATCTTGTATTTTGAAACGTAACGAAAATACGGCGCATTAGCTTTTGTTAATACGACGCATTTAATTTTAATAAATATAATCGATTTTTGATAATTTAAACTTGATACGGCGCATTCTTATTCATAAGCGGTGTATCTGTTTTCTGAATAAAAGTCTGATTAAATTTTAACGATTATAAGATACGGCGCATCCTATTTATAGGATACGGCGCATCGTCTTCAGATATCAGTAACTTTTATTTATCCCGAACGGAGAAAATTCTAATCATCTTTCCTGTCTCTTAGAAATTTTTTACTTCGAAGCCTATTTGTTTTGTGTTTCAGGAATCATGATTGATATTTTCCCAAGCTGGTTCGGAGGACCATGGATTAAACTTACAACCGATGAGATTGTATCTAAGTTCGCCCACGAATGTGATATGGAGCATCATGAGGTCAAAACTTTCATCAATGGACTGTTGCTGAAAGAACAAAACTATATGATTAGAGAATTGACGATTGAGGTGCACCAATTGTCGAAGGTGATTAAAGGAGTTTTGTTCCAAAGGCACGACCAGAATGGAATAACTACTAGAGGCGGATTAGTGTCAAGGATGTTCCAATTAGCGGAAAGAATGTTTGGTTACTTGAATATGGAACTAAGAGAGAGATTGAGATGGAAGATCTCGCTAGAGCAAAATAGGAGCTGAACGTGAGTCTAACTTGAAGACTCTGGAATAAAGACAAGTGCTGACCGGGAGACAACCCGGAAGAAAATTTTTACTTTTCTGTTCTGTGTCGAGTCTGTCAGACCTGCATAAGATGCGACGCATCACCTGCACTGGTCATATCTTATTTCATTTTCTGCATTTTTATTTTTGACTTTAAAACTTTCTGTCAGTTTATTTAATGCGGCGCATCCCTGGTTAAGGATGCGACGCATCTTTTATTCTGATTCGTATTTATTCCAGGCTCGATACGGCGTATCTTTTTCCATAAGATACGGCGTATCGACTGACCTGATGATTTACAGTTTAATTTTTTAAGTTTTATTTTTACTAACTACTAATGTATTATGCAAGTTTGAACCTTCTTAACTCAGGTGTGTTAAAGTCTAAATGGTATTATAGATTCCTGCATTTTTTTTGTGGATACATCATTTATGAAGCTTAAACGTTCTAATCCACAAGAAAGTTGATTTTTGCTCTTATACGAATAATGGAGGATCATACCGAGCAAATCTCAGGGGAGTTTTTCTGTTCTAATTCTTTTATTTTCCAGTTTTTAACCTTTGACACAAACAATGAGGACGTTGTTTAACTTAAGTGGGGGGGATTGGAGAATTAGAACACTTACTTGTCCTAAACTTTTTCAAAATATGCTTAAAATGCGCTTAATATATCAAAATTTAAAATTTTTAGCATGTTTTTGTTTAAAGTCTAAATTACATAACCGCACACATAACTCTATTCTTTCAAAAATATTAAAACTTTAGTGTGCCGGTGACTTGTAAACTTTAGAACTTGGCTTGTATACTATTCGAGACCACCATAATGAGTATTATCTATATAATTGGAGTGACTTGTCTAAATTGGTAAATTTCTAGGATTACACCCAAATAGCCTTTATATGTTATGTGATATTAACTAACTACACTGGTTAGTTAACCCTCGTATAAACCCTTTGTTACTCTCACTTTTAGAGTAAGATACCCCTAGAAAAACCCTCAGAGCCATTCCTTTCGTTTCTTACACCTTTGTTATAATGTTTCGATACACCCTTACACCTTAGCCTACCCTGTAGATTAAAATCCGTGGTTAATTGCTTTAGGCAAAGTGTGTTTCCTTACATTACCTGTGTTCGCGTGCGTAATTCATTATCTTTGGTTAGGTCGGGAAATTGCACAATGCAATTGGTATGAAAGTAAATATTGTATAACTTTTAGTTTATTTTTCGTGTGTTTGCTACTTTCACTATTACAGTTATTTCTGAAAGTATGAAGAGTATGGAAAAATTATCCGGAAAAATAGTAATAGAAAAGTTGTGAAATTTTACACTTAAAAAAAAATAGAAAAGAAAAAGAAAAAGGAAAAGTTGGAAGTTTGTTTTAACCAACTTATGTAAAGTTTTGTATTAAGTGGGAGATATCACCACTATTTGTTGTATATTATATTTATGGATTGAATGGGAGTTGGCCGTTATGGGAACGCCAACTAAGGTTATTCTTTGATTGAGATCTTGTTGAGTATAATTCGTGTCTACCTAAAGCGTGTGTTTCAAGTGTTAAAGCGTGAGTTATTCAATGATATGAGTCTTATTCATGGGATGGTTGGGAAAGTGATTAACCACACTTAGGATTTTAATTTATCTGTTTTGTTTATTTTTCATTTTTACACCAATTTGTATCCCAAATATTATCCATACCCTATATCATTCTTCATCCAAACCTTTGATTTATTGAGATTAGGAATTTGAGCAATCTTAAGTATCGTAGTCGTGGATTCGGCTATGTATTTATGATTTTGTCGCCCTTTTTGATATAATATTTTCATATAATCTATTTGTTCGTTGTAGTATAGTGGTAAGTATTCCTGCCTGTCACGCGGGTGACCCGGGTTCGATCCCCGGCAACGGCGCCAAAAACTTGATGCGCGTGTGTGTCGTTGCGGTTTAGCAGTATTAATGCCTACTCAAGTTTTAAATTTATATTTAGCCGACTTATCAATAACACACACACTTAACGAGCAGTGTACCCGGTCAGTATGAATATAATGGTAAGTAGAGTGTCGATCACTAAGAGTGGAACGTATTATCTAGTTATTCTAATCATTATTTTAATATCCTAAGTTAGCTATACAACCTAATCTAACGCAAGGGGGTTCAGCCTGAGAGACTGGCACGGTTTGGTTATAATTAAGTAGAAAACTAAACTAATGAGCACGAATCAGCGATTAGCACACACGTACACAGATAGATACTCGAGACAATAAGAAGACCTGTCCTGATAATTAAGTAGCTTGTCACTTGTTTTATTGCTAGTTTTATATGAAGTGTATGTAATTAAACCTTTCTCGTTGGCTCTAATCTTATCGGCAAGTAAACCCTTAATGATTACTTATGTCTATCCTATTTATTCAAGAGACGCTAAAATAATTAGGCGAGGAAGGGGCATGGCGACCCAAGCAAGACTCAGCTAGACACAGAGGTTATCAATGCACAAATAAAAGTCACCAAAGACATCAACATATAAACTTTAATTAATGGGAAAGCAATATTAAGGGGAGTGCATGATCTTCCGTAGTCACATGACACAAGCCCATCAATCCTGATGAATTAAAGCGTACTATTACAATAAAAAAAACTACTTAATGAATTGAATACATGCAGGACCTTCTTACAGCTCTTGTATCTTCGTTTAGGGTGTGTCTTGTGCTGCTTGGTCGTCTGAATTCGGCTCTAGGGTTATGCAAAAAGTCTCAGCTCTAGCTCTCCAAATTCGTCTGTCCTTGGGGTATTTATAGTTTCTGTCTCAGGGATAGGTGCGGCGCATAGAATGAATAGATGCGACGCATTGACTTAACTTCGCGTGGGGTCCAAGATTAATATATTCAGGAATATTCGTACACCGTCTTCAGATGCGGCGTATCTTGATCTTTGTATGCGGCGCATGTACTTTAGCTGTCTTGGATTGTAACTGGTGAAATCTTGATAGTGATACGCCGTATGTTAGAAGTATATTGCGGCGTATCTGGAGTAGAACGAGCTTGATCTTCTGCATTTCAGCAGGCTTTTAACATCTTGCTTGTTTTGCTCCATAATTAATCCAAAATCGCCAAGTTTCACATAATGCTTGTTTTTACCTGAGAATTACTAAAGTAAACATTAATGTATCGATTCTCATATATAATATAATAAAACAAGTCAAATAAATAGGATAAATGATAATAATAAAATGTACTTATTTAAGTTCATCAAATATCCCCCCACTTGAACTTTACTTGTCCCCAAGTAAACCTTAGAATTAATCATATGAAAATGTATCCTAAAAGATGTTAGGCTTTATTTTTATATTTAAGCACGTATTCGTTTTGTCATAATCACACAACCAAACACTTAACGAAGTAGAAACCAAAATAATTTTTTAATGTAAAACAATTCTAAATCGTTTAGTTGCTTAGTTGTGACGAATATTCTATCATAGGCTTGGCAAGTATACGCATCTCCCCCACTAAAGCCAAGGAGTAACTAGTCTAAAGCGGTAAAAAGGGTTTGTTGGTTAAGGGTTGATCATCCTTTTTAATCTCTATCGATCTCACATTCCAGAAAAGGCGACAAAATCACAAATACATGATCGAATCCACGACCACGATACTTGCAATTGCTCAAATCCTTAACTCGAATAGGCTAAAGATAGGACCAAGTAATCTTCACCAATAATATTATATCAAAAAGGGCGACAAAATCATAAACACGTAGCCGAATCCACGACTGCGATACTTAAGATTGCTCAAATCCCTAATCTCAATAAATCAAAGGTTTGGATGAAGAATGATATAGGGTATGGATAATATTTGGGATACAAATTGGTGTAAAAATGAAAAATAAACAAAACAGATAAATTAAAATCCTAAGTGTGGTAAATTATTTTCCCAACCATCCCATGAATAAGACTCATATCATTGAATAACTCAAGCTTTAACACTTGAAACACACGCTTTAGGTAGACACGAATTATACTCAACAAAATCTCAATCAAAGAATAACCATAGTTGGCGTTCCCATAACGGCCAACTCCTGTTCAATCCATAAATATAATATACAACAAATAGTGGTGATATCTCCCACTTAATACAAAACTTTACATAAGTTGGTTAAAACAAACTTCCAACTTTTCCTTTTTCTTTTTCTTTTCTATTTTTTCGATTTTTTTTTTTTTTTTGACATCAACATATGTGTAAAATTTCACAACTTTTCTATCACTATTTTTTCGGATAATTTTTCCATACTCTTCATACTTTCAGAAATAACTGTAATAGTGAAAGTAGCAAACACACGAAAAATGAACTAAAAGTTATACAATATTTACTTTCATACCAATTGCATTGTGCAATTTCCCGACCTAACCAAAGATAATGAATTACGCACGCGAACACAGGTAATGTAAGGAAACACACTTTGCCTAAAGCAATTAACAACGGATTTTAATCTACAGGGTAGGCTAAGGTGTAAGGGTGTATCGAAACATTATAACAAAGGTGTAAGAAACGAAAGGAATGGCTCTGAGGGTTTTTCTAGGGGTATCTTACTCTAAAAGTGAGAGTAACAAAGGGTTTATACGGGGTTAACTAACCAGTGTAGTTAGTTAATATCACATAACATATAAAGGCTATTTGGGTGTAATCCTAGAAATTTACCAATTTAGACAAGTCACTCCAATTATATAGATAATACTCATTATGGTGGTCTCGAATAGTATACAAGCCAAGTTCTAAAGTTTACAAGTCACCAGCACACTAAAGTTTTAATATTTTTGAAAGAATAGAGTTATGTGTGCGGTTATGTAATTTAGACTTTAAACAAAAACATGCTAAAAAAATTTAAATTTTGATATATTAAGCGCATTTTAAGCATATTTTGAAAAAGTTTAGGAAAAGTAAGTGTTCTAATTCTCCATCCCCCCACTTAAGTTAAACAACGTCCTCGTTGTTTGTGTCAAAGGTTAAAAACTGGAAAATAAAAGAATTAGGACAGAAAAACTCCCCTGAGATTTGCTCGGTATGATCCTCCATTATTCGTATAAGAGCAAAAATCAACTTTCTTGTGGATTAGAACGTTTAAGCTTCATAGATGATGTATCCATAAAAATATGCAGGAATCTATAATACCATTTAGACTTTAACACACCTGAGTTAAGAAGGTTCAAACTTGCATAATATATTAGTAGTTAGTAAAAATAAAACCTAAAAAATTAAACTGTAAATCATCAGGTCAGTCGATACGCCGTATCTTATGGAAGAAGATACGCCGTATCGAGCCTGGAATAAATACGAATCAGAATAAAAGATGCGTCACATCCTTAACCAGGGATGCGCTGCATTAAATAAACTGATAGAAAGTTTTAATAGTCAAAAATAAAAATGCAGAAAATGAAATAAGATATGACCAGTGCAGGTGATGCGTCGCATCTTATGATGGAGATGCGCCGCATCTTCTGCAGGTCTGACAGACTCGACACAGAACAGAAAAGTAAAAATTTTTCCATCGGGTTGTCTCCCGGTCAGCACTTGTCTTTATTCCAGAGTCTTCAAGTTAGACTCACGTTCAGCTCCTTATTTTGTTCTATTGATCCCCACATGTCCGTGCACGATGTAGTTGCGAATTACTTCGTCACGAACATATTCCGGCCCCAATTCAAGTACACCTTTGTAGAATCCTTTCATCTTTTGGTACGGATATTCGATCCCTTTCTCAGCGTCATTTTCATCTACAAAAAGAAATGGTGTAAATTTGTAACAAAATTTTTCAGGGGCATGTTTAAACCTTAGGTGAGCACGTGGCATCATATAAGTAATGACGTTGCTTCCACTTTTAAAGGTGATATTTCCTTCAAATCTTTTAGCGTTAATTTCGACCTCCTTATAGAATGGTTTCCCAACGATCACGTCACCCATCTCAACATCACGATAAGCATCCATGTTTTCCACCACGGTGAAATCTGTAACAATAGTTAAATTCCTGACAAAAATAGGTACATTCATGAATATTCCAACTACGTTTTTCCCTCTATACTCAATTTTGTTTTTCATTATAGAATTCTAGAAATCTTTTGACATTACATTAATTGGTAAAATAGGGAAAAAGTTGGCACTAACCTGTTTAAATCCTATCATGCAAGGAAATTGTAAATTATAAGCACAATCTACATGGATCTTTCTACCATAATCACATAAACTAGGATATCCTTTAAATTCATCATAATTCTTAGTGTTGATCATATTGATTCTAGGTACATCCATAATTTCTCCTTCTTCAATTTCGGGTTCAAAATCCTCCATAAATTGATCATTGATTCCTATTGGTAAATTAAGATCATTTAATTCAATGTAGTCCCCACTATAGGTCTCAAGTGATTCATTATTTACCAAGGTTTCTCCCATAAACCTAGCTTCTAGATCGAGGTCCATACGTTCTCTTAATCCTAGCACATAGACACCTCTAATTATGCTCTTAGCAGGATTTTGGCACTTATAGACTAGTTTATTATTCCCTACCTTTAATGAGATTTTTCTTTTAAACACATTAATCTTAGCATGGGCGGTAGACAAGAAAGGTCTTCCAAGGATTAAAGGAATCTTAACATCCTCGGGCATATCTAATATAACAAAGTCTACGGGGAAAACAAACTTCTTAATCTTAACTAGCACATTTTCAGCAATCCCTTCAGGTCGTTTTACCGTTTTATCAGCCAATTCAATAAGCAGCTTAGTTGGTGCTAATTTTCCTAGTCCTAGGGTAGTGAATTTCTTAAGGGGCATAACACTAACGCTAGCTCCTAAGTCAGCTAATACATTATTGAAAGATATGTCATTAATTGAACAAGGTAAAGTAAAACTTCCTGGGTCCTTTTCTTTATGAGGCAAGGCATGTAAGTCGGTTGCAGAGCTCTCTTCTTTCATTGTAGCCTTGATCTCCTCTTCAATCTTTGCCTTCTCTTTGAGTAACCTCCTTAAACTGATTGAAGAATTAAAGAAAAATTCGGGTTTTGCAGCATCATTACCATTCATCAATCTTCTAGGAAAAGGTATGTTAGGCGTGACTTCTTCAGTAGTGCATATGGCCTTGACATGATCTCTTGGGTTAGTTTCAGTTGATCTTGGTAAACTTCCGTATCCCCTTTCTTGAAGAACCTTGCTCATTTGTCCGATTTGTTGTTCCAATGCTTTGATCGAAGCTCCTTGATTTCTTGTTATAGTATCTGTTGAGGCTCGGATTTCTTTGATCATAGCGGTGTTCTCTTTATGTCTTTTAGCAGCATCGGCCGTAATTTGCTTAAGAGTGTCATCCAAAGTCTGCCTCCTTTCTTGATAAGTGGGATTGTAGTTGTTCTTTTGATAGTATCCCGGAGCAGCTTCCCTAAATCTTCCTGAAGGTCGGAATGGTTGTCCAAATTGTGTGTAGTATGCTTCTTCAAAAGTCTCACTTTCATTCTTTTGAGGGCAATCTTTAGTGTAGTGAGGTCCTTCGCATTTTTCACATCCAACTTGGGCAGCATAAACTTTCTCATCACGCTTCTTCATCTCTCTACTAATTTTATCCAATTGAGCTTGAATTGCAGCAAACCCGTCAAAATTAGTGCTGCTCTTAGATCTAGTAGAGGTTCCGTCGTGCCATTTTTGAGAGTGATCAGCAGCTTCTTAGATAGCTTTTCTAGCATCGGCTGCACTCATTTGAGGCACAGCTCCCTTAGCATCCAAGATTTGTCTAGTAGGCACGTCCAATCCTTGATAGAACAATATTATCTCCTGCATTGGACTTAGATAATGTTGAGGGCATTTCATCAATAAGTCTTTAAATCGTTCCCAAGCTTGATAAAGAGTTTCATCAGGTTCTTGCTTGAAACTGTTGATAGCCTCCATCTTTTTAGCAGTTTTAGCAGGTGGACAATATCCTTTCAGGAATTTGCTCTTCAAATCTTCCCATGTTGTGATTGAACTAGCAGGTTCATTCCTTAGCCACTTATTAGCAGCTCCTTTAAGCGAAATTGGAAAGATTCTTAGCATAAGTTGATCGTCAGAGACTCCTTCTGTAGTAAACAAATCTGCAATCTCGAGGACTTTTTCAACATGTTCATTAGCATCTTCATGTTCTGTTCCACTGAAAGCATTTTCTCTTAGCTCCTTGAGAAACTGACCATTCAACTCAAACTTAGACATTTCATCAAACTTCGGTCTAGCAACTCCTGAACTGTAATCAGCACGGGTTTTGTTCATGTATTCCTCCATAGTAGTGTTTTCCGTCATTGTTTCTGTTTCTTCTTCCTCCTTTTCTTCAGAAAAGTAATCAAGCTCGAATGAACTTGAAATTTCAAAGCTTTTTGTGTTGAAAAGCCTTTTAAGTGAATGTAAGGCTCGTTCAGGATCTTCGAAAGGTTTAATCAAGTTCTTAGTTGAACTCCTGGTCATGCACTTCCTGAAATCATCACAAAAGCATCAGTAGGGTATGTTCAAGAAAGTATGATATCAGAAAATTAACAACGAAAACGGAATACGAAAAATAAAAGTTGCTGATATCTGCAAACGATGCGCCGTATCCAGAAAGTTGGATACGCCGTATCTTATTTCGTTAAAATTTAATCAGACTTTTATTCAGAAAACAGATACGCCGCTTATGAGTAAGAATGCGCCGTATCAAGTTTAAATTATCAAAAATCGATTATATTTATTAAAATCAAATGCGTCGTATTAACAAAAGCTAATGCGCCATATTTTCGTTACGTTTCAAAATACAAGATTTTTGATTAAGTAGATGCGCTGTATCGATAAAGATCGATGCGTCGCTTCTGTTTAATAATTCGAAAAACTGTTTTTAATTTAAATAGAAAATACACCGTATCTGTTAAAACAGATGCGTCGTATGGCGTTAGGTTTTAGAAAAATTTCTTATTAAAAACAGAATACGCCGTATCTTGGGGAAAGATGCGTCGTACTCGAATTTATTAAACACGTTGTATTTTATAAAAATTAAACGCAATACGTTGTATCTGTGAAAACAGATGCGCCGTATCGTTTGTATCAGCACAATACAACGATAGCAGAATGCGGAAAAATACAGAAAAGAAAAACAAAAATAAAATCAAACAAAAAGAAACAAAAATTACAGAAAACAAACAAAAACAGAAAATATGCAAATTATACAATGAATGCAATCTATCTAATATATAACAGGGTTAGTGGTTAGATTCTAAAAAGAAAACCTAATTAAAATACTAATCAAATTAACAGATAATAACAATTCACTCCCCGGCAGCGGCGCCAAAAGCTTGATGGGCGTAAGTATTCCCGCCTGTCACGCCGTTGCCGGGGAGTGAATTTATCTTTTTCCTAGTTTTATTGGTATTTTTTTGTTTGTGTTTGTTTTGTTTACCTGTTAGTTTGTTTATATTCTGTGTGTCTGTCTCAGAAGGGAGATACGGCGTATTCTTGTCTGTGAATACGGCGCATCTTTCTGTTTCAATACGGCGTATTCTTGTCTGTGAATACGGCATATTGACGCTCTGTGGGCAAATTTTTTATTTTTTTTATTTTCTGCGTTTGTTTAATTTTTATTAGTTTAGTTTTTATTTTTATTTTTTATTTATTTTTTGTTTGGTCTACAGTTGTTCTTCTTGGTTGTTTTATTTTTCAGGAAATCATGGTGATCGAGAAAAACGTTAATGAACTGACCATGGAAGAATATTTCCAATATGCAAGATACGATGAAGAAAAGTGGTACACAAGATTCATGAGAGAAACCAGGTTTGAATTAAAAGGGCACTCTCTAAAGGAGCTACGCGATAATGCTTTCAGTGGTGCAGAAATTGAGGATGCTAATGAGCATGTTGAAAAAGTAGTCGAGATCGTTGATTTGTTTCATACACCTCATGTAGGGAAAGACCATATAATGTTACGAGTATTCCCGATTTCACTCACTGGACAAGCATATCGATGGATTAAAACTATTCATGCTAGAAGCATCACTACATGGGCCGATCTGAAGGCTAAATTTTTGAACAAGTATTGTCCTCCATTAATGACTGCAAAGAAGGTTCAAGAAATCAGCGACAACAGTAATTAAATCTTAAGATTGCTCAAATCCACGACTACGATATTGAACAAGTATTGTCCTCCATTTATGATTTTGTCGCCCTTTTTGAACATAATCAAATCTATTTCTTTGTTGATTTTATTTTATTAAATGCTCTGTATATAAAATTAAAACGCCATACGCCGCATCTAGAATACAGATGCGCCATATCGTTCGTATCAGCAGAATACAGCGACAGCAGTCATGCAGAAAAAACAAATAAAAACAAACACAAGAAAATAAAATAAACTAAAAAGAAAATAAAAGACAAGCATGGGTTGCCTCCCACGAAGCGCTTGTTTTTGTTCGAGTCACGAGCCTGACTCCACCCTTATTTACTAGGTAATAGGGTGTACATCCCCCCACTTGGAATCAAGTGTGGGTGAAAATAGCAATAAACACTATAAGAGTGTAAATTTGCTATAGTAGAAAGATATGTCAAGTAAAAATGGTACCTTAGTGGGTAGTGATCTCCACTCATTACCTTTCCGGATTTGGTTGATAAATTAGATGTCTTGAACATTCCACATGAGAGACTAATATATTGAGGGTGCATGAATTGTTCTTCATTTATCTTGTCAGTAGTTAGGCGTCCCTCAACTTCTATACAAGATGTGAAAGAGTCTATGGCGAGTATCGTTTCGAGCTCCTCTTCTTTCCATGTAGAGTCCAAAGTTTCTTGCTCTTCAACCATGGTGTTATCCAAGAGCTCATCATCTATTTCTTTTGTAGGTTCAACCAAAATTTGGTGGATAACATTAACAGGTGCTAGTTGTGTGTCATCGTGTGGTGTGATGTCTATGATAGGTTGTAAGGTAACAGATTCCACCACATCGTCATTCGGCTTTGCAACCTGTTTAGAAACACTAACAATGTCATTAGTAAAAATAAAAGGAGAATCAAGGGTGTTACCTATTTGTGTCGTAGATTCCACATGAGCTTGTGTTTTTGATTCTTTTATCCGTTGATTCTTAGCTTTCATCTTCTTTATTTTCTTCTTGTATGGCTTCTTTTTGTTTTCCACCTTCGGTCGTCCAGTGAAAGGAATGGGTATGCATCCACTCTTTATTCGTCCAGGGAAAGGGACGGGTGGGATATACGGTTCACTTACCTTAAAGCATTCAGGGAAAGGGACGGATGGTGGAATATTGCTAAAGTAATGTCTTCCATTTTTTTCCCATTGATATTGTACCTCCGGTTTTGGCCTAGGAAAAGGGACAGGTTTATATTGGTTAGCCCGAAACCTGTTTAGCCTTTCTGAGTCCGTGAGATCTGAATTCCTATTTTCTTCCTGAGAATCCACAAGAAGGTTATCCATTGTTTCCTTGTCATCATGCTTAACTCCGGAATTACTTATCTCATCATGTTGTGGTTGTACATCATCACGTATAATAGCATCAATCTCATTACATCCTTCCACCATACTCTTTTCTTTTGTTTTGACACTAAGTATGCTTATAATATTACGGCAATGTTCTTCAATACGATGTACCGAATCCGTAGTATTTTTATTGTGCTTCTTAAGTGCTTCATGATAACTTGTGTCTACCAACTCTTTTCTTGATAGTTCACCATCTTTTATAAATTTAGAAACGGCTTCTTTGAAGTCATAGATCTCTTTTTGTGGTGGTGGAGTTGGTGGGTAAGGTGAGTGAGGTCCATTGCATCCCTTGTAGCGATTATCGATGGTATATATCCTTTCATTCATCTTATTTATTTCCCTGCCAAGGTTATTTATTTGAACAGTAATTGTAGCTAAAATTTCAGAATCATCATTATTACCTATATGTCTTTTGAATGCCCCATCATACCACCTTAAACAGTGGTCAGCTCTTTCATGTATAGCGGTTAAGGCGTCTTTAGCATTCATTTTAGGTATAAAACTCTGAGAATCTAAAATCATCCGAGTAGCCACATCCAAACCCATATAGAAGGCAATCACAACCTGCATGTCAGTTAAATAATGTTGAGGACATTTAAAAAGTAATTCTTTAAACTTGTCCCACGCCAAATAAAGCGTTTCTTCCGGTCTTTGCTTAAAGTTGTTGATTTCTTGAACCTTCTTTGTAGTCATTAATGGAGGACAATACTTGTTCAAAAATTTAGCCTTCAGATCGGCCCATGTAGTGATGCTTCTAGCAGGAATAGTTTTAATCCATCGATATGCTTGTCCAGTGAGTGAAATCGGGAATACTCGTAACATTATATGGTCTTTCCCTACATGAGGTGTATGAAACAAATCAACGATCTCGACCACTTTTTCAACATGCTCATTAGCATCCTCATTTTCTGCACCACTGAAAGCATTATCGCGTAGCTCCTTTAGAGAGTGCCCTTTTAATTCAAACCTGGTTTCTCTCATGAATCTTGTGTACCACTTTTCTTCATCGTATCTTGCATATTGGAAATATTCTTCCATGGTCAGTTCATTAATGTTTTTCTCGATCACCATGATTTCCTGAAAAACAAAACAACCAAGAAGAACAACAGTAGACCAAACAAAAAATAAATAAAAAATAAAAATAAAAACTAAACTAATAAAAATTAAACAAACGCAGAAAATAAAAAAAAATTTGCCCACAGAGCGTCAATATGCCGTATTCACAGACAAGAATACGCCGTATTGAAACAGAAAGATGCGCCGTATTCACAGACAAGAATACGCCGTATCTCCCTTCTGAGACAGACACACATAATATAAACAAACTAACAGGTAAACAAAACAAACACAAACAGAAAAATACCAATAAAACTAGTAAAAAGATAAATTCACTCCCCGGCAGCGGCGCCAAAAACTTGATGTGTCGTTGTATAGGTGATTATTCCTTATCAAGTTTTAAATTTATATTTTGCCGACTTAACCTATAACAACACTAACGGGCAGTGTACCCGATCAATGTAGCCTAGCTGGTAAGTAGGGTGTCGATCACTAAGAGTGAGATTTATAATATACTAATTCTAAAGGTATTCGACTCTACTAAATTAATCCTAAACTAAAGCAAAAGGGGGTTCAGCCTGAGAGACTGGCACGAGTTTGGTTTTATACTAAACTAATCAAACTAAACTAAACAAACGCTAGAAGCTTGAAGGTATCGAAAATAAGAAGAACGTGTTAACCAAGTTCAGTCATATATGATTAAGTTTTGATAAGTTTCTAAGACATGTAGTGATGGTGCTCACGACTAGGCGCGGTCTATCCTACCACTAATTTCTTTTAGAGTCTAGATTCCATTTTAAGTCTTTTTGACTGACTAATCCTGTCACAATTAATCAGAACCCGCATAAAGCTGCTTAATGATTACCATGTTTATATATTATTTAACCTTTAAGGGGCTTACATTAATCATGCAAACGATATTAATGAAGTAATTGTGCGAGCCTAAGGTCGACAAGGCACGATAAACTAATAAAGTAATCAAAACGAAGACTAAGCAACCAATCGAATTAGAAACTAATTAAACCATCAAATAATCATAAACTTGGCTAACACCTAAGGGTATTAGCCCATAATCTCTGTAACAAAATACAAAAATATAATTAAGACGAATAGAGTATTAAACATAAAGAATATGATACGCTAACCGAATGATTAAGTAGTATAACAATGATAAGAGATGTTCTTCAAGTATAATTGGGTCTTCAAGGGTGATCTTCTGCTGTTTTGAGAGGCTTTGATCGTCTGGGAATGGCCCTAAGGGTTCCCAAAGATGCCCTAATTCGTTAATGAGTTCGGTATTTATAGATTCTGAAATCTGGGTCGATACGGCGCATCTAGAGAGTTAGATGCGCCGCATCTATAAGTAAACGTAGCCTCCAAGTCTGAAACTGACCCGATATGGCGCATCTATAAATCTGATATGGAGCATCTCCCAATACGGCGCATCTAAAGACCTGATGCGCCGCATCTCCTTCAGATACAGGTAGATCTCCTTTTTCTCTTTCCGTGGCCGCTTGAATCAACTAAAACGGAGTCCGGATGAAGATTTTATGGCCAAAATACGAAAGCATCTTCAAGTGTCGACTTGTAATCTTGACTTCTTCATTAAGCTTCTAATCTCCACTTGATTTCTTGGTAAGGATTGTGTATGGCCGATACGGCGCATCGGATTGGTCCGATGCGGCGTATCAAGGTAACTTCGCGTGGGGTCCAAGATTATTATATTCCAGAATATTCGTACACCGCCTTAAGATGCGGTGTATCTTCAATCTCTTATGCGGCGCATGTTCTCTTGTATCTTGGATCATCTTTTGGTGAAGTCTTGAGAGTGATACGTTGTAGGTATGAAATGTAATGCGGCGTATCTGGAGTAGAACAAGTTGGTTCTTCTTCGTTGACCAAAGTTTCATATGCGACGCATGATAAAATCAGATGCGGCGCATGCTTCAAAGTTAGGCAATGGTCTTTAATCTCTTCAATTCAGCAGACTTTTCCAATCTTGATCATTTTGCTCCATTTTATGTCCATAATAGCTAACTTTCACCAAATGCTTGTTTATAACTGAGAATTACAAAAGTAGGCGATTAAGTATCAATTCCCATATAAAATAATACAAAAACAAGCAATATACATAGGATACATGATGCTAATAAAATGTACTTATTTGATGTCATCATTGACCTTAATGGTTTCTTCCTCATCTAAGTTATCATCCACCAAGGGTGATGTCTTAGTTGGTGGAGGACTTTCATCGAATGTCACGTTGAGTGATTTTTCGACTTTCATTGTTTCTTTGTTTAGGACAACATAGGCTTTACTATTTGGGGAGTAACCTAGGAAAACACCTTCGTAAGACTTTGGGTCAAACTTGGTGAGGTAGTCTTTTGTGTTTAGTATGAAGCACTTGCTTCCAAACACTCTAAAGTAATCTAGAGTAGGTTTTCTACCTTTCAAGATTTCGTATGGTGTTTTTCCTAAGATTGGTCTAATCAAGATCCTATTGAGTATGTAAGTTGAGGTGTCTACCGCGTTACACCAAAACTTTTTCGGAATGGATTGTTCATTCAACATCGTTCTACTCATCTCTTGTAGAGTACGATTTTTCCGCTCAACTACCCCATTTGATTGTGGAGTGCATGGAGCCGAGAAATTGTGTGTAATACCATTAGCATCATAATATACTCCAAATTGCACTTCATTATCAAATTCCCGACCATGATCCGTCCTAATTGAGACTATTGTACACCCTAGTTGGTTTTGGACCTTCTTACTAAAGATTTCGAATTCCTCGAAAGCTTGTGTCTTATCCTTCAGAAATCTAGTCCAAGTATACCTAGAGTAGTCATCTACTATTACTAAGGTGTAGTAATTTCCTCCATAGCTCCGTACGGAAGATGGACCAAATAATCCATGTGAAGGAGTTCTAGGCATCTAGAGGTCGAGACCATATTCTTAGCTTTGTGACTAGAATGGACTTGTTTTCCAACTTTACAAGTGTCACAAAAGTGTTTATCAAACTTAATCTTAGGTAGATTTCTAACCAGTTCCTTAGATGCCAATGATTGTATTAAACGCATATTGGCGTGACCTAGTCTCCTATGCCATAGAGTGGAATTATCATCTATGGTTGCTAGGAAAATCTTATCTTGAGGCATATTTCCTATTTTCATAACAAATAAGCCATTCTTCCTAACTCCTTTGCCTATGGTCTTACCATTCTTAGTGATCTCACTACCCTCTTCGGAAAATATAACTTTACACTTATTATTGACCATTTGACTAATACTAAGCAAGTTAAATCCTAAGTTATTTACATGCTCAACATTTCTAATAGTAAGGGAGTCTTGAGTAATCGTACCTTTTCCTATGATGTTGCCCTTAAGTTTGCTACCGAAAGTGACATTACCTCCGTTGTAAGCCTTGTATGATGAGAATAGACTCCGGTTACCCGTTATATGATTAGTGCATCCACTATCCCTGACCCATTCATCGGGCTCCAAGTCGATTCCCAAGCATATCTATTGAATAAGACAAAGATTCAAACATTTGGTCCCCAATATCTCATGGGTCCAAAGTTGTTAGTATTAAACATCCCATGCATTAGTTGCATTTGGTTAGGATGTTGGAACGGAGGGCAAATTTCCCATGGCAAGTAACTTCGTTGTTGAAGATTATTCCAAGTTACGGGATAGTTACTTGGATAACTTGGTCTTCTAAAGTTACTTCTCGGTTGAGGAGTTCTTGACCGAGGTTTAGGAACATTTGTTCTTCTAGGTGGAGGAGTCTTTGATCTAGTAACGGGTTTTACAAAGCCAAGCCCGGGGGTTGACAAAGGTTTGTAAAAACTTTTGACTTCTTTTTTACTAGCAATAGGTACTTTAACATTATTAACTACTATGTGACTCGGTTTAGGACTTAAGTTATTTTTTAAAATCGACCCTGTTCTGACTTTAGCACCAGACGGTACCACTAATTTTAGTGGTGCCGTCTGTACCTTTAATGGTACCGTCCTCTGCTATTTCAGGTTCTCCAGACTTTACAAATTTTACTTGTTTAGTTTCACTTGTAGAAGCTTTATTTGGGTCAAATCCTAAGCCCGCTCCGGCATGTTCACTATACCTAACGTTTTCAAGCATGTCATTAAGTGTCTTTGTTCCTTTTTGAAACTTAATAATCCTTAAAGCATTTTCTTTGAGTTTTTCATTCTCTACTCGAAGACATATGCATGACCTACATCCAATATCTATTTCTTTATTTTTCTCAAGTCTTTTTACTTGGTCTTTTAGTTCTAAAATTTGCACTTCGAGTTCATGCAATGTAACTTTTAGTGTTTTGTTTCTAGTTATGATTTTAGAACTTACTTCACATAGTTTGTTATATTCATCATATAGTATATTATCATCTATTGACGAATTACCATCACTATAATAAGAAGAGTCGGAATGTACCTCATTTGAAGCTTGAGCCATAGAACTTACTTCTCTTCTTCTTCACCGCTATCACTCCAAGAACCTCCTACGAAAGCTCTTTGGTTGTTTGTTCTCGGTGGTTTAGGACATTCTTCGAAGAGATGATTAGGATCTCCGTATCTAAAACATTTCCTATCACTCTTTCCTTTCTTCTCATCCCGGTTCTTTTGGAGCGACTTCTTTTCATCGCGAGTCGTTGTCTAACGAATCTACCTCTTCTCCTAAAGAACTTCTTAAAATCTCTAACGGCTAGTGCATACTCTTCGTCTTCACTATCGGAATCCGAACTTTTCTCATCACTAGACTTCTTTTTGGCTTTCAATGCTAGAGATCTAACTCTCTCGCTTTTGCCTTTGACTATGTCGGAGTCTTTCTTGATTATCATTTCATGAACCTTCAAGTTTCCTATTAGTTCATCAAGTGATAATGTCGCCAAGTTCTTTGACTCTTCAATGGCGGTGACCTTTGCTCTCCATTTAGGATGTAGAGCCCTAAGAAACTTCCTAACATAGTTCTTGCTAGAGTAACCTTCATCAAGAGCTTTAAGACTAGTAATAATAGTGTTAAATCTAGCAAATGCATTATTAATAGATTCATCTTCCGGAATGAAAAATTGTTCATATTGTTATACAAGAAGATCTATCTTGTTCTCTTTGACTTGATTATTACCTTGATGAGTGACTGACAAAGTTTTCCAAATTTCTTTTGCCGTGTTACACATAAAAATTCTTTCAAATTCCTTTTTCGGCAAAGCATTATAAATCATCATTTTAGCCTCATCATTTTTGGCTAGTTTTCTTTGAAGGTTGTCACTTTGTTTATTATAAGGAACTATTTCATCCATTTTTGTTTCCGGATTCTTTTCAATCGGTTAAAAGTCACCCTCGGTAATAATAAGCCAAAGATCAATGTCTTTTGATTTCACATACGTTTCGAATCTTGTTTTCCAATATATAAAACAATCGGTTTCAAAGAGTAGTGGTCTTTGCATAGATTGCCCTTCTTGATATTTGTCGAAATCCGTTGATCGATTCAAGTTTTAAAATACAATTTATTTTAAAATCTTGCCTGACGTAGCTCTGATACCAATTGTGGAAAACTGGAAGGGGGGTTGAATAGTTTTACCGGTTTTTAATTAGTTTTAAAAACTTTACTTGTGAAAAACTTTGATTCGATTCTTTTGTGAAATCAATCAACACCAATATGAACACTAAACAATACTAACTAATATAAACAATAAATATAAAGAAATGAGATGGAAATATCAAACTGGGACAAAGAGATTTATAGTTCTTCGGTCACAAAGCTCTTCTTCGCCCTACTCCACTCCCCGAGTACCAAACTCGAGAGTTCTAATCAATAAATACACATAAATTAGAAGTTACATTACATCCTGGAAATTGAATACAACGTAACAGCCCTGGTAAGAACCCATTAACTTGTAACAGCCCATTTATTAAATACAAAATGGATATAAAAACCCTCAAAATAAACACACGCAAAAGGGCATTTCATTTTCATATCTCCCTTTTTCTCAAGGACCTAAAATAAACACTCTTATGCTAGATACCAACCGACGCCACCACCGCGGCATGTGTCGACACTACAACTCCTTGACAGCACCCAGCGATCCATATCCTTTAATGAGCGACAACTCTTACGGGTGGCCCTGTCGCTTGATGATCGACGAATCGGGTTTCGACCAAATACATTACCTGCCAAACCAAGATTACAAATAACATCATGGTTACCGTAACATCTGTTTGGGAAAAAAAAGGAAACGTGCTAAATGAAAAACTCAACAGTTAACTACAATAATATCAATCCCACTTCATCTCAAAATAAACACCAACCACCATCTTAACTCCTCAATCCAACAACAAGATTCGATACTAAAAAGAAAAGAAACAAAGATCTCAGCTTTTTTCTTTTATACAACCACGGATTTGTTCTATGAACAAAAACATCAAGAAAACTCTTCATATACCTTTTTGAAGCAAGACTTCTATTTAATATCTAAAAGTATAAAGAAAGAACAAAACCTCAGTTTCACTCTTTCTTTTATTTGGTTTAAACAAAATAAAACCTTAACCTTACCCAAGACCTCTTTGTGAGATATTGAAGCCAAAACAAGTGCGTTACACGGATCAAGCAGGAAAGAAGATTACTGGTAGTGTGTTACACAAAAACAAGTTGTGCGCCAGTATTCGTTATATAATAAATAACATTTTTTTGTTAATTTTTTTTAGTGATTAATTATTATAGTGTGTGTTTTGTGTGTTTGAGGTTGAAGTTGAGGAAGACGATTACTGGTAGTATTGGTGAGATTCGTAGACGGATGTAAAAATGAAAGAGGTTGGTTTGTATGTGTGTGTGACTGCACATAGAGAGGCGTGAGATTAGGTTAATAAAATTAGGGTTGTGAAAGGAAGTGGTTTATATAATTCATTTCATTAAGGGATATGTGATTAGTTGGGCCTAGACTATGTTCTATCCGAAAATGAGAGTTGGTCTGGTGTTGAACTTAGCTAAAATTTGGGTTGTTAAAAGGGTCTATCCGAATTTTTGACTATTGATGGGCTTACACGAAAAATTGGCATATGTTTCAAAGTCAGGAAATGGTCTTCATATTCATCTAAGGGGGCGCTTGGTTCAAATAGAGGAATAGAAATGGGAAAGGTAAAGGGAATGCTAAGGAATATAATGAGTAATAAATTCCATAACCCCCAATTTGTAGGGTAATGCTCCATTAGCTTGTTTTGGGTAATGGTCCATTGCATAGTAGTAAACCAAGCATAAGTAATGCTTATATTTCCCATTCCCCACCCTCTAATGCCTCCAACCAAGCATGCCCTAAGTCTTTATGTACGGCGTATCTGTCTAGAATGATATGGCGTATCTTCCTTCAGTTCAGTAGACTTTTCCAACTTGATCCATTTTGCTCCATTTTACGTCCAAAATAGCTAACTTTCACCAAATGCTTGTTTATAACCGAGAATTACAAAAGTAAGCGATTAAGTATCAATTCTCATATAAAATAATATAAAACAAGCGAATAACATAGGATAAATGACGCCAATAAAATGTAGTTATTTGATATCATCAAGGCCTATCTTGGAAAGTGTTTTTCTATGAAGGATTTAGGGGAGGCAGCATACATTCTAGGAATCAAGATCTACAGAGATAGATCACAGCGGTTAATTGGATTAAGCCAAAGTGCTTACATTGATAAAATATTGAAAAGATTCAATATGAAAAATTTCAAGAAATGATATTTGCCAATGGAAGTAAATCATGGCTTAAGTAGCGAAGTATGTGCTTCAACACCTGCAGAGGTGGCATGCATGAGTAGAATTCCTTATACTTCGGCTGTAGGATCTATCATGTATGCAGTTAGATGCACAAGGACAGATGTGGCGTTCGCTCAAAATATCACCAGTCGATATAAACAGAATCCAGGTGAACTCCACTGGACTGATGTTAAACATATTCTCAAGTATTTGAGAAATACAAAAGATATGTTTCTAGTGTATGGTGGAAATCTAGCTGTAGAACTTGATGTTACAGGTTTCTGCGATGCGTCCTGGCAATGTGATAAAGATGATACGAAGTCTCAGATGGGTTATGTCTTTGTTATTAATGGAGGAGCAGTAGACTGGAAGAGCAAGAAGCAGAGTACTATTGCGATGTCTGCGACAGAAGCTGAATACATAGATGCTTCAGAAGCTTCAATGGAAGCTGTTTGGATTAGGAAATTCATTTCAGGGCTTGGTGTTATGCCTTCTATTGAATCGCCTATTAATATGTATTGCGACAATTCTGCTGCAATCATATTTGCTAGTGAACCTGGAGTCATGAAGGGCACCAGACATTTTCTACGGAAATATCACTATGTTCGAGCACATGTCCGCATATGTGAAATTAATCTACTGAAAGTTCACACAGATGACAAGCTACCTGATCCTTTGTTGGGATTTAAAGCTTCCAAGGTATTAATACTGCTCATATAATTACAACTGCTCAGGGATTACAAGAAAAATATTACAAGTCATTAATGCTGCTAGTTATGATGGTTAATGCAGCTTATGGAAGTTAAGACTTCTGACAGACTTCAAGGAAAAATACTCTAAGTAGTTAATGCTGCTAGAAGGAAACTTAGTACTGCTAGTACTAAGTTAATGCTGCTAGAACAAAGAGTTAGTGCTGCTGATGCATTATTAGTGTTGCTAGAGTATTGTCGGTTATTATGTATAGTATGTCTAGATAAGTATAGAAAAGATTCTATTAAGATTTATCTTGTATAAAAAGTAATTGTAAGCTGACTAGGAGTCCTTAGTCTATAAAAGGAGGTCCTAGGGCATAGAGATAGATATGATATACATTGATTACACACACGATTCTTTAGAGAACTTCAAGGTTGTAAACCCTAATAATTTTGAGTATTCGTATTATATCAATGATATTGAAGTGTTTAGTTTGATATTCTTGTGTTCTTGTTTACTGTTTTATATAAGGCTGGCAATTTTGACACGAACACGAAAACACGACTTGTTAACAGGTTTCGTGTCGTTAACAGGTCGACGTGTTAAGACCTGTTAAAATTCGTGTCTTAACAGGTCTAAACCCGTTAACCTGTTAAGACATGGCCCAATAAACTTCGAGTGAAGCCCAGTCCATGATTGATGAAATACACGATCCAATCAAACAGATTAATAACATGTTACCCTAATTATTTGTACCTCAAACCCTACACACACATAATACGCTCCTCATTTTATCCGCCTCCCACTTCTCAAATTCTATCACCTAATCAGCTAATCTGCCTTATCTCTCCATCTTCTTCTCTTACCAATCTCAGTCAACACCATCCATTCATCTCTTCATAGCCAACATCAAATCTCTTCATCACTAATAAAATCGAAATAAGCAACAAATAAATCATGGTTTCTTTCTACTATCTTTCTGATCCGTATGGTCAATCCGAACACCAACATACTCCGATCTTTCTTCTTCTTATTTTGTTTATGGATGTTATTAATCTAAACTTTATGGATTTTTGTTTAAAATGGTGAAGAATCATGTATTTTGGTACTTTTTTGTAAACTTTTCGCTTCATGAACCATTGGTGATTTATGTTTCACTAAACAGGTTACTAGTTTATAGGATATATATCGCGTTCGTAAACTGGTCGTAAACTGGGCTCGACTATCTATTAGTTAAATTTCATGTCTTTAACATGTTTTTCGTGTCGACCTGTTAAGAAACAGGTCGTGTTCATGTTTTGAAAATTTGACGCGAAAAATTATCGTGTCGTGTTCGTGTCTGCCCCTAATCGTGTCGTGTCTGACACGATTTGCCAGCCCTAGTTTTATACAATACTTAGTTCTTCTTAAGATCAAATACAAAATTCCGCATTGTGTTTGATAAACTTCAAGACAGTTTCTATACTTAGTTGTTTTAGATTTATCTAAGATAACTAAACCTTACAAGCTAAGGAATTTGATCAAGTGCATAACTGGGATCAACAAGTGGTATCAGAGCTTGTGATCTAGAAGCTGTGATCATGAAGAACCTGTTTAGACTAAGGACTGTTCTGATCTTATTGAAGACATGGAGTCAGAATCTACACACATGATTACTACATCAAAGGTGCCAATGCTCAAGTCTGGAGAGTATGAGCCATGGAGAATGAGAATAGAGCAGTATATTCAGATGGTTGATTATTTTATGTGGGAGGTCATAGAGACTGGCAATTCTTTACTTAAAACAGAAACTTATGATGATGGTGTTGTCATTATCTTGCCTATTAAAACTGCTGAAGATAAGGCACAAAGAAGACTAGAAGTTAAGGCAAGAAGCACTCTCATGATGGGCATTCCTAATGACCATCAGTTGACTTTCAATCACATGAAGGATGCTAAATTGTTGTTAGAAGCTATTGAGAAAAGGTTTGGAGGGAATGCAGCTACCAAGAAGACCAAGAAGAACCTTTTGAAGCAACAATATGAGAATTTTGCTGCTCCAAGTTCTGAGAATCTTGATCAGACCTTTGACAGACTTCAGAAACTTATTAGTCAACTAGCACTTGTGGAAGTAACAATTCCTCAAGAAGATATAAATCAAAAGTTTCTGAGAAGCTTGTCACCAGAGTGGAACACACATACTGTGGTGTGGAGAAACAAGGCTGACCTTGATTCAATGAGTTTAGATGATCTATATAACAATCTAAAAGTGTATGAACCTGAATTCAAAGGGTCATCTAGCTCATCCTCAAGCACACAAAACTTAGCTTTTGTGTCCTCCTCCAATAACAGTTCTGGCAGTACTAATGAAGCAGTTAATACTGCTCATGGAGTTAGTATTGCTGGCACACAAGTTAATATTGTTGGGTCTCCAACCCTTGATAACTTGAGTGATGCTGTTATCTATGCTTTCTTAGCTGGTGAATCTACTAGTTCTCAGATTGTGCATGAGGATTTGGAACAGATTCATCCAGATGATCTTGAAGAGATGGACTTGAAGTGGCAGATGGCTATGTTGACAATGAGGGCAAGGAGATTTTTGAAGAATACAGGAAGAAACCTCAAGGTCAATGGGCAGGATAACATGGGTTTTTATAAGTCCAAGGTTGAATGCTACAACTGTCACAGGAAGGGACACTTTGCAAGGGAATGCAGGGCACCAAGGAGCCAAGACTACAAGAATAGAAAGAGCTCAAGGAAAGCTGTGTCTGAGGAACCTAAGAATTCTACAGCTTTGGTGTCTTATGATGGTTTGGGTGGATATGATTGGAGTGACCAAGCAGCAGAAGGACCGAACTTTGCTCTTATGGCTTACCCTTCTTCATCAAGTTCTGATTCTGAAGTATCTAATGTTTCTGGTTGTTCTTATGAATCTTGTTTAGATACTATTGAAGAACTTAAGGCTAGGTGTTAGGAATTAAATATTCATGAAGTACAAGTATCGGGAAATACTCTAAGTATGATACTGTTGCTAGTTGAAGATCAAGGTACTGCTAGAGCAAGAAAGGTACTGCTAGACCAAGATCAAGGAAGGTACTGCTAGTACAAGTTCAAAGGTACGGTTAGTGCAAAATGGTACTGCTGGTCAGTGAGTCATCCTGCTGCTAAGAGGATAAGATTGAAGAAGATATTATTTGTGTGAGTCACTCTTATACAAAAATAATATCTAGATATGTTCTCAGTCAACAAGTTGGTGCATGTGCTTTCATTAATTCATTTGAACAACTTGAAAGACATAATCTTCCATACGCTAGCTCGACATGACCTTTGTAAGACATGTGTTGATTAGACTTAAAGTAATGTTGTAATTAGATCTTTTGGACTATAAAAGAGATCTAAGACTAGTGTTTTGAGTAGTGTGCTTAATATTGAGAATGTTTAACTTTGTTAAAACATATAACAGTTAGAACAAAACTTAGAACATCACAACTCATACACATCGAACCTTTGTAATAATATTTTGAATAATATTAATCGTTTGGTGATATCCTTATATGTGTTCTTTGTCAATCTCTCAAGCATAAACACGAATCCATTTCCATATCTAAATAAACCTTCTAAGTGTATTTAAGTAGATTCCGCATACTTGATTACACTAGCTCAAAGTATCATATACACGAAGAAATAAAGGTTTAACCACCTTTAACAGTGTCACGAATCCTCTCAATTGGTATCAGAGCAAGGCTGATATTTTTGACGTAGAAGAAATAGTAGAAATGGATGTTCAAGATATTCAAACAAATGTTGCTGCAAAATTACCAATGCTCAAACAGAATGAGTTTGAGATGTGGAGGTTAAGAATAGAGCAATATTTCCAGGTGCAAGATTATACACTGTGGGAAATTATTGAAGATGGAGACTCTTTCAAGCCTATAACCACCACATCCACAGTTGAAGGCAAAGTAATAACAAATCTGCAGACGAAGCCATCATCTGTAGAAGACAGAATTAAGAAGAAGAATGACCTAAAAGCCAGAAGTATGCTGATGATGACCATTCCTAATGATCAACTTCTTAACTTCAGCAAATTCAAAGATGCAAAATCTTTGTTTGAGGCCATTATTGCAAGGTATGGTGGGAATGAAGCCACCAAGAAGACCCAGAAAACCCTTCTTAAGCAACAATTTGAAAATTTCACCTCAACCAACAATGAATCATTGGACCACATGTTTAACAGGCTTCAGAATATAGTGAGCCAACTTGCTATTCTTGGTGTAGAAATACCTCAAGAAGACTTAAACTCAAAATTTCTGAGAAGCTTACCTGAAGAATGGGCTATGCATGTCGTAGTCTGAAAGAACAAGCCAGATCTTGAAAACATGAAGCTGATGGAATTGTATACCAACTTCAAAATTGTGGAACAAGATTTGAAGAAAGCTGGTGTTCTTAATTCAAGTACTGGGAATATGGCATTTATGTCAGATCCTAGTACATCAAGACCAGTTAAAGATGAGAAGGTTGATGTTGATATAGCAATTGGTACTGCTAGTTCGTCCAGTAGTACTATAAGTATTTTGGATGATAAAACAATCTGTGCTTTTCTTACAAGCAAGAATGATGGGTCCATGTTAACTCATGAAGACCTCCAAGAGATCAGTGATGATGATCTGGAGGAAATGGATCTGAAGTGGCAAATTTCTCTTCTTAGCATGAGGGCTAGGAAATTCTTTCAAAGGACGGGGAAGAAGATCACAATTAGTAGTAATGATTCTGCTGGTTTTGATAAGTCCAAGTTAGAATGCTACAACTGCCATATGTTGGGGCACTTCTCAAGAGAGTGTAGAAGGCCAAGGCAGCAAGATAGCAGAAATAAAGGTTTTGGAAGCAAATCCAAGACAGAGGAGGCAACTGAACCAAAAGCTATGGTAGCTATTGATGGTTTAGGCTTTGATTGGAGCTTCATGGATGATGAAGAAGAAACTCCTACTCAAATGGCACTTATGACTTTTTCTCCTTCTGAGGTACAATCTCATAAAGCTTGTTCAAAAACTTGTGTTGCTCTTAATGAACTTCAAATTTTAATGAAACAATTTGATGATCAAAAGATACAGCTAGGCAAAACTTTTCAAGACTTTATAAATTATAAGTGTGGTTTAGAATCAGTAGAGAAACAAATTCTATACTACAAATAAAAAGAACTTGCTTTTTTTGATGACAAGGCTCTTCTTAAACAAGACATATTCTTTAGAGATGCAGAAATTAAGCTTTTAAGAGATGCTTATGATAGGATCAAACTGAAAAGTGACAATATTGAATTAACTGTGGAAGCTCTAGAACATGCTTCTAAGAGTGTAGCTCACATAGTTGAATGTCAAGTGATCAATAGAGCAAAGTCAGGTTTGGGATACAACACTGTTCCACCTCCTTATAGAGGAATTCATAAACCCCCAAGTTTGAATCTAGATCATCCAGACTTAGCTGGAATTCAACAACCTGAACTACAATATGGTGTTCAACCAAAACCTAATGTAGTTGTTGATAAAACTAAGAAAGTAAGTGAAAGTTTAAGTAAAACTTCACTTTCTGAGGATAAGGTGTCCTCTGATAAGATAGTAGATGCTATAGTTGTAGAGGAATGTACAACTGATAGTGAAGATGAGCAGGTTATGTCTAAACCTGTTTTGGTTAAGAAAGTAGGAAAAAGTGTTCCTAAGTTGGTTAGAAATCATACTGATAGGCCTATGATTAATGAAAAACTTGCTAGGCAACCAGTAAGGTATTGTGAACAATATAGGTCTACAAACAAGCCCAAAGGTGACCATAGAAAATGGAATACCTTCAAGTCTCACCAAAATGATGACTTTGAATTTTATAACAAAGCTTGTTTAACTTGTGGAAATTATGACCATCTTACAACTTTTTGTAACCATGAGGTATCTGGGTATGGAAACAATATAGTGAACCATAAAAGGCAAACCCCTCAAACTCTTTTTCACTCTAGTGTTAAGTCTAAGAGAGACAAACCCAGAACAGTCACTAACAAATATGAATCAAACAAAGGTACTGTTGCTAGACCAAAAGGTCCTGCTAGACCACAAGGTACTGCTAGACCAAAAGGTCCTGCTGCTAGACCATTTGTGACTGTTAACCCAAAAACAACAGATAAGGATGCAAAAACAACTTATAAACATGCATCAAAATCTGTTCAAAGACCTTTTCTAAGAAAAGCAGTAATTCATAAACAAATTTGGAAACCTAAGGGTTACACTGCTAGGGAAAAGAAGGCAAAAGCTGTTAAGTCCTCAGCAAATTGGATTTGGAGACCCTTTAAATCCAATGGTGCATCATCAGTTCTTAAGAGAATTTTTTATACTGATGCACATGGCACAACCAGGTCAGCAATGGCTTGGGTTTCCCAAGGAAACTAATTTCTTTCTTTGTGTGCAGGGACATTCATCAACAGATCAAGAGGATCAAGGCTATTCAGATAGTGGGTGTTCTAGACACATGACAGGCAACAAGTCTTACCTTTCAAATTTTCAATCAATAGAAGGTGGATATGTTACTTTTGGAGGAGGAATTGGTGGAAAGATTACTGGTAAAGGTACTATTAGAACCAGTAAAATAGATTTTGAAGATGTGTACTATGTACAAGAGCTTAAGTATAATCTCTTTAGTGTTTCACAAATGTGTGATAAAAAGAACAATGTTCTATTTACTGAGACTGAATGTCTTGTTCTATCTTCTGATTTTAAGATGCCTGATGAAAGTCAAGTACTTCTTAAAATTCTAAGAAAGGGCAACATGTACAGTGTGGATATGAACAACAATGTTCCTAAAGAGGCTCTAACTTGTCTCGTTGCAAAGGCCACATTAGATGAGTCTATGTTATGGCATAGAAGGCTTGGTCATATTAACTTTAAAACCATAAATCATATTGTTAAGAATGGTTTGGTAAGAGGTTTACCTCAAAAACGTTTTGAAAATGATCAAACATGCATTGCTTGTCTAAAAGGCAAACAACACAAAGCCACTTGTAAGCCCAAGATTTTTAACTCTATCAATCAATGTTTGTTTATGCTTCATATGGACTTGTTTGGTCCAACAAATGTTAGAAGTATACAAAATAAGAATACTGTCTAGTTGTTACTGATGACTATAGCAGATTTACATGGGTTTTCTTTTTAGCCTCTAAGGATGAGACATCCAATATCCTTAAGACTTTCATTACTGAGATAGAAAACCTAGTAAGCAAGAAAGTAAAAGTCATTAGATGTGATAATGGGACTGAGTTCAAAAATAGAGTTATGGATGATTTCTGCAAAGAAAAAGGTATTAGGAGAGAATTTAGTGTTGCTAGAACTCCACAACAAAATGGAGTAGCTAAAAGAAAGAATAGAACACTAATAGAAGCTGCTAGAACTATGTTAGCTGATTCAAAGCTACCTATAAATTTTTGGGCTGAAGCAGTCAATACTGCTTGTTATGTTCAAAATAGAGTTTTAGTTGTGCAGCCTCACAAGAAGACATCATATGAACTTTTTAGAGGTAGAACTCCTGCAATAGGATTTCTTAGACCTTTTGGATGTCATGTGACAATTCTGAATACCTTAGACCATTTAGGAAAATTCGATGGTAAAGCAGATGAAGGTTTCTTAGTTGGATATTCACTCCAAAGCAAAGCATTCAGAGTATACAACTTAAGAAGTAAGAAAGTAGAAGAGAATCTACATGTTGATTTTTTGGAAAACAAACCAAATGTAGAAGGTCAAGGACCAAAATGGCGATTTGATCTTGAACCACTAACCAATTCTATGAATTATGTGCCTGTTGTTGCAGAATCTAATAATTTTTCAGGTTCACAAGCATCAGATGAAGCAAGGTTAGACAAGGAGACAAATCAAGATTATGTGATGATGCCATTGTGGTCATGTACAAGTGTTGAATCAACTTCAAAAGATGTTGAAGGTGATAACAAGGATGATGGAACAAAAGAACAACTTAATGCTACAACAGTTGATAGTGATGCAGAGACAGAGCAAGGTACTGCTAGAAACTATAAAGGTCCTACTAGTGCACTTGAAGGTACTGCTAGTTCATTTGAAGGTACTACTAGTTCTTCAAAATCAAATGATGCAGAGCTCTCTGAAGATGAAGTGGAGTTTGGTAACCTTCCACCTAACTATCAAGTTCCAACAACCCCACAAACAAGAATTCACAATGTCCACTCTTTAGAAAATGTGATAGGAGATACACAATCTGGTGTGAAGACAAGATCTCATTTAAAGTCTTCAGAACCACAACAAGGGCTTCTTGATGCCCTTTATGCTTCAAAACAGCATGAGTTTTCAAACTCTTGTTTGTTTGTTTGTTTTCTCTCACAAGATGAACCAAAGAACATTCTGAAAGCCTTAGATAATTCTAGTTGGGTAGAGGCTATGCAAGAAGAGCTTTTTCAGTTCAAGATTCAAAAAGTTTGGTTGCTAGTTGATTTACCAAAGGGTGCAAAAGTACTTGGCACTAGATGGGTTTTCAAGAACAAAAGGGATGAAAGAGGGATAGTGATAAGGAATAAGGCTAGATTAGTAGCCCAAGGGTACACACAAGAAGAAGGGATAGACTATGATGAGGTTTATGCTCCAGTTGCAAGGATTGAGGCAATTAGGCTGTTTCTAGCTTATGCTTCATTTTTAGGCTTCACAGTCTACTAAATGGATGTCAAGAGTGCATTTTTATATAGAACAATTGAAGAAGAAGTGTATGTTTCACAACCTCCAGGCTTCATTGACCCTGACCATCCAGACAAGGTGTACAGAGTAGTGAAAGCTCTATATGGCCTACATCAGGAACCAAGAGCTTGGTATGCAACACTTGCTTCCTACTTATTAGAGAATGGATTTCAAAGAGGAAAGATTGATCAGACACTTTTCATAAAGAAGCAGCAGAAGGATATTTTGCTAGTTCAAGTGTATGTGGATGACATTGTCTTTGGATCTACAAGGAAGGAAATGTGTTTAGAATTTGAGAAGCTTATGCATAATAAGTTTCAGATGAGCTCTATGGGAGAACTCACATTCTTTTTGGGTTTGCAAGTTAAACAATCATCTGAAGGCATTTTTATCTCACAAGATAAATATGTTGCAGAAATTCTTAGAAAGTTCAAATTTGCTGATTCAAAAGAGGCAAGCACACCAATGGACTCAGAGAAACATCTTCTTAAAGACTTAGATGGAGAAAATGTAGATGTACACACTTACAGATCTATGATAGGCTCTTTGATGTATCTTACATCATCTAGACCTGACATAATGTTCCCTGTTTGTGCTTATGCAAGATTTCAAGTAACTCCTAAGGTTTCTCATTTAACTGCAGTCAAGAGAATTTTTAGATATCTTAAAAGTCAACCTAGATTGGGTATATGGTATTCTAGAGAATCACCTTTTGACTTGGTAGCATTTTCGGATAGTGATTATGCTGGTGCAAGCTTGGACAGAAAGTCAACCTCTGGAGGATGTCAATTCCTTGGGTGTAGACTTATCGCATGGCAGTGTAAGAAGCAAACAATGGTTGCAAATTCAACAACTGAAGCTGAATATGTAGCTGCTGCAAGTTGCTGTGGTCAAGTTCTATGGCTTCAAAACCAACTTCTTGATTATGGGTACAATTTCTTAAACACCGTTATTTATATTGATAATAGTAGTACAATTTGTATTATTAAAAACCCAGTGCAATATTCAAAAACAAAACATATTGAAATTAGACATCATTTTATTAGAGATTGCAATGAGAAAAGTGTGGAAAACTAGAAGGGGGGTTGAATAGTTTTACGTCTTTTTAAATTTTATTTTGAAAACTTTTGTTTACTTTTAAAAACTTCGATTCGATATTATATGACTTCAATTCTTAAACAATATGAACAAGTATAGATAAATATAAGTAAGTAATGCAAGTAAAGTAAAGTAAATCAAATGAAAGATAGAGATGGAAAGATCTAACCGAGACACAAGAGATTTATAGTGGTTCGGCTACAAGGTCACCTTCCTTGCCCTACTCCACTCCCCGAGCACCTAACTCGAGAGTTTTCTTCACTATGTCAACAAGCTCCCTTATGGCGGAGAAAACCTTACACAACTTTAGCTTACACCGGCTTAACGACACAAAGCTAGATGTCGGGTTCTAATCGTAGCTAGAACCAATCTCACAACTTGTACACAACTTAATCACACCTTCTTCACAACTTCTTCTTCACGACTTCTTCTTCACGACTTCTTCTTCATGACTACTTCCTCACGACTACTTCTTCAAGACTACTTCACGACTTATTCACAACTTCTTCACAACTTATATACTACGGCTTCACACCTTCTTCACAACTTAGCACAACCTATGTACACTTCTACTTCTTCACACCTTTACTACTTACACACCTTAACTACACAACTTCACTACTTACACACTAACCTATCCCAAATAATTATACACACAACTATCTAACAAATATACAACTTATATACAAATGAATGATGACACACACAACTTAGATAGCTAAGTTGCAATACTTCTTCTCTAGATGTTGAAGGAGTATTCTTCTTTTGCACTTGAATGTAGGAAGCTTGGATCACTTAGAAACCAATGCTTAATAAGATATGATCAAAGGATTTTGAAATGTATATACAAGGATTTAAAACAGAAAGTTTTAGTGTGCAAAAGGTGAGTAAAAATCCAGGGGAAGGCTGGTATTTATAGGAGAAAAATCTGGACAGCTGGAGCCTACTGGAGCGTGGCCGGCCCCTTTAAATAGGGGGCGGTCCCCTTAATTTTAAGGGGGCCGCCTAGTAAAATTAAGGGGGCCGCCCTTGCTAAACGTTGGCCAGTTTTGTCCTTTTGTGGGGAAGGTTTTTCTAGAACATTTTAACTGATTTTGGTTAAAAATTTGAATTCATATTTTTATAAAAGATTAAACATTTTTATTTAATACCAAAAATGTTTTTCTAAAAGATATAAAATGTTTTTGACATTTTATAAAAAATCTAGTGTTTAAGAAAATGTTCCTTTGATCATATGTAAGATATGAACATCTTGATTGTGTGCTTGATTTGGGTGGTCTTGGATCTTGAAAGATCAAGAAACCCATGGTAGATTTGTTAGGTGAAAGATAAACTAGAGAGAGAGAGTGGGAAAACAAAAAAACTGGAAAATTAGATTAAGTGCAAAGTGAGTTCCACCCTTCCCTTGTGTGGGAAGGGTTATATATATAGTAACTAATATTGTGCCCCTAGTGGGCTGTGGAGTGAGCTGACAGTGGGGAAAGCCCCGACCCACTCCACAAATATATTTAACTACACTAATAATACTAATAATACTAATAGTACTAAACTAATATAAATAAGCCTACGAGCTATGTGAATGCTAAATAGATGCTCGGGGTGACCGAGCCTTCATCTGAATATTTATATTCCTAACAATCTCCCCCTAAGGGAGGTCACCCCGGAAATAATAACTTGAATTCTTGCATTCTGTCTTCTGACCTTGACGTCATAGCTCGTAGTCTTTGATTCTTCAATGTCTTTGATCATTGTGCTTACAGCAGTGTTCTTTTGATGACCATTCTTAGTCTTGGATGATCTTTGAGTATTCTTCGACTTTATCATCCAACATTTAATTCCAAGTCATCTTTTAGCAGTATGTTTCCTTGTGATGTGTATATCATCGAGGCAACATGCTCACACTATTTGGTGTCATGATCTTTAGCATCAGAGTTTGCAGAAGCCGTGTTAAAGGTCTTTTAGGTTGATCATGACTTTGTTGAGTTACAATGATGATGTAGTGTGAGCATGTGGTAGAGGATTGGCATCTTTTTCTTCAATCAGCTACAACCGCATTCAGCTGCAACCTCTATCAGCTACAACCGCAAACAGCTGCAACAGCAATCAGCATCAACCGCCAGATGTTCCTGCATACGACAGTTAGCAATAAAACTTCCGGTACTTACAGGTTCGGACTTCGAGATTGTTAACGGCATAGTGTGAAAACTCTCTCTAATCCTTACCAAGACCGTTCCTAATCGAAAACCCACAGAGGGCTTTTTAAGATCGAACCATAGCACATCAACGATTAGGTGAGTCGCTGGAGATCACTCCACGACTGTAGTCCGTTTGAAACCGCCGCGATCACTAAGCGTAATCCACAGGGAATTACCGAAGTGACCTGCTTTCAGGGCTGCTTGATGTTGACCCTGGCAGGAATTTCCATTCAATCATTGAGAATTACATTTGTAAATTCACTCATAAATGTTCTGGCAGATTGCTAAGATCTGCGTAGGACTCATAAGTTTACAACTGGTGTCCTTAATGTTGAACAACCAGTGTAGAAATAATTCGTGTTCCTATGAGATCTTATTATGCATCTCGTGGCTCTAGACTCGATAGTGCATTTTGATTTAGTGAGCGGAGGCTGGAGAGAACTGCCACCTTTTCAATATCATCTAACTCGAAGTGAGAGAGACGATAGAAATGTATTGAACTCCGTGACAATTGAAACAAGAATCCTTTGAGGGACCTTGAGTGGCTAGGGAGGGTTGTGTAGCGTATCACTGGGTCCATGATACTTTGTCTTCAATGTCAGCAATCAACTAAGTGATTCTGACAGCATATGAGTTGACCCGGTTTCTGCCTAAAGTGTAAGGAGGGCTTCTTTCTTTTCACCCTTTACCTTTACATTTCTTTTTCATTCTTCAACCCCTTCAGTGCTTACCGAGACTTCATTACTAGTACCTTGTTGGGTTTGTTCCAGTACTAGCTCCATCTCAGTCGGCACTTTTCCCTTATCCACTTTTCTCCTTTTTAATCATACCTAAGGACTTCTACACTAACTAGTGGATTGTCCCTGGGTAGATCCCTCCGGCTCTGGCGGGATCGTGGGAACTTGAGCCTAACCTAACCATCCTTATAACTCCATACATAAATTAAAATGGTCGGTCTTTGATATTCTTCCACGATTGCCAAACCAAATCATTTGAAAAATCTCTCAAAGTGTTCATGATTCTGAAAACACAATTTTTTGCAAACACTTGAGAGTTTTATATTTTTCAAATGCTCCCCCTCAACATGTGCTCGAATAATTGTTTTATAAATTTGCACATGTTAGGTAGAGCTAGCACTTTTTGAATTGATTGATTTTCCAAGAACATGATCATCGCGAGACACGCTTACATCACTAGTGAACTAGCTTGAAATTATTACCCGTCCAGATCACATTCAAGGAAAATCGCTCGAAATCGGTACATTCTACTCAGACACGTCCTTTGCGAGACACGCTTACATCACCAGATAAACTGGCTTGAAATTATTACCCGTCCAGGACATGTCCTTTCGACTACTGACTTTAGCTATCGTCAATTCATTGGTGAAGTCTGAGCCTTGCTCACATAAGATGCGTGCCAAATCCTTTTTGTCAATTCGCTCCCCCTCAATATGTGCATCGATATACGAAAGAGTTTAGCACATATGGGAGAGCTTACATTAAAATCCAAAACATCACATTTTCATCAGGTTTCATATTTAAATCACATTCTCTCCCCCGATCAAAAATTTCAAACCTTTTGAGATTTGTGATCCCAATTGATTTAAATAATTTAGAAAACATGGGAGAAAATGTGGTCAGGTTTAACATGTTCTGATGACGAAACATACTTTGCTCCCCCTTAATCTAAGAGGGAGATTCACTGCTCATTTTGCACAAGATGACTTTTATGACACAAATGATATTGACCTTTTTGCGCAGATGATGTGATCATCCGCTTTTCTGAGTGAGTCAGTGGTCAATATCGATTTTCCATCCACCAACAAAACTTTCCCACACATTGAAGATCTCCACTTGGCGAGATCAGAATACGAACTGCTTTGTTGAAGTGAAGGTGGTGGTGGTGATGACAGTGTTGTTGTTGTTGTTGCTGCCGACGTTGTTGTTGTGGTGAATTCCGAGCCAATCAATAGAGTTTGAACGTCTGATCAAATGGTTAGAATGGGAACTGGCACATTCATTTTGGCTATGGAATCTGCATAAGAATATCAACACAGATATACATACATACAGACACACTATTCCTTAATAGCTACCCTTCAGCAGCTTGCCACATTATAATACCAAGTTCATCTTATAATCAAACCACAATCAGGAAATACGACAAACCACTATCTATCATGAAGAGCAATTAGCAATCATGAACATGGCAATTCACACAGATTTCAATATTCAATTCAGGATCTTAGGAACATGATTCAAACATGTTAGCTATATTCCTAAGCGAATCCTGAGAACATATGCACAATATCAACAATAATTAAGCAGCAATTGACTTAACAAAAGTCAACAACATTTGAAACTCATTCATTCAGATCATACAAATGTCGTTGGAGTATTCAAAAACATCAAACACAACTGGTTTTCTAACTTCTTTTAGGTTTTGAGTCTTAAAGTACTTGGGGATTAAACGAGGATTCCAAAGTAACACAAATGAGCCTTCTAGATACATAAAGCTAGGAGACTATAAGCAAATTGCACATAATGTCCTAAACTTTCTAGCAACTAACACGTTTGGTCATTTGATATAAAGTTTTAGCAAGATCCTCTTCAACTAATACCCCATTAACTACAAAACCTTTTCAAAGAGTTATGAATTAATCAAGAAACCCGTTTGATGATATAAAATTTGAATTCACTCTCCCCCTAAATCAATGACCCGTATTCTAGTTAAAGATTTGTAGTCGTTGATTGAGTGACAAATTTTATGCATAATCCAAGTTTAAACAAATTTCATACAACATATATTCACCAAGTGTCTCACAAATAATTTTCAAAAGAATCATAGAATGAAAACTATTTGCATGCAAAGAAGATTTCTCTTCTTTTTCAAGAAATTATGCACTGATACGTACATCAGATCGAAGAAACATGGATATAAAGTAATCCATGCCCAGGTGAACATCACCCAGTTGGAGGAACAGCCGTCATTTTGGTGACGTGCTTTCCCCATTTTGAAGCGCGGGTTGCTATCTAAAGTAATAGCAAGCCATTTAGACATGTTTTAACCATCCATTTTAACTTCTGCTCGAGCTTCATTTAAAGACCCGTGCCATTATTGAATGACATTTCTAAGTCCGTAAATGTTATCAATAAACAGAAGACATGCCTAGGTGAAACTATTTTTGGTCTTTTCTGATTTTTTAATTTTTATGGTTTTTCTGATTTTACGTTTCTCTATTTACAATTAGCAAGATTTCTATATATATCTATTCACAAAAAGGTATAAGATATGAAAAAGAATGTAAGAAGCAAAATATATACAAGGATACGAACCGAAAACCATTACTCCTCAGCATCCTGAGTCTTTTCCACTTCCATCATTTAACTTGCTGAAGAGTAATGTGAGCACTTTTAACTTAGGGATTAATTCAGGCTATTCACTCTCCCCTAATTAGTGCTCTCCCCCAATCTGACAACCTTTCTGATGAACACCCATAATAGAAGAAAGAATTTGGATGAATGCCCATAATATGAAGAAGTCTTTTGATAACCGAATGCACGCCGTCTTTAGTCTTCTAACACATAGCGGAGAATGTAGAGAAGACTGTAGACTCGACCTTCTTCAAGATTGCCCAATATGGAGGAATAGAATACCAACCGCCTTCATCTCACCAAATGCCTTCCAGTAACCTTACATGTAACCCATCAACCCGCAGTATACACATGAGATGATAACACCCAACCGAGAATGAAGAATAGACTGACGACTCGACCTTCTTCAGTCTTTAGTATAACACCAACGTAACAAGTTGAACCACTGATCATCTATAGAATGTATCCATACTGGATATTAAGCCCTGATCACGTGAACCTGTTGTGCGTCCTTGATGTACACATTCTCTCTCCCCTGATGGTTACGATTAATCAGCCCATGACGTAAAATCGAAACGATAATACCAAGGAAACACGTTGAACCACTGATCTTCTCTGCGGTTATCAACACCGGAATAATCTTCAACTCGGAAGCAGTGTAAAGCCCGATCACGTGAACCTGTTGTGCGTCCTTGGTGTACACATTTCTCTCCCCCATGATGGTTACTATTAATCGGAATCATCATCATTATGTGTACATGTAGCCTGATGACGTATACATGAAGCATTGACTAGAAACCCTTTGTTGCTGATTGTATCAACCCGTGAGACTATGTCGATTAGCATTCCATGACCATGTTCTTCAACACCTTGATAGACGGAAGAAGTAGTGTTGGAGAAACATGGTTTGCACGACTCCTGAACTGACGTATTCAGGAGTCGTATGACCATTTCTCAATCATCAATCAACATGTAGAGTCATATTCACCCTTTCCCCCCCCCCTCAAAAATTGCATATGCCTGCCAACTGCAATTTTTGATTGAATATGTGAATAAAAGTATACTCCAATATGCGCCGATCCACTTGAAGACTGAATAAGCACGGAAAGAGCATGAAACTTGTTGACGAGAATGGCCATAAATAAGAAGATTCCTCTTCTTTTGAAGATAAAGTGCACTCAAGCGTACACTTTTCTTTTCTTTGAAGAACGAGGCCTGAACTGAGGTATTCAGACGTCATAATGTTGAAGAGCGAGGCCTGCACTGATGTGTACAGACGTCATTATGATGAAGAGCGAGGCCTGCACTGATGTGTACAGACGTCATTATCTCTCTCTTTTTACTTCATCTCTCATCTAACTCGTTACCAACCCCATTATCATTATGTCGGCTTGATGTCATGACCACTGATGGAGAAAAACCCAATATGATGAACTTGAGACTGAAGTAACATAACCCGAACTTGTGACTTAAACTTGCACTAATGTGTGACAAAGAGCGGTGTAGAGACTTCGTGCAACATCGAATCCCTAAGTACTCTATACTCTTCAACCAACCAACCATCAAGTATAAGACGTACATCACCTCTTGGATATCCACAACTTCGTGTGACACTGAGCACTACAACGTGACTCCTTAAAGTGATAGTTATTTTGCAATAGAGAGAAAGAAAAAATAACTAGATATCCAAGTCCTCGTCATTGTAACTGTCGAAAGCTCAAACAAGGATCTCGAAGAATCTTCATCCAACCTCCCCGATATCTTCAGATACTAAGTACACGCACCTATGAAATTTCACTTCAGCCTCAAATAAATAATATTGAACTAACCCCGTAGTCACATCTTGTCAATTAAATGCCTCGATCCAGCCATTTGTGATGTTATAGCTGAACTTTAATAATGGTTTTAACCCGATCATGGTCAAGAGCTCATAGCCCATCATCACGGGATTTTACAAATCTATGATTTAAACCGAGAAATAAGTTCTTTCGCGGGATTTTACAAAACCAAGAAGAAACCGTGAGACAGTAACAGATTGAATGTGGCATGACTGATTTGGTTTTGGTGAACATCAGTCTGGGTTAAGAGTATCTTGTGAGAATTACAGATCACATCACAACTTTTAAAACCTTTGTCCAACTAACCAACCTTGTACACAGATTAGTGACCACTTGATGAAGGAAACCCGATATACCAATACTGAAAACTGAAGTAGAAGTCCCCAAATTTGTTACTTAAGCTTGCACTAATGTTGGAAGAACGGTGTAGAGAATTAATGCTCCAAGCAAATCTCTAAGTGCTCAATACCCAACCAAAGTATGAGACATTAACACCTCTTGCGATTATCGACAACGTCATTGACGTGTGACACTGAGTACTCCAATAACTCTTAAGTGATAGTTACCCCAACTGCTGGTAACTAGATAACCCAAGTCCTCAACTTATATCTTAAGCACGAGTAAGTTATCATTGAAATCATGCATCCAACCAACTCCGACTTCAAGATAATATAAGTAGACGCCTTCGTGAAATTCAACTTCAATCTCAAATAAAGAATACCAAATTAACTTCATGATCATCTTGTGTTGTTGACTAGTCAAAGGGAGAAGAAACATGCGCTAATTCTTAGCAGTGCCCATGACTCATAGTCAGTCCTATCAAACAAAGCTGTCTGACCCAGCTACTTGGATGTTATCAGGTGCAGTGCATGGAATAGTTGTCGTACTGTGTACAGGATTTTACAGCTCTTGAGATTTAACCGAGAAATAAATTCAAGAACAAACTGTACAACAGTAAGTATCAAACTGTTGAAATCTTAGGCAATTTGCTAAGACCCAAACCACTGAAAGCTAAACCACTGAAACTGGAACCGCTAATATTCAAACTGCTGGAGACTGAACCACTGAATCCTGAATCGCTACGATCTGACCCGCTGTAACCGAAACTGCTAAGATTCAAACCGCTGGAGACTGAACCGATACGATCTGACCCGCTGTAACCGGAACCGCTAAAATTCACATCGCTGGAGACGGAACTTCTAGGAAACTTGCGATAATTCTCCCCCTCAAAAAGGACATGAAATGACCTTTTTGCCAAAGCTGAGAGTCCGTGATGTTTGTGAATTTGACAGGCACAAAACATGGAAAGAGACAAATGAAACTACTGCAACGAAGATGGTGATTAAGACTCTCTTGTAGTAACCCCTCATTAGTGTGTATCGGGTTAAAACACGTCTCTGAACAAATCACCTCTTGTCTTTAAGTCTGACTACCTCTTGAGAAGATCTTGTACTACAATCCCATTAGAAGCTTGAGAAACAACAATCACTTGATGAAGCTTGATAAAGGACAAGTTCGCGACTTATACTTGCACTTAATTTGTGATGTAGAACCTATATTGAGCACAACAACGTAACTCCTTTAAATATAGGTAGTGATATATACCCAACCTTCCATCCTTTATTGTATATATCCATTTCTTGAAGATCCAAGTCTAATCATCCAAACTTGTGATTTAGAACCTATATTGAGCACAAGAACGTAACTCCTTTAAATATAGGTAGTGATATATACCCAACCTTCCATCCTTTATTGTATATATCCACTTCTTGAACATCCAAGTCTAATCACCCTAAATATGCTTGAGCAAGGGTCATCAAACATCGTGCATCCATCCACCCCGAGATGTTTGTGACACTAAGTACACCAACCCGTGAATTAACAAACCAATCAAGTTACCATAACTTCCCAATTCCTGCCGATCTTGAAGCACAAACATATCCCCGAAAAAAAATAGTCAAACCCCGTAAGTTTTATTATGTCAAAATCCATGTCCATCCTACTTGTTCAAAATTAATTTCACGGGATTTTACAACTCTTGTGATTTAAACCGAGAAATCGAATCTTTCGCGGGATTTTCTAAAATCACCAAGAGAAACCGTGAAATCAACAAGAACATCTAAGAGTGAGTTGCACTACTAATCTTCACAATTCAAGTCAAAGAAGTCAAATCTCAACTTGATCACATCGCAACAAGTCAAATCGCAGTTTGTCTAATCGCAACAAGTCAAATCGCAATCAACCAAATTGCAATAAGTCAAATCGCAAGTGTCAACTCGCAACGTCAAACCGCAACTGGTCAAATCGCAATCACTCAAATCGTAACAAGTCAAATAGTAACTTTTCAACTCGCAATTATTCAAGTTGCAATTAGACAACTATAACTCAAATTGCAAAGATCAACTCGTAGGCTCACTCAAATAGGACAATGCTGCCAAGTCTACAACTCTGAAATCATGTCGACATTCATATACCCCAATACTAGCCGAGACGTGTGTATCCCTGTGAACTTTTATACGACCAAAGTACCACTCCATAGCACCACTCTTTTTCACCAAATAATTTACCAAAAATTAGCACAATGCATTTTAAGAGTACATTGGTAAATATATTCAGTTCAGCCCAATTTAATATTAGACAAGTGTTTCGGACCAAATCAAACTTATAATCCCGTGTGATATTGAAGATAGGTCCATTTTAGTCCAATGTTCCAAGCCTTTAATTAGAGTACCACAAGAGTCAAGGCCCAATCAAGTGGCCGGTCCAATAAAGATAACATCCTCATTCTCGGCCCAGTGAGAGTTCAACATCAAGCCCATACCAATTTAACCTTAGTCAATTGTGTATAAAACACACCTTAATCCTAAATTAGTCAAACCCTAATCTCATAGTTACATCCGCCTCTTTCTCCTTCCTTTAGCTCAGCCACCAACAACACTAACCTTAACCCTAATTGTCCGGTATCTATAAGCCACTTAAACTCAACTTAATCCAACCCTAATCATAATCTCACCAAACAATTATCCGCCTCTCTCATCTCTGTCCAAAAGAAAACGCAGCATCCAATTATCCACCCTCCTCTTCATTTCACTCAGCCGCGCATCACCTCAAAATTAACGCTAGCACCAGCCTTATTACTCCATTAAACAATCCCACTAATCACAAACACAAACGCAACTCGATTCATCTTAAGACACCACACCAAGCAAGAACCGTGGCTCAATAATCACGTCAAGATCTCCATAAGGAGGTCTCGGGTAAGGTGTAATAATTTGTTATCGTTTTTCAGTTAACGAACCAAAGAAAGAATGTAACATACTTGCTATAATTCTTTCTTTCTATTCGGATAACACCAAAGTCACAGATCGATGATGATTTTCTTCTCGTGTTCTTGATCTTTGAGGTCGAATAAACTTGTGTTCTACACGAAAGATAAACTGAGATCTTGTTGATTTTCATTTTGTGTTCATGAGCTGTGATGATAATGATGTTTATATTATCGAGTCTTGGTTAAATAAGATGAGTGTTGGGGAGTGACTTGTGAGGGTATTAGAGGTTGTGTCTAGCTTTAGGATGTTGCTGGTTACAGTTTTCATTTTTAAGAAAAGAAAACTGAGGTTGTGGAGAGATGACGGTAACTGAGGTCTAGGAGAGATTGTGGACTGATATTATAGACCTGTTCTTGTACATTCTTTTCTGTTCATTTAGATTTATAATCTTGGACCGATGATGGTTACATAACTGAGGTTCACGCAGAGACACTGTGTTTGGTATTTGGGTAGTTTGTGGTCGTGGTTTTTAATCTGCTTCATCTTATTTCTTTTTTCTTTTTGAGTTTTCTTGACTAGTCAACACCAGTGGCACACCGCTGCAGTCACTAAACCGCTGCAGTCACTAAACCGCCAGAGTCAATAAACCGCCAGAGTCAATAAACCGCCAGTCAATAAACCGCTGCAGTCACTAAACCGCCAGTCAATAAACCGCCAGAGTCAATAAACCGCCAGTCAATAAACCGCCACAGTCAATGAACCGCCTGTCAATAAGCCGCTAGGACAAGTCAAACTGCTGTTGACTGGTCAAACAGTCAAACCGCTGGAGCATCAAGCCAAACTAGTCACTTTCAGTACTTTTGTCTTCTTTCCGGTTTTGGTTAAGCTCCAAACTGCAATTCTTAGACCAATCAAACCGCTACATAGAAGTCCTACAAACCAAAACCAATGTTTTCTCCTTCTTGAGTACAAACCGCCAGCTAGAACAACACTTTAGAGCTCAGATTTTACCACAGATAAGCCAAAAAAAAACTTGAGATACTCAAGAGTTAGAGCCAAAGAAGAAAACAAAGAGAAAAGAGAACCACCAAAGTATTAACACCCAAATCTCAAAGCTGTTAACGCCCAACACCCAAATCCAAGCTTATGCGATCCAACACATTAAATATCTAAGGCCCAATAAACAAAGGAAGGTGCACAACAATACAGTTTGAACAAAACTGTACCCACTTCAAATGAGAGACAAATATATATATCACACAAGATATCTTGAACCAAAAGAAATGAGTACGAGAAACAAGCAAACCACGATTCGAACCAAAAATGAAAGAGAAAAAAAAAAAAAAAAAAAAAAAAAAACCTCAAACCAGTAGCAGCCCAACATTTGCCAACATCAAGTATTACCCAACTTTCACTTGAGGCCCACCATTAATATTGTAAACAAAAAACAGATCATGAGAAAAAAAACAGATTGGAATATTGGTTCGAACCAAAAGAGAAAAAAAAGCCACAAATCCAATTGTACACACAATCAATCGAACCTAACCATGGCTCTTGATACCAATTGTAAGATATGAACATCTTGATTGTGTGCTTGATTCGGGTGGTCTTGGATCTTGAAAGATCAAGAAACCCATGGTAGATTTGTTAGGTGAAAGATAAACTAGAGAGAGAGAGTGGGAAAACACAAAAACTGGAAAATTAGATTAAGTGCAAAGTGAGTTCCACCCTTCCCTTGTGTGGGAAGGGTTATATATATAGTACCTAATATTGTGCCCCTAGTGGGCTGTGGAGTGAGCTGACAGTGGGGAAAGCCCCGACCCACTCCACAAATATATTTAACTACACTAATAATACTAATAATACTGATAGTACTAAACTAATATAAATAAGCCTACGAGCTATGTGAATGCTAAATAGATGCTCGGGGTGACCGAGCCTTCATCTGAATATTTATATTCCTAACATCATATAATGCATTAAGCATTAGTTCATTCATACCTTAAGTGATTTGAGTTGTAGAAATAGATATTTACAACTAAATACTTGTTTACGTCATAATTTTCCGATTAATGATTTTACATTTTGTGATTATCAAAACGTAGAGATATCGAAAAATATTAATAACGTGTTTAGGCATTATTTATATCAAAAATCTCCCCCTTTTTGATGATTACAAAATCTAAACTCATTAAATCTAAAAATTAGTTTTTAGACAAGTATTTAGTGAGTTTACATCTATTTCTCCCCCTTTTTGTAGAATCAAAAAGGTTAACCGACAAGTTTTATTGGAAAAAGTGTCGTATGAGAACTCCCCCTTGATGTGTACTCCCCCTCGTTTGGGGGCACCAAGGAAACGAGCTATGGAACGCTTGCAAGAAAAATATTAGAAGCACAAGTATATGCAACATAAGGCATGCAAACATTCAAACAAAACAACTAATGATACTACAAGTATATGTAACATAAGGCATGCAAACATTCAAACAATAAGCAAGCATATAGAATGAGATCATGCATTTAATAAAGTGTTGTGTATAAATACACAACCAAGTGAATTACAACATAAGGCATGCAAACATTCAAACAAAACAACTAATGATACTACATAATCATCCCAAAAGCACATGATTCCCATAAAGCTTGCAACCAAAAAGAAGAGGTGGTGGTGGTGATGGGTTGGTTAATATGTGCTCAATGTATGAGTAGTGATATATGGTGGGGATGTTGTTGGTGGTGGTGTTGTCTTCTTTAGTGAGGTCAATGAGAAGGTGTTTGTTGAAGTGGTCATTTATGGGTGATATGATGACTATTTTGTGTTTCTTGGAGGAATTGGAAATGGAGGATTTTGGTGATAGCATGGTGTCTTGGGTTTTAAATTTGGAGGGAATTTTTGTTATGAAAGTGTGGTTGTTTTGGGTAAGGTTTTGAGGTTTAGTGATAATATTCCAAACTCAGATGGGTTTAATAAAGGTAAGTGTAGGGGTCAATTTTTGAGTTGTGTTTGCAGCAAGCTTTATTTGAATCATGTTCATTTGGAATGGTTTAATAGTAGCAATAACATGTTAAGAGGAACAATGTTTATATGTAGACTACTAAGATCATATTTTAAGCATGTCATAGGCATATATACATATATATATCACAATGAAACAAAAAGATGAAACAACACATCTATAGCAAACTATGGAATATAAAGACAACAATCATGGCAAACAACAATCATGGCAAACACATAGCAAGACATATATATGCATAGCAGAAATATTTAAAACAAGCAAATAATCTATTCATGCATTCAAGATGATCATGTATAACACATGAATCATCATTATATCACACAAAATGCTTAAAACATAAGAATTACAACATAAGTAAAGATACTAATAGTCTTAATATTGCCAAAGAGGGTGATTGGGCTTGCTTGCGAAAAAAAAAATTTGTTTTGGGGCGGAACGCATGTGGATAGGGCTTAGTTATTTGATGGTGAGGGAAAGTTTGATGGTTGACCAAAATGATGAGGATTTTCGAAGGTTTCATGGGAGTTGGTTTGAGGTTGAGATGTGTTGATTGGAATGAAGGTGGAGGTTGAGGTTGTTATTTGGGATGGATGTTTGGTCATGCAACATAGGAGTAACATGTGAGTTGGTAGGAGGTGGTGGTGATACTCTTGGTGGTTTAGACATCTATGGTGTTGATGGGTGTGAAGGTATGGAGGATGAAGGTGTATTTTGGGGAGTAAAGGTGAATGGTTGGTTGTTATGATGAGGTTTGTGAAAGGGTTCATTGGAATGAGCTTGAGGATTAGGAGTATAGTTGGGAACAAATGTGGGTGGAGGTGTTGGTTGTTTAGCCACATCATTTGTTGTGATGGACTTGTTTTGGGGGTTTGGTTTTCTTCTCCAACTGAGTTTTATGGTCATCCTTGTTAGCTTTGAGGTTTTTGGTTTTGGTTTGATGGGAGAAGACATGATGGGGTGAGTTAAAAATGGTGATGAAAGGGATTATTTATAGTGGAGGTTTGAGGTTGTTTAAGGATGGATAAAGGTGTTTGGATGATAGGGACAAAGTGTGTTTGTGAATTTGGGGAAGTGCAGGATGAAATGGGCTAAAAAGCAGAAAAAAAAATTTCTGTGAACCCGTCCAGCAGATGGCCGGTCCCCTTAATTGGGGCCGGTCCCCTTAATAATTAAGGGGGCCGCCTTATCAATTAAGGGGGCCGCCCATCTGGTGTCTTTCTGAGTTCCAGAAATGAGTTTTTCTGCAGAGATGGGTAAGGAGGGCTATGTTTTGAGCTTTTGGTTTCAGGCAAGTCCCACTCTTTGAGGCAATAAAGTATGTATTATGCATGCAAGTCATATTAATTAAAGGGATTAAGCAAACAAGTAATTTCATATATCATGCAAACATACTCATCAAGCAAGTAATATCATCTATCATGTAATATCATCAAGCAAGTAATATCATCTAGCATGTAAACATACTCATCAAGCAAGTAATATATATGAACTAGGAAACAATAAACTACACCAAGTATTTTCTTAATTATATGTGCCTATGTGAGGGATCCCAATGAAACAATAAACTACACCAATTAATGAACTATTAGAGGGATCCTACAGTGTGCCTATGTGAAATAAATGGGAACTTAAGATAGCATGGCCTTCTAGATTTGTTACAAACAAAATCTTAATAGACAAACCATGGTCCGCTTGATTTGCCTTAGTTCACTTTTAAATGTCATGTATATAAATATAGATGACAAATATGAGATCACTATGCATGATTTAAAAAAAAAAATGTTTTTAGCATTATTCAACAATGTTTGAAAGTGGGTTTTTATGTAGATGTTAAAGTTATTTGAATAAAATAGATTGGGTTTTATTTAAAAATGTGTTTATGAAGAATGAGTAAAAAGAAATTCCCAATCTTTGACTTTGATCAAAATAGGATTATGGAAAAAAAATGAGATAGTAAAACATGTTAATAGAAAGATGACATAATCTTTTGAAAAATCATTTTTCCAAAATGTGAAGTTTTTGCATATTTTGAAAACAAATAACATTAATGAAAAAATGGTTGTTAATGATCTCATGCTCAAGGGAATTGGTTAAGGCTATTGTCACATGCTACCCTTTTCTACATATCCTATGGTCATAAGGAAGTGACGACTAAATTCTATAGGTTTGATGTGAGAGTGTTGAATGGGGTATAACCTAACATCTATAGCTCCTTTGTTGTCCCACACTTATCTAACTTAATGCCATAATCTCCGAGAGCTTGTTTCATCCATAGTTTTCTAATCCTACTTCTATGTTAATGATTAATCCACTCAACTCATTTCACTTCATCACCATGAGTTTTCTAAAAGTGGACATAGAAGATTTCCATTTTAAAAGGTATTGCTAAAGAGGGCCAAAGGGAAAATAACTAGTGACTCTAGGTTATTCATATAAGCTATTATGTGTATATATATATATAACTAGGCATTACGAGCTAAATAGGCATGAAATAACTAGTCATTAATCTAAGCATATATTATAACACCAAACTTAAAAAGAAAGCGTACCTTTTAGTCTTCAGTAGATTATTCTTCAAACGCTTCAAAGTGTTTAGGTTGACTTGTAGAAGTCAATCAAAGAGGAGATGCCGATTTCCCAATGAGTTAGCAATTTAGCCACTTGGTCCCCATTGTCTCATTGATCCAAAGTTGTTTGAACCAAACATGGGTTGCAATTGACTAGGATGCATATATGGTGGAAGTATTCCCCAAGGATTGAAGCTTGGTGGATTTGGATAATTCCACATTGGGTAATTATTATTATTATGAGGGTTTTGTCGATTTTTATTTCTTCTAGGTTGAGGAGATTTAGGTCGAGAGTGAGGATTATGTGGTCTTCTTAAGGGAGGTGTTTTTTTATCTTAATTTCGGTTTAGAAAATCCGGTTTTGGCTTTTAATGATGGTTTATAAAAACTTTTTACTTCCTCGTCACTCGAAATAGGTATTTTTCTATCTTTAATAAGTATATACTTAGGTTTTGACTCTAATGGTTTTTGTTCACTAGATTGACATTCAAACTTAACATTTTTATTTTCACTTGTTGAAACATTATTTGAATTAAATCCTAGTCCGGTTTTATCTCCCGATGCTCTTTGAATGCTTATTATTTCCCTAAGTGAATTACTACTATTTTCAAATTTTTTAAGTTTACAAATTTCTTCCTTAAGTATTTCGTTTTTATTTTTAGTTTCTTGACATGTTTTACATTCAAAAACTTCTTTACCTTTTTCTAAGTAATGTAGTTTAATTTTTAATTCTAGTATTTCTTTTTCTAATTTGTTATTTATGAGTTTTAGTGATTTATTTTTACTCATTACTTTTTGACCTAATATGCATAACCTATTATATTCGTTATCTAGGTCTTTTTCATCTAATGATAAATTTTCATCACTAAAGTATTCGGTTTTGGAACGTACCTCATTCGATGTCTTAGCCATAAGACATTTCTCCTCCTTTGTAGTCTCTTTTTCATCTTCATCACTATCATTTCATGCTCCTCCAATGAACCCCTTTTGATTTTCCTCCTTTGACATCATTGGACATCTTCCAATGAGATGATTTGGATCACCGCACTTAAAACACTTCCTCTCACTCTTGCTACCTTTGTCGTCTTTGTTTCTTTGGAATGTCTTTCTTTCGTCATATGGTTGTCTAACGAATCTTCCTCGTCTTTTGAAGAACTTATTGAAGTCTCTTACGGCCATGGCATATTCTTCATCATCACTTTCGGAGGTTGAGCTATCCTCGTCACTTGATGTTTTCCTAGCTTTCAACGCGATTGACTTGCTTTGTTCTTTCTTTCCTTTGATCATCTCGGAGTCTTTCTTGATTATTGCTTCGTGGACCTTCAAGTTGCCAATCAACTCGTCGAGTTGAAGACTTGACAAGTTCTTCGATTCTTCAATCGCCGTAACTTTAGCTCGCCATTTTGGATGAAGAGACCTAAGAAATTTCCTGACAAAATTCTTACTAGAAAAACTCTCATCAAGTGCCTTTAAACTTGTGATGATTGTGTTAAACCTAGCAAACGCATTATCAATTGATTCCTCTTCCGGAATCGTGAATTGTTCATATTGTTGAACAAGAAGATCTATTTTATTATCTTTGACTTAACTATTACCTTGGTGAGTTATTAGTAAAGAGTTCCAAATTTCTTTTGCAGTTTCGCACATAAAAATTCTTTCGTATTCTTTACGTGGTAACGCATTATAAATAACCATTTTAGCCTCATTATTTTTAGAAAGTTTTCTTTTTAAATCATCATTGTGTTTTTCAAAAGATACTACTTCATCCTTTTTAGTTTCTAAATTATATTGAATAGGTAAAAAATCACCATTAGTAATAACATGCCAAAGATCTAGATCTTTTGACTTCACATAAGTTTCGAATCGATTTTTCCAATATAAAAATCCATCACTTTCAAATAGTGGTGGTCTTTGCATAGATTGCCCTTCTAAATATTTTTCAGATTCCATAGATCGTTTCAAGTTTTAAAATACAGTTTATTTTAAAAATCTTGTTTGACGTGGCTCTTGATACCAATTGTGGAAAACTAGAAGGGGGGTTGAATAGTTTTACGTCTTTTTAAATTTTATTTTGAAAACTTTTGTTTACTTTTAAAAACTTCGATTCGATATTATGTAACTTCAATTCTTAAACAATATGAACAAGTATAGATAAATATAAGTAAGTAATGCAAGTAAAGTAAAGTAAATCAAATGAAAGATAGAGATGGAAAGATCTAACCGAGACACAAGAGATTTATAGTGGTTCGGCTACAAGGTCACCTTCCTTGCCCTACTCCACTCCCCGAGCACCTAACTCGAGAGTTTTCTTCACTATGTCAACAAGCTCCCTTATGGCGGAGAAAACCTTACACAAATTTAGCTTACACCGGCTTAACGACACAAAGCTAGATGTCGGGTTCTAATCGTAGCTAGAACCAATCTCACAACTTGTACACAACTTAATCACACCTTCTTCACAACTTCTTCTTCACGACTTCTTCTTCATGACTACTTCCTCACGACTACTTCTTCAAGACTACTTCACGACTTATTCACAACTTCTTCACAACTTATATACTACGGCTTCACACCTTCTTCACAACTTAGCACAACCTATGTACACTTCTACTTCTTCACACCTTCACTACTTACACACCTTAACTATACAACTTCACTACTTACACACTAACCTATCCCAAATAATTATACACACAACTATCTAACAAATATACAACTTATATACAAATGAATGATGACACACACAACTTAGATAGCTAAGTTGCAATACTTCTTCTCTAGATGTTGAAGGAGTATTCTTCTTTTGCACTTGAATGTAGGAAGCTTGGATCACTTAGAAACCAATGCTTAATAAGATATGATCAAAGGATTTTGAAATGTATATACAAGGATTTAAAACAGAAAGTTTTAGTGTGCAAAAGGTGAGTAAAAATCCAGGGGAAGGCTGGTATTTATAGGAGAAAAATCTGGACAGCTGGAGCCTACTGGAGCGTGGCCGGCCCCCTTAAATAGGGGGCGGTCCCCTTAATTTTAAGGGGGCCGCCTAGTAAAATTAAGAGGGCCGCCCTTGCTAAACGTTGGCCAGTTTTGTCCTTTTGTGGGGAAGGTTTTTCTGGAACATTTTAACTGATTTTGGTTAAAAATTTGAATTCATATTTTTATAAAAGATTAAACATTTTTATTTAATACCAAAAATGTTTTTCTAAAAGATATAAAATGTTTTTGACATTTTATAAAAAATCTAGTGTTTAAGAAAATGTTCCTTTGATCATATAATGCATTAAGCATTAGTTCATTCATACCTTAAGTGATTTGAGTTGTAGAAATAGATATTTACAACTAAATACTTGTTTACGTCATAATTTTCCGATTAATGATTTTACATTTTGTGATTATCAAAACGTAGAGATATCGAGAAATATTAATAACGTGTTTAGGCATTATTTATATCAACAAAAAGATTGATTCAAGTGATGAAAATTGCTTCAAAACAAAACTTTGCAGATCTACTTACAAAAGCTTTTGATGTTAAAAGGTTCAACTACTTGGTAGCAAGTATTGGAATGCTTAATCTTTAAGTTTTTCAAAATAATGTGTTTTTGTATATAAGCTTTTAATTGTACTGATGGTTTAAAATATACTACTATTAGTTAAAGATTGTATTACTAGTATAAATCTTTGATTGAATGATACTGTTAGTCATTTATTTTATGATACTGCTAGTTAATAGCAAGGTTCTGTTAATGAAATCAAGGTACTGCTAGTACAAACGAAAGTTTCTTGGTTTTAGACTAACTGTTTCAGGTATGAACAAGGAACAACATGAAAAGTCAGAAGTGAAATGGAAGAATCAGAATGAATGTTTACCTGCTGACATAACAGGCTTATGATGGACTGAGTTTGGGAGTTTTTAACAAAGGCTAACACCTAAGTTAACTAATTCTTTAAAACTGCTTTCTTGAAACCTGGTTATTGTATTTCACATTGACTTAATGGATTAGTTGATCAGAAAGTAACTGATACAACTCACTTTCTATCATTTTATACTTTTAAGTATAATGTGTAAGTCTAAGGACATCTGATAGAAAGAACAGCTAGTGAAAGTGAATCTAACACTTGTGTTAGAGGTAACAATTACTATGAGCTGGAAACCCTGTCAAGAAAATCTTTTGAATAGATTTATCTTTACACAGGCAGTTATTTATAACTGAAAATCATTGGTTCTCACACAACCAGAGGTTGCATTAAACCGAAATTAAGATTGAGTGTCTGTTATACACTTAATCCTTTCAAAATGGTTGGAAGCAGTATGATTTTTCAATTCTAAAACCATGAACATATTGCTAAGGCAAAAGTTTCTTAAAAAGGATTTTTCAATGGACTCACAAAAACCATCCATTGATGGACCATGAGTCAAATGTCCAATGAATCACCTCTCATAGGAGTTAACACACCTAGAAGTGATGAGGGCAGCAACTTAAACTCTTAAGGAATTGATGGCCAACATGTACAATATTGTCTGAAAACAAGTTCAAACTGATACATCAGGTGATATGAAGAGAAGTTCTTTAGTACATAGTGAGATCTTCCAAACAAGGGGAGGTAAAAATGTTATTTGAATCTCAGGGGAGGGAAACAAACATCTCAGGGGAGGAAATAATTGCCCAGAAAAGGAAGATAATCCAATAGAAGGAAGGAGAAGACAAGAGCATACAAGATGATGACATAGAGGTTGAAAATGATAAGAATAGATCATATATTCAGAAGGGATGAAGCATTCCTAAAGGAGAAAGTTCTATCTAGATCAAACGAAGGAAAGTTTCAATTTCAGTTCATTATGTTTGTTCATCACTTGCAAAGGCATGCTGATAGATGATTTCACTTGTTGAAACAAGCATCCAAGATACACAGCATCATTGCCTCTTATAATTCTTCCATCCAAGGAAATTGCACCATCTTTTAGTCCAATATTGGTTCAATGTTTGATATTGATATTGCTAAAGTCAAAGTCAAAAGAAAACAAGCAGATGAGTTCAGAATAGAAGAAATAGATTCATGAAGTGTTTGAAAGATCTTCACAAGTCCTCATTTAATTCAGAAAAACATGTTTGAATTAATTCACATGTTTAGGGGAGGATTGTTAGGAATTAAATATTCATGAAGTACAAGTATCGGGAAATACTCTAAGTATGATACTGCTGCTAGTTGAAGATCAAGGTACTGCTAGAGCAAGAAAGGTACTGCTAGACCAAGATCAAGGAAGGTACTGCTAGTACAAGTTCAAATGTACGGTTAGTGCAAAATGGTACTGCTGGTCAGTGAGTCATCCTGCTGCTAAGAGGATAAGATTGAAGAAGATATTATTTGTGTGAGTCACTCTTATACAAAAATAATATCTAGATATGTTCTCAGTCAACAAGTTGGTGCATGTGCTTTCATTAATTCATTTGAACAACTTGAAAGACATAATCTTCCATACGCTAGCTCGACATGACCTTTGTAAGACATGTGTTGATTAGACTTAAAGTAATGTTGTAATTAGATCTTTTGGACTATAAAAGAGATCTAAGACTAGTGTTTTGAGTAGTGTGCTTAATATTGAGAATGTTTAACTTTGTTAAAACATATAACAGCTAGAACAAGAACTTAGAACATCACAACTCATACACATCGAACCTTTGTAATAATATTTTGAATAATATTAATCGTTTGGTGATATCCTTATATGTGTTCTTTGTTAATCTCTCAAGCATAAACACGAATCCATTTCCATATCTAAATAAACCTTCTAAGTGTATTTAAGTAGATTCCGCATACTTGATTACACTAGCTCAAAGTATCATATACACGAAGAAACAAAGGTTTAACCACCTTTAACAGTGTCACGAATCCTCTCACTAGGAATGAAAAACTAATAGAAGATGTAAGGAAGCTAGAGTTAGACAATTTAGGCTATAAAGTAGGCTTAAAATTTGTTGAGCAAAAACTTGAACTCTTTAAAGAGAATGAGTCAGAGTATGTAGAGAAAGTTAATGTTCTTGAAATTAAGCTTTATGTTAAAGAGAATGTCATTAGTGAACTTACTAAAAGATTAAAACAGGCTCAAAAAGAAAAAGATGCAGCTTATCAGGAAAAAGAAAAACATCAAGTTAAAGTAAATAAGCTTGAATTTGCATCTGAAAGTGTAAATAAGACAATTGAGTGTCAAATGATGAGGAGAGGTAGTGGTATATGTTATAATGAAGTTCCTCCTTCAATAAAAGGAAAGTATGTACCTCCTATATCTGAATTTTCTTGTTTAGTTGAGTTTGATGATAAGTCTTTAGGTGAGAATAGTAAGTCTATTGAGGAGAAACCTAAGGTTGAAAAGACATATACTGATGCACCTATCATTGAAGATTGGGTATCATGATGATGATGTGGAACAGGTGAAGTCTACACCTAAGGTTGAAAGGAACACAGTTAAGCCTAGTGTTGAACAAATTAAGTTTGTCAAACCTAGGTTTGGTGATAAGGTGCCTAGGAAAATTGTTGAATACACTGAGCAAACTAGGGAGTACACTAATAGGCCTAGAGGTAACAAGAGGAATTGGAATAACATGATGTCACAAAGATTAGGGAATGACTTTGTGATGTTTAACAAGACTTGTTATCACTGTGGTAGTTTTGAACATTTACAGGAAAATTGTTATTACTATCAAAAACCTGTTTGGAACTATGCTAAGAGGGTGAATCATCAAAATTTTGCTCAAAACACTTACCCCTTTGCTAAAAGAAAGATGGTTCCAGCAGCAGTACAAATGAGATCTGGTTTAGTATTAGTTAAAACTGCCAAGCAAAATGTTTCTAAACCAGCAGTATTAACTAATACTGCTAGATCAGTTAGTACTGCTTTCACAAAAGGGACAGTGAATGGTGCTAAACAATTGACAAAGTTTTCAAATAAAGCACATTCAACTGTAAAAAGGCCCATTCAAAAGAATACAACAATTAGTGCTGCTAAGGCAAAAGCAGTAGTTACTACTAGGGGTGAGCAAAACCAACCGAAACCGAGTGTCCCGATACCGAATTAGTGAAAGTCGGGTCGGTACTCAGTTTTAATTTTTAGTGAAAGTCGGTTTCGGGTCGGGTCGGGTTGAAAACCGACATTATCCCGACAAAACCGAGTGTCCCGATTCCCTTTTATATATAACCCTTTTTCACTTTTTCAGTACATACCAACTCACTCAGATCTATATCCCTAATCCCTCCCAACATTATCCCGCCCCCATCTTTCCCAACTCAGATCTACACAGCTCAATCGATCTCATCTCCATCATCATAACCCAATCAATCGTCTCATCTCCATCAATAGACGATATACAGCTCAATCGATCTCATCTATGAATAACTAATGAAGAACAAAGAGAGTGTAGGTTTCAAGGTGTCTTAGTTTTGTTGTTGTTGTGTCTTTAGTTTTGTTGTTGTTGTGTCTTTATGTTCGAAAAAAAAAGAAGGTGAACTTCTTATAGATCGATGATGATGCATAACTTTCGTTTGCTTGACCTTTGATGGTCTTGATTTATCTTTGAATGGCACGAAAGAAAGATGGCTGAGATCTATTTAATTATAGTTTAGTGTATAAATGGTTGTGGTATAGGTAGTCAGTGGTGGTGGTTTCACTGTTAACTTTGTGAGGTGCTTGTATGAATCTTATGGTTTCACACTTTCACTGATAAGAATTGATTTTAATCAAAATCAGTTTTGATATACTCGAACATTAGAACCAATTTATGTGAATGGGTAAGGTCTTTATTTGCATATTCCTTCCAGTTTTATAACTTTATTTTCCCAGACCTGTGATTTCGGGTTGTGGTGCATTGTCCCGAAAACCGACCGACTTATCCCGAGTATTACCGAATCGACCCGATGCCTATTCGGTTCTGTATTCGGGCAACCATTTTTACAGTTTTCGGTTTCAGGATGGGTCGGGACGGGACGGGTCGGGTCGGTTTTAGACCGAAGCTCAGCCCTAGTTACTACTACTAAGCCAAAAGTAATAACTGATACTGTTTTGGGAAATCATTTTTATGCTGTTAAGGCCTCAGCTTGTTGGGTCTGGAAACCAAAAGTTTAAGTTTTAGATCATGTTTCCAGACACAGCAGTGCATCCATAGTTTTAAAGAGGTATGATTATGTTGATGCACAAGGCAGATCTAAGTCAGTAATAGCTTGGGTCCCCAAAATGAACTAATTTTCTTACTTTATGTGCAGGGCAATCCACAGGTGGAATTAGAGGATAAATGAGTATTTGACAGTGGATGCTCAAGGCACATGACTGGAAACATGTCCTATCTCACAGAGTTTGAAGCATTTGATGGAGAATATGTTGCTTTTGGGAGTAATCCCAAAGGAGGAAAAATCACAGGCAAAGGTACAATAAAAACTGGTAAATTAGATTTTGATAATGTGTACTTTATAAAAGAGCTTAAGTTTAATCTCTTTAGTGTCTCATAAATGTGTGACAGAAAGAACAATGTTCTTTTTAATGACACTGAATGTTTTGTCTTGTCTCCTGACTTTAAGTTGACTGATGAAAGTCATGTTTTGCTTAAAGTTCCTAGAACAGACAACATATACAGCGTTGATTTAAATAATATGGTTCCCAAAGGAGGTTTGACTTGTCTCTTTGCAAAGGCCACATCTGATGAATCTAAGCTTTGGCATAGAAGGCTTGGACATTTAAATTTCAAAACATTGAATAAATTGGTTAAGGGAAACCTTGTAAGAGGGTTACCTTCAAAAGTTTTTGAAAATACTCAAATCTGTGTTGCTTGTTAGAAGGGAAAACAACACAGAGCTTCTTGTAAGACCAAAGCAGTGAACTCTATAAGTCAGCCTTTACATATGTTGCACATGGATTTATATATACCAACATTTGTGAAAAGTTTGATGAAAAAAGATGTATTGCCTAGTTGTCACATATGATTATAGTAGGTTTACTTGGGTTTTCTTTTTAGCATCTAAGGATGAAACCAGTGGAATCCTTAAGGCTTTTATAACCAGGGTAGAAAATCTAGTAAATCATAGGGTTAAAGTGATAAGATGTGACAATGGAACTGAGTTCAAGAATAGGGATATGAACCAGTTTTGTGAGTTGAAATGTATTAAGAGGCAGTATAGTGTAGCTAGAACTCCTCAACAAAATGGTGTTGCTGAGAGGAGGAATAAGACATTAATTGAGGCTGCTAGAACAATGTTAGCTGATTCTAAATTACCTACTACTTTTTGGGCTGAAGCAGTCAAAATACTGCTTGCTATGTACAGAATAGAAGTAAAGTAGTTAAGTCTCACAACAAGACCCCTTATGAACTTTTACATGGTAGAAAACCATTGCTAGATTTCTTAAGACCATTTGGGTGTCCTGTTACTATCTTGAATACCATAGATCACTTAGGTAAGTTTAATGGCAAGGCTGATGAAGGATTCTTTGTTGGATACTCAATGAATAGCAAAGCTTTTAGAGTGTTCAATAGTAGGACCAGGAAAGTGGAAGAGAACTTGCATGTTAGGTTTAGTGAGAATACACCTAATGTTGCAGGAAGTGGACCAAACTGGCTGTTTGATATTGATTCACTAACCAAGAAAATGAATTATGAGCCAGTTGTTGCAGGTACAGAGTCTAACAATTTTGTAGGTACAAAAGCAAGTAATGATGCAGGTCAAGCTGGAAAGGAGACAAGACCTGGAAAAGATTATATTTTGCTGCCTATTTGGACTGCAAATCCACCTTTCTCAACCCAAGAGTCAAAGAGTTTACAAGAAGATGATCTTGCTGACGATCCAAAAGATGTTAAAGAAGATGATAAAATCTTCTGATGATAATTTAGTGGTTAATGAAGGAAAGCATATTAATGAACAAGTTAAGGATGATGTATCAGATAATATTGTCAATGAAGAAAATAACACTAGCAGTACTAACTCTGTTAATACTGCTAAGCCAAGTGTTAATGTTGCTGACATGGAAGGCTTTGCTTTTGATAATGATGACTATCCAGATGATCCACATATGCCTCCATTGGAAGAAATATATCCTGATACTGATGATGATGTACTTGGTGCAGAGGCTGACATAACCAATAGGGTAAAGACCATAAAATAACAACCTACTTTCTCCAATTTACCGAGATGAAACACGTACTTTTTTATCAACATTTAAGCCAACGAAACTATCAAGTATTGTTCTGAGATGAAACACCTACTTTTTTATTAACATTTAAGCCAACGTAACTATCAAGTATTGTTCCGATATCAACAAAAAGTTGTTTAAGAAGACAAGGGTAATATAGTCATTTCACGTATTATTTAATTATTTTATACAACTTTTTGTTGATATCGGAACAATACTTGATAGTTTCGTTGGCTTAAATGTTAATAAAAAAGTAGGTGTTTCATCTCGGTAAAATGGAGAAAGTAAGTTGTTATTTTATGGTCTTTACCCTAACCAATATGGAAGATGAAGTTCCTGTCAGTCCTATTCCAACTACTAGAATTCACAGGGATCATCCTAAGGAACAAATCATTGCAGAGCCACAATCTGCTGTTCAAACAAGAAACATGACAAAAGGTTTAAAAGAACAAGGTTTCTTTGCTAGATCCCTTCATCAAAGAAACAGTCACAAATACCTTTAAAACTGTTTGTTTGCTTGTTTTCTATCACAAATAGAACCCAAGAATGCTCATAAAGTATTATAGGATCCAAGCTGGGTGGAGGCTATGCAAGAATAGCTTCTACAATTCAAGCTTCAAGAAGTTTGGACTCTGGTAGATTTGCCTAATGGGAAGAGGGTAACTGGTACTAAGTGGGTTTTCAGATGCAAAAAGGATGAAAGAGGCATTGTGATTAGAAACAAGGCAAGGTTAGTAGCTCAAGGATACACTCAAGAAGAAGGTATTGATTATGATAAAGTATTTGCTCCAGTTGCAATAATTGAAGCTATAAGATTATTCTTGGCTTATGCTTCATACAAAGACTTTGTAGTGTATCAAATGGATGTGAAAAGTGCTTTTCTGTATGGGACAATTGAAGAAGAAGTTTATGTCTCACAACCACCTGGTTTTGAAGATCCTAATTTTCCTGACAAGGTTTACAAGGTGGAGAAAGCACTATGTGGTTTACATCAAGCTCCCAGAGCTTGGTATGACACATTGTCAAAATACTTGTTGGACAATGGTTTTAGTAGAGGGAAGATTGATAAAACTTTGTTTATCAGAAGGCACAAAGATGATATCTTGTTAGTTCAAGTTTATGTTGATGATATTATCTTTGGATCAACAAACAAGGTGTTATGTGTAGTATGTGTTGAATTTGAGAAGCTAATGCATGAAAGATTTCAGATGAGTTCAATGGGTGAACTTACATTCTTCTTAGGGTTACAAGTTAAGCAAAAGGAGGATGGCATATTTATCAGTCAAGATAAGTATGTAGCTGAAATTTTGAAGAAATTTGGGTTTACTGATGTGAAGCCTGCAAAGACAACAATGGAAACTTCCAAGCCCATGCTCAAAGATGAAGATGGTAAAAAAGTTGATGTGCATTTATATAGATCAGTGATTGGCTCATTGATGTATCTTACAACTTCAAGGCCTGACATTATGTTTGCAGTGTGTGTCTGCACAAGATATCAAGTCACCCCAAAAGTTTCACATCTTAATGCTGTGAAAAGAATTTTTAGATACTTGAAAGGTCAACCCAAATTGGGCCTTTGGTATCCAAAAGATTCACCTTTCGATTTGGTTGCATAAACTAATAGTGATTATGCTGGAGCTAGTTTGGATAGAAAATCAACAGCAGGAGGTTGTCAATTTCTAGGTTGTAAGTTAATTTCATGGCAGTGCAAGAAACAAATTGTGGTTGCAAATTCCACAACAGAAGCTGAGTATGTGGCTGCTTCTAGTTGCTGTGGACAAATGCTTTGGATTCAGAATCAATTGCTGGATTATGGGTACAATTTTATGCATACAAAAATATATATTGATAATAGCAGTACTATGTGCATTATAAGAAATCCTGTTTATCACTCAAAAACAAAATATATTGAGATACAACATCATTTTATAAGAGATTGTTATGAAAAGAAGTTAATTCAAAATGTTAAAATTCATTCTAATAATAATGTTGCAGATTTGCTCACAAAAGCTTTTGATGTGGGTAGATTTCAATTTTTGGTTGTCAGTATTGGAATGATAAATCTTTGAAAATTCTTATCTCATTGTGTTTTTGTAAAGTTTTGTAAGGATTAGTACTGTTATTAAGTCAATAAATTGTTTCTGCTGCTAAGTATACTTAGTGTTGCTAGTTTACTTAAAACTGTTGTGTTAATGCTGCCAGTTATACTTAGTACTGCTAAGTATAATTGATGCTGTGATTATTGTAAATTGTGTTATGTTTGTGGTTTTGTGTTTTTGAAACTAATCTTTTGCAGGATAAGCTGAGAAAAGGAGTAAATTGCAAAAATCGTCCTTGTGGTTTCGCCAAATTGCATGTTCGGTCCCTGTGGTTCAATAATTGCAAAAATGGCCCGGATTTGGCACTGTTTCATTCACTTTTGGTCCCCCATGTTACACGTTAGCCCCTTAAGGCTAACAATCGTTGCAGCGCCCGTCCTTTTTTTTATTATTTTTTTCTGAATTCGAAAAAAATTTTAAATTCAAAAAATTCGAAAAATTTATAAAAATTCGAAAAAATTTAAAAAAATTCAAAATATTTCTATAAATTCGAAAAATTTATAAAAATTTTAAAAAATTTATAAAAATCCAAAAAATTTATAAGAATTCGAAAAAACTTATAAAAATTCGAAAAAGATATAAAAACTCAAAAAAACTTATAAAAATTCAAAAAATATATAAAAAAAACGTAATAAACGTGAATTAGTTTATAAATAAACCAAGCTTCTATATCAAATTCAATTCTTGTAGCATATGTGTATATCTCACAAACGTGTAACTAAATTGATATAGAAAAAAAGACTTATTGTAAATTGATCATATGTTTCTTTCGAATTTTTATAAATTTTTTCGGATTTTTATAAATTTTTTGAATTTTTATAAATTTTTTCGGATTTTTATAAATTTTTCGAATTTTTATAAGTTTTTTCGAATTTTTATAAATTTTTTTGGATTCTTATAAGTTTTTTCGAATTTTTATAAATTTTTCGAAATTTTATAAATTTTTTTCGGATATTTATAAAATTTTTCAAATTTGTATAAGTTTTTTCGAATTTTTATAAATTTTTTGAATTTTTATAATTTTTTTTGAATTTTTATAAAATTTTCGAGTTTTTATAAGTTTTTTCGAATTTTTATAAATTTTTCGAATTTTTATAAATTTTTTCGAATTCTTATAAGTTTTTTCGAATTTCTATAAATTTTTTGAATTTTTATAAATTTTTTCGGATTTTTATAAATTTTTTCGAATTTTTATATTTTTCGAATTTTTATAGATTTTTCGAATTTTTATAAATTTTTATAAAATTTTTGAATTTTTATAAATTTTTTTGATTTTTTATAAAATTTTCCAATATTTTTAAATTTTTTCGAATTTTTATAAAATTTTCCAATTTTTCGAATTTTTAAAAATTTTTTCGAATTCAAAAAAAAAAAAAAATCCAAAAAAAGGACGAGCGCTGCAACGATTGTTAGTCTTAAGGGCCTAACATGTAACATGGGGGACAGTGAATGAAACAGTGCCACTTAACGGAACTCACTTAACGCCGGTTAACATGGGGGACCAAAAGTGAATGAAACAGTGCTAAATCCGGACCATTTTTGCAATTATTGAACCACAGGGACCAAACGTGCAATTTGGCCAAACCACAAGGGCGATTTTTGCAATTTACTCCTGAGAAAAGTGTTGGAGTGCTGATTAATAAGCTGTTAGGAGTGGAAATTGAGTTTATGCTGCTAGGCATAAGTTAGTGCTGCTATGTTTGTGACTGCAGGGTACTGTTTTATAAATATGAACGATTAATGGCTTATATCATTTAATCATTCACACAAGTGTTTTTACCTGATCAAAACTCTCTCAAACATAAACCCTAATTCCTTTTTATCCATTAATTGCAAATCCCAGCAAAACCCTACCAAAATTTTTCATAATTCACAATGTCGACTTTGTCTTTTGTAGACCAACATAACATGATTGCATTTTTGCAAAAACCCAAAGAAAGTGAAGGTTTTACTGAAATCATAGATTTTCTTAATGCTACTCATATCAAGTATGCATTAATAGTAAATCCTACCATATATATTTCCAACTTCAAATAGTTTTGGGCTACTGCTAAGGTCAAAACTATTGATGAGGAAGTACAGATACATGCCCTTGTGAATGGGCAGAAGATTATCATTAATGAGGCTTCTGTTAGCGATGTTCTTCATCTAGCAGATGCTTAAGGTATTGAAAATCTTTCAAACTTTATAATTTTTGAAAACCTTACACTGATGGGGTATGAAAGGCAAAATAATTCTTTAAAATTTTCAAAATGTGCCTTCTCTCCACAGTGAAATTCTTAATACATACTATCTTACAGTGTCTTAGTCCAAAGACTACTGGTTGGAATGAGTTTAGTAGTAATATGGCTTCTGCCATTATCTGCTTGGCTACAAATCAAAGATTCAATTTTTCAAAATTAATTTTTGATAGTGTGGTTAAGGGTTTGGATAGTTCTTCAAACAAATATTACTTATATCCAAGGTTTTTGCAACTTCTTATGGACAAACAATTTACAAATAAAAAATGTTCATAACAAGGTTTATCCTGCTCTCTTTCATACTAAAAAGATTTTTGCTAATATGAAGAGAGAGGGCAAGGACTTTACAGGCATAGTTACACCATTGTTTCAAACAATTTTAGAACTATGTCTAATACAGGGTGAAGGTTCAGCAATCCCAGCTGATACCCATCACACACCCACAATTTTACCATCCACATCAACAATACAAAAGACCTATACCTGTAGGTTCACCAAAAAGGGCACTCAGCTACCTCAGGCTAGTGCTAGTATGGCTGCAGATGAGGCTGTGCATGAGGAGAAGGTTCACAGTTTAGAAAGGGCTGCCACTACTGCTGCTAGCTTAGATGCAGAGCATGACAGTGGTAACATTAGTAAGACCCAATCGGGGCAACTTCTAATGAATCCAGTTCCCATGGAACTGATTCAGGTGAAGGACACAGCCAACCAGAAAATATGGTGGGTGTAGATGCTCAGGCTAGGTCTGAGGCTATGCTTAACATGCCCAATGATTCACCACTCGAGAGAGGTAACACACTCCGAAGTGATGAGGACAGCATGGACTTTAGCAATGAATTGATGGCTAAATGTACAAAATTGTCACAAGATGTTCTTGACCTTTAGCAACTTACTACTTCTCAGGGTTCTGAAATCACAATGTTGAAGAGCAGAGTTAGATATTTAGAAGGGAGACAAAGGTCAAGAACACATAAATTGAAAAGACTTCAGAAGGTGGGCACAGCTAACAGGGTTGAATCCTCTAGTACTGAAGATGTTCTTAAGATTTTAAAAGAGGATGCTCCCAACGGGGGGGGGGGGGGGGGAATGAGAGCATGGTTGCAGGGGAGGATGATGATATGGGTTATGGTGCAGAAGTTGAGGTAAATGTTGATGATATGGTGGATGATTAGGTAGTTTAGGATAAAGAAGGAAATGTTGTTGCTATTGATGTTGGATTAGGTGTTGGTGAGGGTACAAATGTTGTTGAAAAGTTAGTTGAAGCTGCTAAGCTAGTGGAAGAAGTAGGAAAAGTTAATACTGCTAAAGTAATTTCTACTGCTGATGTTGAAGTTAGTACTGCCAATGTACCAGTTAGTGCTACCAATGAAAAACTTAATGCTGCTGGTACAAAAACAGTTTCTGCTGCTAGTGATGATGTTATGGATGATGAGACTGTTTTGGCTCAAGCTATGATTGAAATGAAGAAGTCAAAGCCACCAGTCAAAGGTGTTATTATAAAAGAACCAACTTCTACAACAACTACAACAACAATAGCTACACAATCACTACCTCTACAGGGCAAAGGCAAGGGAATCTTAATTGAAGAACCTGTGGAGAAATCTCTTTCAAAGACAAAGCAGATGCTCTTAGATGAAGAAATAGCTAGAAAACAACAAGAAGAGTATGATGCTGAAGATCTAAGAATAAGAAAAGAAAGAGAAAGGAAGGCTTGAGAAGATGAAGAGGCTAGCCTTGCAGAAGTAAATTCCTGGGATGACATACAAGCAAAGTGTGAAGCAGATCACATGTTAGCCCAGAGAATGTGGCATGATGAACAGGAAGAGCTATCCTTAGAAGAAAAATCAAAGCTCTTCATGGAATTCTTGGCCAAGAGAAAGAAGTTTTTTGCTCAGAAGAGCACTGGAGCAAAGAGAAGCAAACCACCCACCAAAGCTGAACAAAGGAAAGTAATGAGTACATACCAGAAAAACATGGATAATTGGAAGCCTAGTCAATTGAAGAATCTCAGTTTTGAAAAGATAAAAGATAAGTTTGACAATGTATTCAAGAGGGTAAATACTTTCATTGCTATTAATGAAGAGGAGGTGGTAGGAAGTTCTAAGAGATCTGGAGTAGAATTAGCAGTTGATAGTAGCAAGAAGCAGAAACTAGATAAACAAATAGAGCAGATACTAGAGCAAGAAGACAAAGGTACAAAAGAAGATACTAAGCGGTATATAACAGTGGTTTCTGATGATGATGAAGAGCCAACTATTGATGTTGTACCTTTGGCTACAAAGCTTCCAGATATTGTTGGTTGGAGAATATATAAAGAGGGCATAAAAAAATAGTATATAAAATCAAAAGAACTGATGGAAAGTTTGATATATTCTTCAGGTTTAATCAGACGTTAAGATGTTTTAACAGAGAGGATTTGGAGACTCTTTGGAAACTTGTTAAGGAGAAGTATGGACCAACAAGACCATTGAAGCAACCAGTGTCTGATCAAGATTATGTTTTGTGGTGTGATTTGAAGAATATCTTTGAACCTCATGTAGAAGATGAAGTATGGAGAAGACCTTTCTATAACCAGAAGGTGATAAGCTGGAGGTTGATAGATACATGTGGACTTCATGAGTTGACAATGGATGCTATGCATATCTACATGTTGGTTGAAAAGAAGTATCCACTCACAAAGACTACATTAGGAAATATGCTTGAAAGTAGGCTTCAGATGGAATATGGAATGAATGAAAGTATGGAAGATGAGCTTATTTGGTTTATTATAAGACTGAAGAACGAACAATGAAGTGTTTGGAAGCATCCTCCTGGTGATGGTTAAAGCTTAGATTGAAACTTGATGATTTTAGAAGAAAATATCAAGTTTAGGGGAGGATTGTTGGGATTTAAAGCTTCCAAGGTGTTAATACTGCTCATATAATTACAACTGCTCAGGGATTACAAGAAAAATATTACAAGTCATCACTGCTGCTAGTTATGATGGTTAATGCTGCTTATGGAAGTTAAGACTGCTAGAGTATATTAAGACTGCTGACAGACTTCAAGGAAAAATACTTTAAGTAGTTAATGCTGCTAGAAGGAAACTTAGTACTACTAGTACTAAGTTAATGCTGCTAGAGATTTAATGCTACTAGAACAAAGAGTTAGTGCTGCTGATGCATTATTAGTGTTGCTAGAGTATTAGAGTCGGTTATTATGTATAGTATGTCTAGATAAGTATAGAAAAGATTCTATTAAGATTTATCTTATATAACAAGCAATTGTTAGCCGACTAGGACTCCTTAGTCTATAAAAGGAGGTCCTAGGGCATAGAGATAGATATGATATACATTGATTACACACACGATTCTTTAGAGAACTTCAAGGTTGTAAACCCTAATACTTTTGAGTATTCGTATTATATCAATAATATTGAAGTGTTTAGTTTGATATTCTTGTGTTCTTGTTTACTGTTTTATACAATACTAAGATGTTAGGAATCAAATGATTGAAGACTTAGTACTGCTGAAAATAACACTAACAGTACAAACTACTAGTGTATGTTCAAGACTGCTGAAGATAACTAACAGTACAAACTGTCAAGTTAGTACTGCTAGTATGAATGAAGGTACTACTGCATGATACTGCTTTAGAAGACGTGTAGAAGATAAGTATGGAATAGATTGTATGTATATTACAATTAGTTAGAATTATACGGGTAGATACTTATCTTGTAAAGGACTCTTTGTGCTATAAAAAGAGGTCCTAGGTCATTTAGTCATATACGTTTTTGTTAAGATTCAAGGTCTTGTAACCCTAGTGATATTGAGATCACTCGTATTATTGCTTAATAATATTGAATCATTTAGAGTTATATTCTGTGTTCATTTTTCATACATTGTCTAGTTACTGTTACATCAAAACCAACATTCTAAGTGTTATCAAGTAGATTCTGCATACTTGGTAATATTAACTCAAACTATCCTTAGCACATTCTAAGTATGTTTGATCCTCATAAGTGGTATCAGAGCCAGGCTGATACTTTGATTTAGAAGAAAAGATAATGGACATGGAAACCACACAGACCAACATGGTTGCTAAGTTGCCTATGCTGAAGCAAAACGATTTTGAGATGTGGAGGCTTCGAATCGAATAGCACTTTCAAGTGCAGGACTATGCACTCTGAGAGATCATTGAAGATGGAAACTCTTTTAAACCATCAACATCTGTTACAACAGTTGATGGTGAGGAAAAGATTACTGTGAATATATCTCCAATTACTACAGAAGAGAAGTTGCAAAAGAAGAATGATGTCAAAGCTAGGAGCTTGCTGATGATGACCATCCCCAATGATCAGCTCCTAAACTTCAGCAAATACAAGGATGCAAAATCTTTGTTTGAAGCAATCACTACTCGATATGGTGGTAATGAAGCCACCAAGAAGACCCAAAAGACCCTGTTGAAGCAAAACTTTGAAAACTTTAGTGCTTCAAGCAATGAGTCTTTAGACCACATGTTCAACAGATTGCAAAAGATTGTCAGCCAACTGGCTGTGCTAGGAGTTGAAATCCCTCAGGAAGATTTGATGTAAAACCCTAAATTCTCAATTCTCAATTTTACGTCTAATTTGAATTTTATCTAAGTTTATATTATGATTAATAAATAATATTAAAACTATACATTATAAATAAAATACATATTATATATTATGAAATAAGGCTAAATAAAATATGACACAAATAAAATCCTAATCCTAGTCTAAGTACAAAAATCGGCACAACCTTAACTATATAATGTATGGGCCGTTTATTTTATGTGTTTGTGATAAGAACAAAGTGTATAAACTTAACAAATAAAAGATATTGTGCTCCCTCCTTTCCTTAGCAACAATACACAACTTCTCATTTATTTATACATGTTTTCCTTTTTTTTCCTTTCTCCCTAAAACCGGTTATATACTCCCTCTTCTCTCTCAATACATCGACACAAACAAAAACCATAACAAGCCCTAAATCGTTTAATCAAGAAGAAGACCAAGAAGAAGAGTGTAGCAGCCATAGTATACATGTGTGGTGTCCTTGTTTCCCTTTTATTCGTCCCTTGAATCGGACTTAGAGGTAACATGCTAAACCTAATTGTTGTGATTTCATGTGATGGATTTGTGTCGCGTTTGTGGACTGATTTGTGTGTCCTAGTTTCCAGCCCTAAACAAGCCCTAATGTTGTCATTAAATCAGTAATAATAACATTAATTAGACATTAATTATGCATATTAAAACTTGGAAAAACCCTAGGAATTAATTATGGGTCGATTAGGGTTTAAAGGGTTAGGGTTTGGTTGTGATTCTATGTGAACATGCTGTCTAGAATTTGGGTCAGATTCAAAGGCTTCTAATTTAATGATGCCAACGTGTTTTTGTATGATTCTTGAGTCTAAAATTAAGTTTAAGTTTGCTACTTTCTGAATATATAAATTTCATGGTTATTGGAGGTCGGGAAAGCAGTTTCTTGAATTTTAGAAGATTAATTGTCAAAACTGAATTTCGGATCAGGAAATTCAGTCAGTTTTTATGATTTTTCATTTATAAACTATAAGGTCAGGGAAGCCCTAATATTTGTAGGAGAATATATAATATGTCTATTAGTTACTGGAATTTTTTTGGATTTTTCCAAAGTGTTTTGATATGCCTTTTGAATGCATACTTTCTGGGTGTTTCAGCAGTTATTTTTCTGGACAGTAGTGCAAAGAGTGATTTTTATTGTGTATTTGTACTAATGAATAAAATCTGGAAAAATTCTAGAAAATACTTAAGATATGTGTGTATCACTGGGTAAAATTATAGAATTAAATGAGCTTGTTTGAGGTGCTCTAAAAATTATAAGAATCGGACCTGAGTTATATAAGAATCCTGAATCATTAAATAAAACACTTAAAAACCTAATATTGGTGTATTGGACTGTTTGGTGTCATATTTTCAGTCCTCATTTTGACCTAATGATAATCTAAACAAGCCCTAGAATCTGTCTTAAATGATCATTAAATGAGGCGTGTGCAATCAGATAACCTAGGTTGATTTGTGTAATTATTTTACAAATATGTGAAATCGGATAGATGGTTAGGGTTTGGTATGGGTTTGTGAAGGTGCGTTGCTAATATGATTATGAATATATGTTAATATGACGTTTAATTCAGGTCTTCTGAATTTTGTGAACTCGTGTGCGTTGGAATGATTAAAACATGTTATACGATGGCCTAAAACGGATTTTTGGAATGGGCAGTTTTGAAAGCCGAATTTGTGTGCATTACAACTCGAATTTCATAAGTGTTTAATATTGGTTCTTTACTTGTAAACTTATTTTAAGGTCTTAATTAAGTTTTCCAATTGGTTTGGGGTGATTTAGAGTTGATTGGGTTGTCTTTTTGAATTTTATGGAATCATATGTCAAACCTAAGTTTTGGGAACGTAAAATCAGCCAAATTATACGATTTTTCATTTCAAATCTATAAAGAGTTGAGAGATCTCCTTTTACAGGTAGTATATTTCACATGTTTAGTAACTTCTGGATTTTTTGTAGATTTTTCTGAAGTATATAAATGGGTTTGATAAATGTAAACTTTAGGGGTGTTTCTGCAGTTCACTTTCTGGACATGTTTGGGTAAATGATTTTTGAAATGGTGTTTGAACTTGGTAATTAATCCTGGGAAATTCATGTAAGCTAACAAGACATATAGGTACATGTGGAAATTTTTATAGCTTCTGAGTAAGAGTCTTAGTGTGGTTTGAAAATTCGTAAAGTGGAGGAAAAGGTATACTAAAATCAGAAAATTTGTTAAAGAACTTAGGTCTTTGTGAAATAATACCAATTGATGTGTCTTGAACCCTAAAGTGTACTTAATTGATAATTATGATGTAATTGATCATATATTAACCTAAGTTAGGTAATGAAACCCTAACCAAATTAATGAACCCCTATAAGTATCTATGAATCAGTTATGACAATTAATGGACTCCTAAGTATTATATGAACCCTAATTCGTGTAGATTCATTGAAGGATGCGTGACGTTGTTTCCTTGTGTTCACTTTTCCATTTGCTTCCATTTCATTCGCTAAGGTACGGATACTCTACCCTTTCTCAGTAAGGGTTTCGCATTAACTCTTCGAACCTTGACTTTATTTCATTCGTTATGATATTCGTTGGTGATTTCCGTTTGATATGATTTCTTATGATATGATATTTAGTTCTATGTCATTTAATATGACATTCATTTCAGTTAATATTCTTTTGTTTAAATATACTATCATTAACTCGTTATGATGTGATATCTTGTTTATTCTGTTACCTGAGCTAACTAGTCATGGAGGTACCATGGCCATGTCATTGAGACACCAATGGCATGACACTATCTGTGGTGGTGTGATTGGCCCACGGCATTCCCTTGTGATATGTATATTATTATTGAGATCGTGCACTTAATTGCCATTTTGGTACGCCAATTTATTTGTCAGAGTACAGGTGTATGGTGGTGTACATAACTTTGTTTTGCAGGGAGCGTATGGATGCATCCTAGGTATGATTTGTGTCATGATTATGTTATGGCTTTGTAGTGAATGGTGGTGTGTGCCATACACCCCATGTCACTTTTGGGAGGTCATGTCTCCATTTGTTATGTTATGACATATTATTGTGTGATTAAGCAGGTGGCTTGCTTTGTAAGCTCGTGGATAAATTCTTATGAATCGTTGCCTTCATTACCTTTCACTTAATTTATTATTCATTTAATTCTCATGACCTATGATATCCTGTTCGGCAAATTCTTTTTGGTTTCATTTCATATACTATTTATATTCAGTTCATTATTCATCTATATCCGTTCACTGGGCTTTTTAAGCTCAACCGCATTTTCTTTTTCCCTGCGGCAGGTATTCAAGCGGGATGCTGGGATTTGAGTGATGAAAGTAGGAGCTTTTAGAGGACCAACCCAACCTTTGTTTCCCTATCTTTTGGAATTAGTTTATAACTTATGTCTTGGTTATTTTATTTCATTTTAGAGTTGGATTTTATTTGTATTTCTTTGGAAGTCATTTTGTTTCATGACCTGTATTTATTTATTTAAGTCTTCCGCTTGTGTTTATATTATTCTGATTGACACCATAATGTCATTGAGAAAAGACCAGCTGGACAGTTGGAATCTGAGGAGTCCAAGAAGTAGAAGACAGAGGAAGAAAAGCAGGTTGAAACAGTTGAAGAAGAAGAAGAAGAAGAAGTGTTGACTAATGAACAAATCCATGGTATGATGGTGGTAGTCCCAGAATCACTTAATGTAGATCCCATTCAAGCAAAACATCCCATTATTGATTGGGAGGTTTATTCAGATGGTGTTATTAAAGGATGGAAAATTATCAGGGTAGGAGGTCAATCAGAAGTATACAAATTCTTTGAAGACTTGATCAAAGCATTTGACAGAGAAGACTTAGATAAGCTTTGGAGCTTAGTTCAAGAAAGATTCAAGACCATTGATCCTACAGATGATAAAGATAAAGAGTTATGGGTAGAGCTAAAGAGACTATATGAACCAGACTCAGGTGAGGCAATATGGAGATTTAAAGCTCATCACTTAGCTACCATATGGAGATTGTATGACAATTGTGGAGTGCACAAGTTATCTACTAAAGCAGGAGTGGAAATCTATATGCTTGTTGAGAAGGATTATCCACTAAGAGCAGAAGTACTAATGATCATGCTTGCATCCAGACTCAAAGTTGATGAAGAGTCAGAAATGGCAAGAGAATTGATAAGAAAAACATTTCAGTTACATGAAGAGATGAAGGCCAGAAGACTAAGATAAACAATGTAGTGTTTGGAAGAATCCTCACAATCCTCATAAGGTACTGATTTAACTCAGAAAACTTGATGATTTTGGGTAAATCACAAGTTTAGGGGAGGATTGTTAGGAATTAAATGATCGAAGACTTAGTACAGCTGGAAATAACACTAACCGTACAAACTACTAGTGTATGTTCAAGACTGTTGAAGATAACTAACAGTACTATGGAAACCGTAGAGGGGGGGTGAATACGTTTCCATTTAAAAACTTAAAACTTTTTGTATCAAACTCCCGATCAAGTGTGATGTGATATGAAAAGTGTCAACTATGATCATATAGCATCAAGAGATGAATATAGTAAACTACAACATATGCGCAATCAAAACACGACACACAGATAATCAACATAACATAAGCAACTAACCACACAACAAAAACGCAATGCAATAAGCCAAATATATAAAGCAATAAAGAATGAAATGAAAGTAAAGAGATAAGTAAGAAGGCGCAAACCGGACACGGTGATTTATAGTGGTTCGGTCACGAAGCTCCTCGTCGCCCTACTCCACTCCCCGAGTATCCAACTCGAGAGTTACTTCACTAATCAACAAACTCCCTTCAGGCGGAGAAAACCGTACACGTCGCTTAACTTGTTTTCCGACACTAAGCTAGATGTCGAGTGCTAATCTTAGCTAGCACCAATCTACCACGATCTACCCGATCTACACCTTACACGTCGCTTATCCTATTTCCGACACTAAGCTAGATTTCGAGTGCTAATCTTAGGTAGCACCAATCTACCACGATCTACCCGATCTACACCTTACACGTCGCTTATCCTATTTCTGACACTAAGCTAGATGTCGAGTGCTAATCTTAGCTAGCACCAATCTACCACGATCTACCCGATCTACCCTTGATCCACATGATCAATCACACAAGCCCAATGGCTTCAAGAGATCTTCACTATCTCTTAAGATCACAATGATCTTGACTCACTCTCTCACAAAAGAAAAATAATCTTGATGTATGCTATGATACAATCAAGAGTGTAACCAATGTTACAAGACCTAACAACTACAACTCTTGTATCTTCTTGGATACTTTGAGTTCTTCTCTTGCAAATGAAGAGGAATGATAACACTTTGTATCTACTTGGATACTTTGTGTTCTTCTCTTGCTAATCAAGAGGGATGACAACACCTTGTATCTACTTGGATACTTTGTGTTCTTCTCTTGCTAATCAAGAGGAATGAAGAGGATCACTTGAAAGGATGATTAGATCACTCTTAAACAACCTAAGACTCTCCAAATGATCAAAGAAAGTCATCTAAGTGAGGAGGGATTAGACCAGAGAAAAAGGACTGGAAAAATCAAGTTGGAAGTGTGGAATGGTCCACTATTTATAGGCAAAGAAAAATCTAGCCGTTACGTACGGACGGCTCCGTTAAATACCCGAAGGCTCCGTTAAATTTAATGGAGCCGTCCCTATTTAAAGGTGCCGTGGACGCTCCTTCGTTTGTCTTTAGTAGGGAAGGTTTATTTGGGAAAGTTAGGAGCTGTTTTGGGGGGAAATTTGACTGTTGGGATTTTCAAACATATTTTTTAAAATAAAACATTTCTTTTTAATTCAAAAATAATTTGTGAAATATATTTTTGAAAAAACGTTTTGTCACATTAAAAATGTGAAGTTTAGAAAAATAAAATCCTTTGATCATTTGTCAAGTAGTAGATTTGTTTGTCCATACCTTGAGTGATTTATGTCGGGATGGAAATCTACGACTTCGTTGAAGCATACTTGAGACGTCGGGAAGTGTTGATGTAAGTATGCGTTGATGATTTGTGTTTACAAGTAACTTGTACATTTTACGTTATGTATTACAAGTTACATGTTTGTCATTATTAAAACCGAAGAAACCGTTTAGTTTAAATATCGTAATATTTGCACTAACAATCTCCCCCTTTTTGATGATGACAAATATGTAAACCGTAACACATAGTAAAATGTAAAAGTTACCTGTTTACACTCCCTTCTCCCCCTTTTGTCGAATCAAAAAGGTAGTTGCCTCGAGCGCTCCCTTGAATTTACTCCCTACTCCCCCTTATTGCACTACTATCCTTTCTCCCTTGAAAGGCGAGCTTACATCATCCTAGTGAAGCCTTCTATCAACACTTGTGAAGATGACTCCATGATATGTATTCAAATACTCCCGAGCTCCCCCTAGCTCAATGCTCTCCTATGGTGACTTAATCCCCTTGTTTATTTACCTTAGTATCTAGCGGATCCATGGATCAAATTCTTACAAAGACTTTTCCTACATCAAGGGTTAGCTTCGTGCAACATAATATATAACAGTATAGGAGCAACATTATAGGGATAGAATACACATAGCAAGACATGCATGGGTTAAACTATGTTAACACGTAAGTGTCACAACCCGACCGAAAACCCAAGGTGTAATTGTTCACTCAATCACACTAATCAAGAACGAGATTCGTTCATTGACTGACACACTAAATGACTTATTCCAAGTTGTCATTGGGAAGGAAAGTTCTAACAAACCTTTTGAACAACATAATCATCTACCTAAGATGATTGATGTTAAGGATAGTTTGTTGATAAGACATACTCTAAATGATTACTATTATGACAAGTCGTGCCATAAAGTAGACTCAATAGAGGTTATACCTAAATGATTCCATAAGGTGGGAGAGTGTTGGTTGTGGTGACAACAAGGACAACTTGGGTTATGTGGTTGTAGGGGATAAATAATGGGATGACCCATTAGTGGTTGTGGTGATGGTGATAGTGATAAGGATGATGTGTTAGTGCCAAGTTCAAAAGGTGATGTAGGTGACAAGGTTAGTGTGAGAGCTAAAGGTTGTAGTGATGGTGATGGTGACAAGGATGATGTGTTGGTGCCAAGTCCAAAGAGGTTTGATGGTGATAGGGTTAGTGTGATAGCTAAGGGTTGTGGTGGACTTGGTGGAGGTAAGGGTGTAGGAATCCTAAAGGTGGAGGGTGATGATGATGTGGTTGGAGATGTTGGTTTTGCCCTTTGAGGAAAGGTGAGAAAGGATGGTTTAGGTTAATATATCATTTGCACTGACAATGAGATGCATGATATATTTCAAAAGGGAAAAAAAAAGGTGCATGTGATCCTAACAGGATTGTTGGTGGATATCTCTAACGGGGTTAAGGTAACGAAGTTCTAGGTTTCTAGGTTGGATGATCCTAGTTGTGTGTTAGAGATAATTTGGTGCATGAAAGTTTTTGTGTGATTGTGAGGATTGGAGGTTGTTTAACTAACTATCACTTATCCAAAGTGAGGAGTAGTTGTAAGGTTTGAGTGTGATGATGAATTGAAGGTTGTAAGGTTTGAGTGTGATGATCTATGGGTTAAGGTTCTTAGACTAACTATCACTGTCAAGAGTGAAGTGTAGTTATAAGGGTTGAGTGCGATGATGATGTTGATGTGAGGTTTGAAGGTGAGATGCAAGATAAGCTTGCAATGGTGAGGCCTTATATAGGCAAGAGTTGTGGGATTCGAACTAAAGTTGGTGTAAGAGTCCTATGGTGTAGTGAGGGAATCCTAGGGTGTATGTGAGTTTGAAATTTTTTGCAGGTTTGAGGTTAGGGATGCAGGGATCTAAAGGAAACAGTGAAAATTCGTCAAGCATAGGCACGGTACCACTAAATACCACACGGTACCATTAAATTTAACGGTACCATGGACTATTTAACGGTACCGTGACCTGGAAGTCACGAATTTTCCTATACAGCCTAGTTCTGGGCAGCTAAAGAGAAGTTTCCTAGGGAATAAGAATCACATTAGTGTGTTCTTGAGAGTGTTTGGTGAAAGGCTATAGGAGTGTGTTTTCGCTCCCCCTTAATCTATGACTATCCGGACAAGAGGTAAAAGATAAAAAGGAAAACAAACATTAACGAAAGCGATGAGCTTAGTAACATTATGACAAGTGGTGGATAGCATGCGACAAACTTTACCTTTGAAGTCACGTAGCTCTTCTCAATCATTGTGAATATTCATCGAATATTCACATGATGAGGCATGTGATTAATTGGAGATATCCTAAGGGTTAAGAAGATAAAATCTTCAGGGTTGTGAGGTAGTTGATAAGGTTATAGGGTTATCTATGTTGATGAAGGAGGGTTATCTCAACGTATCCTAATGGTTCTTCGTTTGAAGTGTGTGGAAGATGTGTGGGATGCGGAAGCATTGGTAGTGTTTAGTACCATGCGGAAGTGTGAGGGAAAAGGCAAAGGAATTAGATGATAGATACAATCTATTCTGATAGGAGACGGTTTTAGGTTCATGACTACATCAAGTGGGAAGCAAGATTTTTGACAAAGAAAATTCACATATGTTGTGATTTTTCTGGACTTTAGATTAAAAGAATTTATACCGAATAAATTCTTTTATGAATGAATCCAACGGGATTAGGTAAATGTTGATCGAGAATGAGAGATGACATTTAATTGCATTTCGCAAATTAAATATACTTTAAATATTTCGGATGAAATATTTAAGTTGTCATTAGAATTTAAGAGGATTTTACGAATAAGTCTCGCTGATTTAGTGAGACTTTTCGATACGAGGAGAGAATTTATACCTAATAAATTCTTTGAACGGTACTGGACGAGAAGAGATGACTTTTATATTTCCGAGGAAATACATAGGTAGTCATTAGAGCGATGTGAAGAATGACTTAGTATTTCCAGTGAAATATTTAAAGAGTCATGAGACGAGACACACGAGATGACTTCAATATTTCCAGTGAAATATTTAAATAGTCATAAGATTTATGGAATATGTTCCATCATTCCTAGACCTAAACAAAGATGGTTAAGGGATTCTCGGTTGAGAGGTTTGGTTGATTTACGGATTTTGATGTGCTTCGCACGTGAGTGTTTAACGGGGTTTTGAAAGATGTAAAGCTAGGCCTATGGTGCTGGTTCGCAGCAGGGTTTGGGATCTTAAGACGTGTATAATCACACGAGGATGAAATGAACTACTAATCACTTATATAGTAACTTGTGAGTCCTTTGTCATCCGAGGGTTGATGTTAGCTTTTAGCTTTTGGATGAGCGTTTTAACATATGTTGTTAAAAGGCTTGAGTATGATGTTTCGGATATGACATTTAACAATTGTGATCGCAAGTTAAACTTACTTGAATATTTCAGATGAAATATTTAAGTTGTCAACCCTACTCCGAGTTCTACTAGGTTTGTTCCTAACCTTCCCATGACAAAAGGGTGTATTACTTGGAAGAAGGCGAAGTGATGACTGGGGAATTAGGTTAACTTCGCGACTACTTTGACTTATGGGTTTTGACACTAGTGTATGGCTCTATGACTTCTAAGGTTCATAGTGATGGGCATACCTAATTCCTAATGTGTCAAAAGGACATAGTGTGGGTGCAAACTTTACAAGTAAATCATGTAAAATGCACATAAGGAATAAATGCAAGCATCATGTAAAACATGATAATCATTTAGCATTTAAGATCATGAAGACATTTAACCATATCTTACGAGAACATGTTATCATTTTGAAACACGTATGTGGGATGCAAGCAATCTAGGTTTGCTAAGGCAGATCCTAATTACTACTTGTTCAAGATGACATCCTAATGGGAGATAAAGTTCAACGATGTAAACTATCTCTACTCAAATGTTGGAATGAAAATTTTTCAAGTTAGAGAATGAGTATGAGACTATCACTAGTGGTGCTCAATTAAGGCTAAACACGACCATTTTTACGGGTTATACACGAACCCAACTTCTCTCCTGGAAGCAATCCAACCGTTAGGTCAAATTGAATTTCTAGTGCGATAGGTTCTCCAGTAGTCATTCTCATGTTAGAAGAATTCAAATTCCTATATTTGCCTATCGAAGTATAGCAAAGATGATGTTATCTTGTTTTGCTTATACATGGCCTAATATGACTCAATTAACCATACTTTGAAAGTTGGTTAAGAAAATGACATGTCTTACACAACTCCTAACAAAGGAAAGCGAAATGTTTTAATTTCGTGTTTGAGATTTAAAGGTTATTTGATGGAGATGGTGTATTTTATGATCTCTTGGACAACATCTTTGTTTGTTGAGTTGTTATATGTTATTTTAACACGATTTGGTTTCCTAGAACCAAGAGACACTCTAATGTGATACAATGTAGAATCTACTACATCGTGTGTGTTTCAAGAATGCTCCTTGCATATCTTGATTGAGAATCTAGTAAAGGTTATTTACCTCAATAGATCTTGTGAGCATTTTATTTGAAATGAGACATACTGTTTATTTCAACTAGTATGCTTTTCTAAGAGTAAACTTATCACTCTTACGAATGCTTTGTGAAACAAGTATTTTAGTGTATGACCAATTTTACTTGTTTATGCAATGACACATGTTGTATTAGGTTATTATTCAACTCTAATATCCTATATTTGTTAACAGGATGCAATGTATTCTCATGTAACATAACCATTCATGTTACAAAGGGAATAAGATGCATATGATATAAGTTATATTTTTTTCAATCTTTTGATAAGAGAAGTACATGTGATATTCTCAAAGATTGATGACTTACATAATAGTTAATAACATATTATGTGTGACATTTTTACAAGACATGTGACTTTGAGTGTTGAATTGTTCATGAGCAAATTTTACATAAGTTGTTTGTTTGCTCGTGTTTGGTTTTTCGGAAATGACACATTTACTTATTGCATTGCAATGTAAATTACTTGTATATTTCGGATGAAACATCCAAGTTGTCAATCCTACTTAGTTGTGTATTTTATGCATCTTTTAAACATATTAGTTTAAAGTTTGGAACACAACCATTGGACAAGAAGACTCAATATGGCATCGTCAACACAAGTGTGAGTTATGATCCGATGCATATTATTTTCGTCTTGATAGAACGTCATTATTTTCACAACAATCGAATGTGATTGAGTATGTAGATTCAAGATAATACTTTTCATCATATTTTGATGTTATCTTGAAGCTAGACACATAATGACTCCAATTTCATGTCCACACTCAAAAACTTGTCAATTAGATTCGATAATGATATCAATCATAATTTGAATAATGAATTGATATGTCCTCGAGATCTTTCTTGACCCTCACAATCACTCCTTTTTAAAAAGAAATAAAAATTTTAGGAGTGTGTTCCATTTATTCTAACACTAGTTGTATGTGTGAGGTTAATGACATATTAAGTTACTACTTTGATATTGTCATTTATTTTTATTTGAGAAAAACTATTTATATTATTGAGTATAATATTCTTAGTTTTTCGACACCTCATTTGTATAAAAATAATTATCTTAACTATTTTTATACAACATACGTAAAATACTAAATGTTTAAAACATTTTGTATGTGTGTTAGATCAATGCAAGTTTAATACATTTTCCTTTACTTAAGTACTAATGTATTAAAATGACCTTTTATCTTGTTTAGACAACCCATGGTCAAACAAGACAAAATGATGTAATGTTTTAAAGATCATGTTACTGATTTTATGAAAGTGTTAAGTATTTTGGGGTGATGTACTTTTTACACTTAAACCTTTGGAAAAATAATTGTGTAAGACAACATCTTTCGACACACATGATCTACCAACTTAGTTTCTATTCCTAAGAAAGTTACTAAACCATTTTAAGAACTTGCAACAAATGCAAGACAAATGGTTGATGCCTATATGCAATGCAAACTAATTACTTAATATAGTGCAAGTGATTTAGCATGAGCCTTATAAATGCATAAACCGGAAAACTATAATAAGCAAATAGCAATTTAGCTTAACACACAGAAATACTTATCGTCATTTTGTGTATTAGGTATAACAATGTATACTAAGCTTGATTTCATTTAAAAATGAATTATTTTTCACCCCATTCAATAAATTTGATCAAGTTCAGCACCTTGAAATCATGAATGCATCAACGTGTGATGTTCTCTTTGTGATTTGACAAAAAAAATTTGTGCAATCGGTATGACCGGAAAAGACTTTCTGTTACGAATTAAAGACATTCTTAAATTTTACTTTACAATCACTTTCTAAAAATATTTTTAAGTGAAAGTAGACTCAATTACGTTTAAAACGATAGGTGGCACGACTCCTACGGACTTACGGTTGATTTTATACGAATTTTTGAAAATTACCGAATTCTGAAAAACAGACGGACGGCTCCGTTAAATTTAGCGGTACTGTCCATATTTAATGGAGCCGTCTGTTGTATTTAACGGTGCCGTACGTGTCACTTCAGTTTTTGAACAGAACCAACTTTTATCAATTAAAAAAAATTCAAGCTAGTATGACAACATATACTTAACAACAAAACTTGTAAGTATTATGCAACTAAATACTTTTCATATTTTTATCACCTTCATGGGTAATTTGATACATGGATCGTACTCAATTTTGAAAACCATTTGTTTTAAAAATTTGAGCGACGTGGCTCTGGTACCAATTGTGGAAACCGTAGGGGGGGTGAATACGTTTCCATTTAAAAACTTAAAACTTTTTGTATCAAACTCCCGATCAAGTGTGATGTGATATGAAAAGTGTCAACTATGATCATATAGCATCAAGAGATGAATATAGTAAACTACAACATATGCGCAATCAAAACACGACACACAGATAATCAACATAACATAAGCAACTAGCCACACAAGCAAAAACGCAATGCAAATATAAAGCAATAAAGAATGAAATGAAAGTAAAGAGATAAGTAAGAAGGTGCAAACCGGACACGCTGATTTATAGTGGTTCGGTCACGAAGCTCCTCTTCGCCCTACTCCACTCCCCGAGTATCCAACTCGAGAGTTACTTCACTAATCAACAAACTCCCTTCAGGCGGAGAAAACCGTACACGTCGCTTAACTTGTTTTCCGACACTAAGCTAGATGTCGAGTGCTAATCTTAGCTAGCACCAATCTACCACGATCTACCCGATCTACACCTTACACGTCGCTTATCCTATTTCTGACACTAAGCTAGATGTCGAGTGCTAATCTTAGGTAGCACCAATCTACCACGATCTACCCGATCTACACCTTACACGTCGCTTATCCTATTTCCGACACTAAGCTAGATGTCGAGTGCTAATCTTAGCTAGCACCAATCTACCACGATCTACCCGATCTACCCTTGATCCACATGATCAATCACACAAGCCCAATGACTTCAAGAGATCTTCACTATCTCTTAAGATCACAATGATCTTGACTCACTCTCTCACAAAAGAAAAATGATCTTGATGTATGCTATGATACAATCAAGAGTGTAACCAATGTTACAAGACCTAACAACTACAACTCTTGTATCTTCTTGGATACTTTGAGTTCTTCTCTTGCAAATGAAGAGGAATGATAACACTTTGTATCTACTTGGATACTTTGTGTTCTTCTCTTGCTAATCAAGAGGGATGACAACACCTTGTATCTACTTGGATACTTTGTGTTCTTCTCTTGCTAATCAAGAGGAATGAAGAGGATCACTTGAAAGGATGATTGGATCACTCTTAAACAACCTAAGACTCTCCAAATGATCAAAGAAAGTCATCTAAGTGAGGAGGGATTAGACCAGAGAAAAAGGACTGGAAAAATTAAGTTGGAAGTGTGGAATGGTCCACTATTTATAGGCAAAGAAAAATCTAGCCGTTACGTACGGACGGCTCCGTTAAATACCCGACGGCTCCGTTAAGTTTAATGGAGCCGTCCCTATTTAAAGGTGTTGTGGACGCTCCTTCGTTTGTCTTTAGTGGGGAAGGTTTATTTGGGAAAGTTAGGAGCTGTTTTGGGGGGAAATTTGACTGTTGGGATTTTCAAACATATTTTTTAAAATAAAACATTTCTTTTTAATTCAAAAATAATTTGTGAAGTATATTTTTGAAAAATGTTTTGTCACATTAAAAATGTGAAGTTTAGAAAAATAAAATCCTTTGATCATTTGTCAAGTAGTAGATTTGTTTGTCCATACCTTGAGTGATTTATGTCGGGATGGAAATCTACGACTTCGTTGAAGCATACTTGAGACGTCGGGAAGTGTTGATGTAAGTATGCGTTGATGATTTGTGTTTACAAGTAACTTGCACATTTTACGTTATGTATTACAAGTTACATGTTTGTCATTATTAAAACCGAAGAAACCGTTTAGTTTAAATATCGTAATATTTGCACTAACAAGTACAAACTGTCAAGTTAGTACTGCTAGTATAAATGAAGGTACTGCTGCATGATACTGCTTTAGAAGATGTGTAGAAGATAAGTATGGAATAGATTGTATGTATATCATAATTAGTTATAATTATACGGGTAGATACTTGAGAGGATTGATGAAACACTTAAGATGTTACTCCTTTATAACGTGTTTGAGATACTTTGAGTGTGTGCAGTTAAGTATGCGGAATCTACTTAACCACACTTAGAAGAATATTGGTTTGATTAATGGAAAAGTAAACTTGAATGAACAATGAACACAATGAGATTAACACCAAATGATTTAATATTATTGCTTGAATAATACGAGTGATCTTGCTATCACTAGGGCTACAATGACCTTGAATCTAGGATCTCCTTTTATAGACTTAAGGAGTCCTTTACAAGATAAGTATTCTACCATATAATTCTAACTAATTAAGATATACACAAAATCCTTTCCATACTTATCCTTAATACAAACGTTCAACCATGCAGCAGTACCTTCTGATATAACTAGCAGTACTAACTTTGAACTTTGTACTGTTAGTTGTATTCCAGCAGTCTTCACTTATACACTAACAGTTTATACTGTTAGTGTAATTCTTCAGCAGTACTATCTTCAGAACATTTAATTCCCAATAATACTTATCTTGTAAAGGACTCCTTGTGCTATAAAAGGAGGTCCTAGGTTATTTAGTCATATACGTTTTTGTTAAGATTCAAGGTCTTGTAACCCTAGTGATATTGAGATCACTCGTATTATTGCTTAACAATATTGAATCATTTGGAGTTATATTCTGTGTTCATTGTTCATACATTGTCTAGTTACTGTTACATCAAAACCAACCTTCTAAGTGTTATCAAGTAGATTCCGCATACTTGGTAATATTAACTCAAAGTATCCTTAACACATTCTAAGTGCGTTTGATCCTCACACCTTTGATATTAGTAGGTGGTGGAAGTTTGGATATGATTTCGATTTTTGCTTTGTCAACTTCTAATCCTGCTCCAGATACTTTGTGTGCGAGCACAATTTCTTCTTTGACCATGAAGTGACATTTCTCCCAATTTAGAACTAAATTGGCTTCTTCGCATCGTTTAAGCATTTTGCTTAAATTGACAAGACATTTTTGAAATGAATTTCCAAAGACAGAAAAATCGTCCATGAAAACTTCCATAGATTCGTCAATCATGTCATGGAATATAGCAACCATGCATCTCTGAAAGGTAGCAGGAGCATTGCATAAACCAAAAGGCATCCGTCGGTAAGCATATGTTCCGAAAGGAGATGTGAATGTTGTTTTTTCTTGATCTAGTGGATCGATAGGAATTTGAAATTAGCCAGAGAAACCATCGAGGAAACAGAATTACTCATTCCCTGCTAGTCTTTCTAACATTTGATCCATGAAGGGTAGGGGAAAATGATCTTTGGCAGTAGCCTCATTGAGTGTTCGGTAGTCTATACAAACACGTCACCCAGTGACAGTTCTGGTTGAAACTAGCTCATCTTTTTCATTTGTTAGCACGGTGATACCACCTTTCTTTGGTACACAATGAATTGGACTAACCCATGGGCTATCAGCGATTGGGTATATTATTCCGGCATCGAGGAGTTTTGTTACTTCCTTTTTTGCTACTTCTTGCATATTAGGATTAAGTCTTCTTTGTTTTTGAACAACAGGTTTCTTGTCCTCTAGCATTTGAATTTTATGTTTGTAAAATGAAGGACAGATTCCAGGAATATCTGAGGTTTTCCAAGCAAAGGCTCGTTTATGATTTTTGAGAACAGTTAGTAAGTGTTTTATTCTTATCTGAGAGTTCGGATGATATGATGACAGGAAGTAAGGATGTTCCTTCTAGAAAAGCATATTCGAGATATTTTGGAAATGGTTTGAGTTCAAGATCAGTTGGTGGTTCTTCTAGAGATTTTTTAACTTTATGATCTGTATTGAAGGTAATTCTTTCGAATATGATTTCTTCTTCATCATCTGTTTCAATCTCTTCGATATTCATGGCTATGAATTCGTAAAACTCTGCATAGAGTTTTTCTTCGAGAATTGTTCCTTTGATGGTATGGAGAATTTCAATTCCTTCGTTAAGTAAGATGTCGAAATCTTCTTCAAGAATTTCGTCAATAACATCAATGCTGAAACATGTGTCATCATTAGAGTAAGAATGCTTCATGGCTGAATCGATTGAAAAGGATATTCTATCTTCACCAACTCCGAGATTAAGTTTCTTTTGTTTGACCCAAATTATTGCATCAGCGGTATCCAAGAATGGACTTCCTAAGATTAGAGGGACTTTGTTGTCTTCCTCCATTTCCAGGATAACAAAATCTACTAGGAAAGTGAATTTACCAACTTCAACTAGCATGTTTTCTGCTATCCCCACAGGATATTGAAAAGATCGATCTGCTAATCGAACGCTCATTTTGGTAGGTTTGAGAGTTTCTAGAGAGAGTTTGGCATAGAGAGAATATGGCATAAGATTTATACTTGCGCCAAGATTGGCCAAGGCGTTGCAAGAAAATGTTTTGCCAAAATTACAAGGAATCAGGAAACTTCCAGGATCTCCTAGTTTAGGTGGAACTTTGTTTTGGATTATTGCTGAAGATTCATCGCTTAGAAAGGCTGCGGAAATTTGTTCCAATTTATTCTTATTACTTACGAGTTCTTTTAGGAATTTACCATAGTTTGGCATTCCAGCTATGACATCGATTAATAGAACATTTATTCGAACGGCACGAATCATATCAAGGAATTTTCCATATTGAGCTTCCATTTTCTCTTTTCTGAGACGTTGGGGATATGGAATCTTGGATTTGTATGGTTTTAGAATAGGTGTTTTAGGTATTTCTTTTGTTTTGAGTTTCTTTTGAGGAGTTGGTTCATATTCCTCTTCATTGTCAAGTTCGACAGCCAGTTGTGTTTGACTAGGATTAGGTGGTGGTTCATATGAAGTACCATTTCTAGTGGTTATGGCATTCATGTGTTCATGACGAGCGTGAGGTGGTTGATAAGGTCTATAGGTACTACCTCTTGGGTAAGGTGTAGTGTTGTTGGGAAGTGATCCAGGAGATCGACTAGCTTGCTTCTCGGCTAGTCTCTCAAAATTTTCCTCTAGATTTTGGATAGAAGCTTGGTAGTTTCTTGTTGTGGATTCTAATTTCTCTTTGAGTTCGTTAAATGTGTTTTTGACGAATGTGTCTGTAGATTGTTGCGATTTAATGAATTCGCTGAATTGTTTTTGAATGTCTGGTTTTTCATCAGAATATGATGATCTAGGTTAATCTCGGTTGTATTCGGATCTATCTCCAGTACTCCATTTATCTCGATCTCGATCTCTGTTACGATCGTCATCATAAAAACGAGTTCGTCTAAATGATTGCATAAACTTGGCTTCCTCTTCGCGATACATTGGTGTGTCATCATCATTACAATTTACAGTTGAATGATTTCCACCACAGTTGTTGCAAGTCTCACGCTTCTCTTTCAATTCTTTGTACTGAGCGTCCATTTTGAGGGTCATGGCATCCATTCGAGCCATTATTTTGTCAGTATCAGAATTACTGCTACCTTCATCAGCGAAAGCAACAGTTTTGCGAAGAGAGGTTTTCGGTTTTTGATTTTTAGCCCAATCATGTTTGAGTAAGACTTTGTCTTCGTGAAGTTGATAAGCTTGATTTGGGGTTTTGTATAGGAATATTCCTCCCGCAACAGCATTCAAGGCTTCTTGTGTGCTCTCATCAAGTCCATGATAAAAGATTTTGATTATGTTTCCTTTACTTAGACCGTGTCCATGACAATTCTTGAACATTTCTTTCATTCGTAACCATGCTTTAGTCAATGTTTCTCGATCTTCCTGAGAAAAAGCACGGATTTCCCCGAGAAGTCGGTCAAATAATGCTGGAGGAAAGAATCGGCTTATGAAAGCAGTACGAAGTTATCCCATGTTGCTATGGTTCCTTCGTCGAGTTCATCTAACCAGGTTTTTGCTTCCCCGGTTAGGGATAATGGAAACATCATGAGCCGGACGGCTTCATTTTCGGTCTCTCCATATCTAAACATTTCACAAATTCCAAGGAACTCGTGGATATGTTTATGAGGATCGGTTTTATTTCTTCCATCGAATTGATTACCTTTGACAAGGGTCAAATGATTACCTTTGATGGCGAATTCATTGGCGGTGTCAGGTAGAGTTATTGCAGGGCCAGGAGTAGGAGCAACGGTTCGCTCATTAGCCTACGTAGGTTCATTATCGGTTTCGTCCATTGGATCGTGAAGTTTGATGAATTTGATAAAAAATTGATTAAGAGAAAGATCGTCAACAGCATGAACTACCGCTTTTGGTGTTTTTGGTCTTAAGTCTTTTTGTGAGAATGGAACTCTTTTGTTACGTCTACGTCTTCAGTTGATGGTTCGTTCAGGTTTGGATAATGGACTAACAAGCTCTGTGTTGGAGGATCACGTGACCATCCAATACTGGGCTGCTAGGGGTATTGGTGACGGAAAAACCAAAATTCAATTCGGATGAACTAAATTCTTGTTTCAGAGGTGATAAGTACGGCGTACTTAATAAAAAGTACGGCGCACTTATGGAAAATTTTTGTTTTTCGAAAAGAGTTTGATAAGTTTGATTTGTTGGAATTTCCTTCTGGGTTATTTTGTAAATTGATTTGGTGGTTTGATTCAAATTTGAAATGAAATTGTATGATTTTAAGAAAGAGTGTTACGTTTCCCAGAGCAGCGGCGTTCTTTTGGACAAAGCACGCCGTGATCGTGGTTGAAAAGCGGCGTTCTTTCTGATAAAGCGGCGGTTTTGTTGAGACAGAGCAATGATATTCGAATAGTTAAGCACAAAATGCAATCCAAATTTACCTAAGATGATTAAATAAATGATAAAAGAACAAGTGCTAGTCCCCGACAGCAGCGCCAAAAACTTTGAAGTGTTTCGAAAGCTTTAAATTTATAATACTAGTTCTACTGATTCCTTACTACAGAAAACACATGGGTAAAAGTATAACCCCCATTTATAGTAAAGAGTTTTGGTAAGACCAGGTCGTTCCACAGGGACTGAGATTGTTCTTATATATCAATTAACTACTCAAGATGAATCTAGAAAGCGTTTGGACAAATTATGCAAAAACTAAGATGAAATTCAAGTATGGGACAAATATGATTACTTGGATAGTTTCTATAACTCAGTGATGGTTAATGATGATAATCTCAATGATGGAGCAAGTTCAACCAATGATTAGTTGTTTTCGTCAAAATAACGTTTCACGGATTAACAAATTTGATTCAAGACTTATGTTTGCTAGTACTTGAACAAGTGGTTAACAAGCTCAAGGACTAATTGCAATGCTGAAACTCTATTGTTTATAACTTAACAAAAGCGGATTTCTCCATTCAATTGATCAAGATACATAGACATATTTCGAAAACTATATAATACCAATTGAATCTTTCGACCTTTTCCAATTTACAAATATAATCAAAAGTGATAAACAATGGATAATAAGTTTAGAACACAGCAAGGTTTCAACATAAACAAGAAATCAAGACGAGATCATATCACAACCAATCACTTTATTATATTAACATATCCAAGCAACCACAAAGAGTTTAGCCTAACATGGCTTTAGTAATCATGCTTACAGTGATTGATTTGTTTGAAATGAGCAACATACTCCCTGAATTAGTAAAATGATGAAGCTACCGTCACTAGCGATCACTATAATAATACCAAGGTAGCACTTCAACGTATTGGAACTTTGACTTCACTTGATCACACTAATTGTTGTAATTCGAGATAAAATAGTTATCAGATCCTTGGTAATAGTTGGGATGAGAGTTGTGTCCAAATGAGACGGATTGAGGCTCTATTTATAGGCTAGCAGTGACTGATCAGATTCTGACGTACGCCGCTCTTGGAGTAAGATCGGCGGGCTTCACTTGCGATACCGGCGGACTTAGCTACAAACACCGGCGGGCTTCAATAGATTTCTTGGCGCCAAAGGGTCATTAATTGAACTGAAGGTCGGCGTACTTTGCTTTTAAGATCGCCGCACTTTATTATGCTGACTCAGATTTTGTACAAGACTTATTACGCCCTTGTAACCGAACTTTTATAGAAAGGCGGCGTGCTTTTATTCTTTAGCAGGCAAAACTTTACTCTAGCATACATATGGCTTAGATGTGTACTCTTTATCTTGGTTCTTGAAGTTCTTTGTCGATTGGACCTGAAATGTATTTTCATGCAATTAAGTATCGAAAGTCCAAAGAATCTATTAAGAAACTAACAAATAACGCTATATAAAATATGTATAATTCGAGCTTCATTAGACACCAAAGGTCTGGATCCTTATTGCTGTCAAAGCTTACAGGTAGACTAGTTTGAGTCATTAAGCGCCACTACATGCTAGATTAATTCTTTGTGTGATCCCGCCTCTCGGATCTTAGACCACACATCTAACTTCTTAAGTTCATCCATCCCGGAGGGTGATCATTTGGTCAATTCGCATGCAAGGGATTTGGTAGTCCTTTGGTCAATTCTTACCAACCCTCGCAACCTACTACTCTAGGGTCCTATGGTTAATTCTCCTAGTGTAATACGTACAACCGGTCTTCAAAACTACCGAAACTAGAGGATCTATCGAATAACTAAGCATGCACACACTAGAAATAATAATAAGAGCATGAAAACATAATCAACACAAAGTAGGAATCATAACTAGGCTAGCACCAAAGGTGCTTAGCCGATCATATTAAAAAGTACAACGGATTCAATGTTTTGCATGTAAATGAAAGACATGGAATCGTAAATGTAAATTGAAAATGAATTGCTACAACTTATGGATGTTATATCATGATCTCTCCCTTAGAAATGCTCTGTATGCTGTTGTAGATCTTCCTTCTAAAGCCTCCCTTTGTTCTCTGATTTTTTGTGGTGTGGAAGATGTGTAAAATGCAAGAAATAGGGCTGGTATTTATAGGCCCGTCAAGGCTACATCGTAACCTTGTGATGTGGTTACGCCGTAACTAGTGTAATCCTTGAACGATCTTATCCATTAGTGATAGTTACGACATAACTTAGGTGGACAGTTACGCTGTAATCTTCGGCGGCAACAGTTACGTCGTAATCTTCATGCATGGTTACGCCGTAATCTTTTTAGCGTTTACCTTTATGTCGTAAACTTCTTGCGTAGCTACGTCGTAATCTCATCAATAACTTGAACCCCATTCTGTGTAATATCTACGTCGTAACCTCATGTGTTGGTTACGGCGTAACCTTGCTTGCCCCTAAAATCTTGTAAGTCTTCAAATAGTTATGGCGTAACCTCTTGTGGTAGTTACGCCGTAATCTTCGGTCATTGTTAACTTGGTCTTCATGTATAAATCCTTAGCTACTGTGTAAGTGGAGAGCATAATTACGCCGTAACTTCTTCAGCATACTAAAATGTATAATCTTGTAAGTGCTTTTCTAAATCCGCGTCTCTTTAGCTCCTATGCTCACTTATAACCTGGAAACGAAATATAAAGAAATCAAAGTATATATCCATATAAAATGATACAAATAATGAGCATATTAGGGGGAAATTGACACTTAAATATCAGGACTATTTGATGTCATCAATAGATTAAGATGTCATCGATGAAAACAATAACAGATTTATCCAAATACGGTTTGCACACTCAGTTCATCAGATCCATGAAAATTGCAGGTGCGTTGGTTAGTCCGAAGGGCAACACAATAAACTCAAAATTTCTGTAACGAGTTCTAAAAGCGGTCTTTGGAATATCTGCTTCGTGTACTATTATTTGATGATAACCAGAACGAAGATCAATCTTTGAGAAATATCGTGAACCCTGTAACTGATCGAACAAATCATCAATTCTGGGAAGAGGGTAACAATTCTTAATGGTTAATTTGTTCAACTCACGATAGTCAATGCACATACGAAAAGAACCATCATTCTTCTTAACAAATAAGACAGGTGCTCCCCAAGGCGAATGACTTGGACGGATAAAACCTTTGTCTTGGAGTTCTTGGAGTTGTTTAGACAATTCCTGAATTTCTGAAGGTGCTAAAAGATACGGGGATTTCGCAACTGGCGTCGCTCCAGGAACTAGATCTATGCAGAATTCAACTTATCGGGGAGGGGGTAATCTAGACAAGTGTAACCACCGGTAAATTTCCACTTGTATTAATATTCTAACGAAAGAATACTTATCCATTTTCTACGTCTAAATTTTTTTTTAAAGATTAAACGTTATCAGTTTATCTGATCACAACAACAAACTAATGTGACGTAACTAAGATTCCTAATAAACGTGCTCACCAGCACCAACATGCTTTATATTTATTTCAAGTAAAAATTCTTTATATGTCAAGTATAAAAGTTTTCAACTTCTATTTACCACTTTACGTTAATTCGTTAACGTACGACTACTTAACGTACAAACTAAACGTTTGTTACCTATTAGAGTTTTCTCGAAACCCTAATCTACTATATCTACGATTTTACACAATTAGATCATAAATACTAAAGTACAACATTTTATACCTAGAGTACAAGTCTTTAAAGCACGGAAACCTAACTTTACTTTACTTCCCGTTATAAGCCCTAAATTCACAATTCTATGATTTTATCACAAACCCTAATTAATGTGTACATGATTTCTATAAAATATAAATGTACAAGTCTTTCTTGCACATGTACAAGTTCCTTATGCACAAGCTTTAAATAAGATTTTCTTATATTTTATAAACACCAAGTACAACACCCTAATGCCTATGGTACAAGTGCTTAACGCATGAAATTAAAATCTATACATTTAATACTCTAAACCTAATCAAGAGGCTAGGAATAAAACAAGTATATGCATATGTGTTCATCTTTATAACCATTCGAATCAAGAGGCAAGGAATAAAACAAGTATACGCATATGTGTTCATCTTTTTAACCATTCGAATCAAGAGGCTAGGAATAAAACAAGTATACGCATAGGTATTCTCTTTTTAACCATTCGAACCAAACCCTAACCTTGTGGCTATGGACCAATCAACTTTACACCATGTCACCTTGTTCCTTAACTCCTACGACATTTTCAAGAGTTTTGGAAATTTACATTTTCCGGTTTTGCGTTTTACGCGTTTTAAGCCTGCGGTTTTAGATTTTTACGACAATTAAGCACCCCGATAAAACTTATCACTCATTTAATATACTTTTTAGAGTATATTGATAAGTTTTAAAATATTTATAAGTTTCATATTTTTAGGATACTCGGTTTTACGTTTCTTGACTTAGCGGCTTACAGTTAGCGATTAACGGGACCAAAACTCACTCCGTAACTTATGGAAGGCCAAGATTCATCCACCTAGTCCCTCCCCCTTATCTATGAACGTGTATAAGTGAATCACCAAGGCCTTGGTGGCTTGGTGATGAGCCTTATAAAGTATATGGCCTAAGAACAACCAAATATGCATTCATGTGTTCCAATTACAACCACAAGTAAGAACTAGCTAACCTCCTCACTTACACTATAAAAGGAAACTCATATCTTTATTTTTTTCATCACCATTTAAACGCCCTAACACTTATCCCTAAACACATGATACTTTGATTTCCAAGTTCCAAGTTATACATAGAAGATGAAGGCCTAGTTACTCTCTACATAAATCTAGGATTACTTTGATGATTCCATGGTTGGATTAAGAGCTATACAAGGTGATTAGGGCTAAGATTAAAAGGCTTTTACAAGGGTTATATCAAGGCTAGCAAAGGTTTGCAAGAGTTGTGTTGAAGGATTGGAAGCTAGGGTTTTCGATTGAAGGATTTAGTTTAGTGTTCTAGTTCCTTGTTTCTTGTTTAGTTCTTCACAAGGATTGTAAGTAAAACTCCTAGATTTACCTTTTATTATTATTTCATGTATTTAATATGTTCTATATGCTTATTATATTTGATTATGCTTGGTAAATTGGATTAAAACGCTAGAAACATCGTAAGGACTTTAAACGCAAAATAGTTTCTGGACAGAGGGCTGTAAATGGGCAATCTGGGCTATATCAGTGAATCTTAGATCATAAGTAAAAATATGGTATTATAGTGCTTTGTCTTTTGGTCATTTTTCCGCTTGGCTCACCTCGTAACTCATCTGTATGAATAAATTAGTGCCAAAACGGTAACAAGTGTCAAAATCTTAGTAACATATTTCAATCGGGTAAAACCTATAAAACTTTACTAGAACCCCCTGTTGGTCAAAACATAAAAGTTTTAGCTAACATCTTAACTTAAACGTGGCCAAAAACTGGGCGTAAAACGGAGTCGTATAGACCTACTTATGGCCATTTCCGCGAGACTGTGAGTTGATGTAACCAACAGCATGTATATAAAAGGGTAAATTAGTAATTTGACCTTAGTTAAGTAACTTTAGGGGAAGTGGGACCCACAAATCTGTAAAGTTCATTTAAATACCTTTTCGAAGACGTAAAAACCAAGTCGAGATCATTTACGGTTTAGAAATAACGGTTAGATTTAGACAGAAAAACTTAAATAAACGAAAATCCCAAACTAGACTTAAACACTTATACAACTTTACAAACATTAAGTATCCAAGCATAATTAATGTAATAACTATATAAGGCATGTTTATATATTCACATCGTTGTTTTACAACCTAAGACATAACATCATATTCTAGGTTGCGCGTAGAGGTTTCCCCGGCTTATCCATCGAATCCGTTATACGTTTTGATATCATTAGTTCAAGTTGAGTTTCATAACCCCTACTTTTATACGTTTTGAATTACTTTTGGGGGAGATACATGCTCAACTACTTTCATTTACTTTCACAAGTACTCTAAACTTTTACGGATTACCGTAAGTCATAGCCCCTCTTTTCTTATTTTGAATTCTTTGGGGGAGATACATGCTCGTTTAACTTACAAATCTTACTCATAAACACTGTAACCACCGGTAAAATTCCACTTGTATTAATATTCTAACAAAATAATACTTATCAGTTTTCTACGTCAATTTTTTTTAAAGATTAAACGTTATCAGTTTATCTGATCACAACAACAAACTAATGTGACGTAACTCACATTCCTAATAAACGTGCTCACCAACACCAACATGCTTTATATTTATTTCAAGTAAACATTCTTTATATGTCAAGTATAAAAGTTTTCAACTTCTATTTACCACTTTACGTTAATTTGTTAACGTACGACTACTTAACGTACAAACTAAACGTTTGTTACCTATTAGAGTTTTCTCAAAACCCTAATCTACTATATCTATGATTTTACACAATTAGATCGTAAATACTAAAGTACAATATTTTATACCTAGAGTACAAATCTTTAAAGCACGGAAATCTAACTTTAATTTACTTCCCGTTAGTAGCCCTAAATTCACAATTCTATGATTTTATCACAAACCCTAATTAATGTGCACATGATTTCTATAAAATATAAATGTACAAGTCTTTCTTGCACATGTACAAGTTCCTTATGCACAAGCTTTAAATAAGATTTTCTTATATTTTATAAACACTAAGTACAACACCCTAATGCCTATGGTACAAGTGCTTAATGCATGAAATTAAAATCTATACACTTAATACTCTAAACCTAATCAAGAGGCTTGGAATAAAACAAGTATACGCATATGTGTTCATCTTTATAACCATTCGAATCAAGAGGCTAGGAATAAAACAAGTATACGCATATGTGTTCATCTTTATAAACATTCGAATAAAGAGGCTAGGAATAAAACAAGTATACGCATAGGTGTTCTCTTTTTAACCATTCGAACCAAACCCTAACCTTGTGGCTATGGATCAAACAACTTTACACCATGTCACCTTGTTCCTTAACTCCTACGATATTTTCAAGAGTTTTGGAAATTTACATTTTTCGGTTTTGTGTTTTACGCGTTTTAAGCCTGCGGTTTTAGGTTTTTACGACAATTAAGCACCCCGATAAAACTTATCACTCATTTAATATACTTTTTAAAGTATATTGATGAGTTTTAACAAATTTATAAGTTTCATATTTTTAGGATACCCGGTTTTACGTTTCTTGACTTAACGGCTTACAGTTAGCGATTAACAGGACCAAAACTCACTCCGTAACTCAAATAAGGCCAAGATTCATCCACCTAGTCCCTCCCCCTTGTCCATGAACGTGTATAAGTGAATCACCAAGGCCTTGGTGGCTTGGTGATGAGCCTTAGAAAGTATATGGCCTAAGAACAACCAAGTATGCATTCATGTGTTCCAATTACAACCACAAGTAAGAACTAGCTAACCTCCTCACTTGCACTATAAAAGGAAACTCATCTCTTCATTCTTTTCATCACCATTTAAACGCCCCAACATTTATCCCTAAACACATGATACTTTGATTTCCAAGTTCCAAGTTATACATAGAAGATGAAGGCCTAGTTACTCTCTACATAAATCTAGGGTTACTTTGATGATTCTGTAGTTGGATTCAGAGCTATACAAGGTGATTAGGGCTAAGATTAAAAGGCTTTTACAAGGGTTATATCAAGGCTAGCAAAGGTTTGCAAGAGTTGTGTTGAAGGATTGGAAGCTAGGGTTTTCGATTGATGAATTTAGTTTAGTGTTCTAGTTCCTTGTTTCTTGTTTAGTTCTTCACAAGTATTGTAAGTAAAACTCCAAGATTTACCTTTTATTAGTATTTCATGTATTTAATATGTTCTATATGCTTATTATAATTGATTATGCTTGGTAAATTGGATTAAAACGCTAGAAACATCGTAAGGACTTTAAACGCAAATCAGTTTCTGTACAGAGGGCTGTAGATGGGAAATCTGGGCTAGATTAGTGAACCTTAGATCATAAGTAAAAATATAAGATTATAGTGCTTTGTCTTGTGGTCATTTTTCCGCTTGGCTCACCCCGTAACTCATCCGTATGAATAAATTAGAGCCAAAACGGTAACAAGTGTCAAAATCTGAGTAACGTATTTCAATCGGGTAAAACCTATAAAACTTGACTAGAACCCCCTCTTGGTCAAAACATAAAAGTTTTAGATAACATCCTAACTTAAACGTGGCCGAAAACCGGGCGTAAAACATAGTCGTATAGACCTACTTATGGCCATTTCCGCGAGACTGTGAGTTGTTGTAACCAACAGCATGTATATAAAAGGGTAAATTAGTAATTTGACCTTAGTTAAGTAACTTTAGGGGCAGTGGGACCCACAAATATGTAAAGTTCATTTAAATACCTTTCCGAGGACTTAAAAACCGAGTCGTGATCATTTACGGTTTTGAAATAACGGGTAGATTTAGACGGAAAAACTTAAATAAACGAAAATCCCAAACTAGACTTAAACACTTATACAACTTTACAAACATTAAGTATCCAAGCATAATTAATGTAATAACTATATAAGGCATGTTTATATATTCACATCGTTTTTTTAGATCCTAAGACATAACATCATATTCTTGGTTGCGCGTAGAGGTTTCCCCGGCTTATCCATCGAATCCGTTATACGTTTTGATATCATTAGTTAAAGGTGAGTTTCATATCCCCTACTTTTATACGTTTTGAATTACTTTTGGGGGAGATACATGCTCAACTACTTTCATTTACTTTCACAAGTACTCTAAACTTTTACGGATTACCGTGAGTCATAGCCCCTCTTTTCTTATTTTGAATTCTTTAGGGGAGATACATGTTCATTTAACTTACAAATCTTACTCATAAACATTCTACTCGATTTATGAAACACTCTATTTGTTTACTGAAACTTATTACATGCTGAACAAAAGTACTTTATATATGCTATCCTAATTGTTATTGCCTAAGTTACACTATTGCCATTAAAAGACCCTCATATAATGAGCCATTAATCACTTACGAGTGAACGCGAATATAGTGAATAGATCTATTGGAGGTTGACGACCAATTTGTACTAGCCGGATAGATAGCCATAATGCTAGCCGGATTGATAGACAAATGCACTTTATTTGAGACTAAATAGGAAGTTGGCGAGCTCCTACCCGAGGGCATTATTAATACATTTAATTATGTTAGTAATTTACATCACTCTTGTGATGTCCTACTGTTAAGGTTTGCGTGTCATGAGCTTAGGGCAATAATTATTATTTACCCATAATTTTATTCGTTGCAATTATTCTCTTAAACTTGAAACTTGTGTTCAACTGATTTGCATACAAACACTACGAATTCACACAATCTTTGACCCGATTAGGGTAAACAAACACTATGGGTGTAAAACAACGTAGCCCACTATTCATTTTATCGATATTTGTAATCATTACAATTATCGCCCAAACTTGAAACTATTGAAATCAACTGTTTTACTTATAAACTCTATGAACTCACCAACCTTTGTGTTGATACTTTTAGTATGTTTATCTCAGGTCCATAATGAACGAGGATGGCACGGATACTGATAGAAGGTTAAAATCTAATTATCATTCGAAACTTATTTAACAAACTGTAAAACTACTGGGACCTCATTTTGTAAACTCTGATATTTATAAAATTCGAATGATAAACCTTTTAAAATGACTCAATTAGAGATCATTTTCTATTATTATAACTATTGTGCCGTCGAGTAACACCCAGTTTGAATTCCGCTGCGTATCACGAAATTGAGGGTGTTACAGATTGGTATCAGAGCTATAGTTATAGAGAAACAGGTCTAATTGAGACCTAAACTATAACTGCTTTTTCACAAAAATATTTTATAGCCTTTCGCTCTCCGTGCCTTCCATCCTCCAGACGATTATGTGACTTCTAGGTAATTTATGCTACACAAACACTTTAGTATATTGATATATACACATTCGACATGCTCTCGATCACTTTATAAAAACAACGGAATAAACATACTTGTGTATGCCTATTCTAAGGCATTACGAGTCAATCATATTTCCTCGAGCATGAACCTACTTCTATATTATTGCAATTCACGAAACCTTCCCAAGACATTGTGGGTTGTACAATTCTTATCTTATATACGTTAAATATATTCTCACCAACTATTTTGAGTACTATGACAATTTTCTTTGATTATCTTACTCCCATCTCTAAAGATGAGTGTAAATACTCCTTCCGTACTCTCGGAACACCTACACACTAAATTCCCCTGTCGATTAAGTATGAGTGTTGAGTCAGAAATTCTTAAGTAGGATGATTTACAAAGTCTTTATTTAAATGGATTAGGACGCCTTTTTTATTTAAATAAGGAAATTATGAATCACCGAACCATAAGTTTATATTTAGTTATTTACATTGTTTGGGACGCCTCTCTATGTAAGTAATGAATTATAAATGAGTGGGTCTATTTGTATCTGAAACAACATGAGCACGAACTCGAAGATCACTAGAATTCATAAAGTACAAAACGTAAACTTTTATTACATTAGAATCCACGAATATTAATACATAACGATATAATTAGCATTGGTAGTGCTAATGTTACAAAGATCACTAAGTAAGGAATAGAATCGCCAATTGGTTGACCCGCCAAGCCAATAAAAACACTACTGCACCTACGAGAGCGAGAACCATGACTGGATGTAACACCTTGAGTATTCTGTACGATAAACACAAACAAATCATTAACGCGGTATCAAAAGACATGGTCTTATGCATAAAAACAAACAAATCTTATTACACATTCATTCTTATTACATGAGAACACAAATAAAACAAAGACTTATTTTCACAATCCTAACGCAATACTATTACCCCCATATCTTATCCACGCTGATGGCTATAACTACGAGTGGTACGAGAATCACTAAAACCCCGGCCAAAAATTCATAATCTTCATCTGGAATGAAGGCCAAGTAGATGCCAGCGGCAACAACATACACAATCGCAAGAATGGTAATAATATGCGGCATTTTGAAAAATTAATGAGAGAAATATGGGTGGTGGAAGAATGAAAATTAAAATGGGGTATTTATAAAAAGAAAAGTAGCCGTTGGGCTACTGTTCATAGCCGTTGGGCTACTGTTCATGACCGTTTAAAATTACTGTTCATATAAAAAAATCTAAGGAACAAACTGATTCATCATCTACAAATGCTGAAATTCAAAAACTTTCTCTACATTCATCAAGTTCTCATCCGAAATCTTCATTGTTAAAAATAGTTTTCGACGTCAATAATTTGATTTTCACAAAACAAGTAATTAGGAACCATGTTATTTTCAAGACTAATTATTAAAACATGATAAACCTTATAAAATAACAATCTTCATTCAAAATGAATTTTTCCAAAATCTATTTAACCTTCGGAATAGTATTTTTCTCATGTAAAATAATTCTAACTTATAAATTTTCACAAGTGAAACCAGAATCAAATCTGCTCACCTAGTCACATGATTAACATAAATCGAATCAGGAGAAACATTTATTTGATAAAACACTCAAAGGAAATTCAGTACAATGAAACGACACATTAAGATACATCACTAGTTATTTTATAAACCAATTGACACAAGAAACCATAACTAATTGTCAACATCGTTTCAACATCTAACACGGACTGAATCTCGGGACGAGATTCTATTTAAGGGGGTGAGACTGTAACCACCGGTAAATTTCCACTTGTATTAATATTCTAACAAAAGAATACTTATCCATTTTCTACGTCTAATTTTTTTTTAAAGATTAAACGTTATCAGTTTATCTGATTACAACAACAAACTAATGTGACGTAACTCACATTCCTAATAAACGTGCTCACCAACACCAACATGCTTTATATTTATTTCAAGTAAACATTCTTTATATGTCAAGTATAAAAGTTTTCAACTTCTATTTACCACTTTACGTTAATTCGTTAACGTACGACTACTTAACGTACAAACTAAACGTTTGTTACCTATTAAAGTTTTCTCGAAACCCTAATCTACTATATCTATGATTTTATACAATTAGATCATAAATACTAAAGTACAACATTTTATACCTAGAGTACAAGTCTTTAAAGCACGGAAACCTAACTTTACTTTACTTCCCGTTACAAGCCCTAAATTCACAATTCTATGATTTTATCACAAACCCTAATTAATGTGTACATGATTTTTATAAAATATAAATGTACAAGTCTTTCTTGCACATGTACAAGTTTCTTATGCACAAGCTTTAAATAATATTTTCTTATATTTTATAAACACCAAGTACAACACCCTAATGCCTATGGTACAAGCGCTTAATGCATGAAATTAAAATCTATACATTTAATACTCTAAACCTAATCAAAAGGCTAGGAATAAAACAAGTATACGCACATGTGTTCATCTTTATAACCATTCGAATCAAGAGGCTAGGAATAAAACAAGTATACGCATATGTGTTAATCGTTTTAACCATTCGAATCAAGAGGCTAGGAATAAAAAAAGTATACGCATAGGTGTTCTCTTTTTAACCATTCGAACCAAACCCTAACCTTGTGGCTATGGATCAAACAACTTTATACCATGTCACCTTGTTCCTTAACTCCTACGACATTTTCAAGAATTTTGGAAATTTACATTTTCCGGTTTTACGTTTTACGCGTTTTAAGCCTGTGGTTTTATGTTTTTACGACAATTAAGCACCCCGATAAAATTTATCACTCATTTAATATACTTTTTAGAGTATATTGATAAGTTTTAACATATTTATAAGTTTCATATTTTTAGGATACCCGGTTTTACGTTTCTTGACTTAACGGCTTACAGTTAACGATTAACGGGACCAAAACTCACTCCGTAACTTATATAAGGCCAAGATTCATCCACCTAGTCCCTCCCCCTTGTCCATGAACGTGTATAAGTGAATCACCAAGGCCTTGGTGGCTTGGTGATGAGCCTTAGAAAGTATATGGCCTAAGAACAACCAAGTATGCATTCATATGTTCCAATTACAACCACAAGTAAGAACTAGCTAACCTCCTCACTTACACTATAAAAGGAAACTCATCTCTTCATTCTTTTCACCACCATTTAAACGCCCCGACATTTATCCCTAAACACATGATACTTTGATTTTCAAGTTCCAAGTTATACATAGAAGATGAAGGCCTAGTTACTCTCTACATAAATCTAGGGTTACTCTGATGATTCCATGGTTGGATTAAGAGCTATACAAGGTGATTAGGGCTAAGATTAAAAGGCTTTTACAAGTGTTATATCAAGCCAAGCAAAGGTTTGCAAGAGTTGTGTTGAAGGATTGGAAGCTAGGGTTTTCGATTGAAGGATTTAGTTTAGTGTTCTAGTTCCTTTTTTCTTGTTTAGTTCTTCACAAGGATTGTAATTATAACTCCTAGATTTACCTTTTATTAGTATTTCATGTATTTAATATGTTCTATATGCTTATTATATTTGATTATGCTTGGTAAATTGGATTAAAACGCTAGAAACATCGTAAGGACTTTAAGCACAAAACAGTTTCTGAACAGAGGATTGTAAATGGGCAGTCTGAGCTAGATCAGTGAACCTTAGATCATAAGTAAAAATATAGGATTATACTGCTTTGTCTTGTGGTAATTGTTCCGCTTGGCTCACCCCGTAACTTATCTGTATGAATAAATTAGAGCCAAAACGGTAACAAGTGTCAAAATCTGAGCAACATATTTCAATTGGGTAAAACCTATAAAAATTTACTAGAACCCCCTGTTGGTCAAAACATAAAAGCTTTAGCTAACATCCTAACTTAAACGTGGCCAAAAACTGGGCGTAAAACGGAGTCTTATAGACCTACTTATGGCCATTTTCGCGAGACTGTGAGTTGCTGTAACCAACAACATGTATATAAAAGGGTAAATTAGTAATTTGACCTTAGTTAAGTAAATTTAGGGGTAGTGGGACCCACAAATCTGTAAATTTCATTTAAATACCTTACCAAAGACATAAAAACCGAGTCGTGATCATTTACGGTTTAGAAATAACGGGTAGATTTAGACGGAAAAACTTAAATAAACAAAAATCCCAAACTAGACTTAAACACTTATACAACTTTTCAAACATTAAGTATCCAAACATAATTAATGTAATAACTATATAAGGCATGTTTATATATTCACATCGGTTTTTTAGATCCTAAGACATAACATCATATTCTTGGTTGCGCGTAGAGGTTTCCCCGGCTTATCCATCGAATCCGTTATACGTTTTGATATCATTAGTTAAAGGTGAGTTTCATATCCCCTACTTTTATACGTTTTGAATTACTTTTGGGGGAGATACATGCTCAACTACTTTCATTTACTTTCACAAGTACTCTAAACTTTTACGGATTACCGTGAGTCATAGCCCCTCTTTTCTTATTTTGAATTCTTTGGGGGAGATACATGCTCGTTTAACTTACAAATCTTACTCATAAACATTCTACTCGATTTATGAAACACTCTATTTGTTTACTGAAACTTATTACATGCTGATCACAAGTACTTTCTGTATGCTATCCTAATTGTTATTACCTAAGTTACACTATTGCCATTAAAAGACCCTCATATCATGAGCCATTAATCAATTGCGAGTGAACGCAAATATAGTGAATAGATCTATTGGAGGTTGACGACCCATTTGTACTAGCCGGATAGATAGCCATAATGCTAGCCGGATTGATAGACAAATGCACTTTATTTCAGACTAAATAGGAAGTTGGCAAGCTCCTACTCGAGGGCATTATTACTACATTTAATTATGTTAGTAATTTACATCACTCTTGTGATGTCCTACTGTTAAGGTTTGCGTGTCATGAGCTTAGGGCAATAATTATTATTTACCCATAATTGTATTCGTTGCAATTATTCTCTTAAACTTGAAACTTGTGTTCAACTGATTTGTATACAAACACTACGAATTCACACAATCTTTGATCTGATTAGGGTAAACAAACACTATGGGTGTAAAACAACTTAGCCCATTATTTGTTTTATCGATATTTGTAATCATTACAATTATCGCCCAAACTTGAAACTATTGAAATCAACTGTTTTACTTATAAACTTACAAACCTTTGTGTTGACACTTTTAACATGTTTATCTCAGGTCCATAATGAACAAGGATGGCACGAAGGGGCACGGATACTGATAGAAGGTTAAAATCTAATTATCATTCGAAACTTATTTAACAAACTGTAAAACTACTGGGACCTCATTTTGTAAACTCTGATATTTATAAAATTAGAATGATAAATCTTTTAAAACGACTCAATTAGAGATCGTTTTCTATTATTATAATTGTTGTGCCGTCGAGTAACACCCAGTTTGAATTCCGCTGCGTATCACGAAATTGGGGGTGTTACAACAAGTATTCTGGAAAGTTTTAAACAACTGCAATATCTTCTAGTTTTAATTCATTTTTTTTCACGCTCATAAGGGGTTTTGGGTTTTCTTCGGCACGCTCTCCTTGAACCTGGAGAAAGTCACCATTTGCTAACGGGATTCGAACTACCTTCTCATGATATATAATCAAAGCCCCATGTTTCGACAACCAATCCATTCCCACGATCACATCAAAACTCCCATGCCCGAAAGGTATTAGGTCAATAGTGAATGGGGTATCCTCTAATAGTAGAGTGCACCCACGAATGATCCTATTAAATTCTACCTCTTTACCATTAGCTACTTCAATTACATAACTGGGTTTTAAAATACTAGATTTTACATTTAGCACGTTCACAAATTCAGTGGAAATAAAGCTAAAATCGGCACTGGAATCGAATAACAAAGTAGCATAATGATTATTAAGAGAAAATGTACCCGTCACAATATTAGGGTCCTGTCGAGCCTCATTTGCATTCATGATGAAGACCCTTCCTCTTGATTGGTTTCTGGTGTTCCCTTGTTCCTGACCTCCTCCAATAGCCAAACGGTTTCCACCTTGACACGGTGCCCTATTCAGCTTAGGACACGTTTTACGAAGATGATCTGGGTTCCCACACTCATAAAAAACCCTTCCGTTATTCACCATGTTGACCGCATTAATCGGAGTCGCCTGTCTGTTCACTGCCCGACAATCCCTTGCAAAATGCCCAGGTTTATTGCAGACAAAACACGCATAACACAACACATGATCTGGATGATACTTGGTACACATAACACACTTAGGATAGCCACCCACATATTCTTTCTTAACCGGATTTCCTGTTGCCATAGGGTTGACTGCCATAAACCCTTTTCCCGTTTTAGCCCTCTTATTGCTTGTCCAAGAACCTACATGCTTACTTGACTCGCTGTAACACCCCGTAAATTTCAATGTAGCAGCGGAAGACTAAATGGGGTATTACTTCATAGATCACAGTTATAAGTATAAAAAATGACTCAGAAGAGACGTTTTAAAAAAGCGTTATCATTCATTGAAAACTTAATAATTCAGAGTACAAAACATAGTTTCAAATAGTTTGGGGTTTCACAAGAGATATGAAAAAGTTTGTAAAGAATGATAACATCATTTAACACCATCAAGGGGGCCCAATGCCAACTCCGTGCCATATGCTCTTTAATTACCTGAGATAAAACATGCTAAAAAGGACAACACAAAAGTTGAGTGAATCCATAGTATTTAAGTTGTAATAGTTTGAACACAAGTTTCAAGTAGTTAATTGTATAGAAACACAATTAAAGTAAAAACAACAATACCACAGAATTGTATATATGTGTATATTGCCTTAAGTCTCATAACACGCAAACGTTAACAGGTGACATCATATAATAATGATGTTAGGTACTAACATCATAGAGATAATGTTAATAATAATGCCCTTGGGCAGGAGGTTGCCGTCCTCTTGTTTAGTTCAAATAAAGTGCCTTTGGCTACATATCCGGTAACCAAATGGGGCGTCAACTGCCAATAGATCTATTCACTAAATTCGCATTCACTCGCAAGTGATTAATGGTTCATGATATGAGGGACTTTTAGTGGCAATAGTTGGGAACTTAAGCAATATCAAATCAGGATAGCATACAGAAAAATACTTGTGTTCAGGTTTAGAGCATGTATCTCCCCACGGGTTTGAAAATGTATAAAAATGTGGGACTATGAACTCACCTCAGTGTTGTAGTAGTCTAGATGAAATGGTATCAAATGGTGTAAGTGAACGGCTCCAACGCGCGACCTAGATTAGTATAGAAAGTCTTAGATTTGTTGGTTTAGGACTCGATGTGAAACGATCTAATAAGTTTGAAAATCTTTAAGTGTTGTATCATCGATGCTTGTGTGGCAATTGCTTAGAGTTCAAAAACGAAAGGTTTCCATATATTATTCAAGTTATATATCATTTTAAGATTCATATTTATATATATATACGTATTAGTTTCTTTACTTGTCGATGCACGCATAGTTCTCGTCTAGTATTTATAAGAATTGGTAAAATATTCATTTTAAATAATTTAGGTTAGTATGACAAATTATCAATATATATATTAACTTATATAAATCGTTTTTAGAAATTAGTATGATTACGAGAATGGCGACGATTGCCGCGTTGCGGGCGTGCCTGTTTTTCGGCCGAGGCGATTTTGTATAAATAAAGTAGAATATTTAGGCGTTGTAAGACATCAATTATGTAAAAACGATCATATATTTGCTGTCTAAAATTACATATTTCAGCACAAATTTATGTCGTACAAAACAGTACACAGAAGCTGTAAAAACCATAATACAAAAGATCCATATTTCTGTTGTCCAAACAGACATGCTTCTGCCATATTTCTGCTATCCAACCTGGTCGAATTTTGCTGTAAAAACAGCATTAAAAAGCTGTAAAAAAAACTACGGATGCCATATTTGGTAACTGATGAACCTTATCTTCTTTTTCCACCTTGCTTGTTACACCTGTTTGTATTTGAGAACTTTTACATGGTCATTTTCTTTTTGATTTTCAATTTCAATTCCTTTGGCTGGTCTTAAGCCATGGGTATCAATCCTACAAAACACAATATCCCAACATCATCGTTGATATCTAATTCTAAAGTGATATATATGCTGCATCCATGTAGTAAATAAGCTATCATTTATTAAAACTAAATAATATAATGACCAAAAAATGGCTAGCTTGATTCGTTACCTGCACCCTTGCATACTTTACACCTAGCCGAGGCCGTTTCATTTGCATTTCCCCGGATTCAGGCATTAACCACCGACTGCTATCTCCTAACAATAGCTACACTCATTACCCGTTATCGACACAAAATCACTGTACCTATCTATAGTCTTGTAACCGTTTAGTATTCAAAAATAAAATTAAAAATTATAATTTTCACATAAAAATTTAAAAGTAAAAAATTATTAGAAATTTTGTATGTTTATGGTTAAATACACTGTTAGGAATTAAATATGAGTTGATATTGACAAAATATGAAAGATGGAGGAGACTTATGAAGACAAAGATAAAGGACCTTAATTGTCAATTTAGAGTCTTTGTAACCCTAATCCTCTATTATATAAAGAGGGTAGGGCGTAGGTCTTATATGTACGTCTTCCACAATGTAGTCATTAAAGGTGTGTGTGTGTCTAGGCGTCAAGTCCTCTAATGGACGCCTAGGGTTTGTAAGCTTGATGACCTTGTTTAATAATAATGATTCGTTTGATTATTCCACTGCATACAATGATTGTTATTCATTATTATTGTGTTAATTCCTAGACGAGGTCTAAAAAACCTCGAGCATAACGGTTCCACAAGTGGTATCAGAGACAGGTTGCTCTCGATATCTAGGATGTTACAAGGTTTTCATTGGTGTCGACATAAGCAGATTCGCAAAACGGTTTTATGGTATAATCGTTTTTGACAAAGTATTCTGGTTTTTTGTAAGGTTTTAATTGTTGCTGCTGTTATCGATCTACACAATTATATTGGCTTACTGTTTGTGGTGCTCAATTTGATTGGTTGCTTCATCAATTAAACCTCGTACTGATTCACACTTTAAATTACTTGGTCGGTTGTGGGGTCAATGGTTTAAGTTGTTCGTGGATCCGGTTATTAAATTTCAATTGGTACCAAGTTTATTATTTTACTCACTAATTCATTTGAGTGGGGTTGATATATGAGAATTACTTTGTCTTCATTATGGAGCAGTTCTGACCTCGTACTGATGATTGATTGTCGGTTTGTTGCTTGGTCATCAAATTGGGTCAGGGGCGGTTCATTCATTAACATCTTTATCGCACGTGCTATCATAGGACAACGTTTATCAATTGGTTGGTCAGTGGGCTTAAGATTCTTTTGTCATTTGTGGAGACTCAATTAATTACGCATGTGTTGGTCAGAATTAATTGGTCGAATGATAGATGCTGATGTTATTGTCGCTAGTGGCATGTTGAATGAATTATTGGTTTAACTGTTTCTATTGCTCTCTTTACAAGTTAGTACTGCTCATTGGTTCATACGTAGCAGTTTGTACTGCTTGATCTTTAGAGTTAGCACTGCTTTCGACACATGTTCGTACTGCTTGGTTCTCACTTTGTACTGTTGGCATGATTCGTTTGTACTGCTGCTTGTAAGTTATTTGGTACTGCTCGTTTCATAACTTACTAATGCTCATTGGTGCGCATGAGTTCAACTTCAGGTTTACTTGGATTATGTTTTGAACTTCATACTATTTGTGGTTTTTATGGGCATTCGATACACAAAGTGAGGGGAAGAGATACGAGATTTGGAACACATTGGTTCCATAACACACACACACAGGGGACAACACACACAGAGAAGGTTTTGGTTTGGATAAAGAACTATTCTTTATTCTACTACTGCTTGGTTTCAAATATTATTGTAGTCATTTTTCGTAAGCTATTTGGTGATCTTCATGGCTGGTACTACATGGTATTTGTTTCTATGGTGGTTGGTTATTCGACAAGTTCTTTCAAATGGTTACCATATGGGTTTCAGGGGAAGCTTTAATATTTAACCATTTATGTGCTACATCAAGGTGAAGGTTTTCATTATTACTCGTTGGTATTCTTACTGAAGATTTGGAATTTTTATGTCTTGAGTTCATTTAATAAGTAAGCGTTTTGGTGTTCTTAATGGTGGGTAATTCAAGACATTGAAGGACTAAATTGGATGTATGGTACTAGTTGGTAATTCTGAAGATCAAGGTTGCATATTTTTGTTCCCTATTTGATGATGACAAAAAGGGGAAGAATATTATGAAGATTTGCAGCTTGAAGATCCTTGATGATATGCATGGCTTAAGGGGAAGACGACGTCTTTCATGAGCTTGGTTTTGTCATATCAACTAGGGGAAGATTGTTAGGAATTAAATATGAGTTGATATTGACAAAATATGAAAGATGGAGGAGACTTATGAAGACAAATATAAAGGACCTTAATTGTCAATTTAGAGTCTTTGTAACCCTAATCCTCTATTATATAAAGAGGGTAGGGCGTAGGTTTTATCAGTATGTCTTCCACAATGTAGTCTTTAAAGGTGTGTGTGTGTCTAGGCATCAAATCCTCTAATGGACGCCTAGGGTTTGTAAGCTTGATGACCTTGTTTAATAATAATGATTCGTTTGATTATTCCGCTGCATACAATGATTGTTATTCATTATTATTGTGTTAATTTCTAGATGAGGTCTAACAAACCTCGAGCATAACGATCTCAACATACACTAATAAAAAGAGAAGCTTACTTGTGTTTCAAGATCAGTTTAGTTGGTGCATCGATAACAACAGTTGTTGCATATAACCTCATCCTCTTCACCTGATAATAATACTGACCTTGTTCAAGAGTGCAAGAGTAAGGGCGTTTACACCAATCTTATCCGCCATTAGTGTATCTCTATAGTTGTATGCAGTCTTTTAGTCTCATTGATAGGTGATGGCATATTAACCTTGATAACAGACAAACTCGGGCCTAATCTTACATCAACTCGAGGTTTTCCAGAAACTGCAATGTAGACTCAGGATCAGTTATCGACAAACAGAAAATATAAGCAATCCCAAACACTGACATACCTTATTTTTTTGATTTAAGAATTATAGATCAAGGGAGAAATCACAAAAGGTAAATAATGTGAAAACCCCGATTTCGTTTGTCCCGACGAAGATCGAATGGAATTTGTGTTCCCGGGACGTGATTCGTGTAGTGAATGATGCTTAAAAAGAGGAATTTTGGTTTTCTACACTACGAACAATGAAATAATAAATGAAAACTACTAATTAAGCTACGGGTACAAGTATACTAAGCACATTTGGATTACACTACTAATATTAAAATAACAAACAAGATAAACTAATTAAACTAAGCTAATGGAACAATTAAACTAAACATTTAACCTAAAAACGAAAATTGAATTTAAAAATGGAACGCGACGAATTTTAAAAACGTGAATAAAAAGTGAAATGCTAAATTCTAAGCCCTAAAATTTTGAAAATAATTTTCCTATATTAAAACTGATAAAAGAAAATTTTTGGAAAAAGAAAAATATTTTTTTGACTTTTTAATTATTTTTTATGAATTAAAAACAAATTTAAACTATTTAAATGATTTAAAAATATTAAAAGACTTTGGAAAAATCTGGAAAAAATTGAGTAAATCTAAAATTTAATTCTAAATCTAGGAAAAATATATTCAGGAACTGACTAAACCCTAATAAGCAGAACAGTGGAAATAAGCAGTTGGGAATAAGCCAAAAATAAGCAAATAAGTTCCAAAAATTATCAAAGGCTCAGGAATGATTCATTGAACTAATCTCAGTACATTTCAACTTAAAAAAGCTCAAATAAGCTCAGGCCACAAACCAATAAGCAACTGCACAGATCTTAGATATTGACAGATTCAAAGCACTAAGCTACTTACTTTGGACAGATCAATAAGCTAGGAAAGTGTCTATTGGGAAATTCAGAGGCGACACTTTGAAGCCTATATCAAAATCTACTAATAAGCCAAAAATCCCTAATTTTAGAGCTCAATTGCTTATCTTAATTAGCACTAGATCAGATGCCCACAATCAAATAATCTGATGCAGGTACAGGACAGGTTCTATAGGCTGATTTGCAGACAGGAAATAAGCTATAAGATAAGCTAATTAGTGGACTCCCAGATAAGATCTTAGCAGCTACCACAACTAGCTATCTAGACAACTAAATTGATGCAAAGATCTCAGAGACAAAAGCAGTTAATAAGCTAAGAAAAATGGCTAGATGAGATAAAAAAATTACAGATATGCAGGAAGCAGTGCAACTAGGGACAAAAATGATATGAAATCTAATGAAACAGTGCCTACTTATGAGAATGAACATTGAAAACCAAAAGGAAACTAACATTACCAAAAGCTGATCATAACAGGGCAGAACTTATCAGAGACTTATAAGAGCAGTATCTAGTCTAAGCATTGCACTAATCATTCACAACCTTCAAATACATCAATATAGCTAAAATTTAACTACAAACAATCTCCTTTTCTGAATAATGACTGGATTAAATTACCTTAGATGGAAAGTGGTCAACAAACACCAAAACTGACCCATTATGACCCATTGAAAAACTCTAACCAAACACACCTTTAGTAAACTGTTATGGAGCTTTAACACTACAAACTACTGATTAAGGATGAGATTCAGAAACTCAAAGGTGAACTAACTTCTCAAAGCACTATTCAACAACAACAGACTAGGAATAAGCCACGAAGTAAGCTAACCTATGTAATGCTTATTTTTAAGGTTTCTATAAATTTTAAGCAAAATTGACACACAATGAGTATTAAACTGATGAACAACCACTAGTGACTGAAACAAACCTGAGTGAGCAGAAATAACAGCAATAAGCAATATGGAAAAGAGAATAAGCAGTTTGACCAAAAGTTTGACTTTAATTGAAATTGAAATTTGAATACAATATTGAAAGCTGATAAGAAATAAGCTAAACTTTAAACTAAAATAAGCACAAATACAACTATTCTACCATTATCCTATCCTAACCCTAACTTTTATAACTAGCTAACTAGCCTCTAAATCCGTGAGTGAGGAGGCTATTTATAGCCATCTTCAGAAGCTTCTCGGGACTCTCAGCATCAATCTCATCCATTGATTACGAGGCTTGCTCCCTACGCATCAATTCCAGCCGTATGATCATTTGATGAGGTGGCTCCACCAATCAGCAGCTCCCACGTGTCCCTGGCAGTTGTCAGACCCTTCTAGATATGCGTGCAAGGACTAGATTGCCCTTACTCACTGTAATTGCTTGGATGGGTAATTAGGGTTCGCCGCACAGTAAAAATTAGGGAAAAGAAAATGCGGTTAAAGGGATTTGGGGTTTGACTGGTATTTATTAATCTGACCGGGTTATGTGAAACGGGTTGGGTGATGGATCTGGCTTTTGGGTTTATATAATAAAGATAGAAGGTGGGCTTGGGTCTGAGAGAAGTGGGCTGTGGGTTGGATTATTGTTTGGGTTGGGTTTTATAGAATCCGGTTTTAGATATGTTTGTGTTTAGTGTTTTAAGGTTAAGTAAATTCCAAGGACTAATGTTGCAACTTCAGAAACTTCAAGGACTTTTTCTGCCATAATTCAAACTTGTGATCCAAGGGCCATTTTTTTGACAATTCCATGATTCTTGAGGTGCTTGACTTGACATTTGAGCATAATTTGATCTAAATTGCATCCCCGGCCTCGGCTTCTGACTCTCTTTTCCAAATCCCGTGCTCGGTTTGTCTTTTTGTCTCGTTATTTGTCCATTTTTACAATATCCATCCCTGCACAATCATAAACACAAAAACACGAGATATTTGGCATAATTGGTTAGTTTTTGGTCTATTTGGGTCCGGTTTTGGTCAAGAAAAGGTATGTGTTTAAGCACATACCAAATTCCCCCAGACTAAGCTATTGCAATGTCCTCATGCAATGTTATAAAACACGTTTTTGAAACCGAAAATTTCCAATCTCTTTTTACTAACCTTGAGAAGTAGCAAAATTTTCAAAAGAGATTAAGAAATCTGAAGTTCTAAAAACTCCCCGATTTTCCTTTTCATTCTATTTTTGTATTTTTCTCATTTCCATGTGACGGTTTTGTTGACAATCATTATTTATCAATAATTTTTAGGGTCATCGAGCAGGAAACACGACTCATAAAGAAGTGACCATACGGATAAAATTCGTCGTCCCTGATTTTTCATGAGTCCCCAAACTAAGCTTAAAAACGAAATCATTGTTATTTACAAGTTAGAATGCCGACACTACCTATGGAAGCTAATTGTGTATTACTTCTCGTTCCCAAATTCCTATTTTCCTCTATTTATTTTATTTTTGGTGAGAAATGAATTTCTTCAAATTCTCATTTCGATAATTTTTAGTCCGATAAAGATACCTAGTTTAAACGCTAAGTAGTTTCCAAACCTTCCCTCGAAAACCGTTGCATACAAAAATGAGGTCCACATCAAGGTCTCTGATTTAACACGATTTTGAGGATATCCCTTTTATATACGATCGAAACAACTCATCTACGAGTCTAGAGACAGAAGCTTTTATTAGGATACCCCCGGAGTCGAAGTTTGGCATTTTTAACATTATTAAGCACATTAACGTATTTAATCCTTGGCCCTTTATAACAATCACAACATCGGTTATGAGCCGGCAAGATGTGATAGTCTATTATGACCTTGGAATTTTTCCTCTGCCTTTATTAGAAGTCTACAACATCGGCTGCGAACCGGCAAGATGTAGAAAACTTTTTATGGCTTTGGATTATTATTATACATTATCATATTAATTATTTGTGTTGCCAAACCCCAAGTCCTACGGCTTTTATAACAATCCCAACATCGGCTGCGAACCGGCAAGATAGAATAGTCTATTACACCGTAACACTGACAGTACCTTGATGTGTACCTAACTTTCATAAGCAAGAATTCTCTAAGGAAGAAATAAAAACTAATTATCGCCAAAACCAAAATAGCTTTAATTATTCCTAGATTTCTATTTTTTTGGGTGAAACAAGCTTATGGGAACAAAAAGCCACAAATAACTTCGATGAGCTCTAAAGAGATCCAACTACTCCACGTTTAGCAATCTAACTTATAAACAACTCTATCATTTCTCGATCTTCGCAAATTTAAAATCTTAAATAATAAGATCCGCGAATGCTTAGCCAAATAATCAAGCCATGCATATATAAAGTCAATTATGGGAACTTGCAAATTCTTAAAAAGAATTCGCGTTATCTAGCTCCTTGTAAAAAAGACTAGCACGAGCTTATAGATTATAAATGGTTAAGGGGACACGCTAGGGCTCAACATGCCCGGTCAAGTCAGAATTTTATTCCTACTCTCACCAGCGGAAAGTCAACAAAATGACAAAATTTATTATATTTTTGCAAAAAAAATTTAAATTTTTCTCCTTTTTTTTTTTTTTTTTTTTTTTTTCAATTTTTGAGGAAAAACGGGGTTGCATGAGTAAACGGCAAAGAATGCAAGGCAAAAATCAAATCGAAAGATTACCCCCCCCCCCCCCAAAGACTAAAACGAGACATTGTCCTCAATGTCTTAAAGGTAAGGGTTCTCCTACATAAATCTAAGGCCGTTTATTAATTATGCCAAAAGATAGATGTAAAACGATAAGATTTAAGGATATCGATAAGCAACGAATGATGAAACTCGAGTGGAGAGAAGCAACCACGAGCACGAGAGTCTTCATTATTCGGGCAAATCCTGGACACAACACAGAAAAACACGAAACACAAGATATGGAAGAGGAAGCCCTCCTCACGTCACTTTATTAGAAAATAGAAAAGAAGATAGAAGGATAAGCATGGGGTGCCTCCCACGAAGCGCTTGTTTAGTAACGAGTCGTATAGCTTAGACTCGCCCCGAATTCATTTGTCCTTGGGGAGCAAGTGGAAGAAATAATCTCAATCGGACTTTCATTCAAGATATTTGGATATGAAAGTTCCACTCCGATGAGATACCCACGGCTCAAAAGAAAGAAAGATGCCGGGGTCAAAGATGGTGTCTTCACTCCCGAAGGAGTGAAAAAGAGGAGAAGTCACCGGATAGGTGAAGAAAAGGAGAAGGATCTTAATAACAATGAAGATCCATTCTTCATCCTCAAAATTACCATTTTTCTGATCTTGAATATCATCATTGAAGCTCTTATGGTCATAATCAACAACAACCTCGGGCGGGAGGGTCAGGATGATATCATCGACAAGTAAACTCTCATGATAGAGTACATCTCCCCCCGGGTCAGGATCTTCCTCAAAATCATAGAAATCATACTCCGGTGGAGATATGATATGATCCTTATGAAGTACGTCATCGAGCTTGAGCTCTGAAAGGATATACGGAGGTGGGACATGTGCTGTACTTTGTGTGCTAGAAGTTTGCACCTCGTCCATTATTGTCTCCGTATCTGACTCATCACTTTCCTTGTTATGAACATCAAAGATTTGATTGTCTGAAATTAGAGTATATTCAGAATCAAAATCAAACAAAGGATTTGTGATAGTCATATTGAAAGTTTGTGAAGTAGAATCAGGAAGATCGAAAGGTTCCTCGGATACCCTTGGGATTGGAACAAGGTCATCAATATCCTTAAGAGGATTGATTTCGATTTCCTTGTCCCCCATTAAAAAGGTATCTGAAGGGTCTTCAATAAGTGGATTGATCTCTGAATTCTCTTCTTCCTCCTCATCACTCTCCTCTGAGTATGACAAGTGAAGGGTAGGATTTTTTCTTCTTCGAATCAACTCATTAAGCTTGTTTATTTCAGTTTGAATGTACATGTTGAATTCATTTTGAGCATTTATCTGTTCAGCTCTAGTAGTTAAAAACCTTTGAAGAAGAAGGTCATGAGGGGTTGTGTATTGTGAAGGTTGGTCAAAACCGGATAAGTCATGATTGTTATAAGGAATATGCTCATAGTGCATGTTCTCGGTTTGACAATCAGAACCATAATGGGGACCTCCACAATATTCACAACAGTGATATTGTTGTGGTGAACTTGATGTATAATATGAAGATAATTCAAATCCGGATGATGTCTGATTGTTATAAGGGTTTTGCTCATAGACAAGCATGTTTCCCGTTCGACAATCAAATTCCGGATGAGGACAACCTCCACAAAATTCACACAAGTATGTCTCCATCTGATGTTGTGGGGGCTGGTTGAAAAAGTCGGTTGTTTCATGGTAGGAATAAGGATTTTGGTCATAGACAAACCCGTTTCCCGATTCCACCATGCTACAACCGGAACAATTCCCGCCATTTGGAGGACCCCCACACCATTCACAAGAATACGGGTAAGATGAAGACATGAAGAAGAGGAATTAAACGGATAGAGGGATAGAGATAAAGAATCAAACGGATAAGAGGATTAAGAAGAATATTTTTGGATTTTTAAATTTTAGAAACATGGAAAATCACAAAGGAAAAAGGAAAATAAATTTTGAAGAGAAAATATTTTTGGGTTTTATAAGAAGAAAATATTTACAAATGAAAGCGATAACTTCACGGGGGAAGGGTCTTCAAAACACGAATCGAAAAACGGAATCACGAACTCACTTCAACCTTCCCCGGCAGCGGCGCCAAAAATTGATATGTCAATTATAGATCAAGGGAGAAATCACAAAAGGTAAATAATGTGAAAACCCCAGGTTCGTTGTCTCGACGAAGATCGAATGGAATTTGTGTTCCCGGGACGTGATTCGTGTAGTGAATGATGTTTAAAAAGAGGAATTTTGGTTTTCTACACTACGAACAATGAAATAATAAATGAAAACTACTAATTAAGCTACGGGTATAAGTATACTAAGCACATTTGGATTACACTACTAATATTAAAATAAAAAACAAGATAAACTAATTAAACTAAGCTAATGGAACAATTAAACTAAACATTTAACCTAAAAACGAAAATTGAATTTAAAAACGGAACGCGACGAATTTTAAAAACGTGAATAAAAAGTGAAATGCTAAATTCTAAGCCTGAAAATTTTGAAAATAATTTTCCTATATTAAAACTGATAAAAGAAAATTTTTGGAAAAAGAAAAATATTTTTTTGATTTTTTAATTATTTTTTATGAATTAAAAACAAATTTAAACTATTTAAATGATTTAAAAATATTAAAAGACTTTGGAAAAATCTGGAAAAATTTGAGTAAATCTAAAATTTAATTCTAAATCTAGGAAAAATAAATTCAGGAATTGACTGAACCCTAATAAGCAGAACAGTGGAAATAAGCAGTTGGGAATAAGCCAAAAATAAGCAAATGAGTTCCAAAAATAATCAAAGGCTCAGGAATGATTCATTGAACTAATCTCAGTACATTTCAACTTAAAAAAAGCTCAAATAAGCTCAGGCCACAAACCAATAAGCAACTGCACAGATCTTAGATATTGACAGATTCAAAGCACTAAGCTACTTACTTTGGACAGATCAATAAGCTAGGAAAGTGTCTATTGGGGAAATCCAGAGGCAAAACTTTGAAGCCTATATCAAAATCTACTAATAAGCCAAAAATCCCTAATTTTAGAGCTCAATTGCTTATCTTAATTAGCACTAGATCAGATGCCCACAATCAAATAATCTGATGCAGGTACAGGACAGGTTCTATAGGCTGATTTACAGACAGGAAATAAGCTATAAGATAAGCTAATTAGTGGACTCCCATATAAGATCTTAGCAGCTACCACAACTAGCTATCTAGACAACTAAATTGATGCAAAGATCTCAGAGACAAAAGCAGTTAATAAGCTAAGAAAAATGGCTAGATGAGATAAAAAAAATTACAGATATGCAGGCAGCAGTGCAACTAGGGACAAAAATGATATGAAATCTAATGAAACAGTGCCTACTTATGAGAATGAAGATTGAAAACCAAAAGGAAACTAACATTACCAAAAGCTGATCATAACAGGGCAGAACTTATCAGAGACTTATAAGAGCAGTATCTAGTCTAAGCATTGCACTAATCATTCACAACCTTCAAATACATCAATATAGCTAAAATTTAACTATAAACAATCTCCTTTACTGAATAATGACTGGATTAAATTACCTTAGATGGAAAGTGGTCAACAAACACCAAAACTGACCCATTATGACCCATTGAAAAACTCTAACCAAACACACCTTTAGTAAACTGTTATGGAGCTTTAACACTACAAACTACTGATTAAGGATGAGATTCAGAAACTCAAAGGTGAACTAACTTCTCAAGGCACTAATCAACAACAACAAACTAGGAATAAGCCACGAAGTAAGCTAACCTATGTAATGCTTATTTTTAAGGTTTCTATAAATTTTAAGCAAAATTGACACACAATGAGTATTAAACTGATGAACAACCACTAGTGACTGAAACAAACCTGAGTGAGCAGAAATAACAGCAATAAGCAATATGGAAAAGAGAATAAGCAGTTTGACCAAAAGTTTGACTTTAATTGAAATTGAAATTTGAATACAATATTGAAAGCTGATAAGAAATAAGCTAAACTTTAAACTAAAATAAGCACAAATACAACTATTCTACCATTATCCTAACCTAACCCTAACTTTTCTAACTAGCTAACTAGCCTCTAAATCCGTGAGTGAGGAGGCTATTTATAGCCATCTTCAGAAGCTTCTCGGGACTCCCAGCATCAATCTCATCCATTGATTACGAGGCTTGCTCCCTACGCATCAATTCCAGCCGTATGATCATTTGATGAGGTGGCTCCACCAATCAGCAGCTCCCACGTGTCCCTGGCAGTTGTCAGACCCTTCTAGATATGCGTGCAAGGACTAGATTTCCCTTACTCGCTGTAATTGCTTGGATGGGTAATTAGGGTTCGTCGCACAGTAAAAATTGGTGAAAAGAAAATGCGGGTAAAGGGATTTGGGGTTTGACAGGTATTTATTAATCTGACCGGGTTATGTGAAACGGGTTGGGTGATGGATCCGGGTTTTGGGTTTATATAATAAAGATAGAAGGTGGGCTTGGGTCTGAGAGAAGTGGGCTGTGGGTTGGATTATTGTTTGGGTTGGGTTTTATAGAATCCGGTTTTAGATATGTTTGTGTTTAGTGTTTTAAGGTTAAGTAAATTCCAAGGACTAATGTTGCAACTTCAGAAACTTCAAGGACTTTTTCTGCCATAATTCAAACTTGTGATCCAAGGGCCATTTTTTTGACAATTCCATGATTCTTGAGGGGCTTGACTTGACATTTGAGCATAATTTGATCTAAATTGCTTCCCCGGCCTCGGCTTCTGACACTCTTTTCCAAATCCCGTGCTCGGTTTGTCTTTTTGTCTCGTTATTTGTCCATTTTTACAATATCCATCCCTGCACAATCATAAACACAAAAACACGAGATATTTGGCATAATTGGTTAGTTTTTGGTCTATTTGGGTCCGGTTTTGGTCAAGAAAAGGTATGTGTTTAAGCACATACCAACTGACATACCTTATTTTTTCTCCTTAAGAGATTATTTGCCGTTTGCCCCTCTTCATAGTACTCACCATCCTCACCAAAAAGTATGCTGCAAAAGCAAGCCACAGCAATCGATAAATAATCATAACGGTTAAAAGATGTGATACACTGATAAATTTGTCAACAGTCGAACGTAACAACAATATTAATTATTTGTTTCCCAAGAATAAGGCAATAACTAAATGTTTTTCAATTAATTATCGTATAGTGTTTCGCGTCATTGCTGGTTCTATATGCATACATAATGAAAAGTTATAATAAAATATCTGCAATGACAACGCAAATGATAAACAAAGGCAGCAACACGGTCGCTCAAGCTTCATACTAATACTTCACAACGTTTGGGGTTAAACCCAAATATCTGAAATGTCTTTAAAATCAAATTGTGATCCATTGATTTTGACTATTACATAGTTAAAACCCCAACCAATCAAATGTGTATGATTATTACATAGTTAAAATCAAATCCCATGTGTGAAAGAAATATGTTTTATTAATAAAAATATAATCTATCATATCATTAGTTTAACAAAAATATTGATCATTAACAATACCTTGACATCGGCACTGCTAGTACAAACGGCAAGATTAGTTCCCTGTTGTAGAAGAACCATAAACACTCTGCTCTTTTCCTGATAAGTCTATACCTGGCAAGGTAGTGTTCTCAGCAAAGTCGGTCTCGGTCAACTTTTTAAAGGCCCAATTTTCTTCTTCCTTAATATCGAGTTTTCCACCTAAACCATGAACAGATTCAGAACCATCATCTTTTCCTACCTGATGATCATAGACCTCTGCGTTTTCAGATTCTGATACCACGTTCTCGTGGTGGTTAGGTGGCACAACAAAATGACCAGACATGAATAACGCATTTGAAGTTTCAACTTTATCCTTGTGAATTACATCGCCCTTTTCTCCATGTTTGAACTCTGGGATAGTCCCACCTGGTGCAGCAGCATATGCTGATGCAGTGAGTGATACCACTTCTCAGTCAGCTCCTCGAGGGGTAGTACCCTGTCCTTCCTCTTTATCTGCCATCTGTCACAAATATGTTCCTGAAATCGTGCATCCAACATCGTGCATTAGTGTAGGTATATTAATCATTCAGCTTCTTTATAAAAATGATGAAGCAACAAAATCATAAAGTTCACAAAAACCATAGAGCATGCCATACAACATAAAAGAATTCCATTAGATTTATCGCTAATGATAGTGGCTACAATAACAAACTTGTGAGTAGGGACATTAAATCTAACAAAACACAAAAAAAGCTTATAGAAAGGATTCACAAATTCATATAACAGCATCAATCCATCTAATTTCCTAATCAAAATAGTTTCAAACTTAACACTTTCAGACAATATAAATGTCGCAAATGCATAACAACCACCATTTGAATCTCCCAATGGTAACACAGGTATAATTTCCTAATCAGAATGAAGACGTGCAGACCTCATATTATCAATAAAGGTGGTAAATCGGGAGGGTGGACCAGTTAACATGTCAATATGGTTAAATTTTTACAAAGAGATCTTGGATCAAGATGTATCGACCCCCAAAATTTTTGACTAACTTTTTCATAGAAAAGTAATCTGATAGTTTATTAGGTATTAATAAATCATATATAATTCATGACATTGACCTGTCTTACCCATTTCCATTTTAAACATTGTCTTAAAAATTACTTAGTTAACCCATTCATGACTCAATCGGCCAATAAAAAGTGCATGGGTCAAATTGTTGTCTTATATCCAATGCAGCCTATAGGACTTTGTAATATATTGAATCATAAATCTAATCATTCTTATCCACTCTAGTCCTCAACTTCTTAATCCCAAATTCACCTCTACCCATTTCCTTACCTAAAACATATCTTTCCTGAGTATCACGTAGCAAGCATCTCAAATCAATACTCATAACAACACCTAAAACCAATATCATATTAGTGATAGTATCTAAATCATACCTATAAATACTCCTATAAGCCAAAGTAATCCTTCTTACAGCATCAGTGGGATCGAAAGCGATGGACTAACGGTGTTCATTCTTTGGAAAATGGCTCTGCTGGTAACTCTTGTACCTTCAGCGGCATCATCGGGTTATATTCTCATCTTCGTAACATTTACCCTCGTAGTCACTATCCTAATACACATAAACACATGCAACCAACATCAGTGATATAAGACTTTAGATAAAATCACATTCACAATCCAAAACAATTATTTCCATGGGTTTAAAAAGTGACAAAAAAAAAGGCTTTTACCTCATTTTTGCTAATGTCAATACTGCTTTAAAACGCAATAAACAAATTTTTCCAAACCCATTTGAACACCATCAAACTCTCCACCATCCCACCATCTCCTACCTAGGGTATGTGTCTCTCAAATATGCACAATACCAATAGTGTTTCTTCGACTTTCTAGATTCTTAGTTGGTAGTCACTCATCGTATCAAAAATATCTTATTACTTCTGTCTACCATACTCGGTCCACACAGGGCAGAAGAAATCTCAGATAGGCCTGCATATGACACACAACACTTTCTCACCAATCCAATACTACAATCTAAAAAATAAATGTGAATATTCGAAGTTTGTAAATCTGAAGTACAAATACATATACATCCTTTGTTTCCCAATAGTGTTTGCTTCAATTTTGTGTAAGAAAAACAAAGCATGTGTAATATCAGTGATGTCTTCTTTTGCTTCTGATTCATAACCTCAAAACAACAAATGAAAACTGTCATACTGAGTTGTGACTAAAAATTGAAACATAACAAATTTCTATTTCATTGCAACATCACTTATTCTGAACTAAAAAGTGGATAGCTTGAAAAATGAGCACAAACCTGTGAACTTGGATCTCGTAAGGTGGACCATTACTGAAATTAAGCATTTTCGGGGCAGCAGCCTCATAGTACTTCTTGGCCATTGCATGTATCTCGGCCTCTAAACCCCTCCCCGCTTTCACCTTCATTGCTTCGTACACATTTTTCACCTCCTCTTTAGCCCACTCCATTGTCCTTTAGGCTTCTGGTAGGCTGACCCTACAGCCTATTTCGCGTTCTCATAAGGTCTGTCTTCTGCATTTGCCTACTTTGAAAATGTGAATAAGCCCAAACATCCCCTGATAACGAAATGTGGCATTGAGATGTAAAGTACTTACAAATACAGTAACAGTAGAAATAGTAATGCAAGTAATTTTAATGTAGTATGCACAATAATCAATTTTTTTTATAGACTCCTGTTTTTTTAATGAACTTTAAAGAATCCTTTTTTCGGAATTCATTTGTATAGTCATATAAAAAGAGGATACCAAATTGTTTTGACTGAGAAGTTGTAAAAAGCTAATAACCTCAGTTTTAACGGCTCAACAACTTCAACTTATAGCTTATATGTAGACATTTCAGCAACTCCAACTTATAGCATATAGTTAAGCTTAACACCGTAGCAATTTTATTTAGACATTTCATTAAACATGTAATATGCATATATGTATAAGCTCGGCGTAAACCTGCTAAACATATGACTAATCCGGATTGAAACTAAGAATGATCCAAAATTCTGCATACAGAAAAAACACACAAAATATAATTGATCATATCGAGGATCAAATTCACAAATGCTTGGTGTTGGGAATTATCACAAGATACGTGAGAAGACTTAATATGAAGACCAGAATTAAGTCTGGTGGACTACAGAATTAAGTCTGCTAGTATTGTTAGTTAAGTCTTGTCAAAGTTAAGTCTGGTCGTTTAGTGTTAAGTCTGGTAGAGTAAATGTAAAGTTAGGAAAGGATACGAACTTATCTTTGGAGAAGATACGCTTATTCTTTAGCAAGTTTTGTATCTAGGGTTTTCTTGGTGTATAAAAGGAACCCTAACACATTAGTTTAGAGATAACGACAAAGATTGTAATTCATTAAACAATTAGTAATAATACGAAGTTAGTTAATATTATGTTCTTCATAGTTGATTGTTTAGATTCCGCATAAACATTCAATTTGTGTTAGAGTCTCACTTAGCTTGATTTGATTTATTCAAGTCGTCTACTAAGTTGTTAAGGCTACTTAGAGATCCATAATTCGTGTGGACCAACAAGTGGTATCAGAGCCTGAAGAGACTCTGAGTTTGAAGAAACACAACAACCAAACCCTAAATTCATTCACCTAAACCCTGCAACATGTTTGGCTTAGAAAATCCCAGTAAGAATGATGATTTCTCAGTTCACAACAGTGATGATGAAAAATCAATCCATGATGAAGAAAAACCTGAAACAAGCACATCTAAACAACCACAACCCATCTCTGCAACAACAACCATATCCAACATAAAACTCCCAATCCTAAAAAGAGAAGAATATGACATCTGGGCTATGAAGATGGAACATTATCTGGAGTATATTGAAAGCGAAGTCTAGAAGGTCATACAGAATGGGAATTCGAAGAAAGGGATTTCACAAGGTACAGATGGAGTAATAAGGGTATTACCACCATTATCTACTGAAGAGATACGGGCTGTTGAAAAGGAGAAGAAGGCCAAGACTATGCTGCTAATGGCAATTCCCAAAGAACATCTGAGAAGGTTTCATGGCATGAATGATGCCAAGGAAATCTGGGAGGCTATCAAGAAAAGATTTGGAGGGAATGCTAACTCCAAGAAGATGAAGAAGGCTGTTCTTAAACAGGAATTTAAAGCTTTTACTGTATCCAGTTCAGAAGGGTTGGAAAAAGCTTATGATAGGTTTCAACATCTTCTATCACAATTGGAGGTTCATGGTGCAGCTGTTTCAGAAGAAGATGCAAACCAGAAGTTTCTTAGAGCATTACCAAAAGAATGGTCAAGTGTGACATTGACCATGAGGATGAATGGTGAAATTGACACCATGACTACTGATGACCTATACAACAACCTTAAGGTATTTGAACAGGAAATCCAAGGAAAAGCATCTTCAAGTTCTACAAATGTTGCTTTTGTTTCTCAAGGCAAGAGCAGCACTAACAAGGTTAAGTCTGGCAGCGTTAATTCTGGTGGTTATGGAAATTCTCCTAGCAGCATGAGAAAAGAGAGAGATGTTCCAGCAGGCTTTGCTGATGAAGTAATTTACTCACTTCTTGCTAAGGAACCAGAAGATCAAGATTTCATCAGTGAGGATTTAGAACAGATCGTTGATGTTGAAGTTGAAGAAATGGATATCAAATGGCAAATTGCCATGATTGCTTTCAGGGTTAAGAAGTTTTACAAGCAAACTGGGAGGAACATTAAGCTTGATGGGAATTCACCAGTGGGATACAATAGAAGGACTATTGAGTGCTACAATTGTCACAAGCATGGGCACTTTGCTAGAGATTGCAAGGAACCAGCAACAACTGATAGGTACAGAAAGAAGGATTCTGACTCTAAAGAAAAGGACAAGCTGGAAAAGAATCAGATGAGCTTGATGACATTGGAAGCTGGATCAGTGAATTGGGATGAACACACACCTGAGGATGAAGAGCCAAATCATGCACTTATGGCTATTGGGTCCAGTAATGAGGTATCTTTTTGCTCAAAATAATGCATTGATTCATATAATCATCTGAAAGCTTTGTGTGATGAGCAGTTAACACAAATAGGTGATCAGGAAGCAAAAATTCTTGCTTATACTAAAGTTGTTAAAACTTTAGAAGCACAAATAGATAACTATCAAAACAAACAAGCTTCCTTAAACGAAAAACTCACCTTTCAAGCTAATGAGATATATGAAAAAGATGAAAAACTTAAGAGATATAGGAAAGCAGGCTTAAAAGCTGTTAAGGAAAGAGATGAATTGCAAAAGAAACTAGATAAATGGACTCATTCTGCTAAGTGTCAGGATAAGATAGTTGCATCTAGTATGAGCTCTACAAGTAAGATTGGCTTAGGTTATGGAATAAAGTCAGATAGTGAAGTCCTAAGCTATGAGGAAGAGATGGACAGATCTGTGTTCAAATGTAGGAAAGATGATTCTATTGGTAAACCTGTGTACAATAGGTTTGTTAAATCTGATGACTTTAAAGGGGTGCCACCTCCATTAAGTGGAGATTACACTCCTCTACCAAATAAAGACCTAGATGACTCCTTGTTTGTATATGGTAAAAAGGGTCCTATCTATCCTGAGACAGGCAACTCAGATGATAAATCTAGTGAATACTCCACTTGTCAAACCAATGACAGTGAAGGATCTACTAGAGATGTCTCTGAGCAGTCTGATTCAGAATCAGAGAGTGCACCTAAAAATATTTCTGAGTCAAAATCAGTCAAAAATAGTGAACCCAAACCTCATACAGATAAACCTAGTTGTGATTCTCACATAAAAACTCCTAGGAAGTCTGTTAGAAATCAAGAGTCACCAAAGATTGATAGAATGAGAAGAGAGTACAATGGAAACCACAGTTTTGGTCTTAAAAGATGCTTTGTGTGTGGTAGTCTAAGTCATTTGATTAGGGACTGTGATTTTCATGAGGTTAGGATGAAAAGAGAGGCTGAACTAAGAAAGAATAAGAATGTTAATGCTGGACACATGAATGATAAACCAATTTGGAATAATGCTAACAGGATTAATCATGCTAATAAGTTTGTGACTAGACCAGCACCATTTAATTCTGGTGTGCCTAATGTTAATTCTGGTTGGTCATCTGTTAGTTATGGTAGACCAAATTTTAGTTCTGGTAGACCAAATTTTAGTTCTGGTAGACCAAATGTTAATACTGGTAGACCAAATTTTAATTCTGGTAGACCAAATGTTAGTTATGTTGGTCAAAATGTTAATTATGTGAGGCCAAGTGTTAATTCTGGGTGTTTTAATCATTCTGGACCCAGACAACCAGTAAATAGACCACAGGTGAACTCATATAATCAAAGAAACAATTTTTATAAACCTCATTCACCTGTGAGAAGTCCTTTTGTTAATAATAAAGCACAAGTTTCAAGTTCAAATGCTGTAAGGGAAAATGAGGAATCTGCTGTTAAGACCCCAGCATATTGGTCTTGGGATCCTTTTAAGAACACACTTACCTATGAATCCAAGACCAAAGGTGGATCAAGCTCATATAAGACCTATAAATATGTTGATCCACAGGGCAGATCCAAGTCTTCACAGGCTTGGGTCTTAAAGAGAAACTAATTTCTCTACTTTTGTGCAGGAACATCCACTAAAGAACATGGAAGACAAAGGAATATTTGATAGTGGGTGCTCTGGGCACATGACTGGTAACAAGAATCATCTGAAGGATTTTCAAGAATTCCAAGGAGGTTCGGTTACCTTTGGAGGAAGTAAAGGACAGCTAATTGGTAAAGGTAGAATTGTTGTAGGCAATTTAGAATTCGACAATGTATCTTTTGTAAAAGAACTAGGGCAGTTTAACCTTTTCTCAATATCACAAATTTGTGATAAGCAGCATAAGGTGCTTTTTAGTGAAACTGAATGTTTTGTATTGACTTCGGACTTTAAGATGCCTGATGAGAGTCAGATCCTTCTTAAAGTTCCTAGACAATACAACATGTACAGTTTTGATATGAAAGCACCTGAAGTTGCAAAAGGTTCTGCCTGTTTGCTTGCAAAAGCCACATTGGATGAATCTAAATTGTGGCATAAAAGGTTAGGTCATGTAAATTTCAAGAATATGAACAAACTTGTGAAGGGTAATTTAGTTAGAGGCTTACCTTCCAAGGTTTTTAGGAATGAACATGCCTGTGTAGCTTGTAACAAGGGCAAACAGCATAGAGCTTCTTGTAAGGCTAAGTTGGATAGGATTGTTACTGAGCCTTTGCATACCTTACATGCAACAACCGTGATTTTAGCAGGTTAGTTTGACTAATAGTCTCAACCTATCTAACTTTTGTTTGGTGTGTATTATGTGTTATATGTGGTATATGAGCGGTATATGTACGTGTGTTAGCACTAAATCCCTTGGTGTGAGATTTTCATCATGTTTGAGTAGCGTTGAATTTTGGGATAAGTTCATTTTGATCGCCTTGGTGGTGTAGAAATGACTTGTGTAGTTTTGGTGTTTTGTGGTTTTGCGTAACAAGTCTCCGTTCAAATATTTGAGCGTTAGTAAGTTACGTGGAGGTTGTTTTTATGGGATTATATTAAATATAAGTGTGAAAATCTATTTTTGGAAACTTTATTTTGAAAATGATATTTTTTCGGGTTGTCGTAAAAACGAAAGTTTATCGCGTAAGGTGTTAAGTTCGGTATAGGGTTTTTATAAAATATCAAGAGTACAAGGTTTTAAGTGTAATAATTAAATTTGATAAAAAAAATTAAAAAAAAAAATATTAAATGGGGGGGGGCGGCCGAATATAGGATTAGGGGAATTAGGAAACCAAATTTTAATCAAAATACACTTACCAAATATTAAGGAGGTCTAGAATTTTCCATAGTGCATTATAAATACAAAACCAAAACAACCCTAACCCTCCCTATTGCAATTTTCGGCCAAATCAAGGAGGAAAAGAGAAGGAAAAATTTAGGGTTTACTTTTGAAGCCTAAAAATCAAGATCAAGGTATAATTTTTAATACTTATGTTTAATTAATTATTATAATTCATGTAACAATAATATGATGGATTAGGGTTTATGTTCAATTCTGTAAATTATTAATATAAAACATGTTGGGATCATTAACTAGTGATATTATGATGATTGGTGAAGAGATTAGGGTTTAAAACTTGATAAATAATGAGTTAAGATTCTGACAGAATATTAAGGCTGTAGAGATTCGATGATATTTAATAGATGAAAATGAGTTAGATCACGAATTTTATGTCTAAATTGTATTTCAGAGAAAGAGCTTTCCAAAAAGTCTGACCACGAGTGTTTTCGAGGTCCGGAAGTCAGTCAAACGAATTTTATAGGTTAAGGTTTCAAAACAGTTAAACCGGGACAGATTTAGGTTAGAAGTATTGAGATCAAAAGTGGTCTAAAAAGTGTAGCTTGGGTTAGCCCTTCTGTGGGAATTGAGTTCTATATTATGTTTGACTTCCACGCGAAAATTAGACGATAATAAGTTGTGCGAGTATGTCTAAGAGGTCAAAACTTTTTGGTGTGCGTTCAGATCCGAATCTGGATAGTTGTCATGTTTGATTTTTCATTGGGTACTTGTGTATGTTTTTGGAGCATGGGCTTCTGGGAGAAGCTTGTATGATCATGGTGAATTTTTGGTATGAGTTGTGGATAATTTTTGGTCATGGTTTTATGTGGGTGAAAGTACCCTAAAAATCTGTGTTTTCTGAAAGGTTTTATTTAAGGGATTTATTGAGTGTAAGTGTTTGGTAGTGATTAGTATGGAGTCTAGGTAATCTATGGTGGGTTATATGAACCTTAGACATCCATCATATATGTGTTACATGGACTATAGCTTTTATCTTGGTCGCGTGTAATGTGGTATTGTTTTGTTTGTATAGATTTGTGTGTGGATAATTTGGAAGCTGCAAGGTTGAGGTGAGTTTCATAGTCCTAATTTTTAACTTTGTTTTAACTTGGGATGGGAATGATGCTTGTGTTTAAATTATTTTTGAGTTACTGTGATTATGTGGTTATAAAAACGCATGGACTTGTAATTGTTATTATACGTATATTGCATGTGATGGTATTATTGTGGTGATTCTGTGTGGTCCATATGGAGGGTAGCTATGCTCCCATTATCCATTTGGAGAGTAGCAAGTCCTAGTGGCTCTACTCACTATTATTCTGTGTGGTCCGGCCGGAGAGTATTAATTTACCCATTATCTTGGATCGGTGGGCGCGTTCCGTCCCAATTGTGGTGGTATTTGGATCGGTGGGCACGTTCCGTCCAAATTTATACTTGGATCGGTGGGCATGTTCCGTCCCAATTGCATGCTAGTTGTGTGATAACTATTTTTACTATCCTGCTATGTTTTGTAATCACAGTGAACTATTATCGGAGAAATATTTTGTGTGTCTTAAACCTATGAATCTCACCAACATTATGTTGACATTTTTAAGCATCATTTTTAGGTGAGCATTCTAAGGCTAAGGTAGAAGGACGTGACTAGAAGAGACTAGTTTGCATTTGAGGATGACTATTTTTAAGTCTCAATTGGAATAAGTTGGAATATTGTTGCGATAATTGAACGTCTTTCATTTTTAATTTATGTTTTAATGAAGATACCTTTGGAGATTGTTTTTGGTTATTTTATTTTGGGGTATCGTTACGACACTTTGTGTCTGTACTTTGCTCTATTTTTTTGCATGTAGTAATTCTCTGTATAGACACCATGTGTTGTGATGATATCCATGATGTTGCACTCGCGTTTCCGCCATTGGCGAGGTGTGACAGATTGGTATCAGAGCCTTGGTTATAGAGAAGTAGGTGGTTGAACCTAGACTATAACCTAGGAGTCCCTCATATAGTTGCATTTAGGGCCTATGTGTGAGTATGGTATTTTATATGTCTATTTTTCTTGAGTTTATGAGTAGTTTTGTCGAGTTTTGGACGCCTATTGAACCCCTATATTTAGTATTGTATACGTCGATTAGAGTATGTCACCTCCCTCGCGTAAGAAGATTCGTTGGGCTATCATTTTGCTACCGGTTGTAAGGGAAGTGGTAGGATGAAGCGGACTAACCGCAGAATCCGAGTTCCCGCTAGCATAAATCTATGTTCGGACAAGGACGGGATGTATATGGGAGAAGGAAACAGGAATGGGTGGGTGAGTAAAGATGAAGAGGAGTTAGGATGGAATGACGTGGATTCAGATCTGGAGTCCGCAGCAGGAAGTAAGTTTAACCAATCTGGGTGGGGAGGCAAGTGCGAGAGTGGAGCTTGAGCCATTGTGCGACGTCTTTTGTTTTGTGTCATGTTTTGGAATTCTTATATTGTCTTTTGCCGTCTGGAGCCATGTTGGAGCACGATTACTCCTGAATATTGGATCGGTTTTATCCAAGTGATTTTGATTATAGAGTTAAAGTGGTCGTTGGAATTGTTCCATGATCGTTGGAATTGTTCCATGTGAGATGATTGTTTGCATGAAGTGTGGTCATAGGAGGAAGTACACTTGTGAAAGGGAGCATAGATAATTATGGTGGCCAACATAATTATACATGCGTCACAACACAAGTGGACTTGCAAGTATGATAGCATGGATTGTGTTGTGTATTAGGTGCTATGTGGTATATGTGCATTATCATTGAGATGTGTGGTTTTGGAAGTAAGTATGCGTGTGGAATAGGCCTTATAACTATGGTCGCGAACATAATTATAAGGGTATCACACACGTAGATTTGTGACCATGATTACATTGATTGATGTTTGTTGTTATATGTTGGGGTAGATGTTATGTGATATCATGTTGATGATGGTTGTATGGTTAGGGATGTATTCTCTTAACCGTTTTGGGTAACCGTTGTATGTGGGAGTGTGTAGGTGGTAAGATTCCATTCTACCTATCATATGCTGATACCACGATTACCCGTTGGTACTAATGTTGTGATATTTAAGTTGGTTCGTTTGCTAGACTATTGAATGATGAGCCTTGTAAACTTAGACCTAGTATTGTGATTGAAATAGGTAGTGGTAAGGAGATAGAGGTTGACAAGGTTATTCGTGGGTGTACTATAGTGTTAGAAGGCATTCCGTTTATGATTGATTTGCTACCTTTTGGACATGGGAGTTTTGATGGGGTGATAGGGATGAGCAGGTTGTTTAAACATAAGGCCGAGGTTGTATGCCATGAAAAGGTAGTTCGTATTCCTTTAGAGAGTGGTGTTATACTTCGGATACAAGGGGAATGCGTAGGGAGTGAGCTGAAGTCCCTTAGGAACGCAAAAGCCAAAGAACGTAAAATAGAAGAGATTCCTGTGGTATGTGAGTTTTCGGGCGTTTTTCCTGAAGACTTGTCTGGATTGCCTCCAATCCGTCAAGTTGAATTCCGTATTGAGTTGATTCCTGGAGCGGGACCTGTGGCGAAATCCCCATATCGTTTGGCACCCTCTGAGATGCAGGAGTTGGCAGCGCAGTTGCAAGAACTTCAGGATAAAGGGTTTATCCGACCTAGTCAATCTCCGTGGGGAGCACCTGTGTTATTTGTTAAGAAGAAGGATGGTTCGTTCCGGATGTGTATTGACTATCGGGAATTGAACAAGTTAACTATTAAGAATCGGTATCCTCTTCCTAGAATCGACGACCTCTTTGATCAGCTGCAAGGTTCTCGATTTTTCTCGAAGATAGATCTACGTTCAGGGTATCATCAGTTGAGAGTGCATGAGGAGGATATTTCGAAGACTTCTTTTAGGACTCGTTATGGACACTTTGAGTTCACAGTTATGCCATTTGGGTTGACAAATGCACCTGCGGTATTCATGGATTTGATGAATCGCGTTTGCAAGCCTTACTTGGATAAATTCATGATTGTGTTCATAGACGACATTCTAATTTACTCTAAGACGAAGGAGGAACATGGAGAACATCTGAGGTTGATCCTTGGATTACTGGAGAAAGAGAAATTGTACGCCAAGTTCTCAAAATGTGAATTTTAGCTTGAGGAGTTACATTTTCTTGGACATGTGGTGAATAGTGAAGGAATACATGTAGACCCTAGTAAGATAGAAGCGGTCAAGAACTGGAAGGCTCCTACGGCGCCGTCTGAAATACGCTCATTCTTAGGATTGGCAGGATATTACCGAAGATTTATAGCAATTTTTTTCGAAAATTGCTAAGCCCCTCACTTTGTTGACTCAGAAGAACAAGAAGTATGTTTGGGGAGAAGAACAGGAGATGGCTTTTCAGTCACTAAAGGATAGTTTGTGTAATGCACCTATTCTGACGTTACCTGATGGGCCAGATGATTTCGTTGTGTATTGTGATGCATCGAATCAAGGATTTGGGTGTGTGCTAATGCAGAAGGGTAAGGTGATAGCGTATGCATCCCGAAAACTCAAGGTTCATGAGAAGAATTATACCACTCATGATTTAGAGCTTGGTGCGGTAGTATTTGCTCTCAATAATTGGAGACATTATCTGTATGGCACAAAGAGTGTTGTTTATACAGATCATAAGAGTCTTCAGCATATCTTCAGTCAGAAGGAGCTGAATATGCGACAAAGAAGGTGGATTGAATTGTTCAGTGATTATGAGTGCGAGATTCGCTATCATCCTGGAAAGGCAAATGTGGTAGTTGATGCTTTAAGTAGGAAGGAAAGGATTAAGCCTAAGCGTGTACGAGCGATGTGCATGACATTGCAGTCGGGAATTAAGGGTAAGATATTGGCAGCGCAAGAGGAAGCTCTTAAGGATGAGAATGCGACTGCTGAGATGTTGCGGGGCTTGGATCAACAAATGGAGAAAAAGGAGGATGGTGGACTGTATTTCTTAGATAGAATATGGGTTCCATCGGTAGGAGGTGTAAGGAAGTTGATCATGGATGAGGCTCATAAGACGAGATACTCAATTCATCCAGGATCGAACAAGATGTATTATGATCTTAGAGACGCTTATTGGTGGCCAGGAATGAAGGGGGAAATAGCTGAATATGTTAGCCAATGCTTGACTTTTTTGAAGGTTAAGGCGGAACATCAGAAACCCTCTGGGTTGTTACAACAGCCGCCGATTCTTGAGTGGAAATGGGAGAGAATAACAATGGATTTTATTACTAAGTTGCCTAGAACAAGTAATGGACATGACACGATATGGGTCATTATGGACAGGCTGACGAAGTCTGCACATTTTCTGGCCATTCGTGAGGATTATAAGATGGAGAAGCTGGCGAGAATTTATATTAATGAGATTGTGGCGAGACATGGTGTGCCTGTGTCGATTATCTCTGATCGCGATAGTAGGTTTACTTCGCGGTTCTGGCAGTTGTTGCAAAAGGCATTGGATATGCGTTTGGATATGAGTACTGCTTATCATCCGCAGACTGATGGGCAAAGTGAGCGAACGATTCAGACTTTAGAGGATTTACTTAGAGCGTGTGCCATTGATTTTGGAGGAAGCTGGGATACTCATTTGCCTTTGGCTGAGTTTTCCTAGAACAACAGCTATCATTCCAGTATTAGATGTGCTCCATTTGAAATGTTGTATGGGAGGAAGTGTAGATCACCTATTCTATGGGCAGAGGTTGGAACAAGCCAACTAATTGGTCCTGAACTAGTGCAAGAGACTACGGATAAGGTGTTTCAGATTACGGAAAGACTTAAGGCAGCGAGAGATCGCCAAATGAGTTATGCGGATAATCGCCATAAGCCTTCGGAGTTTAGTGTTGGTGATGCGGTGATGTTGAAAGTGTCTCCTTGGAAAGGTGTTGTGCGTTTCGATAAGAAAAGCAAATTAGCACCAAGATATGTAGGACCGTTTGAAATTACGGAGAGGATTGGACTTGTGGCATATCGGTTGAGATTGCCTGAGGAATTAAGTAGTGTGCATGATACGTTCCACGTATCTAATCTGAAGAAATGTTTGGCGGATGCTAGTTTGCATGTGCCATTAGATGAGATTAAGGTAGATAAGACTCTTCATTTTGTGGAGGAACCTGTTGAGATTATGGATCGAGAGGTCAAGAGTATGAAGCGTGGTAAGATAGCATTGGTGAAGGTACGTTGGAATTCCAAGCGTGGTCCTGAGTTTACTTGGGAACGTGAGGATCAGATGAGGTTCAAGTACCCGAAGTTGTTTGCTGAGAAGGTTGATGAGACGAGCTATTAAATCTCGGGACGCGATTTCCCTAAGTGGGGGATGATGTAACAACCGTGATTTTAGCAGGTTAGTTTGACTAATAGTCTCAAACTATCTAACTTTTGTTTGGTGTGTATTATGTGTTATATGTGGTATATGAGCGGTATATGTACGTGTGTTAGCACTAAATCCCTTGGTGTGAGATTTTCGTCATGTTTGAGTAGCGTTGAATTTTGGGATAAGTTCATTTTGATCGCCTTGGTGGTGTAGAAATGACTTGTGTAGTTTTGGTGTTTTGTGGTTTTGCGTAACAAGTCTCCGTTCAAATATTTGAGCGTTAGTAAGTTACGTGGAGGTTGTTTTTATGGGATTATATTAAATATAAGTGTGAAAATCTATTTTTGGAAACTTTATTTTGAAAATGATATTTTTCCGGGTTGTCGTAAAAACGAAAGTTTATCGCGTAAGGTGTTAAGTTCGGTATAGGGTTTTTATAAAATATCAAGAGTACAAGGTTTTAAGTGTAATAATTAAATTTGATAAAAAAAATAAAAAAAATATATTAAATGGGGGGGGGGGGGGCGGCCGAATATAGGATTAGGGGGAATTAGGAAACCAAATTTTAATCAAAATACACTTACCAAATATTAAGGAGGTCTAGAATTTTCCATAGTGCATTATAAATACAAAACCAAAACAACCCTAACCCCCCCTATTGCAATTTTCGGCCAAATCAAGGAGGAAAAGAGAAGGAAAAATTTAGGGTTTACTTTTGAAGCCTAAAAATCAAGATCAAGGTATAATTTTTAATACTTATGTTTAATTAATCATTATAATTCATGTAACAATAATATGATGGATTAGGGTTTATGTTCAATTCTGTAAATTATTAATATAAAACATGTTGGGATCATTAACTAGTGATATTATGATGATTGGTGAAGAGATTAGGGTTTAAAACTTGATAAATAATGAGTTAAGATTCTGACAGAATATTAAGGCTGTAGAGATTCGATGATATTTAATAGATGAAAATGAGTTAGATCACGAATTTTATGTCTAAATTGTAGTTCATAGAAAGAGCTTTCCAAAAAGTCTGACCACGAGTGTTTTCAAGGTAAGGAAGTCAGTCAAACGAATTTTATAGGTTAAGGTGTCAAAAGAGTTAAACCGGGACAGATTTAGGTTAGAAGTATTGAGATCAAAAGTGGTCTAAATGTATAGTTTGGGTTAGCCCTTCTGTGGGAATTGAGTTCTATATTATCTTTTACTTCCACGCGAAAATTAGACGATAATAAGTTGTGCGAGTATGTCTAAGAGGTCAAAACTTTTTGGTGTGCGTTCATATCCGAATCTGGATTGTTGTCATGTTTGATTTTTCAATATGTACTTGTGTATGTTTTTGGTGCATGGCCTTCTGGGAGAAGCTTGTATGCTCATGAAGGATCATGGTGAATTTTTGGTGTGAGTTGTGGATAATTTTTGGTCGTGGTTTTATGTGGGTGAAAGTACCCTAAAAATCTGCGTTTTCTGAAAGGTTTTATTTAAGGGATTTAGTGAGTGTAAGTGTTTGGTAGTGATTAGTATGAAGTCTAGGTAATCCATGGTAGGTTATATGAACCTTAGACATCCATCATATATGTGTTACATGGACTATAGCTTTTAGCTTGGTCGCGTGTAATGTGGTATTGTTTTGTTTGTATAGATTTGTGTGTGGATAATTTGGAAGCTGCAAGGTTGAGGTGAGTTTCATAGTCCCAATTTTTAACTTTGTTTTAACTTGGGATGGGAATGATGCTTGTGTTTAAATTATTTTTGAGTTACTGTGATTATGTGGTTATAAAAACGCATGGACTTGTAATTGTTATTATACGTATATTGCATGTGATGGTGTTATTGTGGTGATTCTGTGTGGTCCATTTGGAGGGTAGCTATGCTCCCATTATCCATTTGGAGAGTAGCAAGTCCTAGTGGCTCTACTCACTATTATTCTGTGTGGTCCGGCCGGAGGGTATTAATTTACCCATTATCTTGGATCGGTGGGCGCGTTCCGTCCCAATTGTGGTGGTATTTGGATCGGTGGGCACGTTCCGTACCAATTTATACTTGGATCGGTGGGCACGTTCCGTCCCAATTGCATGCTAGTTGTGTGATAACTATTTTTACTGTCCTGCTATGTTTTGTAATCACAGTGAACTATTATCGGAGAAATATTTTGTGTGTCTTAAACCTATGAATCTCACCAACATTATGTTGACGTTTTTAAGCATCATTTTCAGGAGAGCATTCTAAGGCTAAGGTAGAAGGACGTGACTAGAAGAGACTAGTTTACATTTGAGGATGACTATTTTTAAGTTTCAATTGGAATAAGTTGGAATATTGTTGCGATACTTGAACGTCTTTCATTTTTACTTTATGTTTTAATGAAGATACCTTTGGAGATTGTTTTTGGTTATTTTATTTTGGGGTATCGTTACGACACTTTGTGTCTGTACTTTGCTCTATTTATTTGCATGTAGTAATTCTCTATATAGACGCCATGTGTTGTGATGATATCCATGATGTTGCACTCGCTTTTCCGCCATTGACGAGGTGTGACATTACACATGGATCTGTTTGGCCCTACATCTGTTAGAAGTATCAACCATGCCAGCTATTGCCTTGTCATTACTGATGACTGCACCAGATATTGTTGGGTATTCTTTATGTCCTCAAAAGATGAAACTCCTGATTTAATTCAAAGGTTCATTAGGCAGATAGAAAACCTACTAAATTACAAGGTTAAGATCATTAGGAGTGACAATGGCACAAAATTTAAGAATAGGAGCATGATTGAGTTTTGTGGTGAAAAAGGAATTAAGCAACAATATAGCAATGCTAGAACTCCACAGCAAAATGGAGTTGCTGAGAGAATGAACAGGACCCTGATTGAGGCAGCTAGAACCATGTTAGCAGACTCATTCTTACCCATAACCTTTTGGGCTGAAGCAGTAGCAACTGCTTGCTACATATTCAATAGGGTTAGAGTGACCAAGCCTTAGAATAAAACACCTTATGAGCTTATTTTTGGCCATAAACCAGTTGTTAGCTATATAAGGCCTTTTGGGTGCCATGTGACCATTCTTGATACCTTGAGTGTGCTTGGAAAATTTGAAGGGAAATCTAATGAGGGGTTTCTAGTTGGGTATTCACTGAATAGTAAGGCCTTTAGGGTTTACAATTTAGTGACTAAGAAAGTAGAAGAAAATTTGCATGTTAATTTTCTTGAGGAAAAACCCAATGTGAAGGGACTAGGTCATAGATGGATGTTTGATCTTGATTATTTAACTGATTCTATGAACTATATTCCTGTCTCCAAGGAGAATCAAGCTAACCCTGATGCAGGTTCCATAGAAGTTCCTAACAATGCAGGTACTCAAGATGCAAGCACTGCTGATCAAGGCAAAGAAGTTGAGGAGCTTATTGTGATTCCTACCACAGAAGTCAACCATGTTGCTGCTAATGAAGGAACAAAGAAATCTTCTACAAAAAGGAAGGAGACTGTGCTCAAGCCTCAACCAAAAGAAAAAGAGGGTTCTCCTACAAATGTTTCAGAAGAAATCTTATCCTTCAAAAGAAGAAATGGATGCTTTGACTGACAAGTATCTTGGGAAAAAGGCTACCAGCACTAATTCAGTTAATTCTGGTAGTGCCTTGATTAATTCTGGTGGAGAGAAGGCTACCAGCACTAACCCTGTTAAGTCTGGTAGTAATGCTGTTAATTCTGCTCAACCTGAGTCTACTCCAAATGCTGATTTTGATGATTCTGAGATGCCTGAACTTGAGGTCTTTGATAAGCCAGATGAAGGCATTTTTGATGGGGCTTCTTATGATGAAGAAGGGGTAGTTACTGATTTCAACAACCTACCCACTGAAGTGACTGTAAGTCCAGCTCCAACACTCAGAATTCACAACATTCATCCCAAAAGTTAAATAATTGGTGATCCTCAATCAGTTGTTCAAACCAGAAGTAAAGTGCAAAAGATTTCTACATCTCATGCACTTCTCAGTCTCATTAAGAAGCAGCAAAGGGTCAACCACAAGGACCAACAACATTGCTTGTTTGCTTGTTTCCTTTCTCAAAAGGAACCCACCAATGTCTCTGAAGCACTTGAAGATGAGAGTTGGGTGGACGCAATGCAAGAGGAGTTGTTGCAGTTTAAATTGCAGAAAGTTTGGGTTCTTGTAGATCTACCAAGTGGAGCTAAGGTGATTGGCACAAAGTGGGTCTTCAGGAACAAAAGGGATGAAAGAGGAGTAGTAGTTAGGAACAAGGCAAGATTGGTAGCACAAGGATATAGACAAGAGGAGGGAATAGATTATGATGAGGTCTTTGCTCCTGTAGCAAGGATTGAGGCTATTCGGTTATTTTTTGCTTATGCATCATATATGGGGTTCATAGTCTATCAAATGGATGTGAAGAGTGCCTTTCTGTATGGCACTATTGAGGAAGAAGTATATGTTCATCAACCTCCTAGCTTTGTTGATCCAGCAGAACCCAAGAAAGTGTACAAAGTCATCAAAGCTTTATATGATCTCCACCAAGCTCCCAGAGCTTGGTATGCAACTCTTTCCAACTTCCTTGAGGAGCATGGGTACAAAAGAGGTGTGATTGACAAGACCTTGTTTATCAAGAGAAACAAGAGGGATATCATCCTTGTCCAGGTTTATGTGGATGATATCATATTTGGTTCTACTAAAAGGTCTTGGTGTGAGGAGTTTGAAGCATTAATGAAAGGGAGGTTTCAGATGAGTTCTATGGGTGAACTCACATTTTTCTTAGGACTGCAAGTGAAACAACAAGCAGATGGACTCTTTATCTCTCAAGACAAGTATGTTGCAGAGATCTTGAAGAAGTTTAAATTTACAACTGTGAAGACTACAGTCACTCCCATGGAGAACAAGGTGCCTTTGACAAAGGATGAAGATGCTGCTGATGTAGATGTGCATCTTTACAGATCAATGATAGGTTCTCTAATGTATCTTACTGCTTCTAGACCTGACATTATGTATGCAGTCTGTGTTTGTTCACGTTTTCAGGTTAACCCAAAGACTTCACATCTTCATGTTGTGAAGATAATCTTTAGATACCTAAAGCGTAAACCTAATTTGGGCCTTTGGTATCCTAGAGAGTCATCTTTTGACTTGGAAGCCTATTCAGATAGTGACTATGTAGGTGCAAGCCTTGATAGGAAATCCACAACTGGAGGTTGTCAATTCCTTGGAAGAAGATTAATCTCTTGGCAATGCAAGAAGCAGACAATTGCAGCTACATCAACAACTGAAGCTGAGTATGTAGCAGCAGCCAATTGCTGTGGACAAGTATTGTGGATTCAGAATCAAATGTTGGATTATGGTTTGAACTTTATGAACAATATAATTCACATAGATAATGAGAGCGCTATCTGTATAATTAAGAACCCAGTGTACCACTCTAAAACTAAACATATAGAAATCAGGCATCACTTCATAAGGGATTGCTATGAAAAGAAGCTAATTAGAGTGGAGAAGATACACACAGATTTTAATGTTGCAGACCTCTTAACTAAACCGTTTGATGGCCCTAGGTTTAATTACTTAGTGGTTAGCATTGGTATGATGAACCCATAGCTGGACTTAAAGGGAGGTTAGACTTAAGGGGAGGCCAATATGTAAAGTTTGTATACTTACCAGCACTTAGATTTTTTTTTAATTCTGGTAGTTTTAAATTTTAAGTCTGGTAGTATTAATCAGCATAGCTGTGATTGAGGGAAGGCTTTTTGTTATCCATTAACCATTATTTGTTTAGTTTGTATATTTTGGTTAACTTTGTTTTGCAGAAGTAAGATTTTATTGTTGCTAGTATAATTGGGGCACAATAGTATCAAAGAAACATGGAGCTTTCATTCATTCATAATGGTTGCATTCTCTGATGCAACTTACAAAAACAAGACAAAAGCCTATACATATTCATCAGACCCAAACATCTACATCAACAACCCAGACTACTACTCCATCTTCCTCTTTCCTTTCCCTTGGCAGTCAGGCATAGTTTTGTGGACTCCTCTGCCACCAATGGCATCAGACACTTGCTTGCAAGGGAGTCCCAGCACTACTGTTCTTGGCTTCAGATTTTGCTTCTTCTCAGGCACACGGATCATTCTCACTGATGATGCAGCCTTTTCAAACTCCTTTGTTAGCAAGACTGAGAGCACTTGGAGATCGTCATCATCAGATGAGTCAGAAGAGGAGGATGAATCATCCACATATGGTGGAAGTTCATCTGTTGAAGGTTCATCAGAAGAGGTTGTTTCAACCTTTTTCTTTGAATTTTTGTTTCTGGAAGTTGAAGTGTAGTTTGGTGGAAAATATCCTTTCCATCCTCCAGAAGATGAGTCCGAAGAAGAATCGGACGAAATCTCTACAATGTTTGTTGGGGAAGGATTCATTGTGATTGGGTGGATGCTTAAAGTTTGTGAAGTATGTGATGAAGTTATGTTGAAGATTTGAGGCTTTTTATAGAGCCCATGGAGGCTTAAGGGAATTAAATGCTCGGTTGGTTTAGGAATAAATTCCTTGCAGGCGTGACTTAATTATCGTATTTATGGTACTTTTTGGGAGTTGAGCAAAACTTGTATACCTTTTTCTCTTAATTATAGTAATTAGTTGATTTTATAAAAAAAAAAAAATTTTTTGGTAACTTACATTTAAGGGGAGGATCATGTATCATTTTTTATTTTTTATTTTTTTAGCTTTAAGTTTTAAATCTAGTAGTTATTTTCTTTAAATTTTCTTGAAAATTTGTTTGTTTCAATGTTTTTCTTGGTGTTGAAACTAACATTTGCAGAAAGAACGTGGATTGGTGATGATGTGAAGCCTTGCTAACGATCTCAGTAAGTGTTTGTGTGCAAACTTGGTTAAGTCTGGTGAGTCAATGATTAAATCTGGTTGACCAATTTTAATTCTGGTAGTGTTAGATGTAATTAATTTATTACCGTTAGGTCTGGTCAGTCAAATAAAGATTTTTTATCTTATTCAAAATTTGACCGTTGATATTTTTGAGCCAAGAGGTATATATGGATAAGATTTAATTCATTTTTCATCTTTATCCATTATTTACTTCTCATTTTTAAAATCTTTATATCCGGCCACGATTTACTCTGTTTTCCACTACCAGCACAAACCCTAATTTTAATTCTCAACCAGCACTTAGTCATTCTCTCTTCTAAGGCTTCACTAAAGTTTGCTGACAAGCATAATCAAGTCGGTTTCTTGAAGAAACCACATCAAAGTGACGGCTTTACGCAAATAGTAGATTTCTTGAAAGGTTCTAATCTTCGGTACGCGTTAACTCATAATCCTACTATTTATGCATCTCTTGTTAGGCAATTTTGGGGGTCTGTGACCTATGAAACCCTTGCTGATGGTACACCACAGTTAAGGGCAACCATTGACTCTCATGAATTTACCATTACTGAAGCCTCCATTAGGAGTAGTCTCCAATTGGGTGATGCTTCAGGGGAATACATCTTGCCTAATGATGATCTTTTTGTGGGTATGCGAACTATAGGATATCCCACTGATGGTACATTTACTTTTTGGAAAAGCCATTTTACACCACAGTGGAGATTTTTGATACATCATTTGCTCCATTGCCTAAGTCCCAAGAGTGGAGGATGGGATCAGTTTGGAAGCAACATTGCTTCTGCATTGGTCTGTCATGCACTTGGAAGGAAATTTAATTTTTCAAAAATGATTTTTGATGGCATGGTTGCAAATGTCAAAAATGCAAAACATAAGTTTTTAATGTACCCAAGATTTTTGCAAATGATTTTAAACTTTGAACCTGAAGATAAAATGCAGATATACATAAGTGTGGCCTTTACAACCAAAATTTTTGCCAATATGAAAAGAGGTTTCGATGGGGCCCATTGGCCTTTATTGCCTGCTATGTGATGGAGCGTGATGTGTCGTTGCGGTTTAGCAGTTTTAATGCCTACTCAAGTTTTAAATTTATATTTAGCCGACTTATCAATAACACACACACTTAACGAGCAGTGTACCCGGTCAGTATGAATATAATGGTAAGTAGAGTGTCGATCACTAAGAGTGGAACGTATTATCTCGTTATTCTAATCAGTATTTTAATATCCTAACGCAAGGGGGTTTCAGCCTGAGAGACTGGCACGATTTGTTTGCAATTAAATAATAAAATAAACCAATAGGCACGAATCAGCAAGTAGCACACACGTACACAGATAAATACTCGATACAATAAGAGGGCTGTCCTTATGATTAAGTAGATTGTCACTTATTTTATTGATAGCTTTATATGAAGTGTATGTAGTTAACCCTTTCTCGTTGGTCCTATTCTTATCGGCGAGTAAACCCTTAATGATTACTTATGTCTAAAAGTTATTCCTAAGTGATCAATTTAGTAATAACCGTGGGAGCCACATTATTTTCCGCAGTCAAATGCCCGCAAGCCACTAATAAACACAGAGGTTATCAATGCACTAATAAGTAGTAACCAAAGACATCAACATATAAACTTTAATTGATGGGAAAGCAAGTATTAAAGGGAGTGCAATCTTTCGTTGTCACATTACACAAGCCACCAATCCTGATGAATTAAAGTTTGCTAACACAATAAAACAAAACTACTTAATGAATTAAACACATGCAGCACCTTCTTACAGCTCTTATATCTTCGTTTGGTGTGTCTTGTGCTGCCTCCTTGACTGAATTCGTCCTAGGGTTCTGCTGCTTCGGTCTTCGAATCTAATATATTCCTCCCACCAAAGCTCCGGAATTCGTCTGGTCTTGGGGTATTTATAGTTTCTGTCTGAGGTGAGATGCGGCGCATCTTGTAAGTAGATGCGGCGCATGTACTTAACTTCGCGTGGGGTCCAAGATTATAATATTCAGGAATATTCGTACACCGCCAGTAGATGCGGCGTATCTTCATCTTTGGATGCGGCGCATGTCCTCTTGTATCTTGGATCGTATCTGGTGATATCTTGATAGAGATGCGGCGCATGTAACGAGTGAGATGCGGCGCATCTGGAGCAGGTTTGACTTGATCTTGTCCATTTCAGTAGACTCTTCACTTTATGCATGTTTTGCTCCATAATTAGTCCAAAATCGCTAAGTTTCACCAAATGCTTGTATTTACCTGAGAATTACAAAAGTAAACGATTAAGTATCAATCCTCATACATAATATAGTAAAACAAGTCAAATTAATAGGATAAATGATAGTAATAAAATGTACTTATTTGAGTTCATCAAATATCCCCCCACTTGAACTTTACTTGTCCCCAAGTAAACCTTAGAATTTCTCTTATGAAAATGTATCCTAAAAGGTGTTAGGATTTATTTTTATATTTAAGCATGTATTCGTTTATTTCATAATCACACAACTAAACACTTAACGAATTAGAAGTAAAGTAAAATAAGTTGATAAAAGCAAATCTAATCGTTTAACTGTCCAGTCGTGACGAATATTCTATCATAAGCTTGGCAAGTATACACATCTCCTCCACTAAAGCTAAGGAATAACAAGTCTAAAGCGGTAAAAAGGGTTTTCAGGCTTAAGGGTTAATTATTCTTGATCACTATCGATCTCAAATTCCAGAAAAGGCGACAAAATCACAAATACATGATCGAATCCACGAACACGATACTTGCAATTGCTCAAATCCTTAACTCGAATAGGCTAAAGATAGGTCCGAACTTCACCAATAATAATATATCAAAAAGGGCGACAAAATCATAAATACATAGCCGAATCCACGACTACGATACTTAAGATTGCTCAAATCCCTAATCTCAATAAATCAAAGGTTTGGTTGGATAAAGAATAATACAGGGCATGGATAACATTTGGGATATAAATTGGTGTAAAATGAAAAATAAACAAAACAAATAAATTAAAATCCTAAGTGTGGTTAATCACTATCCCAACCATCCCATGAATAAGACTCATATCATCGAATAACTCACGCTTTAACACTTGAAACACACGCTTTAGGTAGACACGAATTATACTCAACAAGATCTTAATCAAAGAATAAACCTTAATTGGCGTTCCCATAACTGCCAATTCCCATTCAATCCATAGATATAATATATAACAAATAGTGGTGATATCGACCACTTAATACAGAACTTTACATAAGTTGGTTAAAACAAACATCCAACTCTTTTTCTTTTTCTTTTCTTATTTTTTCGATTTTTTTTTTTTTTTTTTTTTTTTTTTTTTTTTAATATAAACATAGATGTGTAAAATTTCACCACATCACTATAATGATAATTCTGGATAATTTTTCATATTTTTCATACTTTCAGAAATAACGGTAATAGTGAAAGTAGTAAACACACGAAAAATAAACTCAAAGATATACAATATTTACTTTCACTCCAATTGCATTGTGCAATTTCCCGACCTAACCATAGATAATGAATTACGCACACGAACACAAGTAATGTAAGGAAACACACTTTGCCTATAGCAATTAACCAACCACGGATTCTAATCTACAGGGTAGGCTAAGGTGTAAGGGTGTAACGAAACATTTTAAACATAGGTGTAAGAAACGAAAGGAATGGCTCTGAGTGTTTTTCTAGGGGTATCTTACTCTAAAAATGAGAGTAACAAAAGGGTTTATACGGGGGTTAACTAGCCAGTGTAGTTAGTTAATAACACATAACATATAATAGGCTATTTGGGTGTAATCCTAGAATTTTACCAATTTAGACAAGTCATTCCAATTATATAAATAATACTCATTATGGTGGTCTCGAATAGTATACAAGCCAAGTTCTAAAGTTTACAAGTCACCGGCACACTCATAGATTTGTGAATTTTGAAAAATCACAATTTTTGAAAATAACGTCATGTGTGCAGCTATGCAACTTAGATCTTAAACAAAAACATGCTAAAAATTTTTAAGTTTGATATATTAAGCACATTTTAAGTATAATTTTTGAAAAAGTTTAGGACAAGTAATTGTTAAGTGTTCTAATTCTCCAATCCCCCCACTTAAGTTAAACAACGTCCTCGTTGTTTGTATAAAAGGTTAAAAACTGGAAAATAAAAGAATTAGAACAGGAAAACTCCCCTGAGATTTGCTCGGTATGATCCTCCATTTGTATAAGAGCAAAAATCATCTTTCTTGTGGATGAGAACGTTAAAGCTTCATACTTGATGTATCCACAGGAAATCCAGGAAACTATAATACCACCAACACTTTAAAACACACCTAAGATAAGAAAGGTTCAAACTTGCATAATACATTAGTAGTTAGGAAAAATAAAACTTAAAAATTAAAACTGAAAATCATCAGGTCAGTCGATGCGCCGTATCTTATGGAAGAAGATACGCCGTATCGAGCCTGGAATTAATACGGATCAGAATAAAGATGCGCCGCATCCTTAACCAGGGATGCGCCGCATTAAAATAAACTGATAAATAGTTTTGAAGTCGAAAATAAAAATGCAGAAAAATTAAAATAAGATATGACCATTGCAGGAGATGCGTCGTATCTCAGAATTGAGATGCGCCGTATCCTCATGCGGGCCTGACTGACTCGACACAAACAGAATAATAAAAGATAAATCCGGGTTGTCTCCCGGTCAGCACTTGTCTTTATTCCAGAGTCTTCAAGTTAGACTCACGTTCAGCTCTTTAATATCGATCATTGAAGGAGTCGGAAACATCGCGCTCCTTCATCCCCAATTCAGTAATATTGAACACTCCTTGCTCGTCCTTAATTTCCACGCCGTTCTTTTTTAATACCTGCATAAACAAAGTCCTGTCCCTTTCGGGCAGAGATGACAAAATGATAGACGGGAAATTCTTATTATCATATAGGCACAAATAAGCAAGGTGGGGTGGTAGTTCAATAAACACATCATTATTCAAATTCGTTTTCTCAACTATTCTCCTACGTTTATTAATTACTACACAATCATACCACTCATCATCAGAATCATTAACAACATTGCGTCTAAGTTCGGTAGGTACATTAAGGTCAATGAATTCCTCAAAGTTCTCATGATTAGGATTAGTTGAGTTGTTTTGAATCAATGTTTCTCCCATAAGTCTAGCTTCAAGATCGAGGTCCATACGCTCCCTTAATCCTAGCACATAAACACCTCTAATTATGCTTTTAACCGGATCTTGGCACTTATAGACTAGTTTATTATTCCCTACCCTTAATGAGATTTTTTCTCTTAAACACATCAATCTTAGCATGGGCAGTAGACAAGAAAGGTCTTCCGAGGATTAAAGGAATCTTAACATCCTCGGGCATGTCTAGTATAACAAAGTCTACGGGAAAAATAAACTGCTCAATCTTAACTAGCACATTATTAGCAATCCCTTCAGGTCGTTTTACCGTTTTATCAGCCAATTCAATAAGTAACTTAGTTGGTGCTAATTTTCCTAGTCCTAGGGTAGCGAATGTCTTAAGAGGCATAACACTAACACTAGCTCCTAAGTCAGCTAACACATTATTGAAAGATATATTATTAATAGAACAAGGTAGAGTAAAACTTCCTGGGTCTCTTTCTTTATGAGGCAAGGCATTTGAGTCCGTTGCAGGGCTCTCTTCTTTCATTGTTGCCTTGATCTCCTCTTCAATCTTTGTCTTCTCTTTTAGTAGTCTCCTTAAGCTGATTGAAGAATTAAAGAAAAATTCGGGTCTTGCACCATCATTACCATTCATCGATCTTCTAGGTATATTAGGAGTGACTTCTTCAGTGGTGCTTATGGCCTTGACATGATCTCTTGGGTTGGTTTCAGTTGAGCTCGGTAAACTTCCATATCCCCTTTCTTGAAGAACTTTGCTCATTTGACCAATTTGTTGTTCCAATGCTTTGATCGAAGCTCCTTGATTTCTTGTAGTAGTGTCCATTGAAGCTCGAATTTCTTTGATCATAGCAGTATTCTCTTCATGTCTTTTAGCAGCATCGGTCATAATTTGCTTTAAAGTATCATCTAAAGTCTGCCTCCTTTCTTGATAAGCGGGATTGAAGTTGTTCCTTTGATATAATCCCGGTGTAGCTTCCCTAAATCTCCCCGAAGGTCGGAATGGTTGTCCAAATTGGGTGTAATATGCTTCTTCAAACGTCTCACTTTCATTCTTATTCGGGCAATCTTTAGTGTAGTGAGGTCCTTCGCACTTTTCACATCCAACTTGGGCAGCATACGCTCTTTCATCACGCTTCTTCATTTCTCTACTAATTTTATCCAATTGAGCTTGAATAGCAGCAATCCCGTCAAAATTAGTGCTGCTCTTAGATCTAGTAGAGGTCCCATCGTGCCATTTTTGAGAATGATCGGCAGCTTCTTGGATTGCTTTCCTAGCATTAGTTGCACTCATTTGAGGTACAGCTCCCTTAGCATCCAAAATCTGTCTTGTAGGCACGTCCAATCCTTGATAAAACAATATTATCTCCTGCATAGGGGTTAGATAGTGTTGAGGACATTTTACCAATAAATCTTTAAATCGTTCCCAAGCTTGATAAAGAGTTTCATCAGGCTCTTGCTTGAAACTATTGATAGCCTCCATCTTTTTAGCAGTCTTAGCAGGTGGACAATATCTCTTCAGGAATTTGCTCTTCAAATCTCCCCATGTAGTGATTGAACTCGCAGGTTCATTCCTTAGCCACTTGTTAGCAGCTCCTTTTAGTGAGAGTGGAAAGATTCTTAGCATGATTTGATCGTCAGTCACTCCTTCTGAAGTAAACAAGTCTGCAATCTCCAGGACCTTTTCAACATGCTCATTAGCATCCTCATGTTCCGTCCCACTGAAAGCATTCTCTCTTAGTTCCTTGAGAAACTGACCCTTCAATTCAAATTTTGACTTATCATCAAACTTAGGTCTAGCAACTCCTGAAGTGTAATCAGCACGGGTACTGTTCATGTATTCCTCCATAGTAGTGTTTTCGCCCATTGTTTCTGTTTCAACTTCCTCTTTTTCTTCAGAAAAGTAATCAAGCTCGAGTGAACTTGAAAGATCAAAGCTTCTTGTGTTGAAAAGCCTTTTAAGCGAATGTAGGGCTCGTTCAGGATCTTCGAAAGGTTGAATCAAGTTCTTCGTAGAACTCCTGGTCATGCACTTCCTGAAATCAACACAAAAATATCAGTAGGGTATGCTCGAGAAAGTAATATATCAGATAATTAATAACGAAAACGGAATACGAAAAATTAAAGTTACTGATATCTGCAGACGATGCGCCGTATCCAAAAAGTTGGATACGCCGTATCTTATAATCGTTAAAATTTAATCAGACTTTATCCAGAAAATAGATACGCCGCTTAGAATTTATGAATGCGCCGTATCGAATTAATTAATCAAAAATCGATATTTATTTAAAATTAAATACGTCGTATTAACGAAAGTTAATGCGCCGTATTTTCGTTACGTTTAAAAATACAAGATTTTTGATTCAGAAGATGCGCCGTATCGATGGAGATCGATGCGCCGTATCTGTTTAATAATTCGAAAACTGTTTTTAATTAAAATAAAAGATACGCCGTATCTGCTAAAGCAGATGCGTCGTATGGCGTTAACGTTTAGGAAAAAAAAATTTTATCAAAAACAGATACGCCGTATCTGCTAAAGCAGATGCGTCGTATTACTTTATCGCTTAGAAAAAAAATTTCTTATTAAAAACATATACGCCGTATCTTGGGGAAAAGATGTGTCGTATCTAATTAATTAAACGCGTTGTATTTAAAAAAATTAAACGCAATACGCCGTATCTGAGAGATCAGATGCGCCGTATCGTTTGATTTAGCACAGTAAAACGATAGCAGAACAGAAAAAATACGAAAAATAAAAACAAAAATTAAAACACACAAACAAAAATAAACACAAAAACAAAAATAAAGGCAAACAAATAACACACAAAACAACAAATATGCAAAATAATACAATGATGCAATTAATTTAATAAAAAGAAAAACCTAATTAAAATACTAATCAAATTAACAGATAATAACAATTCACTCCCCGGCAACGGCGCCAAAAACTTGATGGAGCGTGATGTGTCGTTGCGGTTTAGCAGTTTTAATGCCTACTCAAGTTTTAAATTTATATTTAGCCGACTTATCAATAACACACACACTTAACGAGCAGTGTACCCGGTCAGTATGAATATAATGGTAAGTAGAGTGTCGATCACTAAGAGTGGAACGTATTATCTCGTTATTCTAATCAGTATTTTAATATCCTAACGCAAGGGGGTTTCAGCCTGAGAGACTGGCACGATTTGTTTGCAATTAAATAATAAAATAAACCAATAGGCACGAATCAGCAAGTAGCACACACGTACACAGATAAATACTCGAGACAATAAGAGGGCTGTCCTTATGATTAAGTAGATTGTCACTTATTTTATTGATAGCTTTATATGAAGTGTATGTAGTTAACCCTTTCTCGTTGGTCCTATTCTTATCGGCGAGTAAACCCTTAATGATTACTTATGTCTAAAAGTTATTCCTAAGTGATCAATTTAGTAATAACCGTGGGAGCCACATTATTTTCCGCAGTCAAATGCCCGCAAGCCACTTATAAACACAGAGGTTATCAATGCACTAATAAGTAGTAACCAAAGACATCAACATATAAACTTTAATTGATGGGAAAGCAAGTATTAAAGGGAGTGCAATCTTTCGTTGTCACATTACACAAGCCACCAATCCTGATGAATTAAAGTTTGCTAACACAATAAAACAAAACTACTTAATGAATTAAACACATGCAGCACCTTCTTACAGCTCTTATATCTTCGTTTGGTGTGTCTTGTGCTGCCTCCTTGACTGAATTCGTCCTAGGGTTCTGCTGCTTCGGTCTTCGAATCTAATATATTCCTCCCACCAAAGCTCCGGAATTCGTCTGGTCTTGGGGTATTTATAGTTTCTGTCTGAGGTGAGATGCGGCGCATCTTGTAAGTAGATGCGGCGCATGTACTTAACTTCGCGTAGGGTCCAAGATTATAATATTCAGGAATATTCGTACACCGCCAGTAGATGCGGCGTATCTTCATCTTTGGATGCGGCGCATGTCCTCTTGTATCTTGGATCGTATCTGGTGATATCTTGATAGAGATGCGGCGCATGTAACGAGTGAGATACGGCGCATCTGGAGCAGGTTTGACTTGATCTTGTCCATTTCAGTAGACTCTTCACTTTATGCATGTTTTGCTCCATAATTAGTGCAAAATCGCTAAGTTTCACCAAATGCTTGTATTTACCTGAGAATTACAAAAGTAAACGATTAAGTATCAATCCTCGTACATAATATAGTAAAACAAGTCAAATTAATAGGATAAATGATAGTAATAAAATGTACTTATTTGAGTTCATCACTATGCTTCCTGGTTCAACTAACCTTGCAGGTACCAATGTGGAGCAAGCTCAGGCACAACCAACGTCACCATCACCACTACCAAGATCACCAACACCACAACCAAGTCCATCACCATCTCCAACCAGGGCACCTACACCTACACCATCTCCTACACCCTCACCACAACAAACCCAGGTTCCAAGTCCTATTCAGGAGGAGGAATCTAACCTCTCTCAAAGGGTGTCAGCATTGGAAAAGTCCAATCAAGCTTTGAGCAATGCTGTCATCACCTTGGTCAAGAAAGTCAAGAAATTGGAGAAGATTTTGAAGGAGAAAAGGGTTCAATTTAGTGATGAAGAAGGGGATGAAAATTCTTCCAAACAGGGGAGGAATTTTGGTGAAGAACAAAGTTTTAAGACACCTTCTCAAGGCAAATCTGCTGGTACTAAGGATGTAAGCCCAGAAACCATGGAAGCAGCAAGATTAAACTAAAAAGAAAGAAGCTAAAAAGAAAGTTAAGGATTGAAGAAAGTGAAAATGAAGGAGTTAATTCTGGTGAGGAGAAAGTTAGTTCTGGTGAGGAGAAAGATAATACTGGTGCTAATGCTGGTAATGATCTTAATTCTGGTGATAAAGAAAAGTCTGGTGAGGTTGATAAGTCTGTTCAAGAAGATTCTGTTGGTGCAAAAAGAAAAGGAAAAGAGATTCTCATTGAATCTCCTAAGCCAAAGAAATCCAAAAGACAACAAAGGGAAGAACAAGCAACCTTGGCCACTATTGCAAGGCTACAAGAAGAAGATCAAGCTGAAGCTGCTAGGGTAGAAGAACAGAATAGACAAGATGAGCTGTATGCAAGGAGATTAGCAGAAGAATCTGATGATCCAGTCATGTCATTGATTGAAGGAGATGATGAGTTAAAAGCAAAGTTTGAGGAGATTAAGTCTATTCCTGGTTTGACTACAGATGAGAAAGCAGCAGAACTAGCTAATTTCATGAATGCTAGAAGAGCAAATGAAGCTTTGGGGGATTTCTTGTCTAAGTTTAGAGAAGCTCAAAAGCTGAAAACAAAAACCAAAGTTTCAAAGAAGATGACCAGGGCTGAACAAATGAACTACATGAAGATTTATTTGAAGCACACAATGTACTCAGACTACAAAAGGATGCAAGGAAGACCATATGAAGACATTTTGGGAATGTTTCAAAGAGCTTATGAGAGAGATCATGGGTACAAGCCCATTGATTATGAAGATACTCTTCCTTTCAAAAGGCAAAAGACACAGTCTGAGCAAATTAAAGAAGCTGAAAAGGAGATTGAGAAAGAACCAGAGGTTGAAATGGCTTCAACTGAAGTAAGGAAAGAAGAAGAAGTGAAAAAGCCTATCATTGCATTTACTAGAAGGAAAAGTGTGGGAAGGAAAGGCAAGTATAAGAAGGTAGTACAAAATGAGGAATCAGAGGAAGAACCTTCATCTGAAGGGGTTACTATAGGAACAATTGAAAGCACAAAGGAACCAGCTAAGATAGTAAAGTATCATGTAATCAAGACTGGGAAAAGAGCTGCATATCAAATAATAAGGGAGGATAATTCTGATATTGTGTATACTAATTTCCCAGGGATCTTAAATGATGTGAGTAGAGAAGATCTCCAAGAGCTTTATAAGTTGGTGAACATCAAACATGGAGATAGTCTACCTGAAGAAGAATTTGAGAGAGTATTTTGGGGAGATTTGAATGTGATGTTTGAGCCTCCAGCTGAGTCAGATGTAGTGTGGAAATTACCTGAGGAGCAAAGAATTGTCAGTTGGAGATATTTTCACAACTGTAAAGTACATTGTTTGTCTTTACAGAATGCTGAAGTTTATATGCTTGCAGAAGTGGAGTATCCCTTACCATCTAGTGTCTGCAAGGCAATGCTAGAAAAGAAATTGTTTGCTAGTGAGAAAGATGAAGGATATGAATTGTTATTGGATCTGATTAAGGAAAAGTCTTTAAAGAAAACATATTGGGATGTTTAAGTATGTTTGAAAGAATTTTCATAAGTTGATAAGTAGGATTATTGGAATTTTCTACTTGGTGAAGGTGCATAGCACTAACACAACAAATGGTTATCAGTCCACCATGTCTAACTAACATAAGGACTGACTAATCCTGAGCAAACGGCTACAGGTAAAGATATTCCAAATCCGTTAATGGTTGGCAATTTACCAAAAATTATATTGGTATTCAGCTCACCATATCTAAGATAGTGAAGAGTTGGCTAGCCCACAAGATTATGGCTTGTGGTAAAGGCTGTGGAAATCCATAAATGGTAATCAATTCACCATGATGAGGTGCAATTCCATCAAAGAATTGACTAGTCCAAAAGGGTACGGCTTTTGGTAAAGACAAAACAAATCCGTTGATAGTTGATGATTTACTAAAAATCATGTGGTTATCAATGTACCATGGTCTAACACACCAAACATTGGCTACTCCAGTAGTGATGGCTATTGGTAAAGAGACATCAAATCCATTAATTTTCAATGATTCACCTCTCACAGGAGTTAACACACCTGGAAGTGATGAGAATAGTATGAAACTTAACAAGAATTTGATGTACAAGTTGTCATTGTTGCTGTGAAGATCAAGTGGATTGCATATCAGATGGTTGCTGTGAAGATTAAGTTCAGATTTGCTGATACAAAGTGTTTTTAAAGATCAGATCAGATGATGGAAAGATTATCAAGGATAAAGTTGCTGAACAAGTTTAAAGTTTGAAGTGTTAGAGATAATTCCAAGTGTTGAAGATTAAATCCTCAGAAGCTTATTCAGAAGGAACTTGAAGTTCATGAAGCATGAAGATCAAGTTAGGGGAGGATTGTTGGGAATTATCACAAGATACGTGAGAAGACTTAATATGAAGACCAGAATTAAGTCTGGTGGACTACAGAATTAAGTCTGCTAGTATTGTTAGTTAAGTCTTGTCAATGTTAAGTCTGGTCGTTTAGTGTTAAGTCTGGTAGAGTAAAAGTAAAGTTAAGTCTGGTTGACTTATTAATTAAGTCTGGTCATGATGTATTATAGAAGTCGGATAGCTATAAGTTAGGAAAGGATACGAACTTATCTTTGGAGAAGATACGTTTATCCTTTAGCAAGTTTTGTATCTAGGGTTTCCTTGGTGTATAAAAGGAATCTTAATACATTAGTTTAGAGATAAAGACGAAGATTGTAATTCATTAAACAATTAGTAATAATACGAAGTTAGTTGATATTGTGTTCTTCATAGTTGATTGTTTAGATTCCGTATAAACATTCAATTTGTGTTAGAGTCTCACTTAGATTGATTTGATTTATTCAAGTCGTCTACTAAGTTGTCAAGGCTACTTAGAGATCCATAATTCGTGTGGACCAACACTTGGTAAACAAAGACACCATTTTTTCCCAATAACCAAGAATTATTTAACACAAAATCTAATAGTAAAGAAACTGAGCTAAAGAAGTATAACCAAAAGGATATCATACCTTAAATTGAACACGCATCGAGCATAAACGAAAACTCGGCACCAAAATCCCCCAAACGTTATAGTAGGTGATTTTGGAGTTGAATTTTGGAGTTGAAGAACAAATCTAAAAATCTGTGGTGTTCAGTACACCGACGTTTCTGGAACACGGATGATATATCATCAAATCACTGGATTATCTGGGCCAGAACACAAAAGGTTTTATTGGATTACCAAGCCCAGTGAACAGTTTTTGAATAGTATTTGAACAGTAAAATCACGCCAAAAACGGCGTCGTTTGCTTTGTGATTTAATATAGATGGTAATGAGTATTTAGAAATCGTTGGAATCGTAAGTGTACATTTTTATAAAATCGGCGTAAGTCGTTGAAAATATATAAGTTTTTCATAACTTTCTAAGATTACATAATTAACCTCTAACTTATAAAAAGTTATACATTCTACCATAAGGTTTAATTACGTTACATATTTAATCCCAAAACTACTATTACGCCCTTTTACCCTAACTTTCCAAATCTGACAGTTTATACCCAGATTTATAATCCTTTTCAGTTTAAGTCCAAAAAAAACCTTTATTTTCACTTTTTACCCCCAACAGTTTAAACATCTACATATTTAGTCTAAAATTGAGTTTGTATTTGCATGCATGTATATAGTGTTTCTCTTCAAAGTTGTAGTTTTCATCTTAAACACACGTTAAGTTGTTTAACCACACAAGTATACGACATGAAAGTTTAAAAGAAACTTAACAACGAAACTAACCTACGTATCGAAATGGTTTCGGATACTTACAACACCTAAATGGTGGTGGTGAGATACGTATACGGATGTGAACGAGAACGAAAGAGACGCCCGCTGTGATCTAGCTATACTCCCAACGCTTAGCCCGTAACGAACTAACCAGAAACACTTTGCTAACCAACCCAAATTACTCATATAAAGACCTCAAAATTTCCTTCCCTCCTAGTCTTTCTCCTTGGTTCGAATGGTATAGTGAGTGAATGAGTGTGTATTTAGTTTCTAGTGTGAGCTTACTAAGTTTAAGAGTCCCCTTTATATAGATGAGCTTAGGTATGGTTTTCTTATAAAAGAAAATCCCTAACAAGCTAGAACTATAAAAATATATGAAGAGGGTGACGTTTGGTCGTGGTAGCAGACGCATGCCCAACAAGGGTCACATGTCCAAATCTTGTCTCTCATATTGCATCTACGGCCTTGTGGTTAAATGGTTAGTTCAAAAGTTTTTAAAGTCAAGTCAAATTTATCTAAAACTAAGCATGCCGAAGTGAATATAGAATGAATATAGCTTAACTATTCGAGAGGGTGACATTTGGTTTGTTTAGACGCAGCACAAGAAAAGAAAGAAGAGAAAAGAAAGCATGTGTTGTTCCCTTGACTTGCCTAATGTCCTAAGGTTTATGTTCTTATATCCTAGTTATAAAAATCCAAGTCAAAAATTTGAAAGTATTAGTATGGTTTATTGATTAGTGTGTAAATACTCATCATTTTACACCCATAAAAAACACAAAAATGACCAAAACACCCAAATATATTGCAGATATCCTTGGTTTTGTGTTTTTATGTGTTTCAGGTACGAAGGATTGAAAACGGAGCGAAAACGGGCATTTTTGGATCGACTCGACAACAATGGTGCAATTGATCAAGTGAAGACAAAAAGTCAAAGTCAAGTCAACCCCAAAAATACCAAAACAACACAAATGGACCTTGGAATTAATATTCGACTTTGGCAGCCTAGGTCCCTGGATTTTCAGACTTTACAAGATTGGTCCCTTAAAGTTTAAACAAATTTCAAATCCCATCCTATCCTAAAATAACACTAAACCTATAACCAAATCCAAACAATAATCCAACCCATCCCATTAACCCAACCACATCCGGCCCAAAATTCCCAAAAGCCCAAAATAAAACCAAATACCCAACCCGGTCTTTATGTTTAGCTAACAACCCAGATTGACCCGGTCAATTCTTCCCTTTCCCATTTCCCGCCCAACAAAAAGCAAACCCAACACCATCATCACACTTCTGCTACTATCACTGCCACACTCAACCTCCCCCCTCCTAGACACTCCACCCTACTAGTCACATGTATCCCTCCCCCTCTTCACGAGATACCAAGCCAGGTCAGCAATCCACGTGATTATTTGGGCGCCAAAAAGAGATTGAAAGGCTGTGATCACATCTACTTTAATCCAACGGATGGGATTTGTTCAAAGAAGCACAAAGGTTATTTTTGTGAAGGTTTATCTCACAAAAGAAGCACAACAAGGGTAGAAGACCTTAGCCTAGATTTTTAGTATAAATAGTAGTGATAGAAGCCTTTGAAAGGCAGGTTTATTTTTAGCTTTTTATTTAAGGTACTTGTCTTTCTTTATTGTAATTTTTCTTTTCAGTCTTGTAGTTTAATATTAATGATAATTGAAGTTTTTCCATTTTAGTCAACGAAGTCAAGTTACTGTAGAACTGCTTATTGTGTGCTTATTTTTGTTTTTCTGAGCTTAGTGGTGTAAGAATGAGTTACAATGATGGTTAGATGGGCTATGTTCAGTTTTGCTTAAAAAAGTCTTGAAAACCAAAAAAATAGCATAATTTACATAGCTTATCACTAGTGCTTATTAGAGGTTGATAAATGCTTTTTAGACCTTATTTTAGATAGTTATTAATCTGTGATCATTAGCCTTAGCTTATTTGGGCCTTAATCTATTTCAAATCTCAATTTCAGTTCCAAAGGGAGTGTTTGGGTCAAGCTTATTAATGGGTAAAAATTAGTGAGTTACTGTTCAAATACCAAATAGCCATCTTCATTTAGCTTTATTAGACTGATATAAGCTGATTTCAAGTAGGTTTGACCTGTTTTGAGTAGGTTTGCTAGTTTATGGTTTATATTCCAAGCTTGTTGGAGCACTTCTGCCTGTTCCATGCTTATTGAGAGATAAGCAGTTGTGGTACTTGTTGTTACAGATTTTATCACCCTTCTAGTGTACTAAATTGATTTCCAAAGTTTTGGTTAAGTGCATTTTGGATTTGAAAAGTCTTGGCCTTAGAAACCAGGTCTGCACATTAGAGTAGCAGACTGTGCTTTTTTTGAGATTGGCCATTTTCAGCCCTGGTGTTTGATTTTTAAAACTTTCATTATAAGTCCTTTTTGGATGAAACTTTGCACTCATAAACTTGGCTAGCTTATCCAGTCGACCCCATTTTTCTTTTATTTTTAGAATTTTCTTTCATTAGCTTTTTAGTGCCTCAAAAACAGCCCTTTTGCCCTGCACTTCACTTAGATCAGCAGACTCTTAACCATTTTGTTGGCTTATTTGTGCTTTTTTATTGCTTATTTCTGATTCCTATAGCCTATTGTGAGTTGCCTTCTAGTTTTCAGTTAGATTGTAGCTTATTCATGTATCATTAGCTTTTTAGAAGAGCTTAATAGCTCATTTGCCTTTTTGAGCTTACTTCCCATTTTGTTTACAACTGATCCAACAAATAAGCTGTTCTGAGCTTATTTCTTAGATTTCAAAAAAAGTTGTCAGTTTTAAAATTAGCTTATTTTCTTTAGCTTTTCCAAGTTTCAAGCAGAAAAATAAAAAAAAAATGAAAAACAAAAAATGGGTGTGAGTGGGATTCGGACCTGGGACCCTTAGCTCAAACACACACACCCTTACCATATGCACCAAGTTCTGCTTGGTGCATATAGTTGCCTTTTTTATTTTTAACTAGTTTCAGACTTTTAAGCTTATAACTGTTTTACTGCTTATTTCGTGCTTATTCAGTAGCTTTTTTAGGTTCCCTTATTTTTCATAAATTAGTTTTAGTATAATTTAATTTCTGGTAAATTTTCATAATTTTTACTGTTCATTTAGTATTTTTCCGAATTTAATTTAGTTTAAACTGTTTTTAATTCATAATAAATAATTAAAAAGTCAAAAAAATAAATTTCTTTTTTTCTAAAATTTTCTTTTTATATTCAGAATTTAAGAAAAATTATTTTACATTTTTAGGACTTAAAATTTAGAAAATCACTTTTTTAATTACGTTTTTTAAAATTCGTCGCGTTCGTTTTTAAATTTAATTTTCGTTTTTAAATTTCGTTATTTGTTTCCCTTGCGTTTTTATGCTCTGTAAATTTATATGTTTCCCTTAGCCTATTTATGCTTCCCGTAGTTGTAGGAAATCTAATCAAAATCCAAAATCTCTCCATTTTCATATTTCAAACACGATTCACAAACCCGATCTCACAAATTCCATTCATCCTTCATCGGGGATAACGAACCGGGTTACATACTTCACTTGTGTTTCCTTGGAGAAAAATATGACTTGATCACAACTGTTCAAATTTTGGCGCCGCTGCCGGGGAAGGTTGTTGCGAATTTTTAATCTCGTTTGTCGATTCGTGTTTTATAAACCAATCTTTGTGAAGGTTTATAGTATTTTTGTGAATATTTTCTAAAAAAAATAATAAAACACTTTGTCTAAGGTGTTTTCAAAATATATATATATATATATATATATATATATATATATATATATATATATATATATATATATATATATATATATATATATATATATATATAAATATATATATAAAATACAAAAAAATAAAATATCCTCACTTTATTGAAAGTGTTGTAAACCATTCCGAATATCCAACAAAACAAAATCGTGAGTTAATTATTTTCGGATTATCTTGAAATTACAACCTATACAAGTGTTTTAAGGATGGTTTGACATTAAATTGACAAACCGAAAGAGGCGGGTTTTTAATCAGCTTTCGAGCGGACCTTTGCTTCTCCGCCACTCTGCGAGTAGTTTTGTGAGAAACGAATTTCGATTGACGAATCGATCCCAAAAATATTGTGTTAATATCCAAAAATCCAAAAATATTTTCATTTTCAAATTTGGTTTTCTTTTTAAACTTTTGTTTCTTTGTGGTGTATGAACACCCGTGCTTCTTCACCAAATCTTCTTTCACCAGTTTCAAATCCCGAAAGAATTATTCGTCGAGGTCGACGTCTTGATTTTCAAGACGACGAAGAAATGGCAGACAATCGAACAATGGCCGAAATGCTCCAAGCACCCACCGAGGGTTACGGAGATGCCATCGTTTTACCACCAATCAATTCTGATCATTTCGAATTGAAGACACCTTTGATTCAACTCGTGTCTACAAATCAATTCCACGGGTTTGACCGTGAAGATCCATATGCACACATCCGTTGGTTCAACAAGTTAACCTCGACCATCAATTACAAGGATGTGCCGCAAACAGCTATCAAATTGATGCTATTTCCGTTTTCACTCGATGGGGCAGCCCGGATTTGGCTGGAAAAAGAACCCCCTCGATCCATCGAAACTTGGGAAGATCTCGTACAAAAATTTGTCAATTTTTTCTTTCCTCCGTCAAAGACGACTAATCTAAAGAATGAAATTTCGGGATTTCGTCAAGGTTTCGATGAAAACTTCGGAGAGGCATGGGAACGATTCAAGGATCTTCATGATTGTATTCCAGGCTGAGCACAACATCCTTATGCACCCATTTCACATGCTAGGCGTAGCTGGTGTATTCGGTGGCTCCCTATTTAGTGCTATGCATGGTTCTTTGGTAACCTCTAGTTTGATCAGGGAAACCACAGAAAATGAATCTGCTAACGAAGGTTACAGATTCGGTCAAGAAGAAGAAACTTATAATATCATAGCCGCTCACGGTTATTTTGGCCGATTGATCTTCCAATATGCTAGTTTCAAAAACTCTCGTTCTTTACATTTCTTCCTAGCTGCTTGGCCTGTAGTAGGTATCTGGTTCACTGCTTTAGGTATCAGCACTATGGCTTTCAACCTAAATGGTTTCAATTTCAACCAATCAGTAGTTGATAGTCAAGATCTTCTGAGAAAATGTCCTCATCATGATTTCACGGAGTTGCAACAAATCAACACGTTTTATAATGGGTTGAACGGAAACGATCAAGATTCTTTAAACGCAGCCGCCGGTGGCAATATCTTAAATCGTCGACCTAAAGATGTGATTGAAATTTGTGAAAATAAGTCAAAAGTTCCTATTTCTCGTAACAAAGTGAATGTTCCTATCACTCAAGCTTCTTCATCCGGTAACTCATCAGAGATAGCCGCACCGTTAGCCGCTCTAACGGATGTAATTCGTTGCATGATGAAGGAAGTAAAAGAAATTAAGAGTGAAATTCATAAACCGGAACAAATCAAAGCCATAAAAAAAGTGTGTGAAACTTGTGGTGGCCCGCATGCGTATTACGATTGTCAAGCAACCGATGCTTCTTTTTACCAAGCTCCTGTAGCAGCCGTAAATTACAATCAATACCGACCGCAAGCGGAAACTCATTACCGAGCACCGAATGCTATGGTACCACCTGGTTTTCCACCCGTGCAAAATCAAAATAATCAAAACCGCTTTGTTCAAAATCAAGGTCAAAACTTTAACAATTCTCAAAATTTCAATCAAAACCGCAACAATTTCAACCAACCTTGCCAACCTCCAACTCAACAAGTTTATCAACAACCTCCTCAAGCTCCTTTGACAAATGACTTCATGAAAATTACTGAGTCAAGCATTCGTTCGATGCAATCTCAGATCAATAATATGAAAGTCGAGTTGAGGAAGGAAATTGATACTACGTTGTCTCGTCAAACAAATGAGTTGAAAAATATGATGAGCAGTTTCATGAATATGAACATGAACCAAGCTTCTTCATCTTTCGGAGGATTTCCGAGCAATACCATCCCTAATCCTAAGGGTGAGTTGAAATCCGTCACCACTCGAAGTGGTAAGACGCATAATGGACCCTCGACTCCTATGCCCCCTCCACCGGGGAAGTGAATCGAGATAACGAGGTGACAACGGACAAGGTGCATTTTTCTAGCCCACGAAGTACCGCACACGTCCAACCTCCAGATGTCCAAACTCAAGTTCCGGAACCCGATGTTCCGAAGACCAATCCTAAGCCTTCAATTCCATATCCTTCAAGGCTTAATGAACAAAAGCTCCATGATAAAACAAATCAACAAATGGAGAAATTCTTTAGAATCTTCAATGAGTTGCACTTTGACATAAGCTTCGCAGATGCTCTCGTTCTTATGCCCAAGTTTGCATCTACACTCAAAAGTTTGCTAAGCAACAAAGATAAGTTGGCTGAGATGGCAAAGACCCCGCTTAATGAGCAATGCTCGGCGGTTCTCCTCAAAAAGCTTCCCGAAAAGCTCGGAGACCCCGGCAAGTTTTTAATCCCATGTGATTTCTTGGGGATGGTTCAGTGCTCAGCCTTGGCCCATCTTGGCGCAAGCATTAACCTTATGCCACTATCAGTATGGAAGAAATTATCTCTTCCAAAGCTTACCGATACTTGCATGACACTCTAGCTAGCGGACCGTACTATAACTCATCCGCGCGGAATAGCTGAGGATGTCATTGTGAAAGTAGGAAAGTTCCACTTTCCCACTGATTTCGTTGTGGTAGACTTTGATGTCGATCCTAGAGTTCCACTCATTCTGGGTAGAGCTTTCTTAAGAATGAGTCGTGCTCTCATTGATGTATATGCTGAAGAGTTAACCATTCGTGTTGAAAATGAAGAAGTCACGTTTAACATCAATCAAGACTCTAAACCTCGAACCACCAAAGGCAACGTTGCTACGGTGAATCAAAAATATGATATCGTAATTGCTTCCAAAAGAAGTGATTCGATACTTTCAAGATTCGAGGTTAAGAGTTCTTCAGAAAAACGTGCTGAGCTCAAATCATTGAAAATTACCCCTGGCACAAGCAAATGGTTTGAGAAATGTGCTGGGGAGGTAAAAAGTATCTTTGATTATGATGAACAAGAACCGGAGACCACAACGGAAGTGGTGGAAATTGCTAGCTCTAAGAGCACACCACTTGTCCCATCTCCGGAATCGGTTTGTCGTATCGAGATTGTTGATTCTATGGATGGAACTAAAAATTCCACTCCTATTTCTGCACCAATCATTTCCGACTCTTCCATTACTTCTCCTCCGATTGAGAGAAGTGATGTCTCTATGGAAGAGCTCGAGGTGTTCTTATTTGATGCTCCAATTTCGTCGAAAATTGTTGAGCCCGATGGTGATCCGGGGGGAGATGCTCCGTTATTAGAAAAAATGATATTTGATGAACCGTTATTTTTTCTCCCCCCGAAGGAAGTTATTGTTAAAGATAAGCCGTCAGATCCTTTGGAGCTCGAGCTCGAGGATTTTGTTCCCGAATATGAGAGTTTCATCTTTGATACGGCTGAAGAGAGTAGTGGCAATCCCACTTCTCATTCTGATTTTTCCCTCCCGGCTTATGAAGCCTTTTCTTTTGATACCGATCCTTTGGAAGAGACGAGTAGTGGCAGTACCACTTCTCATGCTTTTATCTCTCTTCCCGAGTACGACTCATTTCTCTTTGATAAAAATGATCCGGTTATCTTCGAAGAGTTCTCCGTTGAACTCTCTCAGCCGGAATTTGATCATTTTTATTTCAATCTGGAGAAAGATTCTAGTGTGGGGGGAGGTGTTATTGACCATAAGAATTTAGTTCTTGAAGATTTCATCCCGACCCTCCCTCCCGTTGAAGACGATATGGCCTTTGATGATGAAGAGTTTTTTCTGATAATCATAAAAATCTTGCTTCTCTTCATCACATATGGTGTGATTTCTCTTTCCCTTTTCTCCTACGGGAATGAGGACACTATCTTTGACCCCGGTATCATCTATAATAGTTTCTACTATTAAAATACCGCGGGTTTATCTCATCGGTGTGGAACTTTCATTAAATTCAATGTTTATCCAAACCATTTGAATGAAAGTCCGATGGAGATTGTTTCTTCCACTCGCTTCCCCAAGAACCAATGAATTCGGGGTCGAGTCAAGCTAGTGACTCGGTTAACAAAAATATTAGCAACACATGGGTAAACGCCCATGTTTCTGACTTCTCTCTATTTTCTAACACTAAGTGTGGGGGAATTCCTCTGCTGTGCTGTGCTTTTTTGTGTTGTTTGCTCTTATTTGCAGATTTCCCAAAGATCGTGATGATTGATGCGCCTGTTTTCAATCCAGCCGCCCAATATCCGATCTTTTTACTAACGTTTATCTAGGGATATCTTTTCAACCTTTTTTGTGAAAAATGGAGATTTCTGTTCCACACTTGGCTAGTGGTATTACCTTTTTACGTTCTAAGTGGCGGCATAATAGCCGGTACTTTGAATATTGAGGGCAATATTCAATTCTAAGTGTGGGGGGGAATTCTCGCGAATTATGTCACATAAGTACCTTCTAGTTCCCTAGTACCCCCGTTTTTGACCAAAATTTTAAAATTTTTGTCATATATATAAAAAAAAAAAAAAAAAAAAAAAAAAAAAAAAAAAAAAAAAAAATGTCATCAATAAAAGTGTGTTAGTCTTGATTAGGTTAGAACAAGGGGAATCCCGACTCTGCTAGAGTGTTGATCTAGCTGCTTCCTTAACATTTAGACTAAGGTTTTACGATTTGTGCAAATGAAAATGCTAAGCGTAGAGTAGTTGGTTCTCTTTAGAGCTTATACAAGTAATCTATGGCTTTTCCTCCCAGAAGATAACTAATCTGATTTAATAAGTGCTTATTTTCAAATGTTTGAACATACAAAATCATTTTTTCATACGATTTTGAAAAATACTAGTTCAAAGATTTATTTAAACTTCGGAACAAGCATATGTCAGAATAATGCAAAATGAAAGTGAGACGTTGCTTGAAAGTTGCAAAAAAAAAAGTTAAGTAATAAATAAATGTGCTAAAAAGCTAAGGTTCAAGATCGGCCCTTGGATCCTTGTTTCCGGAAGGCGTTTAGGTCTTGGCTACCCTCTTACACCGGCCCTTGGACCCTTAATTCTGAAAGGCGTTAAGGTCTTGGAACTCTCCGTTGTAACGGCCCTTAGATCCTTTATTCCAGGAAGGTATAAGGTATTGGTTCCCGTGAAACTCCGTTAGTTTATATTGCACAAAGTTAAGTTATCAAAAAAAGAATAATAAATAAATAAATAAATAAAAAAAAAATGATGATGAAAAAAAAATGAAAAGAAAAAAAAATAATAAAATGGAATGATATTGCAAAATGCAATAAAGTTTTGAAACTTGCTTGTTGTGAATTTTAAATCTATCTTTCAACTAGTATTAGTCAAAATTTTATATAAACGTCGATTTTTGTGATCAAAATTTCGAAAATCAAGCACATTCACCTAACTTAAATAAATATGGGAGTGAAAAGTTAAGTCTCGACTTACATAGATTATTAGTATAAGTAGTGTTAGCATTTTACAAAAAAAACGTTTGCACATTGAGTTTAAGCTTAGTTGGGAGTATTAAAAAGAGGATGACGATATCAATTCCCTGGAGACACCCAGTTTGTGTGAATCCCGTTCCATGATACCATTTTTGAAAATCAAGTATTTATATATTTTGTTCTAGTTTAAATTTCTCGCATCAAATAAAAAGTCAAAACGGGGTATACTTGGTTCCTTTCATTACTTCATATGATCGGATTGCTAGGGACTAGCAATAGTTTAGTGTAGGGGATTGATGAGTGTGTAAATACTCATCATTTTACACCCATAAAAGACACAAAAATGACCAAAAACACCCAAATATATTGCAGATATCCTTGGTTTTGTGTTTTTATGTGTTTCAGGTACGAAGGATTGAAAACGGAGCGAAAACGGACATTTTTGGATCGACTCGACAACAATGGTGCAATTGATCAAGTGAAGACAAAAAGTCAAAGTCAAGTCAACCCCAAAAATACCAAAACAACACAAATGGACCTTGGAATTAGTATTCTACTTTGGCAGCCTAGGTCCCTGGATTTTCAGACTTTACAAGATTGGTCCCTTAAAGTTTAAACAAATTTCAAATCCCATCCTATCCTAAAATAACACTAAACCTATAACCAAATCCAAACAATAATCCAACCCATCCCATTAACCCAACCACATCCGGCCCAAAATTCCCAAAAGCCCAAAATAAAACCAAATACCCAACCCGGTCTTTATGTTTAGCTAACAACCCAGATTGACCCGATCAATTCTTCCCTTTCCCATTTCCCGCCCAACAAAAAGCAATCCCAACACCATCATCACACTTCTGCTACTATCACTGCCACACTCAACCTCCCCCCTCCTAGACACTCCACCCTACTAGTCACATGTATCCCTCCCCCTCTTCACGAGATACCAAGCCAGGTCAGCAATCCACGTGATTATTTGGGCGCCAAAAAGAAATTGAAAGGCTGTGATCACATCTACTTTAATCCAACGGATGGGATTTGTTCAAAGAAGCACAAAGGTTATTTTTGTGAAGGTTTATCTCACAGAAGAAGCACAACAAGGGTAGAAGACCTTAGCCTAGATTTTTAGTATAAATAGTAGTGATAGAAGCCTTTGAAAGGCAGGTTTATTTTTAGCTTTTTATTTAAGGTACTTGTCTTTCTTTATTGTAATTTTTCTTTTCAGTCTTGTAGTTTAATATTAATGATAATTGAAGTTTTTCCATTTTAGTCAACGAAGTCAACTTACTGTAGAACTGCTTATTGTGTGCTTATTTTTGTTTTTCTGAGCTTAGTGGTGTAAGAATGAGTTACAATGATGGTTAGATGGGCTATGTTCAGTTTTGCTTAAAAAAGTCTTGAAAACCAAAAAAATAGCATAATTTACATAGCTTATCACTAGTGCTTATTAGAGGTTGATAAATGCTTTTTAGACCTTATTTTAGATAGTTATTAATCTGTGATCATTAGCCTTAGCTTATTTGGGCCTTAATCTATTTCAAATCTCAATTTCAGTTCCAAAGGGAGTGTTTGGGTCAAGCTTATTAATGGGTAAAAATTAGTGAGTTACTGTTCAAATACCAAATAGCCATCTTCATTTAGCTTTATTAGACTGATATAAGCTGATTTCAAGTAGGTTTGACCTGTTTTGAGTAGGTTTGCTAGTTTATGGTTTATATTCCAAGCTTGTTGGAGCACTTCTGCCTGTTCCATGCTTATTGAGAGATAAGCAGTTGTGGTACTTGTTGTTACAGATTTTATCACCCTTCTAGTGTACTAAATTGATTTCCAAAGTTTTGGTTAAATGCATTTTGGATTTGAAAAGTCTTGGACTTAGAAACCAGGTCTGCACATTAGAGTAGCAGACTGTGCTTTTTTTGAGATTGGCCCTTTTCAGCCCTGGTGTTTGATTTTTAAAACTTTCATTATAAGTCCTTTTTGGATGAAACTTTGCACTCATAAACTTGGCTAGCTTATCCAGTCGACCTCATTTTTCTTTTATTTTTAGAATTTTCTTTCATTAGCTTTTTAGTGCCTCAAAAACAGCCCTTTTGCCCTGCACTTCACTTAGATCAGCAGACTCTTAACCATTTTGTTGGCTTATTTGTGCTTTTTTATTTCTTATTTTTTATTCCTATAGCCTATTGTGAGTTGCCTTCTAGTTTTCAGTTAGATTGTAGCTTATTCATGTATCATTAGCTTTTTAGAAGAGCTTAATAGCTCATTTGCCTTTTTGAGCTTACTTCCCATTTTGTTTACAACTAATCCAACAAATAAGCTGTTCTGAGCTTATTTCTTAGATTTCAAAAAAAGTTGTCAGTTTTAAAATTAGCTTATTTTCTTTAGCTTTTCCAAGTTTCTAGCAGAAAAATAAAAAAAAAATGAAAAACAAAAAATGGGTGTGAGTGGGATTCGGACCTGGGACCCTTAGCTCAAACACACACACCCTTACCATATGCACCAAGTTCTGCTTGGTGCATATAGTTGCCTTTTTTATTTTTAACTAGTTTCAGACTTTTAAGCTTATAACTGTTTTACTGCTTATTTCGTGCTTATTCAGTAGCTTTTTTAGGTTCCCTTATTTTTCATAAATTAGTTTTAGTATAACTTAATTTCTGGTAAATTTTCATAATTGTTACTGTTCATTTAGTATTTTTCCGAATTTAATTTAGTTTAAACTATTTTTAATTCATAATAAATAATTAAAAAGTCAAAAAAATAAATTTCTTTTTTTCTAAAATTTTCTTTTTATATTCAGAATTTAAGAAAAATTATTTTACATTTTTAGGACTTAAAATTTAGAAAATCACTTTTTTAATTACGTTTTTTAAAATTCGTCGCGTTCGTTTTTAAATTTAATTTTTGTTTTTAAATTTCGTTATTTGTTTCCCTTGCGTTTTTATGCTCTGTAAATTTATATGTTTCCCTTAGCCTATTTATGCTTCCCGTAGTTGTAGGAAATCTAATCAAAATCCAAAATCTCTCCATTTTCATATTTCAAACACGATTCACAAACCCGATCTCACAAATTCCATTCATCCTTCATCGGGGATAACGAACCGGGTTACACATACTTCACTTGTGTTTCCTTGGAGAAAAATATGACTTGATCACAACCGATCATTTATCAAATTAAATAAACATGTAGCCTACTATTTCATTAGGGTGGTGGCACGCTTAAATAAAGTAGACAGTGTATGAAAATTTATAAAATGTATTTAGTATGTGTATTGGGTGTTAAAAATAGGTATTGTGTATTAGTTTTGTAGTTGAAATAAGCTAAGGAGAAGGGGTGTGTTTGTTGGGCTTACGGGCAGCCAAGGCCCACCGAAATTGTCGGGTTTAACTGGCCCGCTAATGTTTTTAGTGTCGGTACGTGTGTGAGCTCGTTCAAAGTGATATGTGAGTTACGTCACGTAATAGTTGACGAGTAAAATTCCTAGATGCAATGTTAAAAAAAAAATTAACTCGTAAAAAGGGTTAATTAAACTTTCAATTTGAATTGCTTCCAGTTTAACATTAATTAATGATTGGGAAATTACAGGATACTACACTCGCCCTCTTCCTTCCTCTTTTCACCACTCTTTGAAAGTGTTCCACATCTAACCGCCTCATCAGTTAGTGCCCCTGCCTTCTATATGGCACTTTGAATGGTGGTTGGTTCAGTAGCTCTAACCATCCTACGAATTTCGGGAACCAATCCATGAATGTACCTAGCAATACGTTTGGATTCAGGAGTAACCAAATGCGGAACCAATTTAGCCAGCTCATGAAATTTGTCAGTGTACACCGCATGACCAGCTCCTACCATGGTGTGGTTCCAGAATTCCGATTCCAATTTATGCATTTTGTTATCTGGGCAAAACTCTTCCCTCAGTAACGCCTTGAAATCTTCCTATGTCATAGCCACTACTGCATCCTTGCCTCTAGCTTGGATTTGAGTATTCCACCAAGTCAGAGCTTTGTTGATCAGTGAGCTAGCCGCATATTTCACCTTTTGGTGATCAGCACAGTTGCTTATGTCCATAACGGCTTCCATCTTTTCTATCCACCTGGTAAGTGCTAATGCACCTCCCTTGCCCATCAAATTCCTTGGGTCCAAAAACCGAGAACTCCTTGTACGTACACCCGTTGTTGTCGTTACCACCACCCTCATTACCGTTACCATTTTTGTTTCCGTTACCATTCCCGTTCCCATTACCATTGTTAATGACGTGGTTACCCACTTAAGTGACAATTTCCGGGAGTAGTACTTGGAGTTGTTGTTAGATGATTTCAGCAAAGTTTGGGGTGTTGGTTGATTTCTTTGGCGGCATTCTATGAAAGGAAGGATAATCGTAGTTGTTAGGTAAACAGTAAAATTTACTTACTATCCTCAATTTGAATTACAAACATGAATTACTGCTCTTCTACCAACACCTAATAATTTTAACACCAATCAACGCAACCATGATCACAAGTCCACGTGTGTCGTGATGCATTTAAAATTATGTTGGCCACCATAATTATAATTGCATCCTTTCACACGTGTACTTATTACCAAAGTCACACGTCATAGCATTAACACCATTATGAAAAATTATGAAATAAATCCAAGTAACAACACAAATAGAACCTACCAAATCACCTGATAAAATATAACCACCAAATCATCACATAAAATGATCCATTAAAACAGATAAGTTCTCATAGAAATGGGAACAAATAAGGGCAAAATAGTACTAATAAACGAGGACATATGTAGATGCACACATAACTCCTAGGATGCATGCTATATGAGGAGTCCTAGGTTATAGTTTAGGCAAAACCACCTAATTCTCTATAACCAAGGCTCTGATACCATTTTATCACACCCTGCCAAGGCGGAAACGCGAGGCATAACGGAAATGGAATCGTCATAACACATGGTTGAAATAATAGAGAATACACTAAATGAAAAACATCCAAATGTCATGACGACTCCTGGCACAAGCATGGAACTTGTATCAAGGATAGTCGAACCATAACAACATAATCATATAAATAACCAAGTAGTCTCCCAAAACGAGCAAATTATTCCAAACAATGCAACATAATCCATAAATAGAAGTAAATGTCTCAAATAGCAATAATAACAATCCATCAAGATAATGCCTAAGGTCTCCCGCTAGGCCATGCAAGAAATCAAACTCCCTTAAGCTGTCTTATTCTCAACACCTAAAAATGATACTCGAAAATGTCAACATAACGTTTGTGAGTTCGTAGGTTTAAAGTAAATAAATCATTCACCGTACATACATAACAATAGGACAAGTGTGTAGATACTAATTAAGCGTAGGGCAAACAGTCATAACATAATCATCCACTTGGCTAGTCAGGTAACCACCTATTTAGCTAGTCAGGTTGCCATCCATTTGGCTAGTCAGGTTGCCATCCATTTTACTTAAGTATCACACAGCAATATCCACACAGCACCTAACGCAAGTATATTCACACAAACTTGTCCAAATAAAACAAACATTTAAGCACGAAATAAAAAGTTTGAAATAAACTTTGAGTATCATTTTCCCCCAAGAAAATATATAAGTAAAATGGGGTCACGAAAACTCACCTTGAGACGAAGAAGAATAGTGCACAAGTCCAATCAAATAATCTTAAGAAATCAACGCACACTCAAAAATAATGATCAAGGTATTGCTCCTTTTAACAATCTACAAGTATTATAAAATCGAATCATTAATAATAGATTAACTAATTATCATTATTATTATTAATCTATATTGTTATATTATATAATCATTATATTAATAACCAATTACAATGGTGTATCTTAATATGTACGTGTTACGCCATATCTCCAAGACGTCATCTCTCTTAGACTCCGACTTCACTATTTATTATCTTAAAATGGTTTAGCTATCAATCTTATAGTATACCCTTTACGAACATAATTTTGTTTAAGGGCATGTTATCCTGACACCCTGTTGGAATATGTGAATCATAAAAATACTATAAACACATAAACATCATAGTACACGCAGCGGAATAGATCTAACAATAACATGTAAATTAATTAACTAAAAATTAAATAGAAAGCGTACCTTTTTTATTCGTAGCAAGAACAAGGAACCAGATCTACAAGAACAAGATAAACCCTAACTAGGGTTTATAATATGGATCGACTAAGGTGTAGTCGAATAGGGTAAGTCACCACAAGCTAAAGTAAGCTTGTTACTCGTTCTTGTACATACGTAATACTAGCGTTCCAATGGGAAAAGCTAGGTTCTAATTCACTAAACAAATCCAACACTTGTGTTCAAGCAAAATCGACATACCCTAGGAGTTAGCGATAATGTGGATCGGCTAGAACTAGAGGAGAGGAGAAAGAAGATGGAAAAGCTAGGGAATTAAAGATTAATAATCTAAGAATACAAGGGATGTATTTATAGGCTACAATTTCTTGTTCCATACTCAAAGAAATCAATCCACAAACCCTAGGGGAGGGCTTCGGCCGACTTCTCTTCCAAGATAGGGATTCTAGATCATTCTCTACTCCTTTTGCACATTTAGTCCTTTAACGAGCGTTATCTAACCCCGTTAAGTACTAACTGTCGTTAAGTTAATTTGTTTGTGAAATGAATAAATAAAATATAAAATATATTTAATTTATTCAAACCATTGGAACTCTTACGTATTGTGTGCAATCCCGAGTCTCGGGTTCGAAACCGGACATACAAATATTAATTTATATCCACAAACTCTAACAGCTCCCACTTGGATATTCATTAATATCGTAATGACATGGGCTAGTCTAGCTTAACAGATCCCAATGCCCCCAGATCGAACCGAGTATGGTTTTCCTGGAAAAAACCACGTGATGATATTATCATCATACTTATCCTTTTGTTACTAATACCGCATTACTATGGATATGGATCTAGGTCATTCCATAATTAACTATTCTGTTTCTCGTTGTTATTGATTGATCAAGATTACCAAAACATCTGAACGTCTTTCAGATAGACTTTGGGTGCGGCCGCACAAACATCTTGTCAACCCTACGAGGGGCCCAGCAGTATTATACTTCAAAACAAATTTGAAGGAACAAATCCTTTATTGACTACGAGCGTGACCCTCGAACTTTGCATCACTTTCGAAAATAGCCCTTATAACTACCTGTTACGGATAGCGTTAGACTACCTTACAGAAAATGAGCTACATCCTTGGCAGTTACCTGGTATCTCAAGTTTGAGGATAAATATTCATGATTTACTTAATGACGACGATCCATAAAGTATAATCATGTAGTTGGGATAAGTCCTATATTCAATTTATCCAATATTGAATATCATGTGACATTGATGTCTCAACCTTATAGTACATTCTACCAATCCTCACATTTGTCTTTATTTAATGATATTCCCATATCATTAATCGACAACGGACAATTTAAAATAACATAAGTTATTCATGGATTTAAACATGCAAATATAGGATACAATATTATAAATGAGAATAAACGTTATCCACACTTTATTTCATTAAAATGATATTGTTTAACATCCCTTATCCAAATACTAACTAGATCAATGCATGACAATTCTCATTAATGAATTATGCCACAAGTCATGTTCCACATACTTGTTGACAAGGCATAAATCAATCAATCTTGATCTATCGGAATTTTGAGAATACTTATTTCAAAAATGAAATTTTTGTGTGCTTTCATCCATCCTGATACCGCCACATAATATTTCATAAATTGCATGACATCCTTAATCGCAAATTTATGACAATTAAACTACCAATCCTTGTAGTTAAAGTATTCTAATTCTTTATGTATAATGCAACTATGCTCATTTTGAGCATAACTAGTACACATGGTCTCCTAATAAGGATGAGCTCCCACTATAACTAGTATTGAGTGTCATCTCAATCTTACTAGCATCATTGTATCCAAACAACAATATGCTCTTTTAAAGTTCCGTAAACTTTTAACATTCATCGTGTAATGTTTGATATCTTCAAATCCTTCAAGATTTGACCACAATATCAATCAAGCAATAACTTGCCATATGGTTCGTATTTAGAATTTTGGAGAAAATCCAGGTTGAGGATGTAAATTCTAAACCATATCCATTACACTTAGCTATCTAATGATTTTCAATTAGATACTAATGTTGACAATCATCTTGCATCCAAGCATGATACAACAAATAACATGATGTACATGAATAATCCTTGTCAAACTTAGATTTTGTTCATGTCATATCTTTCCAAAGATATGTTACTATCTAGATTATTCTAATAGTATATCATGTTCTTTTTAGAATCAGTTATTATTATTACCGCTTATGCTTATAATCAAATAAACATATATTCCAAGGTTTTATTTTCTAAATTTTCATGTGAAATTTCATTCCAAACTAAGACTTAACATATAAATGTTGATGGAATGTTACTTCCTATATGTTATACAACATACATGAAATAAGAAAATAAATATATCACTCCCACTAACTTTTAGGAATATTAAGAAATATCTTATTTTAATTATAAATCAAAACTAGATTTAATAACTAAAATAAGTATATCTTTTAGATGCATGCATTAATCCATTTACAAATGATTTGCACTTTTGTATACTATTAAAGATTATTTGAATTCAAATACTCCTTTCAATTACTTTTCGTCCTCGCTCAAGTAATTATTAAAGAAAGAGTTTTGACATTCCATTATTAATTTCATATAAATGAAACTAATAATGACAATGATAATCTTTATGTGCTTAGAAAGAATTTCAATCACATTTAATTGCTTAATTGTGATTGATAATCTTTTCACATATTAAATATGTATACAAATTTGTCCATTATGATTTCTACACAAGAATTTAAATCTCTAGGATTTTCATTTCCTTTGTAGAAATTCATTTCCATTCTATAATGTTACTATAGAGTTTAAGATCAACTACGTTTCCAAACTAGTTATCTTTTTGGACTGCATCTAATTATTCATAGTATGAGTAATTTGCCAAATAACATTTGCAATTTATTAACAGGCATATCACGATCCTGTAACTCATAACCCTCAACATATTCTACAAATATTTGAGATACCCTTGCGGATCTATGAATAAGAATTCCATCATCTTGAGATTTAACACTAACATGTTAAATCCTCATTATGATTTTGCTAGCGTATTTAGAAGATTATGTATCTTGTAATTTTATCTTTTGAAGATAAAAATCCCACTCGCCTTTTGCAATTTATAGATTACCTATAAATGCTTAGCAAATAGAGCAACACACAACTTGTTCTCTTTTGGGACTTTGCAGATATATATTGACAGTTCCTAATCTTAATTTGTTAATTAACCTACTCAAAGGTAGTTTAACAAATTCTGAACTTCAATTTTAAGACTTAATGTGATTGATCACATTCCATATTAAATGGTGTCTTATTAATCTTCTAGGTTGGAGTCTTAATTGAGTATATCCAATCCATACTCAATTTCCTAACCTTGATATCTTTAGAAAGAGTAGAAGATATAGTTATCTTTAATCAAACAATATAACAAGAGTTTGATTCTCCTAATTTAACATACCATGTATTCCATTAGGATTAATATTGTAAGTCTTTCTTACAATATGTAAGATAAATATATTTCGTTTTTGGCTTACCTATTTACCAACTAAGTCATTTAATGGTACAATAGATTTTCCAAGCCAATTGCATGCTTTATAACATAAGTAATTCTTATCAAATCACTTCATGTCTATGTCTTACCAAAAAGACATAATTGTTATAATCCCAATGTACATTATAGATCATTGATCAACTCATTGACTTCTTGTATATGTCTTAATTAAAAAAAAACCATAACAAGTTAACGTCTTACTTTGTTATAAGTCTTACAACAAAAGACTTCATATTTATATTTTTACAATAAATATAAATATGCATAACTAAAGTAATTATGAAACCCACAACTTGGTTTCAATAGTATTTTAAGTTAATTTATTTACTTCATATATTTATGTCATTCCTAGAATGCATAAACATTCAAATTATGAAGTAGTGTAAGATTACTTCATATATTCATGTCATTGCAATAATACATAAATATTCACTTTTTAAGTAATCTTATTATCATATCGACACTTGTTCTAATAATTGTCTAATTTTAGAAACATGTAAATTAACATAGTTTCATCACATCAGCTGAGGCTGCAATGATGAAAGTATGTAATTTACCTTGTCATTAATATCTAGTAATGAAAGTAGATATTAACTCCAAGTGTTCTATTATTAGAATGTGTTTAAAACACATTAGAACATTGATCTCTTACCTTACAGTCAAGAGAAACCTTAAATCATATTTCTTTGTGTTGTTGCTTGCACACTTTAATTAATTCTCCCACTTGTGCATGGAACAACATCACGTATCAGATAAACAACACGTCAATAGTTTGCTTATTTGATCAATATGATTGTGTCATAGATATGAGTAGATATAGAATCACCTCGTCTAGTAAGGAAACATACACGACTATCCTTAATACCACAAGTGTCTATAAGTGGAAAGTATTTTATCTCAAGAAATTCTAGAGATAATCCGGGAAACTACCAAGACTTGTAGCTCCCACTGAATTTAATATCACTACATGAACTCATTATTCAGTTAATTACAACACAATGCTCCCACTGGATTTGACAACATTGTAAGTCTTGCATCACCAGTAAAAGCAAATAGCGTGCTGTTTACTTTCCTACACCTTTGATGAATCCCTTACGTAACAGCTACTAAGGTGCTTCAAAAATGTGTTCTACTTTGTAAATGATGGAATATCCATCAATGCAATTAACTTGAAAGAATTGGGTATGCAATTTCTTCCTTAATTAGGTCTATCATCCCCATCATGGTATGTAGCACCTTTAAATGGTTAAAGCATAACAACTAGATCAAACATTCTAGTTTGCCTTTTACCAATTACGCGGTAATTAGTCTAGCTTCTAATTTTTAATAACTCCTAACCATGAAATTTCTTAATAAATTCGCCATGAGTTATTTCTTAGAATTTAGACGATTCTAATTATCCTATTATGACAAAAGTTCGGTATAGATCCGAATTTTGTCATAGAACCGGGTATTTAATCTTGTCCATCCATCTCAATCCCCATCTACGGTTAAGATAATTCCCTCTTTTTTTTTTTCTTTTCCTTTTCTCAATTGGTTAAAGGGTAATATCGGTAACACTTCTCCCACACTCACACTCACCAAACGCTCTATCTTCTCTCACACTCACACTTACACTCACACTCACTCACCTTACTCCATTTCAAAACCCTAAATTGTGCCCTAATTTCTTTTATCATTTATGAATAATGGATATTCGAGATGAAATATCACGGGATAATCGTAAATCGAAGGTCTATTCATCATCTGTTCGTGCTGATACTGTTGCTGGTATATATATATATATATATATATATATATATATATATATATATATATATATATATATATATATATATATATATTTTCTTCTTATTAAATTCATTAGATATTGAATATAATGATATTCTTAGTATTTTTTATTTGTTTTTCTCTTATTTTAGTTGATTTAGTTGTTATTAATGGTGTTATTGATGCGTTAAGTAGTTTTTAGTTGTTTTAGTTGTTTTTTTGATTTTAGTTGTTTTTAGTTGGTATTTTAGTTGTTTTTAGTTGTTTAGTTGTTTTTTTGATTTTTTTGATCAAGGTAAATATGTTTTAGTTGATGGTGTTATTGATGCTTAAATTAGTTTTTAGTTGTTTTTAGTTTTGCTGATTTAGTTGGTATATTTTGATTTTAGTTGTGTCGTTGTTATTAGGAATCATAGCTTAACTAAAATCGTTGTTTTAGTTATGTGTCGTTGTTTTAGTTACGCTCTTTGAAGTTATGTAATGGTTGTTCTGCTGTATGTTTTGAAAATGTGGTATTGTAGCCTTTGAAGTTATGTGTCGTTGTTCTCCTGTAATCGTTGTTCTGCTCAAGTTATGTGTCGTTGTTCTGCTGTAATGGTTGTTATGTTGTATGTTTTGAACAAGTTTATTCGCTGTAATGGTTGTTTTTCTGTATGTTATGTTTTGAACAAGTTTATTCGCTGTAATGGTTGTTTTAGTTACGCTCTTTGAAGTTATGTGTCGTTGTAATGGTTGTTCTGTTGTATGTTATGTGTATGGATTAGTTACGCTCTTTGAAGTTATGTCTTTGAAGTTATGTGTCACTGTAATTGCAGCTAGAATTATATGTGATTTTCAGAGAATCACATGTGATTTTCAGAGAATCACATGTGATTCTTTTTTATACAGCTAGGCTGACTAATTGTTTGTGATTTTTTATTGCAGGTGAAAGTGTTAAAAAGACATCTGGCTGTAAGAAATCTTTTGTAAAAGCCAAAGGAAAGGGAAAAGCAAACCCTTCCGTCAAACCAAAACCTCCCGTCATACCAAACCCTCCCGTCAAACTAAAGGAACGTTTAGCAAAGGAAAAATTAGCAAAGGAAACCAAACCAAACGCTCCTTCCAAGCCAAAGGTTCTTGTCAAACCAAACCAAACTAAACCAAAAGTCGTCGAAGCAAAGGTAGCGTTGAAGCAAAAGTCGTCGAAGCAAGAGGGTTCTGATGAAGAAAATTATGATGAAGAGGTTTCTGTTGAAGAGGGTTCAGATGAAGATGGTGAGGAAAAGGGTTCAGAGAGTGAAGAAGATGGTGAAAAAGAAGTTTCTGATGATGGATAGGATGGGGGTTCTAAAGAGGAGGAAGAGTATGAGGGTTCAGAAGAGGATGGCGGTTCAGAGGATGAGGTAGAGGATGGAGAGGACGAAGGAGATGGTGAAGAAAGTGATGAGGACGAGGGTGTTGATAATAGGAGTTTGGTACTGTTTAAGGGAAAATGTAGAAAGGTTTCTGGGTCTAAGAAAAGGAAGTAATTTTCTGATGAAAAGAGTGGGTTGAAGCATAAAAAAAAATTTCAAAAGGTAAGAAAATGAAACATGTTTTTGAAGAAAAGAAGGTGTTGAAGCGGAAGAAGAAATATGAATCATCTTCCTCTTCCACTGAGGATGAGAAACCTATGAAGAAGAAGGAGCGTTTATCGAAGCCCAAATCTGAATCATCCTCTAAATCAAAGAAAGATAAGAGAAAGGATTCGAAGAAGAAAATGAAGAAACCCTTAACTGAAGAGGAGAAGAAGAGGTTGGCGTATTTGAATAAGTTCAAACCTATGAAATCAAGGACTGTACCTAAGACCTTGTTTGCTGCCATCCGTGATTCGAGAGTAGACATGGAATCTTTCCTATCAGGTATTGGTTTTAGCTCTTTGTTCAATATTTCTATGGATACAATGCCATCTAGGCTTGCTAGATTTGTTGTGAGTAGCTTTGATAGCAAAAGTTATGAGTTTAAGTTGGCTAAGGGGAAGTTTGTTGTTACTTCTAAGAAGGTGCATGAGATTTTGGGAATACCACTTGGTGGTAAATCTTTGTTTGATTTACCTGAAAGATCACCTGATGATCCGTTTATGAAGAAGTGGTTTGAGCAATTTGGTAATAGAAAGTTGAAGGAAATCCATCTTTCGGATCTTGCTTCAGTGTTGGTGGGTGCTAAGAAAGTTGACTTTATGTTTAAAGTCAACTTCCTTATGCTATTTGTTAACACAATGTGTGTTGCTGATACGATGAAGGGGATTCTGAATTTGACCGTTGTTAAACGTATTCGGGAAGATACGGTGATTTCAGAAATTGACTGGTGTGGCTTTCTTCATAACTGTCTTCAATACAGTCAACTTCCCAATACCGATTGTGGCTACTACATTGGTCCAATCGCCTTCTTGATTGTAAGTTTTTACGTTTTATGTTTTTTATATTTTGATTATTGTAATCTTACTATTTTATTGTGATCTTACTTTTTTTTTTTACAAGCTCTTGTACTTGGATTCTACGAAGTTCGACTCGTTTCCTGTTGTACGTGTACGACCTGCTATCAAAAACTGGAACACTTTTGCAATGAAGAGACGACAAGACCTTGAACTTAAAGAACAAGTCATTGGGAAGCTTGAATTGAATGGAGAGTGGACTGAAAATGAAGCTCGTGAAACAGAAGGCTTTGTTGTTGGTGATTCTGTTAGAAGTCGTCCTCGTTTGGACTCTTTTCCACCTGGAACTGACAAACAGGTATGTGAGAGTGGACTGAAATCACATGTGATTTGTTCATGAATCACATGTGATTTTCTGAAAATCACATGTGATTTGTTCATGAATCACATATGATTTGTAACTTTAGTTTTATATGATTTTTTTAAGCTGTTTGTTTGAAGTTTTGAGCTTAATTGAAGGATTTGATAGTTTTGGATTGGTAATTAGAAGTGTTGAGGTAGGACTGTTCAAATGAGATACATTTTGGCTTAAGCATTTTTAGCCCCCACTTTTGGTATTTTTTAGGGTTCCTTTAGTGCAATAAGTTGATCTCAAAGTGTTGGAAAATTTGCATTAGCCTTTGGATAGTTTTAGGCTAAGTTTTGCTCAATTCTGCACAGAACACATAGCATACTGCATCAGTAGACTAATTTTAATCAGGTTATGTTTTTGATTTTTAATTTTTTAATTTTTAGATCAATTAAGCTGAAACATTGTACAGATAATCAGAATTCACAAATCACATGTGATTTTCATAGAATCACATGTGATTTTTTATATGATTTTCTAACTTTTGTTTTATGTGATTTTCTGAAAATCACATGTGATTTGTTCATGAATCACATGTGATTTTCTGAAAATCACATGTGATTTTATGAAAATCACATGTGATTTATTATATGATTTGTAACTTTAGTTTTAAGTGATTTTTGTTTTTATTGCACTAGAGTTTTTATCAGAGGATTGAAGAAAAGCTTTCAATAATATCTCATGAGAAGCACGATCTTGAAGTTGTTTTGAAACATGCCAATTTAGAGTTTTCGGGCGATGAGAATGTGGTTCGACTGTATGAGAAGTATGTTGATCTTTTCAAAGAAACTGTATCACTGGATGAAGAGCAAGTTCATGTTGATGATTTTTCCCAAGAAGATCATGAAAAGAATGAAGGTGGTCCGAGAAAAGAAGATCTGAAAAAAGGTCCAACTAAAGATGGTGGTCAGAAGGATGGAGGTCAGAAGGATGGTGGTCCGAAAGATGGTCAGATTGATGATGCGGATAATGTTGATGGTGGTGAGAAAGATGGGGATGGTGAGTCTAGTCAGGATGAAGAGATAATTGAAGTTGGAAGTTTCACGCAATGGCTCGAAGAAAATTATGATGTGGTTGGTGATGTGATTGATATTATTTGTGATGCATATTATGATGTACTATATCTATCTTAGAAAAACTATAATTTCTTCTTTTTATTCTTATATTTTCTAACTAAATATTTGTTTCAATTCAGGGACTACCGAATGATGATCCTCAGGCTGCTCAGGCTGCTCAGGCGGATAATATAGATCGTCCTCGGACTCCTGAAGGAATGGGCACTCGTCGTTCATACCTGTGCTCTCCAAATCTTAAGAAACGCGCTGTTAAACCATCTCCGTACCTGTGCTCTCCATACATGAATAAGAAGACGGTAGTAATTACTAAGCTTACAAAGTTGGAGTTCATGTTGGGTAATAGCTTATTTGCAATGCAGGGCGAGAAGCTGTAAGTTTAAATTCATTATTTGTTTAAGTTTTGGAGAATCACATGTGATTTTCTTATACTGACATGTGATTCTTTTATATATAGTGAAAAGGTTTTTGAAAGTCATTCTGGCGACTTTGAGCTTTCGTCTGTGCGTTTGAATATGGAGACGTTGGCACCAACCTTGTGGGTTAATTCTAATGTTGTTGACTGCTGGGGAGCAATACTTAACTATGAAGAGCGATTTAAAGAGGAATCCTCACCATGGAGGCATTTTTTTCCAACGGGCTGTCTTGTAAGATTTTTTATATATATTTGTATTTACAGGCAGTTTTATAGATATTTGTATTGTACAGATTTTTTATTTTATTTTATTATTATTTTTATTTTTTTTTATTTATTATTATTTTTTTAATGTTTTAATACAGACAAATGCTATGGTTAATGATCCGCGTTTAGATGAGGATCAGCATTGGGAGATTTTTTCGAAAGAGATTGAAGCTCAGCTTAGAAAAGACGATGCTACTCTTTCTTTAGTTGAACTGGTAATTTTTTAATTCCGTTAGAAATATAATTTTGCGATAGTTGATTTGGTATTTAAGTTTCATTTTTATTTATTTAAACAGGCGTTTTTCCCTGTTTGTGTGTCCAATCATTTTTATGTGGTTGTTTTCAACCTTAAGAAGCAAACAACAATGACCATCCTTGACAACAGTGACGTTGGAGAAGATGCCTACGAGAAAAAGTACAAAAAAGCTGGCGACCTTCTGGTAAGTATTTTAAGTGATTCTTTGTGGGTCACATGTGATTCTCTGAAAATCACATATGATTCTTATATCAAAATCATTCAGTTTACTTACCAATATCTTCTCCTTTTTTTTTTTTTTTTTTTTTTTTTTTTGTAGAAGAAATTGTTTTCCAGGTATTTGAGTGTTTATGAACATCCAAAACATGCTTCTGTTGCTAAAGTAAAACCACAGTACCCAAGATTGAAATGGAGAACACAGATGAATCACATAGACTGTGGTGTTTTTGCAATGATGCATATGGAGACATACATGGGTCAAGCTGCTTCAAAATGGGATGTTGGACTTTGCGCAGAATCTAAGCAACAGAAGTCATTGTTGAAGCGCATGAGGTTCAAAATTGCAACGAAGATTCTATTTCATGAAGAGAATGCCCATGCCCAGAAGATGTATGACTTTGCTAACCGTTTCCACACTGAATATGATGATGCCACAAGGATTTCGATCATTGTTGATGCTATTAGAAACAGAGGTCAACGTGAAAGTCAAGAGTAGTTTTCTGATGGTGGTAGTCTTTTGATGGATGATAACTGATGGTAGTCGTGTTATGATTGTTAATTGTCTTTGAACTAAAACTATTGATAACTCATGGTAGTCGTATTTTGATGGTTGATAACTGATGGTAGTCGTATTCTGATGGTAGTATTGAAAGTAGTTTTAGTTTGTTATGATTGTAGTCTTCTGATGGTAGTCGTATTTTGATGGTAGTCATTGAACAAGTTGTAATGATCTTTGAACAAGTGATTTTAGTCTTTCTGCTCTAATGGTCTTTTGAATAAGTTTTTGCTAACTATTTTTTATTCCAATGGTTTTCTGCTGCAATGGTCTTTGTATACTACTAGAATCACATGTGATTTTCATAGAATCACATGTGATTCTCATAGAATCACATGTGATTTTCATAGAATCACATGTGATTCACATAGAATCACATGTGATTCACATAGAAACACGTGTTTAATCTCCCAGAACATTAAGCAAAAAAAAAAAAAAAAAAAAAAAAATCCTTGTAACACAGTTGCAGAAATTTGATATGTTCAAATTAAGAATCTTTGTAACACACTTGCAGAAATTAAATCAAAACATATAACAAAATCCTAATGTACCAAAACACTTTACCAAAAGTTCAAAAAAAGTGTGAAAATCATAATGTAAACAAAATATGAAATTCAAGAAGCGTTTGTCGCTTGTTTAGCAGCATCAATTCTTGCTTGTTTTTCAATATACTTTGGATTCAACGGACATTTTTTCTTGGTGTGCTTGTTAGTCTTCTCTCCACAGCATCCACATTTCCTTTTCGGCTTAGATGTTTCTTCAAGTGCCATTTCTTTTCCACTCTTTCTACGTGCTTCTTTAGACCAACCTTTGTTTTTACCCTTGGATGGATTATTGACCACCTGTTTTTCAGGTTTCTCAACTGCATATATATCCTCAACCACATTCTCAATTTCTTTTTTCCGCGAAGGAGGTTTAGGCACTTCATCCTCAATTTGTTTCTTGATTGATTTCAATTGTTCCAAAAACTTTCCTAACTTGCCTTCATCTTTATTCAACAAATATAAACACTCGTCTACCACGAAAGTAACCTCATTTGTTAATTTTTCAATTGGTTCATTTTTTTCTCCATACCTGTTTGTCTTTCTTCTTAATGCAGGTGGTATTATGTCCCTCCTCCAACGCCTTAAAATGTACTTTTCCGGGATCATTTGAACATCACGGTTCTTCAAAGCACAGAATGCGTGTCGACATAAAAATCCGAATCGAAGAAAATGCCTGCAAGTACATTCCACTGACCCGTCTTCAAGAGAACGCAAAACCTTTTTTCAGAAAAGAAAGGAAAGAAAATTAAAACTTTATTACTGCTGGAATCACATGTGATTCTTGTGAAAATCACATGTGATTTGTTATATCAGATGATAACAGCTAAAAAACATTTAATAATTTCAAGTAAATTTACCTTGTATTCTGCTACTTTTTCACATTCCTGCATCTGGTCTTCTCCTTTTTCTATATAAAGTGTCCTATAAGCATCCGCATTCCTATCTCTAACCCTAAGTATCTCACAACCCTCTTCCGTTTTAAACTCTTCTATTGTGCAATTCCAACAAGCTTCTTTAATTTCCTTTTGGACAAGCAGAAATATGGTTCTTGTATAAACTTTAGATGCATGGCGTTCCATATTTAACTCTGTACAAAGTTTTGGAGCTGAGTCAAATGTGTTAAAGTCCATTTGTTCTTGCCTATACCTTTGCCTCTCCATTGCTGATTCGAAGCACATCATGAAATTAACTAATGTTGAACCGTGATTTGTGAAATTTTTGAAGAAAGCGTTTTCACTCTCAGACCTTGAAGTAGTTCTCATCAATCCAAACAATTGTGAGTCAATAAAATACGCTGGTAGCCACATTTCTCGAAGTCTAAACATCTTTTTCATCCATTTGTGGTCTTGCAATCCGAAATCTTCAATCAATTTTGTCCATTTTTCTTCAAACTCTAACGGTTCCATGAACATATTCCACACAATCTTGTTCAAGCGCTTTTTGAAATCAGTTTCATCATAGATTTTTTTACAAATCTGTAAACAAATTTCATGTTATTCATGATATAAACAAAAGTGAATCACATGTGATTCTATAAATCATAAACAAATTTTAAAACAGTATATGATCTAAAATACCTTTGCTGGAATTTTTTGGGTGATATGCCACATGCATAGTCTGTGTTTGGATTCAGTAAAAACTGCTTCAATTGCTAATTTCATGGCTCCATCTTGATCCGTTACAATCATTTTTGGTTGTTTTTCATGTGCACTCATGAATGATTTTAGTAGCCATGTGTAAGCTTCTTCATCTTCTTTTAGAAGCATTCCAGCACCGAGTGTCACACACTTTCTGTGATTATCTATCCCGGTAAATGGAACAAAAACCATATCGTACCTGAATATCACAAGTTTCACACAAAAATCTCAAAAAGAATCACATGTGATTTTCATAAAGGTATAACAGCTTTGAAAACTTGAAAACAGACTTACTTGTTAGTTCTGAATGTGGCATCAAATGACACTATATCTCCAAACTCCTTGTAGTTGCATTTCGCAACTTCATCCGCCCAAAACATGGCAACCAACTCACTATTTTCAACCTTATAATGAAATGTAAAGTTCGGCACATACTTTTGTCGGTTTTCCATTTTGTCTAATAGCATTTGCGCGTCGCTTTCACCTATGAAAGCATTTATATCCCTTAGTTGATTCTTAAAATCAGAAGTTGTGCCATGAACATATTGAGTGCCACCTTTCATGCAAGAGTATATATGGTGTGCCTTTGTTGCCCCAAGTTTGAAGGTTGAAGCTTTGACAACGAACATTTTTTCTGCTTGAGTCATCTTCCTTTGTTTCTTTGTTAGATGCTTATACTCTTTCGGAGTCATTAAATGATTGTGCTTAGCATTGAATTTAGTTACTTCATACTTTCCAGAAACATGATCCAAAGTGATGAATATTCGTGCCATACAACCTGTTATCCGTTGTCTTGTATTTCTGACTTGTTTATCACTCTTTTCTAGCTCCAATGTGTTTATATTTATGTTTTTTGGAAGCCCTTCCCTATTACACATAATGTACTTACTTTTTACCAAACCACTTATTGTATTTTTTTGTGCCGATTTTTTAACTTCAAAGCCTGCTATTTCAGCATATTTGTTGTACATTTCAATACATTCCTCTATCGTACTAAACCTTTTCCCCTCAACAGGTAGATACATATCGTCAACAACAGGTTCCCAATAAACTGATCCTCCCGGAGTTTCTTCATGTGCGTATAAATTTGGTCTTGGTGTCATAACAGAATCTGTTTTACAGAATCACATGTGATTTTGTTAAAAAAATATTGTGAATCACATGTGATTTTCATTACCTTAAAACCCTAAAAATCTAAATAAGAAACAAATATTGTGAATCACATGTGATTTTCATTACCTTAAAACCCTAAAAATCTAAATACGCAACAAATTAAGCTGAGTTACATGTGTTTTATTTTAAACCTCTAAAAACTTGCTGAATCATATGTGATTTACCTTAAAAACTTAAAAATCTAAAGAAACAACAAAATAAGCAACAAAATAAGTTACAAAATAAGCTGAATCATATGTGTTTTACCTTGAATAATAGATACATTTTCTTCCAGAAGCTCACCATCCATAATCTTATCTGAATTTTCAGCAACCGCAACTTGAACATCAACTAAATCACACACAACCACATGATTTTCATCGACTGCAACTTGAACATCAACTAAATTTGTTTCGCTTAACTGATTACTATCCATTTGATGACGGTCGATTGACGGAGATGACGGCGTATTGATGGTGGTGACGGTGGATTGAAGGTGGTTACGGCGAATTGAAGGTGGTGACGGCGGATTGAAGGTGGTTATGGCGGATTGAAGATGGTTATGGCGGATTGAAAGGTGGTTATGGCGGATTGAAGAAGGTGATAGAAGGTGGTTATCGGTGATGTTGTGTGTGTGTGTTTTTTTTCCCTAATTTTTTAGGGAAAAAATGAAGGTTATTATTATTTTTTTTTTTTTTATAATTGTCTTTTTTGCCCTTCAAGTATAAATAGATAATTTGATCTCAGCCTTTGGATCAAATTAGATTGGATGGTTGGGATTGGCTGAATGGTTCTATGACAAATTGTGGTTCTTTAGGGATCTCAACTCATCCTATTATACCTTTCTCATTCATGAAAAGGAATAGGATTAAGTCTTACTCTTCACACGGAAAGTAGACTCGGTTTATTCTTTTCAGTAAAAATTGACTCTCTCCAAAACCCCTACGGGTGTAGATCAATTTACTACTAAAAGAAAACCCCACGTTTACGGTTTTAACGTTGCATTAAATACATTAAAAGAATTTTCAAAATTCAATTTTAGTATTTTTGATAATAACTTTTCAAGAAAATTAAACACCCACGGTAAATAAAATTTAACCATTTAATTTTCATTGAAAATTAGGATCCAAATTGACGTCGTTTCATCACATCAGCTTTGGCTGCTAGCAATGAAAGTACTCAATAAGGTAGAGCTACACTCAATTGCCAATATCCAATTGCAATTCCTAGAATCATGGGACTTACATATTATGCCAACCTCAGTTGCAAATGTAAGCATGTTTCATCCCCAAATGAAAGTGCTCAATTAAGTTAACCAACTTAAGAAACTGTAAATTGACGTCGTTTCATCGCATTCAGCTTTGGCTGCTAGCAATGAAAGTACTCAATTTACCCTTAGACAACCACCCTTTGAACATCAACATTCAGCTTTGGCTGCTAGTGATGTAGGATGAAACCTTAGGTGTTCCTTTTTGTAGTTGGATGGCATATTACTTAAATTTTAAGGGTATTAAATTTTTGATGTGTAATCAAAAAAATATGTACAAAGATGTCATGCATTCATCTTTGTATCATATGTTTTCTACAAAAACCATTTACCAATTCGCAGCTTAAAATCAACAAAATTTTAATTGATGGCGTTGAGAAACTTACAACATTGCCTTAAGATGCTTCGTACTTTATCATGGTGTACTTGGTAAGTCTAATATTGACGCACAGGCGAGCGGAGGGGCAAACGTCCGCCGAAGTTAATTAAAAACGCGCCCCTTTAAGGTCACAATTTAATGCGTACCAACCTTATACCCACTTTATAGTTTGTCAATAATAGGTCCGCCGCTTCGACCACTTTTGTACAGTCTCATCAAATCAACTAAAACTTTAAGATTTAAAGCTTAAAACATTTATGTAGTAAATTATTAATTGCTAGTCTCGCCTGGGAGCAAATTACCGTGCGAAGCGAACCACTGTCGGCACATAAGACTTGGCAATTAAATATTTTACTACAAAGGTTTCATAGTTATTAGGTTCATTTATTTTTTATTCAAAAAATTACCCTCTTTGATGTTACAATCCATCATAATTAAACACAAAGAACAAGTAATTAAAAATAAAATAAATAAACACTCAATAACACATATATGATCATTAACAATATCATATAGACACATGCAAACCTTTTTGATAAATCATATTAATTATCTATGTGAATTTTAATGTATCTAATTAATAGAACTCCCATTGGTTTTCGAGCTCATTGTGCCCAATGGACCACAGACGCCAAATAACTTGGCCGCGTAAGTTTTAATTAACTAGACACCACATTGCACATAACCAATTTTAATTAATATATTAGGGTTTTCCCTAATTTAAGATTTATCTTTAAAATCATGTAGCAAATAAACACAAAACATTCCATGACAAAATATGCAAGATTTTGTCATGGATTCCATATTGCACATATAATCATGTAATCACATATTATCATGTCAATATACATACGCAATCTAATTAATTAATGACATCACATAAGGTACTCATTAATTAATCCCTAAAAATTGCATGCAATCCTAGGGTTTCTATAAGATTTTTATCAACAACCTAAAACCCTAAAAAAATATTATGGGTGTCGACCCATATTAGGGTTTACAAAAAATCAAAACCCTAGAAAATTAATTGCATGTATCTCAACAAGATCCAATTTTTAAGGTTTTTTAGTAATTAATTACATGTTAAAACGGGCTCATGATGCCACTGTTGGAATATGTGAATCATAAAAGAACTATAAACACATAATCATCAAAGCACACGCAGCGGAATAGATCTAACAATAACATGTAAATTAATTAACTAAAAATTAAATAGAAAGCGTACCTTTTTTATTCCTAGCAAGAACAAGGAACCGGATCTACAAGAACAAGGTGTAGTCGAATAGGGTAAGTCACCACAAGCTAAAGTAAGCTTGTTACTCGTTCTTGTACACACGTAATACTAGCGTTCCAATGGGAAAAGCTAGGTTCTAATTCACTAAACAAATCCAACACTTGTGTTCAAGCAAAATCGACATACCCTAGGAGTTAGGGATAATGTGGATCGGCTAGAACTAGAGGAGAGGAGAAAGAAGATGGAAAAGCTAGGGAATTAAAGATTAGTAATCTAAGAATACAAGGGATGTATTTATAGGCTACAATTTCTTGTTCCCTACTCAAAGAAATCGATCCACAAACCCTAGGGGAGGGCTTCGGCCGACTTCTCTTCCAAGATAGGGATTCTAGATCCTTCTCTTCTCCTTTTGCACATTTAGTCCTTTAACGAGCGTTATCTAATCCCGTTAAGTACTAACTGTCGTTAAGTTAATTTGTTTGTGAAATGAATAAATAAAATATAAAATATATTTAATTTATTCAAACCATTGGAACTCTTACGTATTGTGTGCAATCCCGAGTCTCGGGTTCGAAACCGGACATACAAATATTAATTTATATCCACAAACTCTAACACACCCCCTATAGGGGATGTTTGCAATCATTGGATGCATCAGACTGTTGTACTGTCTGCTTTACGGGTTGTACATTTGACTAATATAGTGTAGGTCCCATATAGTAGGGGGTGTTAGGATAACAAAACCTTTTTGTTTATTATAGACAAACACTTATTATAACAGTTTATAATTAATGTTTATAAAATGATTGCAATGTTGAGTTAAATAGTGTTTTGTTAAAATAACATATATAACTCTACCAGTGAATATTTTATCTATGACCATATGCATGATTTCATCCATGCATCAATACTTCTCCTTCTTGCTCTTATTCACGTCAGAACAGAGCAAAATTTCAAGACATGATGTTTGAATAAAAGGTTTCGCATCGACATTATGGACCAGACTATCAGTTTTTGTATAAGATTCTTATATCAAGTGAACAATCCAACGATCCGAAAAACCCGATTCATCGCTACCTTATTAATAGTAATCATATTTTTCCAACTACATTTCCATTCGGCTAGTGACGTAACAGAATTGCGTGTCTATGAATTATAGGCAAGTTGTTTCATTATGTTAAGCTTGTATATCTTATTAAGCGACATATTCCAGGACACGAATGACAATAATAAGCGAGATAAATAACGACATTACGATTAGTGAATTAAATGTTAATATGAAATGAAGAGTATACCTCCAAGCCAAACGAGTTTAGACTGAGATCGAAGATGAACACTAATGACCCACACGAGTACTTTCACCAGCTCCGACATGAACACTAAACTGAGTTTAAGAAAATGAAACCGAAACACAGAACCCACTCGTACACAAATAGGTGAGCCCGAAACTATGCCGCTCACAAACTAAAACCTTCACCTTTGATCGAACCGAATACTGAATCTAAACACGAACCGTCGTCTTAACGAAACTCAATACGAATAAACAAATTACCATAACACTAAAATTTATTTTGGTGGTTTAATTCAGAACTTGTTTATGAGTTGCTTTTGAGAGGTTATGCAAAGAATGAGCAGAGACGTGCTTATAAGAGAGTGGAGCGTGAAACAGACTACACGACTATTATGGGGTTTGAGATAGCTATTCTTTGACCGAAAGTTTTGCTCAAAGTCAGGTAAAATTATAAAACGTGGTTTATTATTTGAATTCCTTTTGCCTTGTGTTGATTTTTTTTTATATACGTACCAAGTTAAGATAGTCTCATAGGTTTTACTTATAAATTTTGTATACTTAGGTTGTGTTTGGTAACACATATTATTGGGAGATTATGGGGGCTACAGCTTTTTTTTTTACAAAATAATCTATTGTCCAAAAAGTAGTATCCTTTGGCTGCAAAAATTAAGAAAAATTATAGAAAAAATAATCTCTAAAATTATAAGTTGATCCAACCAACTTTTGAGAAAAGGCTAGAGATTATTTTTTGTATAATTACCTTATTAACCTTCTAAAAACACATGATGTTTAATTATGTATATTTCTATATTTAAGAACCGATCACGTTGGGCTTCTTGATTATGTATATCGACATTTTTTTGTCTTTTTATACTTTGAGAAACAATTAAGTTATCGAATACGATTAGTAATTCACTAAATTGAGTAGGTTTGAAATAGAACTTAATAAATTTTAGTCGCTAATTCAAGTTTTACTAATGAATTAGTAATCGAATAAGATTACTAGTTCAAGTTTTACTAATGAATGCTCTTTGAGCAGCTATAAACTCATTATCTCAATTTATATATATTCTGTGTTCATAAATTTTAGTCGCTAAAATTGTTAAAAATTGAACTTAAATTAAAGCAAATGGATATATATATTTAGCAAACACTTTTAACAAATTAGTAAAACTTGAACTCACAGTATAAATGTTTTAAACACGTTCAATCACCCGTGTATATTCATCAATGAAGATGACTGTCATGCTTAGTTACTGTGTTTAATGATGTATCAAAACTAATATCCAATTATTACTTGTTACAGGTGGCAAATTACTGCCGTGATCGTGTCCATACTGCTTTAGAAGATGAAATAAAGGTGATGAAGCAAGAATTAGTTAAAGGAACAATAAACGACAGTGTACAAGTCGGATGGGAAAAAGCGTGCAAACTCATATTGATGTTATTATCGCTACATTTGCTTTACATAACTACATCCGTAACAGCTCACAAGAAGACATGATGTTTACGGTGATGACTAAGAGTTGTTTATATTAAAAATATAACCTACGAGTTGGTATTCATTTGGTCAAATAAATACTATAAGAGTTGTTTATATTAAAAATACATATAACCTACGAGTTGTTTACGGTGATGACTAACCTGTAGGGATGGCAACGGGGCGGGTTTGGGGCGGGGCGGCCATCCCCATCCCCAAACCCGATTAACAGAGTTCTCCACAAACCCGCCCCGATCCCCATCGGGGCGCCCCGTTGGGGCGTGATGGTCCCCCAAACCCGCCCCGTATTAATCGAGGATCTTGTTGGGTTTTATATTTTCATAGATTTGATGATCAAAAACAAGAAGAATGAAACATAAAGAATGCAGAAAAGATAAGCAAAATACACCAAGTATATTCTACTACTAGGCATAAAAGATTCTACTGCTAGCGTATTTTATTCTACTACTGGTGCATTTCATCCTACTGCTAGTGATAATGATACTACTGCTAGTGCAAAGAAGCTACTGCTGGCATATCAGACACTGCTGATGGAATGAGTCATACTACTGCTGAATGGATAAGAATGAAAAAGATATTTTGTGTATATGAGTCAATTATATACGGTAGATAATATCTAGATATGTGTTCAGTCAACAAGTTGTAAACAAAGATACATGTTGTATCTTATCTACTGACACACACAAAGCAAGTAGTAGACAAGACTTATCAACTTTGTAAATGATCTCCTTTGTACTATAAAAAGGAGATCATACCCTTAGATATTAAGTATGCTTCATAGTGAAATAATGTGAACATCAAAGGGTGGTTAGAAGTTAATCACCAAGGTGCTTCGTATTTACAAATTACAACAACACCAAATGTAAAGCACCAAAAGTGTGGACGAGGGGTCTGATGTTGTTAGGTTTGTTTAGCCTCAAGGATCTTTGATCCCTGATTAGAGTGTAATCGTGCTATATTTGATCACATAGCATTGGGGCTAGTTTAATAACCAAGAGAAAGTTTGACAAAACCTTGTTGTGATAGTATTGATTCTTTCATTTGAATATTCCGCTAATATTATCATTGCTATTATTATAGCTTATCCTAGATCAAGGTCGACCTAGAGTCCATAAACGGTTCAGAAAACTTATATTAAGTGTGTGCTCAATCGTTTACTTAAAGTTTTCACAAATGGTATCAGAGCGGGGGGCTCTGTATCTAGGATGCTACAAGGTTTTAGTTGAAGAAAGAAGAAAAATTCATTTTTGATTTTCTTTCAAAGAGTTCTCTGTTTACACACACAAAGGGGAAGAACACACACTCAGAAGGAAGATTGTTGGGTTATGTTCTTAAAAGATTAAAGGCTTGTTTTTATTTTCATTGGCGAAGAAGGTTATTTGTTGCTTATTTGAAGATGAAGTGAAATTTTTCAAGGTTGTGTTTTATCATACCTTTTGTGAGAAGGTAACTTGTTGATCGTTCAAGTGACTACGAAATGACAAACACTTAAAGGAGTTACATTGTAGTGCTCAGTGTCTCATAGAAGATGAGTTTATTGTCATGAGATTGCGGTCTCCCTATACATGGGTATACGTTTGAAGTCAATTTTAGTACAAGACATAAGACTCAAGGTTGGTTTATTCTACTTCAGCATCAAATTGTTAATGATTGGTTTTCTTCATCAGTCATAAAAGCCTACAGAATTGGAGATTCAAATGGTTAACATATGGGTTTCAGGGGAAGCTTAAATGTTCAGATGGTTAACCATTTATATGCTACACCAAGTTTTTACTGCTTATATTCTCTATTTGTTGATAACAAAAAGGGGAAGAGATGTGGTGGATAGCATAGATTAAGGGGAAGACAGTATAGTTTCATTCATGGTGAGATTTAGTTATCTCAAATTCTCTACTTCATCTAGGGAAATTCGTACAAGAATGTGTTTATTTTGTAATCATCGAATAGGGGAAGATTGTTGGGTTTTATATTTTCATAGATTTGATGATCAAAAACAAGAAGAATGAAACATAAAGAATGCTGAAAAGATAAGAAAAATACACCAAGTAGATTCTACTGCTAGGCATAAAAGATTCTACTGCTAGCGTATTTTATTCTACTGCTGGTGCATTTCATCCTATTGCTAGTGATAATGATTCTACTGCTAGTGCAAAGAAGCTACTGCTGCCGTATCAGACACTGCTGATGGAATGAGTCATACTACTGCTGAATGGATAAGAATGAAAAAGATATTTTTTGTATATGAGTCAATTATATACGGTAGATAATATCTAGATATGTGTTCAGTCAACAAGTTGTAAACAAAGATACATGTTGTATCTTATCTACTGACACACACAAAGCAAGTAGTAGACAAGACTTATCAACTTTGTAAATTATCTCCTTTGTACTATAAAAAGGAGATCATACCCTTAGATATTAAGTATGCTTCATAGTGAAATAATGTGAACATCAAAGGGTGGTTAGAAGTTAATCACCAAGGTGCTTTGTTTTTACAAATTACAACAACACCAAGTGTGTTAAAATGTAAAGCACCAAAAGTGTGTGTGGGGGGGAACATCAGACGAGGGGTCTAATGTTGTTAGGTTTGTTTAGCCTCAAGGATCTTTGATCCCTGATTAGAGTGTAATCGTGCTATATTTGATCACATAGCATTGGGGCTAGTTTAATAACCAAGAGAAAGTTTGACAAAACCTTGTTGTGATAGCATTGATTCTTTCATTTGAATATTCCGCTAATATTATCATTGCTATTATTATAGCTTATCCTAGATCAAGGTCTAAACAACCTAGAGTCCATAAACGGTTCAGAAAACTTATATTAAGTGTGTGCTCAATCGTTTACTTAAAGTTTTCACAGATCTTATCGGGATGTCCTCTTTGGGTGCAATTCTCGAAAAAAGCCGCATCATTTCACATTTATTGTTATTTTTAGACCGTTAGCAATAACGAACTTATTAATAATCAATTACAAACAATCCTTATTAAGTTTTCAACGATAGTATTATACATAAATAATAATAAATTATACCGTCAAAAATTAAAACTTAAAAATATGATACTAAACCAGTTTGTATAATCACAATTTTGCATTCTTACATATATAAAAAAACTAACAATATTAGAGTGATATTTTTTTATTAAGTAAATATTAACAAAATATTATATAAGTATAGATATATTTGTATATGTGTATATATTAATCGGGTGGGGCGGGGCGGGGCGAGGATTCCCCGCTCCCCACCCCAAACCCGATTAAAATCCCCATTTAATCCCCAAACCCGCCCCGTAACCCGATTAGTATGCCTCGCCCTGCCTCAATTAGTTCGGGTTTCGGGTTTCCCCGTCGGGTTCGGGGTTTTTTGCCATCCCTACTAACCTGAGTTGGTGACGGTTCTCACAGTAAATGGCCTTTCCTCCAAGGGACTATCATCAGTACCTGCATAAATAATGTTAGTTGAAAATACCAATCGATCACTGTTGAATTTTAATAGAGAATAGACCACTACGATTGTTTTACTGATGAATGTCTTGATTCCCTTCACCTTGTTCGGACACATCAGGCGTCTGAATCCCGTAAGGGAAAGTTATCATTACGTTGGATAAATCCAAGTAACGACCCACGTCTTAAGGACTCGATTCGTGAAAGGAATCTCCTTAGCGGGATTTCCAGCACTTACAAGTTTGGATTGTTCGAGAGTATTAACAGCATAGTGTGAAAACACCACTCGAGTCCTCACAAAGGTTGTTCCTGAATTGGATTCCCTCAAGAAGGCTTACTAAGGTATACTGAAATATACCAACAATTCAGGTGAGCCGCTGAAGTATACTGAAGTATCACTCCATAACTGTAGACCGTTTGAGACACGTAACCACCATAAACACTAAGCGTAATCCATAAAGAATTACCGAATTGACCTGCTGTTTGATGTTGACACTGGCAGGAATTTCCATTCAATCACTGAGGATCATATGTGTGAATCCCCTCATAAATGTTCTGGCAAGATTGCTATGATCTGCGAAGGACTATAAAATTACACCTTGTGTTCTTATTGATGTACAACAAGTGTAGATATGGAATGTGTCCTAAGAGATTTTAATTTTGAATCTCATTTGGCTCTAGACTCAATTAGTGTGTTTTGGTTTTAGTGAGCGGAGGCTGGAGCAGACTGCCACCTTTTCAATATCAACACATCTTGGAGTGAGAGGCCGATAGATTATGCAGGGTTCTCCGTGAGAAATGAAACAAGTATCTGTTGAGAGAAACTTGAGTGGCTCGGAAGGGTTGTGCAGCGCGTCACTGGGTCCATGAAGTCTTGTCTTCAATATCAGTATCAACTTTGTGATAACCGATAGCAGATGTATTGACCCGGTTTATGGAGGGCTATTTTTTTTCACCCTTTCACAACTTTTCTTTTTAATTCTTCAACACATTCATTCCCCATTTCTCATTTACTCATTTTTTTCAATCTTACCTATGGACTTCTAATTCTAATCTATTGGAATTATCCTTGGGTAGATCCCTCCGACTCTGGCTGGATCATAGGACATAAACCTAAGCACTTAAGCTCCTCATAGCTCCTCAGTTATCATATCGCAGCCGTAAAACCATTAGAAAATCAATCAAAGTGTTTAAGAGAAATCTTGTTTTGACAACACTTTGAGAGTTTTAAAATTTTCAGAAATACTCCCCCTCCACATATGTTCATATAGTTTAAGATAGAGTTTGCAAATTGAGGGAAGATTTTGCACTAAAATGTGCTCAAGACTTCTTTTCGAAAAATGAGTCGTGTACTAAAATGTACACAAGTCTTTTTGTAAAAACGAGTTTTTGCATGAAATCTTTTTGTTTAGTTATACTCGAACTTTCTTTGAAGAAGATTTCGTCTTTGAAAATACGATTCCTGATCTGAAATAATCAAAAGTCATCATTTTAAGTCCGGGTTCCGTACTGAAGTATATGAAGCCATTTTTGAAGAAATTTTTGAGAAACGACATGTTTTGAAAACATTTTAGTGAACTCTCGCTCAAGCATCTGTACATGTCCGTATCATTGTTGAATGACATTTCTAGAAACGTACAGAATATCGATTATACGAGAGACATATCGTGAGAATAATATTTTTGGATTTTTTATTTTATATTGTTTTTGTATTTTTGAAAATTTTCTATTTTTGTATTTTGATTTTATTGGTTTTTCAAAAGTTATTTATAGTGAAGTGATTTTGAAAATATTTTCAAGAAGATTCGAGAAGACGTTCTAACTCCTCAGGGGTTAGGCTTCGCATGCCAATTCGTCGAACTAAATCATCAAACCTTTCTTTTGGAAGGGCTTTAGTAAATAAATCGGCGAGTTGATAATCCGTCTTAACGAAAAATACTTCAATAGTACCCTCTTCTACGTGTTCTTTGATGAAGTGATATCGGACTCTAATATGCTTGGTCTTCGAGTGTTGTAATGGATTGCACGAGATGGTTATGGCACTTTTCTAGTCACAATACATAAGTATTCTGTCAAAAGTAAAGCCATAATTTGTGAGTTGTGTCCGCATCCATAGAACTTCGGCACAACATGCAGATAGAGATACATACTCGGCTTCTGTAGTTGATAATGCAGTACAATAGTGTTTCTTAGATGACCAACCTACTAGCTTTTATCCCAAAAATTATGCTCCACCTGATGTACTTTTCGCTGTAACTTGACAACTTGCGTGATCGACATCTGAAAATGCTATTAGTTTAAACTCAGAATCCTTCGGATACCAGAGTCCCATGTTGATGGTTCTTCTTAGGTATCGAAAGATCCGTTTAACCTCTTGGAGGTGAAGTTCGGTAGGCCTTTCCTAAAACTGTGCTAATAAGCAAACAACAAAATGAATATCAGGTCTACTAGTAGTAAGGTACATGAGAGAACCAATCATACTCCGATATTTCTTTGGATCGATGGGCTTCCCATTCAAGTCTGATCCAATTTTTGGTGATGTTACCATTGGTGTACCATGATGCGTGGTTTTGCGACCTTACAACAGGTTTTACCTCTCGAGGGATCTCAAGAGGCTTGCAATCCCCACCAGGCAGTGTACCTGACCGATGTAGTATAGTGAAGTGGCAAGTACCGGGGGATTGATCGTTCTCTAGGGGAATAGTGTCGTTAGGATTGAAAAACTACTCTAATAGGTCTAAGGGTGAGGGAAGATTCTTTTTCTATTTTTATATTTTTTATGAAAGCAAGTAAAATCTCGGGTTTGAAAGAGTGGGCGGAATTAGTTGCTAGTCAACTAACCCAAATGACTATACGTGCAAATAAAATAAAATAACTGAAAATGAAAAGGTCTTGGAACTTATATGGAGAGAAATGTGTTTACTTAGATTTCTTTACTCCCTAACTATCTTTTACCGGTTGATTAGTGTGTATTAATTGCGTGGATGACGGGTGTATTCCTTAATACCAATCGTGGGGTGGCGTACGTACTTCCCCAACTCTACAAGCTCCTACTTCACTCCTATGTCGAGCCGGCTAAGAAGCTCCTAACATGGGATCACTAGAATTCGCTCATGCATTAAATACAACCATAAAAACCTAGTACGCATTGGTTCATGTTTCTTAAGACGTTCAAGCAAGTTACCGAATAGGAGGTTAGCCAGTTTTCTTAAGCCTAACATCGATAAACAATCATCCCATACAATTAATAACACACTAATAACCAATAATCAATAGTTAGGTTTCATTAGATCTAAGCAAACACAAGATAAATCTAGCCTAGCATGTTAATTAAAAGACAAGAACAAGATATAATCAAACAACACATAGACATATTGAATGATTAAATGATTACTTATCTTTAATTAAACATGGGAGATCCAAGGGTATAAAAACCCTTAAAAATGGCAGAAATTCGTCTTAGGGTTTCTCCTCACAAAGTTGCACACTAATGACTAAAAATTGCAAAACTATATATAGAGTTTAGTAGATGACGGCGTCACGTTATAGATCTTGACGCCGTCACCTCGCCGTGGCTAGGGTTCCCGGATGGTCTTCCTGACGCCGTCCCTCTTTAATCCTCCAAAATCCGCTCTGGCCTATCAAGGGTTGACGCCGTCAGAAATATGCTTGACGCCGTCTCTCTTTAACTTAAACCGTGATGGCCTTGATCACCTTAAAGGGTGACGCCGTCAGACTTTTCATTGCAAAACTCTCTGGCGCGTCACGTGTATTTTTCATATCCACCTCTTTTGCCAAGCCATGACGCCGTCAAGAGCAATTCTTGACGCCGTCAAGTGTACTTTTCCAGCAACTTTGAAGACTTTGTCGTTTTCTTCACTTTTATGCTCCAAAAACGTCCAAAATGCTTCTTTTTCCAGATTTCTTCTCCAAAGTGCCTAAAATGACCAAAGGAACGATTTAGGGCAATATTTGATCAAATAAATACGATTTAGGGCTTAAATGACCTCCTAAAAGCGGTACACTTTTCGCTTCATCAAATACCCTTACACTTGAGATTTGCTTGTCCTCAAGCAAATGCGCTTTTATTCTAATCAAAATACAAGTTAGGGGTCATTTAACGCTAATATAAAAGTAATTACAACAAATAGTCGTTCCACTTTAATCATGATAAGCACGGAGATTACAAACTAGCACCTCACAAGTAGTGTTTAGATACTCACATCTCTCAGGTGTCATAAAAGTGTATCTCATAAATGAAAACGGATAATATCTCTCACTACCTGTCATAGCAAATAGATTACCATAGGCTTGGGAAAGGATCAAAAACCTCCTCCACTAGGCGTAAGCACCTAAGATAAACTATCAAAGAGGGCTTTTAAACGGGTTTATAACGTTAGGTGTAGGGATATGATAAACACGGTTTTGTTGGATAAAGGATATTTTACTGGTGGCGAGTTAAAGATCTTGATTAATTACATGTACAATATGGCGTTGCTAAGCCAAGACTAGACTCGACTTAAGCTAAAAACAAAATAACAAAAACATAAACTAAACATAAAAGGAAACGGGATGGTAGTCCGTATGTTTTTTTCTACTTTTCTTTTTCTCTTTTTTTTTTTTTTTTTTTTTTTTTTTGTATTTTTCTTGATTTTTTTTTTTATTATTATTTTTTTTTCATACACTCTTGCCCTACCATCCAAAATAATACATCATAGGGGCGTTGCATTCCCCTTACACTTGAACTTTTACATAACTTTACAAATAACTATTCTAATGACTCGAATTAAGATAATCGAAAAACTTGGAGTACTTTTAAAATATTTAGCACATATGGGGGTAATAATGTTGTTCTTCCCCATTACTCCATTACACTAGTACTTTACCCATGAGTCACAATCGTCCCAAAACAATATGTACAAGGATATGACTCGACTTAGCAACCATGTAATCAATTAGATAATTAACTTGGGGTTTAAACAAATGTTGTCACAATAATGCACTAAAGATGAGTGCATACAAGGTAGGCTAAGGCGATTTGGGTGTACATTTAAGTGGGGTGTAAACAAATTCTTACTTTAAATAAAATGCTTAAAGTTAGAAACGAAAAGATAGGCTCTGAGGGGTGTACTAGGGGTATCGTGTACTAAAAATGAGTACAACGCAAAGGGTGTGGGAGAATTACTTGAACAATGTAGCCAACGTAATTATAACAAAAACACAGGTGTAAAACAATGGGTTAATCCTAATGCCTCTTATCATGTAGTAAATCTAACTACACGAATGTAGTCTCACTTGTGGCCTCGGAATGGTCCTAACGTAAGTTCTAGAATCTAAGTGCTACCGGTACACACATCATAGCATAAATGCTTTTCCTACCAATTCTAGGGGCGAACCTCACATATTTGGGGGTGGAAAAAAAATTTAGTGGTACGGTTTTTGTGCTAGTCATATAACTCCTATCCATGAGACGCTCATTAAGATCAAAGTTTCACTCCTATATGTTGTAAAAAATTTTAAATTTGGCACTAAAATTGCCTTAACAGGTATTTATCTCAGTTTTATTACACATCTACCATTAAACAAACAAAAATCAAGCGTAATAGCATTCTCTAAAGTATCGTACTTTACCCCCCCCCCCCTTACACTTAAGATGAACATTGTCCCCAATGTTAAAATAACAAGATGTAAAAGTAAATAAGGTAAAAGAATGAAATCAAATACTCCCCTGATTCGTTCGGTGGATAAAGGGGTAACATGGTTAGATCTTCTTCCAAGGTAATGTTGTAGCTCCAAGACTAAAGTATCGCCAAAAGCTAGATTCCACATACATCTCCTTGTCCAAAATAACCTGTTAAACCTGAGAAAACAAACACGAAAACCTGCATAACATCGGCGGGATAAATTCAATATAAGGATATAATGCTTGTGGAATGATTATTTTGCAGATTCCTGGAGTTTATAAGTTAGAGATTTAATAAAAACTTTTTATGAAAACAAAACATTCAAAAATTTCAGAAAATTAAAACCTGACGCCGTCAGGTTGTAAGGCCTGACGCCGTCAGAAATGATCTGACAGAATTCTCATGTTAAGTTTCCGGAAAATTTCTGGAAAAACCTATACCTTACTTCCTGGAATTCCTGCAAAACATCATTATGACTCGATACAAGCATTTGACTCAAACAATTACTAATATGTATGTTAATTTAATATTGTTATGATTCATGTTCATTTGTTCTAATAAACCGATTTGGATTTCCCTTACACTTAACTTTTGCAAAATACCTTTATATGTAGTTAAGACGAAGTTAAAAACAAGATAAAGCATTTTCACAATTTAGTTTTGAACATGAATCAATAATAATAAAAATTAAACATACATACGGAAGCAAATAAAATCAAACAACCAAACAAATAAACACACAAAGCAAATAAAGCTTGGGTTGCCTCCCAAGAAGCGCCTTTCTTTATTAACGAGTCTTGTAGCTAGACTCAAAGTCACGCTCATCTAGTGTCGCTTATGCTCACGTATCCGAGTGTGAGCCATCTAATTGTTGCCTCATCCTTCTTGTATTCATCATTCAGCTCCAGACATCCATGATAATATCTCTTATTTTTCTCATGTGGATATTTGAGCCCCTTTCTCTTATCATTCTCACTTAACAAGTCAATAGGCACAAGTCTATTGCAAGATTCAATGGAGAAGTTCTTAAACCTAGGATGTGATCGGGGCATTTGGTAAACAAAATCTTCATCCCCATCCGAGAATGTAATTAACCCGTCCACAAGTTTTTCGTCAAGGTTGGTCAACCTTTTGAAGGGTTCTCCAAAAATGACTTGGGTTAATTTGTTATCAATAAATTCTCCTAAGTTCTCCATAACCATAAAATCCACCAAATACACAAAACTTCCTACGAATACGTGTAGTGGCTTAATCCTAGCAACAATGTTATCTCCTTGATATTCTAGCTCATCTACCATGATTTTATTATAATTAGCGCGAGAGATAATGTTCATAGGCAACGATGAGTTAAGATAAGCATGAAAACTATGATAACCAATTTTACATGGAAATTGCATGTTAAAGAGGCTATCCTTTTCGATCTTAGTCCTAGGGTCAACATACTTAAAGGGATCAATTTCCTCTTTTCCCCATTCCTCGTTAACTACTTCTCCATTACCAGCATCCTCATCGGAGTCTGAGTCGTAAAATGGACTAACATAGTCATTCTCATGGTCAGACTCCTCCATCTCAGAATTGTTACCAAAGTGGTGGTCGGGTGAAAGGTTGTTGTTTTCTACGATGGGGGCGGGAACGGGTAGTTGGAAGTTTGCATGGCGGAAAATACGAATAACAGGGATCAAGCGATCACTATTACTCATGAGGTAGGTGGAAGGTATCACAAACAAAAGCACAAAGAAATAAGATAGACTAAAGAAAATCTAGAAAAATAAAATAAAAAATCTCACTAGAAAGGAATCTAGTGAGTAGACCTAATAAAATAAAAATTCAACCTAAACAATAACTATTCCCCGGCAGCGGCGCCAAAAACTTGATGCGTGGTTTTGCGACCTTACAACAGGTTTTACCTCTCGAGGGATCTCAAGAGGCTTGCAATCCCCACCAGGCAGTGTACCTGACCGATGTAGTATAGTGAAGTGGCAAGTACCGGGGGATTGATCGTTCTCTAGGGGAATAGTGTCGTTAGGATTGAAAAACTACTCTAATAGGTCTAAGGGTGAGGGAAGATTCTTTTTGTATTTTTATATTTTTTATGAAAGCAAGTAAAATCTCGGGTTTGAAAGAGTGGGCGGAATTAGTTGCTAGTCAACTAACCCAAATGACTACAAGTGCAAATAAAATAAAATAACTGAAAATGAAAAGGTCGTGGAACTTATATGGAGAGAAATGTGTTTACTTAGATTTCTTTACTCCCTAACTATCTTTTACCGGTTGATTAGTGTGTATTAATTGCGTAGATAACGGGTGTATTCCTTAATACCAATCGTGGGGTGGCGTACGTACTTCCCCAACTCTACAAGCTCCTAATTCACTCCTATGTCGAGCCGGCTAAGAAGCTCCTAACATGGGATCACTAGAATTCGCTCATGCATTAAATACAACCATAAAAACCTAGTACGCATTGGTTCATGTTTCTTAAGACGTTCAAGTAAGTTACCGAATAGGAGGTTAGCCAGTTTTCTTAAGCCTAACATCGATAAACAATCATCCCATACAATTAATAACACACTAATAACCAATAATCAATAGTTAGGTTTCATTAGATCTAAGCAAACACAAGATAAATCTAGCCTAGCATGTTAATTAAAAGACAAGAACAAGATATAATCAAACAACACATAGACATATTGAATGATTAAATGATTACTTATCTTTAATTAAACATGGGAGATCCAAGGGTATAAAAACCCTTAAAAATGGCAGAAATTCGTCTTAGGGTTTCTCCTCACAAAGTTGCACACTAATGACTAAAAATTGCAAAACTATATATAGAGTTTAGTAGCTGACGGCTTCACGTTATAGATCTTGACGCCGTCACCTCGCCGTGGCTAGGGTTCCCGGATGGTCTTCCTGACGCCGTCCCTCTTTAATCCTCCAAAATCCGCTCTGGCCTATCAAGGGTTGACGCCGTCAGAAATATGCTTGACGCCGTCTCTCTTTAACTTAAACCATGATGGCCTTGATCACCTTAGAGGGTGACGCCGTCAGACTTTTCATTGCAAAACTCTCTGGCGCGTCACGTGTATTTTTCATATCCACCTCTTTTGCCAAGCCATGACGCCGTCAAGAGCAATTCTTGACGCCGTCAAGTGTACTTTTCCAGCAACTTTGAAGACTTTGTCGTTTTCTACACTTTTATGCTCCAAAAATGTCCAAAATGCTTCCTTTTCCAGATTTCTTCTCCAAAGTACCTAAAATGACAAAAGGAACGATTTAGGGCAATATTTGATCAAATAAATACGATTTAGGGCTTAAATGACCCCCTAAAAGCGGTACACTTTTCGCTTCATCATTGGTGTACCAACATAATCACAATTTTCCATACCATGTTTTTTCAAAATCTCAATTGTATATTTAGATTGATTAACGAAGATACCACGAGGGGATTAGTGTATTTGTAACCAAGAAAGAATTTTAGTTCCCCCATCATGGACATTTCAAATTTGCTTTTATGAGATTTTCAAAATGTTTTGATAGATTTAGATTAGTGGACCCAAAAATAATGTCGTCCACATAAATCTGAACAATCAAAATGTCATCTTTGTATTTTCTAGTAAACAAGGTAGGATCAACAGCTCCTTTGGTGAAATTGTTTTTGATCAGGAAAGATGATAGTTCATCATACCACGCTCTCGGAGCTTGATTTAAACGATAGATCGCTTTCTTAAGCTTGTAGACGTAGTCTGGATGTTCCATGTTAACGAAGCCTTCTGGCTGACTCACATACACTTCTTCTGTAAGAGTTCCATTCAAGAACGCGGTCTTGATGTCCATCTGATATACCGTGATGTTTTTGTGAGCTGCATAGGCTAAGAAAATCCTGACTGCTTCAAGTCTTGCTACTAGCGCGAATGATTCTTCAAAATCTATCCCTTCTTCCTGTCTGTATCCTTTAGCCACGAGACGAGCTTTGTTGCGAATTACAGTAATTTCTTCATCCTTTTTGTTTTTCCATAACCATTTGAGATCAATGACAAGTTGATCAACTGGTCTTAGAACAAGTTCCCAACTGTAATGTAACTGGTATTGAAGAAGTTATTCCTGCATTGCTTCTATCCATGCCTTTTCTGCCATCGCTTCCCAAATGTTCTTTGGTTCTTTGAGGCTTATTGAGCAAATGTAAATGCACATTTCAGGGTCTGTGGCGAGTTGTTTTCTCATCTAAACTGGCCTTGAAGGTTCACCAATAACTTGTTCAATTGGATGGTCTTTTGTCCATTTGAGTGCAGAAGGGTACCGTGGGTTTAACGTATGCGTGTTCGATGGTTCTTGTAACCTTGAAGATGATTCAACAGAGTCCGTAGCAAACGGGTTTTGGAATACTTCTTCTTCTAACACTGCATCATTTTGGTTCTCTGTTGGTTCTTCTTGAAATGTTGTATTCTGGTTCTGTTGGGAATTATTTCATTCAAAGTTAGTACTGCCAAGCTAAAGATGAGACTATTGAAGAATAACACTAACAGTACTAACATAGTTAGTACTACTAGTGTAAATATTTGTACTGCTGAAGACTGCTGATGAAGATGGTACTGCCAAGGGATATAGACGCGTAATGTGATATGTATAGAAGATATTTAGTGTATATCTTATAAGTTTAGAATGATACGAATATTGTACATTGATAGTTATCTTGTAAATGACTCCTTGTGCCTATAAAAGGAGATCCTAGGTTTAGATGTTTGACACGTATGTTTTTGAAAAGCTTCAAGGTTGTAAACCCTAGTACTAGCAAGAGTACTTGTATTATTTGCTTAATAATATTGAAGCGTTTTGGTTACATTCTTTGTTTATTCAAGTTCACTGTTACATTGATAATTGTGTGTGTTCTTCTAACTATCAAAGAGTAGATTCCGCATATTCTTTGGTATACTCAAAGTTTCTAAACAAAGCTCAAGGAGATCGTGTATTGGGATTAACGGGTTCTGCTCATCAACTCTTGGTAGAACAACTTCTAGGACTGGAATTGTTGGAGTTGATGTAGATGAGGTTAAGGGAGTTGGTGCGTCAGCTTCGATTGTGGTAGATGTAACACCCCCAAATTACCGCAGCGGAACGATAGTGTTAATGGGGAGTTACTTCATAATATAGAACAAGGTATAGAAAACGACCTCTAAATGAGACGTTTTGAAATGTTGCCATTCGAATTATTTAAATCAGAGTTAAAACAAGAGATCCAAAGTATAAGGTTACATAAATGTTTTCAAGATGTATCGAATGGTAAAAGGTAAAGGTAAAGTCTCCAAAGTATGCAAATGACTCTAAGATCCATGCATCCACTATCGCCTTATTAACCTGAGATAAACATGCTAAAAAGTGTCAACCAAAGGTTGGTGAGTTCATAGAGTTAATTTAGTTGTAAAGCATTTGAATAAAGATTCCACAGCAAAGGCATTGTAAATCCACTCAGTCCCAAGCCCCGCCCATACAAGACTTGTAACCTGTTTGTTTACAACCCACTGCTAAAGTATGAGTAGGGCATGTATGTAAATTGTAAAGCCCTTGAATAAAGTTTCCACTGCAAAGGCATTGTAAATCCACTCAGTCCCAAGCCCCGCCCATACAAGACTTGCAACCTGTGTGTTTACAACCCACTGCTAAAGTATGAGTAGGACAGATGTGTATACGATATGCAAGAGCACTTAATGTAATGAATAGTAGCAAACTGAACCTCCTGACTGTGTATATATGTATCATGTGTACTCCGGATTATATTCACCCAAGGTCTCGTCATTTTGGACACAAGGGTGGGGGTGTCAGCCCGATAGTTACTATCAATACCTCTCCAACGGCTCCTTCCCAAAGGAGTTAAACAGTTGCTATGAATAGTGTGTATATGAATAGTTTAACACATTAAGGCATATATCGTAATAAAACTACACATCATGTCCAAAAAGTATAAAAGCGTAGTGTATCATAAATGTTTTGAGTATTTGCATCACAATGCAAATCATGTATCTGATGAATGAGTAAAGTAATTTAAGCATGTATCTCCCCTAAGTAGTTTAAAATGAATATAAAAGAGTAAGAGTGGGGCTATGACTCACCTTAGCTGTAAAAGTCAAGGAGATGTTATGTCAAATGTAACACGGGAATGGCTCCAACACACGACCTGAATAATAGGGAATTCTAAGATTTCGATGGTTTAAGCTTGACTTATGTGAATGATGATTGTGGAAAAGTATCAGATAACGAATGGGTTTGTGATGAGAATGAATGATATGCTTAAAATGCTTAAAGTTCAAAAATAATATTACATATAATATTATCATGTTTTTATGTTTATTGAATTCGTAAATATTGTCTCTTCGAAAAGTTGGTGGATGATAAGTTATGTCTATTCGTTAAAATCACGTTATATAAATATAAACGTAACGTTTGTTTAAATAACTATTATGAATTGTAAAAATGACTTTATATGATAGAAATGTATAAAACATTTGGTGGAAATATATATAAAATAGAGTTACTGAATGATCCTTGAAGTTATATGAAATTTACACTTTTAACCCTAACGGTGAAACATTTGCACCGTTAGTCCTTGGTTAGACTTTAATTACATTTTTGGTCCAAAACATTCCAATATGACATTTTATGGCTTCTGGTTACTGTTTTATCATTTTCTACCCCATAAGTTATAAAAATGGCAGTTTAGTACATATTTATACAAAAGTTACATTTTTAACCCAAATAGTAATATATTTTGCATTTTAAGTCCAAAATTCACAAGACTTATATATTAAATTTTCCAAAAGTTTTATAAGCTTCAAACAACTTCTTCAAGTTTATAAAAACTGCTTATTTCATAAAAGAGCTTATTTTTTTTAGCTTAATGGGCTTTTAACGAAATTTAAACAGGCCCATTAAGAGAAAATGATTTCATGGGTTTTAAAATGTTTTGGGCTTGTCTTTGGGCTTATTTTATAGTCTCATTTACATAACCAAAGTGCTTATATTGACTGCTTGTCGTATGTGCTTATTATGTGCTTAATGGGCTAAAAAGCCCACTCGTACATTTTAAAGGTTTAGAAAACTGGTTCGATAGCCATTTACTTGCATGATTATAAAGGTTTCATATGAGCTTATTATAAGAGTTTATGATTATAGCTTATTAGATGAGCTTATGGACAAACAAGTTGTGCAATTCATTTGACATGGTATTCGATAGAAATGATTTAAATGGGGCTTGTTCTAGTCGAGTAAACAAAATGTCCAAAACTGAAATAATAACTTATATACGTTCGATAAGCAATATAGATTTAAAATGGGTCTCGTTAAGTAGTAAAATGATGAGAGAAGATAGGAACGAATGTTCTTCTAATTGATTTCTAGCCATCCTTTGATATAGGAGGTCCTGAATATACGATAAATGAAATACGAGAATATAAAATAAATGATAGAAAGCTTAGAATGAATCGTATAGAATAAATAAAAGTGCATGAATTATTTAAAATCATATGTATGAATTAGAACGGGTTCAAAATGACTTACAACACCAAAATGGTGGTGAGAACTCGATGATATGGACTAAGAATCGAAGGTTTTTGCATGAACTTGATAGAACTATAACAAAAGAATCGAGATTAACACTTAAACGATTGGAAAATGTATCAATGACTAGAACATGGCATTGTTTCTCTTCGAATAGGCTGGTCAGGAGAGAAAAATGACTTAGAACATATGTTAGTGTGAATAGTTTTGTGAGTGAATGAGTGTGAACGTGTATACGTATATGTATGCATGAATATGATATTTTATGGACCAAGTTGGGTGTTTATTCAATAATAGCAAAGATAGGATAAGGATTTGGGGAATAAAAATAGGTGGTACTTGAGTATAAAAGATATTTAGAAGGGTGTGTGTGTTTGTGATTCAGATTAGATCAAGTTGCTTGTATAAATGTTGGTTCGACATATGTAAAATGGCCCAAACAATGTTTTAACGTGTCCAAAAGAATAAGAAGAAGTGTGAAAGTGTTTATAAAAGTTATTAAGCCAAGAAAAATGTAAAACACTTAGGTAGAAATAAGTTTTGGTCGAATTGGTGAAAGTTGAGTTGGGTTGTATTTGTGTCGACTGAGACTAACGTCAAGCCTCGTTATAAGATCAAATGTTCGAACCAAACCATGAAATTTGTCAATCCTGCTTCTTTGAAGTATGGAGATTCGAATCGTGTAAAATATAGTGTAGCTTGTGTGGCGAAATTTAGAATAAAAGAGATCAAGTGAATGCACATTGGATCAATTAGTAATAAAAATAAAATGAAAATTTGGGCTGGAATAGTGTTGGGCTTGAATAATAACAGGCCTAGAATAAGAAATAAGGGTCTGTTTGGTGTTTATTTGTATATTGGACTGTCGTGGTGCATGTGTGAGGTCATTCCAAATTATCATGAATCGCGTAACAATGCGTTTGAATTATGTAAGTGTAATAAACAAAATTTTCAAATTTTGCTCGTAAAAATGGTTAAGTAACTGTACTGAGAGATTAGTACTTGATTAATGTTGACTAATGACTAGGGAATTCTACAGGTTGCTACAGTAGATGCATCTTGTGTTGGTGGTGGTGGTTAATGGTTTTGAGCGGGTGCAGCAGAATGTTGTTGTGATGCATTTGTCGAAGATCCACCATAGTATTCATCAAACTTTAACTCGACGAAAATTTTCAGTTCTTGTTCTGAATGTTTTTCAGGAGTTGTTGATGGAGCTACTCGAGGTACGATTACTAAACTAATGTGTCCAGAAGTCTGAGGGTTTGGGGCGGGTCCTAATCTCTTTTGATTAGAAGCCATCGAGTTAAGCGCGGGTTCTAGAGCGAGTCTCTCAGAAGCCATCTGTGAGATTTCATTGAACTTCACATTCATTGTCTCCATTATTCTTTTCGTTCTTTTATTATACACCCTAAAGGCCCTCGAGTTATCTGAGTATCCAATGAAGATTCCAATATCACCGTTAGCTTTTAGCTTCCCTAGATCTTCTCTATTGTTCGTCGGATAACACAAAGCGCCAAACACGTGAAGGTAAGAGATATCAGGTTTCCTATTGTTCACTAGCTCATATGGGGTTTTATTGAAACTTGGGTGGATTAGGGAACGGTTCTAAGTGAAACAAGCAGTGGCTACAACATCAGCCCATAAAAATAGCGGTGCACTAAAATAAATCAGCATTGTACGAGCAGCTTCCACAAGAGTTCAATTTCTTCTTTCAACTACCCCATTCTGCCGTGGAGTTCTAACAACGGATGTTTGATGTGTGATTCCAACATCTTCAAAATAAGTTCTGAAGTCTTGATTTGTAAATTCTATGTCGTTGTCTGTTCTTACAATCCTTACTGGAGCTTGTAGTAGGACTTGAATACGCTTCAGAAAGGTGATGATGATGCCTGGTGCTTCGTCTTTTGACCTTAGAAACTTTACCCAAGTATATCTCGAATAGTCATCGACGATAATAAGAATAATATACTTTTTTCCCGTTTATACTTTCAACTCGCATTGGGCCACATATGTCCATGTGCAACATATGTAACTTAGTTTCCGAACTGGGTACGGTTTTGGGTTTATACGATGCCTTTTTTCTTTTTCCTTGCTCGCAAGATGAAAATAGGTGATCCTGGGTGTATTTGAAATTAGGAAGTCCGGTGACGATGTTGTCGTTGGCGAGTTTATTGATTGTGTCGAAATTGAGATGCGATAATCATCTATGCCACAGCCAGGACTTTGTTCCAGATGCTCTTGTCATAAGACAGATTGGTGATGAAGAGGCCAATTGGTTAATGTCGATAGCATACAGGTTGGTGCCGCGATTCCCGGTTAAGAGGTCAGCACCTTCCAAATTTCAAATAAAGCATGTATTCCTCCTAAATGCAAGCTCTAAATCTGCATCACAAAACTGCCCGACTGAAAAAAAGTTGTGTCCCAATCCTTCGATGTAGTAAACCCGAGTGATCAAATAATTCCCAAATTGATGATCACCATAACCCAGAACAGCTGCTACATGATCATTTCCAAAGCGTACAGTTCCCATGAACTTCCAGACAAAATTGATCAGCAGCTTCAGATTCCCGGCCATGTGCTTGGAGTAACCCGAGTCGACGATCCAAATACATATTTCAATAACCTCCGAAGAACAGAAGAGTTTGTTTTTGGAAACCGTTTTGATGTTGGTTCCTTGGGGTTAGGGGTAAAATTCTGATCACACTCATAGAAAGTTTCTAGTGGTTCAACTTGAACAGTTGTCCATGTCCTATTCTTGAGTACGAACACTATATCCGTTGGTTTCCACTTAAGGCGTCTTAACACGACGGGGTGACCTAGATCGAGCAACTAGTCTTCCTACAATTTTAGCACTGGTTCCTTTTGGAACACTCTTCTATTCATGTTTAACATTCACATTTTTAGAAACATAATCATCATGAACATCATTAGATAAACATTTCTTGCACATTAAAAAAACAGAGTCATTACATGCATTAATTTCAGTACGTTTGACAGTACATTCAGATGAAATATGTCTCTTATTACAAAGCTGTAAATTCCTAGGGTGTTCATCTACTTCTTCAACTTTATTCTTGCATATACTCTTAGAGACATGCGAGACTCTATTGTTTCTTGTATTGCTCCTAGGCTGTAGTCTGCTGCTCCTAGAGGTGCTTTCTAGTCCTTTAGAAGGTAAGGCACACGCATTTGGAATCACATTGTTGTCCTTAGAAGTGGTTTTAGCTTTCCTAGACTCTTTAGGATTATCTTTTGAGCTCATGGCGTTTGTCCCATATGTTTTAAATGTTGAGGCAGATGCAATAGTGGTACTCATCCTATAAAGGCAAGGTGCTAGAACTTTTGGTTTTTCGACAACCGCTTTTTCGTTCACAATCATCTTATCTTTTTGCTTGGGCAAGGGTTGTGAAGTGATTGGTTTTGTCAAATCATTTTTCTCATCGACTTTTGGAGCTAACTGAGAAATCGACATTTTTGGTTTTCCAACCAGTTTAGAAGTATTAGGTTTCTTCGAAGTCGATGGTTTTTCAAACTTAGTATCCACACCCTTCCCTTTTTGACTTTCCAACTGATCTCTCAAAAAATCATTTTGCTCTTTCATGTCCTTGTAGGCATGCTCATACGACAATTTGTCATACTTGCATTCCTCGGTTTTTTGATCAAGTTGTTTAAAATAGGACACGTTTTCTTTATCAAGTTTAATAAGAGCATTTTCATATTTTGAAACAATTGCGGAGGTCTCAGACTGGAGTCTTTCATGGTCTTCAACATAATATGTTTGCACAATTAAAGTCATAATATCAGTAGACAAAAATGCTTCGAAGAGAGAGTCATTTAAATTTTCTAAAACTTTATAGTTTTCAAGACATTCATTAGCTTCCGTTACCAGGGATTTGTGATCCTTGACAAATTCGGCTGTTTGTTTAAAAAATGCTTGTTCAAAATGAATTACCCTCGCATTGATGTTATTCAGTGGAGTATCAATTTCGGTTTCAAACACCTTTTTCATCTCTACATGAAAGCTTGAATTCCAGTTGTTAACACTGATATCGGTTTTAGACGCAACTGTTCTTTGAAGTTGCTCAATTCTCATTTTAACATCATCTAGAAATCCTCTAGCAGCACTAGTGTTAAAAGGATTGTTTGAAGACATTTTTTCCATGTTTGAAAGAGTTTTAAAGACACCTTTTTGTTTTGGAACCTGTTTTGTAACAACTGGTTTTTTGGAAAAATTTGTTGTTTGTTTTTGTGGGACAAAAGTAACTCCAGAAAGTTTGTTAAGTTTGTTGTAATCAATTGGTTTTATCTCTGAGTTCTTTTGTTTCATTTAATTCGACTCTCTTCAGCAAGTTCTATCGATTCCTCATTGTCACGAACAACGGGAGGATCATGTTTGTCAAATAAAACATTTCCATTATACAAAACATTCTGTTCTTTCTGAACTTTCTTGAGATTATAAGGGTTTTCGCAACCGAGAGCTAGTTTCTTCATTGTATGTAAAAACGGATTTGGATCTTTAATTAGCATATGAATTGTTTGACTTGAATAGCCCGTTTTCACAAGCAAATCTTTCAACTTTTTGATTGTTTCTTGTTTCTCAATTATTTCATCAAGAAGATCATTTTCACGTTTTGAAAAATCTGCTTTTAACTATTTCTTTTCTTTTTCAAGATCAGAACAAGTTGATTTTTGTTTAGAAAGTTGGTTTTTCATATCAGAAATTTCGGCGTTTAAGGATTTTATTTTCATGTTTGAATTAACATCAAGTGTGTCATACTTGATTTGCAATTGCTTTTTCTCTTAAAATGAAATTTTTATAACCAATTTCTAATTCTGACTCTCGTTTTTTACTGAACTCAACAACTTTTTCATTTTCCTTATACCTCTCAAGCTCAGTGGTTATTTTCTCATTCGCGGCCTTAACTTCGCGACTGACCTTTTTATCTTTTTCAATTTCAATGCTACAATTATTCAGTAATGATTCAAAGAGAGCACGTGTTTCCTCATCAATTTCAGTATTCTGGGTGACTGAGCCTCCACTAAGATTCATCTCGGGAGTTGTTGAGTTAATATTGCTATTACTCGGCTCATCCAGGTATGTATCATAAGTGGGTGCTGGAGTCGTAGAATGTTGTGGCTCATGAGTGGACATATCAAATAAATCATTATTGTGGCATGTATTGAAGATTAGTACCTCAGAGAGTGCATTTTTGTCATAGACAGGAGGTATGTCAGAATCCGTGTTGTACTTAGCCTCCTGAAGATTTGCCATAAAGATGCACTTTGCATTAATTTCCCCTCGTTCTTCCATGTCATCCATAAGAGCCATAAAATCATTTTCCTCATCACTCAACTGAATCCCTGCTTCGTCCTTTTGTGCTAACAGCAACACTTTCTGCAGATACGTTGTATCATTCTTTCTCGGCTTAGTAGGGCAGTTCCTTGCAATATGACCTACACCTTGACAATTGAAACACTTTATCGGATTACCCTGATTCACATTTCCATAAGTCCCAACAACTGGAGCTACAACATTCCCAATCTGATTACCCACTGGTTGTTCCCAACATTTCGAGCCCTCTAATGTCCAACAAACTGACCCAACTGATTTTCAGCAAACTGACCCATCTGATTTCCTGCATACTGCCCTGCATTCTACATATTCTGATTACCCATTTAAAGTTTAGTAGTATATCCCAACTGATTCTCAATAACTCCAACCATTTGTCCTCCTTGACCCATATTGAATCTTGGCTGAGCAGTCTGCCTGTTGCGAGTGTTCGATGAAATCCTTTGGTTGTTGTTGGTAAGTGTAGAATAACGTCCTTGGAATGCCTTTGTCAAATAAGCAAATGCTTGTGTCAAAGCAGCAGCAGATTCATCATTGTCAGTGATCTCGGGTTCTTGGAATTGTGGATATTGTTGTTGTGGAATAACTTGTTGTTGTTGTTGGTAGAATTTTTGTTGTGGGATGACAGCAGTTTGTTGTTGCGGAATGTATTGTTGTTGCATGTAGTTGTGGGTGGAAGATGATGATAGTTGATGTGGTGTGTACAATGGTAAAGGTGTTGGAGTGTTAGCAATGAATGCAAGAGGATCACGATTCTTTTCCATTCTTTCCTTCCTAACCTCATTAGCCTCTAGTTGGTTTTGCTTTAGAAAATAGTGGAGCTGATCATAATTCAACTGATGTAAGTCCTTTATTTGGTTGACAATTGTGACATATTATCCCCATTCTTCTTGAAGGTTGTTGATTAATTTGATGTTGCTCGTGATTGTTTTTGAAGTCAACTTGTTACTGGTTAACTCATTCATTAAAGTGCAAAACCTGTGGTAGTATGATTCAATGGATTCTCCTGGAGTGGATGTAAACTTCTTCCATTCAGTTAGTGGCTTGTTCTCTATGTCTTGTTGTCCAATTTCAGTTCCATGACATAGCCTTCTAACTCATTCCCACATTTCATATGCAGTTTCACAGCTATCAATGGCAGCGAAGATTTCTCATGGTAATCCTATTTGGATTAAGTGCATTGCCATATCATCAGCTTCGATCTGCTTCTTGTCATCATCTGTGTATTCTGCTTCTGTTTGTTCACGAAAATGTGGTAGAACAGGAGGTGTTCCATTAGGATCTCCAGGGTCTTAGATTTGTCGAGGTTTGAAGGGTCCTTCCTTGATGGATTGGAGCATGAGTTTTCCACTAGGCTTGGTTTTGATATAACGAACCATTCGACTTGTCCATTGAAGATACCCACCTTTTTCTAGCATAGGAGGACAGTTTCGACACCGACTGCATGAATGTCTTATTGAGTTTCCATTGATGAAGGTATGTGTGATAAATTTGATCTTGGATCGGTTCAACGATATAGGAGTTGTGTTTGTTGTTGGGTAAGGTACGTTGTTGTGGTGAAAAGTTTGTCTGAAATCTTAAAAACGTCGATAACTTCTTTTTGGAGCGATTTTGGGCCTTGAAGGTTGGGTTGAATGAATTTTAATTGCTACAGCGTATCCTTCTCCTCGTTCTCACGGTCCTTTTGACAGGTAATTCGCTGAAAACGGAGTTACGGTTCAAAAGTTATGGCCGTTTGAAGTTTTGTCGTAAAAAGTCAACCAAAAGTCAATTTTGATGAGTAAATTCGATAACCCAGTTCTAAGTTCGATAACATTGTTCACTTGGTCCAAGTTCGATAACGTTGACTGAATTGCAAGTTCGATAACGTTGACTAAAGTGCAAGTTCGATAACGTTGACTTTGCAAGTGCGATAACTTTGACTTTGCAAGTACGATGATAAACTGCAACTTCGATAAAGAATTGCAAGTTCGATAACAAACTGCTAGTTCGATAACAAACTGCAAGTTCGATAACTTAGTATCTATCTAACTTATCCAAGCTAGAAGATTTCACCTTAGCCGAAGTATTCCACAGGCTTATCCAAGCAAGGGAAGTACTGAGTAATCCTTGAGACGTGAAGAAAACTTGTCCTTGATGAAGTTCGATAAACCCTCATATGCAAGTTCGATAAACCCTCATATGCAAGTTCGATAAACCCTCATATGCAAGTTCGATAAACCCTTAAGGAACAAGTTCGATAAACCCTTAAACCAAGTTCGATAAACCCTTAATGACCAAGTTCGATAAACCATTAAGCCAACTTCGATAACTGGACAAAATCTTTAAGAAATAAATTTACGACAAAAGACAAGCTTCTAAACGATTTCTTTCGATCAAAAACCTTAAAAAAAAACTTAAGGAACAATAAAGTTGCAAGCTTTAACGTTTTTGATGAAATATGAGTAAGTTCGATAAGGGGCAAATCGCTTTAACTACGTATAAAACAACTTTAAATCGAAAAGAACTAAACTTTTGACTATAAATCAAGCTCCTAAACCCTATAGAATCCTTAAAACTTTGCAAGCTTCAGGAATGAGTGCTAGAATCAAGATTTTGTCACAAGATAATACGCAAAACCAAAACTTTAAGAAACTAGATAAAACGTACGAGACAAACAAACTCGTAAATCATTGTTAGGCGATTAATACCACTTGTAGGACCGTATATTTATCAACTATATCACGATATAAGCTTAGTTTGGTAACTTGTGGAAGAACGAAGTAAGACAAGGATTTTGGAAGTAACTAGAAAAAGTGCATGTTAACTGTTGTACACAATGATGCAGACTTATATGCTTTTGAGTTATTTGAATATATATATAACTAGACATAAATGATGTCTACTTTTGATCATTTTATTATTTTATCACATGTGATATTACTTATATGTAGAATACCAGAATTAGTGTTACATTCTATTGCTTTATCACCTGTGATATTACTCATATGTAGAATAACATAATTAGTGTCATATTACATTGCTTTATCACATGAGATATTACTCTTAAGTAACTAAGAACGATAATTTAAATACTCTTTATCTTCCTTACAGTGTTATATCACAAAAGATAAATAAGTGTCACTTATAAACATCAAAATGAATAAAAAGGAAGAAAACTATGAAAATAGAAACTTGACGTATTCTCAAAATCAAATAAGTGTTGCATTAAATTAGCAATGTTTTTTTTAACTAAATAAGAATTCACCTAAAGAAGTTTTAACCCTTTTATTTCTACTGACAGTATAATATCATAAGTGATAGATAACATTAATTTCATTTTTAAAAATAATTATGTGCTTGTCCATTGCGATGAAAGGCACAAAAACCATCTTGTAATTGAAAATTATAAAAATATTAGAAAACATATAGGTAATAATATACAGAGCAACGAAATATCTCAGGTGATATTAAAGGTTAAAAAAACATACTTGTTTGTTATGAAATATCACAAGTGATATTAGACATTAACTATTGTTATAAAATATCACAAGCGATATTAGACATGTAATATAATAAAGTTTAATAACAAGCATGAAAACGTATGAAAATGGATGAAAACATATAAAAAGTGTCGAAAACAGACGAAAACGTATGAAAACGGACGAAAACATCTGAAAACGGACAAAAATGAATAAAAACGGATGAAGACGGACAAAAACGTCTGAAAACTGACGAAAACGTATAAAAACGGATGAAAACGTATGAAAACGGACGAAAATGTGGAAAACTAGAAGGGGGGTTGAATAGTTTTATGTCTTTTTAATTTATTATAAAAACTTTGTTTTATACTTTTAAAAAAACTTTAGATTCTAGTTTGTTATGAAAAATAAAACTTGAACCTTATTATTAGTTATATATGTATTCTTTTAAATTGATTGTAAAAGTTTTGGTTTCTTGAATGGATTTTCAAATTGATCTTTATGTGAAGTCGACCTCTAATTAATACTAGCAATTATATAAGCCTATGTGTATGAAAGTAATGACGATGCAAGTAAAGAAATAAATAAGGTATGGAAAGATCTAACCGAGACACGAGAGATTTATAGTGGTTCGGCTACAAGGACACCTTCCTTGCCCTACTCCACTCCCCGAGCACACCTTGCTCGAGAGTTTTCTTCACAACTTCAATAAGCTCCCTTATGGCGGAGAAAACCGTACACAACTTTGGCTTACACGGGTTTAACGACACAAAGCTAAATGTCGAGTTCTAATCGTAGCTAGAACCAATCTCACAACTTCACAACACAACTTCTTCACAACTTATTCACGACTACTTCACAACGGCTTCACGACTGCTTCACGACTTCTTCACGACTTCAACACGACCGCTACACAACCTCTATGTTGCTGCTTCACGACTTCAACACTATGTCTTCATGGCTAAGACTTCACGACTTCAACATGACCGCTACACAACCTCTATGCTACGGCTTCACGACTTCAACACTAGGACTTCACGACTAGGACTTCACTGCTTCAACACGACCGCTACACAACTTCTATGCTACGGCTTCACGACTTCAGCACTAGGACTTCACGACTAGGACTTCATTGCTTCAACACGACCGCTACACAGCTTCTATGCTATGGCTTCACGACTTCAACACAAGAACTTCACGACTAGGACTTCACAACTTTAACACGACCGCTTCACAGCTTCTATGCTACGGCTTCACAACTTCAACACAAGGACTTCACGTCTTCTAAGCTATGGCTTCACAACTTCTACACCACGGGTTCACGACTTCTACACAACGGCTTCACAACTTCTACACTTTGACCTCACAACTTCTATACCACAACTACTTATACAACATCTTCACTACTTACACACAACAATAATCTACAACACACACCTTACATACAAATGAATGAATGATTTACAAACTTTGTTAAACACACAACTTAAGTAACAAAATGATACTAAGTTGTAATACTTCTAATCTTGATTGATAGAAGTATTCTTCTTTTGCACTTGGATGGTGGAAGCTTGGATCACTTGGAAACCAATGCTTAAGATTACATGATCAAATGTTTATTTAAGATATGAAATGAGATCTACAACAGAAAGTTTTAGTGCAAAAGGGTGAGTAAAAATCCAGGGGAAGGCTGGTATTTATAAGGAAAAATCTGGACAGCTGGAGCCTACTGGAGCGGGGGCGGGGGCGGTCCCCTTAATTATTAAGGGGGCCGCCTAGCAAAATTAAGGGGGCCGCCCCTACTGAACGTTGGCCAATTTTGTCCTTTTGTGGAGAAGGTTTTTCTGGAACATTTTAACTGATTTTGGTTAAAAATTTGAATTCATATTTTTATAAAAGATTAAACATTTTTATTTAATACCAAAAATGTTTTTCAAAAATATATAAAATGTTTTTGATGTTTTATAAAAAATATAGTTATTAAGAAAATGTTCCTTTGATCATATAATGCATTAAGCATTAGTTCATTCATACCTTAAGTGATTTTAGTTGTAGAAGTGAATATTTACAACTAAGTACTTGTTTAATTTATAAGTTTATGTTTTAATGAGTTTACATTTTGTGATCATCAAAACATAGAGATATGAATAAATATTGATAATGTTTTTAGGCATTTATTTATGTCAACAGTATGAAAACGGACGAAAATGTATGAAAATTAACGAAAACGTATAAAAACGGACGAAAACGTTTGAAAACAGATGAAAACATCTAAAAATGGACGAAATCGTAAAAAAAGGACGAAAATATATGAAAACGGACGAATACGTATGAAAACATATAAAAACGTATGAAAACGGACAAAAACATATAAAATTGGACGAGAACGTTTGAAAACAGACAGAAACTTTAAAAAACTGACGAAAATGTATGAAAACGGAAAAAAACGTCTGAAAACGGACAAAAACGTCTGAAAACGTATGAATACGGCCAAAAACGTATGAAAACGCCGAAAACGTATAAAAACGTAAGAAAACTGACGAAAGCGTATAGAAACAGACGAAAACGTAAAATATCGTTCAAAACGTAAAAAGTGCCCAAAAAAAAAAAAAAAAAAAAAAGGTCTATTAATTGCAATTTGGTCAAGATTTGACACCTCTACAGATAATGAGGGAGTAGTTTGGGTGAGTTTTGAGTGAATTTACATTTTTGTTCCTTCCATGTTTTTTTTTTTTTTTTACATTTTTAATCTTAATATTGTCTCCAGCCAATCACAATTTAATGATTAACAAAAATAGCAAATGTGTGTAGTTGTTTGAAAAGTGATGGAGCTTTGTTGTTTTACGCATTAAATCTCCAGCCAATCACAATTGAGATACGTAAGAGAATTAATTATTTGGGCTACTTCAAAAGTTTGTACATTATTCACGTTTATTAGATTAAATAGATGTTTTATATGCAGAATTATAGAAATATGGTATCTCAAATTAGTGTGATTAATATTAGAGGTAATTCTTTAAATACTCAAAAAGTACACTAGTACTTACCCTATATGCCCTAAGATAAATCTATTTCTTTAAATGCCTCATGGGAGAAGGTCGCCCCGAAAAGCTTGAGCGACTATCATAAATTTTTGACACGTGTCCAACATTAGTATTATGCAAGTACGTACATATACTAGTACTAGTGTGTAAGCTAGTACCTTATGTACTTTCTTGGGGCTTTTTTTTTTGTCATTTTGTAAAAAGGTCAAGTCTTTTAAAATAATACGGAGGGTATAGTAAATATTTTTACGATGATTTTGAGCGACTGGTTAAATACAAAATACACTTTATATTTTTAAATACATTATATAAATTTAAAATACAAAATACTTTAATAAAAAACTTTTTAATACAAAACTTCTTAAACACATTTTTTTTAACACATTTCACCTCTCCTCCTCCACCACCACCGATCTAACACAGATGGATGATAGTTGTTGTTTAGTTATTTTTCACCCAACGAAACCTCTACCACCGATCTAACACAGATCCTAACTCTATCAATTAGACGCACACAGAGGCAAAAGCAATCAGATCCGAATCAACCATTAACAAACGACCTGGGTTTTAATTTATCTCCGATCTAACGTTATAAAAATGTTGTTTGCTAGGGTAAGTTATCTGTTTTCGATTTAGGGTTAGGGTTTGTTAGGGTTAGGGGTTTTTGTTTGTTTATGCTTTGTATTTTATTTTTAGGGTTTGTTTAATTGTTCAAGGATTATTTAATTGTTTTGGTTTATCTGATTATTTAATTGTTTGTCTATGTGTATTTAGGGTTTTTAGGGTTAGGGGTTTTTTTGTGTTTTTATTCTTAAGGTTTGTTAATTAAAACCTCAACAGCTTCTATAAACTGATTATTTCATTTTCGTATGTGGTTATTAGTGATTTGTTAGGTAGTAGCTGAAATAGTTGCTCTAATTATTATAGTCGCTGTAATTATTCTCTGCCTACGCTCGTTACACATTCATAATTTTCAAAATTAAACTTCAATCATTTTTAAAAAAAAAATTGCAAAATTTCGGGTTCTGGCTCTTAAGTGACACCCGGGTGGTTTACAGACAGTGTATGGGAATAGGGATGTGGGGCCCCCTTGAACCAGATCCATCTGTTTTCTTAACGCGTTAGTTGGCCTCAGATAGTCGTTGCTTATACACGGCCGGTTATTCTGTACTCTCGATCGAGGACCAATCTTTTGTTAAACCTTGGGTTAAGTCAGCTGGAGTTTGTAATTGCGAAGACATGAACGAAGATGGTACACTTGATTTTGCAAATTTTAATGAAAAATGTTTGAACTTTAATTTTCAAATAACTGTTTATGAAATTGTTTATAGTTGACATAAAAAGTTTAGGAATCAAATGATAAAATAGTTGGTCATTACTAGTTTAAGTTAGCTTGAAGTTGCGGGTATTGTTAGTGACAAGCAAACACGAAAGGTGGAATAGGACAATGCAGGCGATTTAGGTGTTACGTTAATTTAGAAGTTATGCAACTTTAGGTGGAATATGGCAATGCCTGCCTTGTGATCTTTATTATAAGTAGTAAATTTGCCTAGTGAAGTAACTTGAACATGAAATAGAGAAGTTTTTAGGAAGTGTCTAAACTATATATGGTTATCTATAAATGGTTACATTAGTCAGACACTCCTAATGTTGTGTGTGATATCAATTGAATGGATAAAACTTTTTTGAATCTTTGTTTTATGTTCTGCTGGTGACAATAACAATGAAATGACAGATCTTAGAGTTTTTCTAGGCATCTTGGTAACACGCTCTTGGGACTAGTTGAATAACATACATTCAATAACGCAACCAAAATGGTAACCTAGTTATGATTTTGCTCATGATATTTAGTGAACTGCGCAGCTTACGTGCCACTTTTTTTTGTTTGATGAATTTGGAGATCACAATCAAAATGTTAGGACTTAGGACTCTGCTAGAAATTACAGCTTGTGATCAAATTATTTTTTGTTTTGGCTTGTTGCGTTGCTTGTGATCAAATTAGGATGAAAAATGCTTGTGATCAAATTAGGATGAAAAATGGTAACCAAGTAACCAACTTTCTCACGCTCTTTTAATTGAAACTTTTTGCCAAATTTAAACATTCTTCTTGTTATGAAATTAATTTGTTAGACGAGATCTAATCCACCAAATTTAGAGGGCCAGAAGCATTGTTGGAAGTAAAAATAAATTGATTTTGGGAGAGAACTCTGCTTAAAATTTTCTCAGTGTTGGCTTCTTGTTTTTAATTTGAATTAGGAACTAAAATAAGTTTACAAAGTATATACTCCGTATATTTTATGTTGCCTTTGTTAATTTTTGAGCGAAGTATTGACTCGTTTTCATTTTGAAAAACTACTAGTTATGATTTTGCTCATGATATTTTGTGAACTGCTAAACCAACTTAAGTGCCACTTTTATTGTTTGATGAAGTTGGAGATCACAATCAAAATTTTAGGACTTAGGAATCTGCTAGAAGTTACAGCTTGTGATCAAATTAATTTCTGTTTTGGCTTGTTGTTGTTTACATGCGATTAGGATGAAAAATGGTAACCAAGTAACCAACTTTCTCATGGTGTATTAATTGAAACTTTTTGCCAAATTTAAACAATCTTGTGATAAAATTAATGTATTTTTTTGGGTAACTTGGCTACTTGGCTATCATTTTCTGCATTTTATTCTCTTGTGATCAAACATGATATGATAAAAGAAACATATGGACCCGTATAAACTGTTTTGTATTTGGTAGTCATTTGCAAAGACTTAATATGGTAGTCTGCTATTCATTATTGTTTATTTAATATAGTATCGACTATAGTTCCAACATCTACTTTTAGTACGTTTGTGATTTGTCTGCAACATCTACTTTTGGTGTGCGTTTGTGATTTGTCATTCGTGCCATTTCGTGGAATGGTTGGTGCGTGTAGTGTTTAGTGATTTTGTTGGATCCAGCCTTTAGGTTGTATAAGGGGGTGTTTGGGATTGTAAGATTGAATTTTCATGGGTATGGGTTTGAGAAGGGAGGGTGATGGGAATGGGTATGTGTATGAATTTTTTAACCCAGACTATTTTAGGTTGGTATGGATGAAAGCCGAATTTTATGGATATTAACCTCATACTCATATGTTATTGATGTAGTAACCTGAAACCTAAGACCCTCCAACCAAACGCCCGGGTGTTTGGATGAAGAAAAATGTTAAGGGTAAATTGAGAAGTTTACCTTTAATGTTATGTTCAATAGGCTGATTATATCATAGTGCTTATAAGCATTACACAAGCTGTTTAGATAAGCACAGGTACTTTTATTTAGCAATTTCATGTTCATTTTGTAAATCTATGATACTGTGTTATAGATTTTGATGCTCTTATTTAAAATAAAATGCTTTTTTGCAGGCTGCACTTGATGTGTTCACTGTCGAGCCTCCGCCAAAGGATAGCAAATTGGTGCAACATGAGAATGTGACTGTTACTCCTCATCTTGGTGCTAGTACCATGGAAGCTCAGGTTTGTAGGTGATTTGGAAATGTTTTGGTATTTTATTTTGTGTTTATTATGTTATTGGTGTGTAATATCCTAGATTTATGCAGGAAGGAGTCGCTATTGAAATTGCTGAAGCTGGTGTTGGAGCTCTAAGAGGCGAGCTTAGTCAATGCTCCAATGGTTCCTGCTGAGGTATTGGGGAGAAAAGGTTTATGAGGTTTTATGCGTTAAACATACATTTTGATTTCCTATTTATTACAATGCATGGCTTACTTTGGTAAGAATCGGTAAGTATGTCTCACTAAATGCTCAAAAAATTTCTTTATATGTATATCCAGCAAAAGCAGTTTCTGCATTTTGCTATAAAAAGCTCATAAAGTAAGAGTTACGTTATGTTAGTAGAAATATGTACACCAATATCTAGTTATGTCTTCTGATAATCGAGTTGATAATGTATTATCTAATTTCTTGCTGCATTTCTTTGTTAACAGGGGTGGTCAACTTCACCACGACCAAGTGTATCTCTATCATTCTCTCGCACATTTCACCATTGTTTGAACATTTTCAATCTCTGAAGATTAATGATAACTACTTTCCCGATCTATTTCGGTATCCCACATGAACTATTTTAGGTTTCTTTGTTGTTTTGTGATTACAAAGTTAAATTCTGCTTGGAAAAACCTCATGATGCAGGTAAATGGTATCACTCTAATAACCATACTATAAATACATGTTATCGATTCTGCCCATAAGTATGGTATCACTCTAATAACCATACTATAAATACATGGTATCACTCTAATAACCATACTACAAACACATTTTTATATTTCTTTAAACACCTACAGTGTATCAAGAAGTTCAATGTAACAAAGTTCGTGAGGTTCAAAGAAGTTCAATGTAACAAAGTTTGTGAGGTTTCAGAATCCATACTTATGGGCAGAATCGATAACATGTATTTATAGTATGGTTATTAGAGTGATACCATTTACCTGCATCATGAGGTTTTTCCAAGCAGAATTTAACTTTGTAATCACAAAACAACAAAGAAACCTAAAATAGTTCATGTGGGATACCAAAATAGCTCAGGAAAGTAGTTATCATTAATCTTCAGAGATTGAAAATGTTCAAACGATGGTGAAATGTGCGAGAGAATGATAGAGATACACTTGGTCGTGGTGAAGTTGACCACCCCTGTTAACAAAGAAATGCAGCAAGAAATTAGATAATACATTATCAACTCGATTAACAGAAGCCATAACTAGATATTGGTGTACATATTTCTGCCAACATAACGTAACTCTTACTTTATGAGCTTTTTATAGCAAAATGCAGAAACTGCTTTTGCTGGATATACATATAAAGAAATTTTTTGAGCATTTAGTGAGACATACTTACCGATTCTTACCAAAGTAAGTCGTGCATTGTAATAAATAGGAAATCAAAATGTATGTTTAACGCATAAAACCTCATAAACCTTTTCTCCCCTATATGTATATATGACGTACATGTTAGAAGTAGGAATTCTGACCCATTAAGTTGTGTTTGGGTCGATTCAGTACTATGCTTTTTTCAATGAGTCAAACATGTAAAAAGTAAGGAAAAGTTATGTGATAAGGGATCATGTCAAATATTAATATGGTCATTTTGACCCGTTCTACCCGCTCAGAATTGACCCATTTTGACTTTTTCACCCCACCAAACTTGTTGACCTACCCTACCCATTTGTCCACTTCTAGTAGTAATAGATGTCCACTGTTACTTGTTAGTTGATTACAGAGACCTCCCGTAACTCGAACAATATAGTCTGGAATGCTAGATGCTCTTTGGACCAACAATTGAAGCCAATTATGCATTCACGTTACGCCTTAAAAAGTTACAATAAATTCTATCCAAAGCTACAGCAACGTATTCAGCATATCAAATCAAACACATCCAGTATACCTATAAATTCTTATTAGTAATGAGATTCACTTGTGAAACAATTAAAAGTGATACAATTGAGATAATAAAGACATACCCTTTCTAATCTGTTTGAGCATATCAATCATTATCTGCAACAACCTTCTCCTTCTTAACTGGCGACCAATATAGACCAAAATCAAAAGTAAAACCAGCAATTCCTTCAAGCCCTTTGCATAACTGGCTGCCTTCATTTGAATTATTCTTGACAAACTTGAGCAAACATCTAATAGCCACTCGATCAAATTTGTTTTTTCCACTATAATTAGGGCCTCTCTTGTTTCAGGGTGGAGGAAATTTATGGGATCACGTTCCTGCTGGGTGTTTAAGAATTTGATGATTGGTTCCTCGTCCAAAAATGTTGATCTTCGCAGGATGCATCTGTTAACTTCTATCTCATCTCACACAAGTAAAATTTCCATTTTATATTTCATCAAAATAGAATTTAGGGTTTACATAGTCGTTGAATGCAAACGGGCAATAAGCTGCGCCGCTAGCCCTTTTTGGATTGCAAAGCTAACTCTTTTGAAAACTACATTTGTGGATCTATGTGTTATAACATTACTGTTCATAACTCGTTGGACTCTGTTGAGTAGTTCCACCGCCTCAGGTGCAAGGAAACCAAATGTATCAAATGCGAAAGGAATAAACACGTGTTGATTTTCAATGCATGCTTTCTCGTGTTTTGTCACTTTGCACAAGGCGGCTTTCAAAGCGGCATGTCCAGGTGTAAAACCCCGACTACTCAACCCCACGAGAGGAGAAACCCCGGTCAGATCCACACAAACATGTTTCCCCCAACCCATCCAAAAACCAAAATGTCAGCCGGTCTCAATGTAGATCTTCCATCCGACGGGTCTGTCAAAAAGTTCACAGGCGCTTCTTTCTTGGCGGAGATCCCGGCACGCCTACATACATCAAAAAGGACGTCTCTAACAAAATCATGTCTGTACTTGAAGCTCGGGAGCTCTTTACAATGAACCGCATGTTCCCCAAAGGAATCCAAACATGCCTTGCGAGAAACAGGGCATATCTCATCAACCGGAAATAATGGAATCATAAGGCGATACTTAAGGATAGCACGATATTTCACCGGTGACATATGTTGACCTAGCCCATCTATGGGGATAGCTAGTAGAAAATCCTGAGCATGTGGTGCACGTAGACACTCAAAAACAACTTTCTGTCTCACAGTCATGTCAAAGTAAACTTCCATATCCTTGACCATTTCACTAAAAAGGGCACTCGCTAGTGTTTGTTGGGCTTTAGAGGGGACGGTGTCCTCATTAGTGAAACCACTAAAATCAAAGCTTGGAATCGTATCACGAAGACAATCCAGAGCAGAACCATAATCAACATCCATACCACATATGCCACTGTCACGTAAGATGTGGGTGTAGCACCCAAGATTGGGCCCTCGATGCCACAAAAGCATAAGAGGAAACCACTTTTTCCGAGTACAAACCCAAACCACCCAATCGAATGGGGAAAGAAGAAATCCGTCACTGTAAGTCTCCAAAGAAAGGTTCTCCACAAACCACTATGGGCAAAGTAAAATTTTTATAGTAGGTTTCTCAATTGCTCTCAGACTCTCTGTTAATCCAACAAAATCATACCCTCTTTCCAATCCTATAACTTCAAAGAGTCTTGATATGGCTCTTTTGTCTTTCAAGTACCTAATATCACCTAAAACTTCACCAGCCTTCTCTATGGCATCCTCGAAACCTAGCAATCCTCCATACTCTACATCAACTGCCTTCTTCACTATGGCCTTGAGCCTCTCATTAAGTAGTCCTGATTTATAAACATGCTTGTGGAAGCCTTCGGACCCTGCCAATATTATAGCGTTCACACTCGGTTTCTTTGTAACAACATCAAGTTTCACTGTGGTACAAATATAATCGTGCAATTTTGCAGCCCGCACATTCTCAAACTCTGGAGCAAATTGTCCCGCTAAATTTCCCTCAAATTTGTGTAAAACTTTCAAATCATTTCGAGATAAACTCCCTATCAAAGCTGTAGTCCGGCTAATCACAACGAAACCATACACTTTGTCATCATGAATATGATGCTCAAGAGCTTCACGGTGGTATTTGTTGTCCCATGTAAGAACGCACGTAAGAGTATTAGATGACTTGTTCAAACGTTTGAACGGAGTACCCTTAACTTGATAAGGTTTAATTTCCACATCCTCCTCGAACACACCTCCTGCGAATATGGCCAAGCCATTGTTGGGCTTGGGCACCATCTGATACGATAAGAAAGCCTCGGAGACACCGTGTAGAGCATCTTTTTCCAATGGATGAGTAACTTTTTCAAGTTCGGTAGTAAGAAGGCCATTTACTCGAGAAAGATCATCGGTTGGACTTATATACACCGATAAAAGCCTACTGCCAATGCCTCTAGCGGCTTTAAGATTCTTAATCAAGTTCTGTAACTTCCAGTTTTCAATGTAGCTGACATATTCATGGTCATAAACTTGAGGCTCTAGAGCATATAGAAAACGTAAAATTTCATGCGGTTCATAGTGGTCCATGGCCACCTGTACATTAGAAGACACAAAGTTTTAATCGGAATACGTACAATCAGCACAAAAAAGTACTAGTAATAGATAAGACAGACCTTGCTTTCTACTCCAACTACCTCTATCTGTTGTCCAAACTAAGAACGCACGTAAGAGTATTAGATACTAAAAGTAGACATAAGACTGGTTGGACTATTCGTCACTAGGTCAAGTAAATACTCTTAATAACTTAACCTAAAAAGTAGTTGGATGCATGACATAGTGGTTCCTAATTAGTTTTGATAACTGTAAAAGAAACGGTACTAATGTGGCATAACTTAGACCACATTAACATCACAATATTAACTAATCCAGCATGTATAACAAGCCTAACTAACTGAGACAAACAAAAACATAAAAGCAGGAAAACGCAAAGCTAAGCGTTTGTAAATCAAAGCATGTTCATAAAAGAGTGTGTGCAGGTACAAAGTATCCAAATATTGATTCCAAACGAAATCATACAGCAAATCAAGTGCTGAGTTTGTTTATCTGCACGGGTACATTCATGTGAAAAGAGAGTGACATACTATAACTGAAAAGTTCATTGCCACAGCAATATATATTCCTCCACCTAAATCATCGGATCATTCAGCTACACCAAAACCATAAAAGTATGTGCAGCAGAGTGTTAACATAAATAAATTTAACCTTCCTAATAACCAAGGGTTTGTACGGTCAAAATTGAATCTGTAAATTAGGTTTTGAATCTGAATCGAGTTAACAGTTCATTTACATCATAAAATTTCAATTGATTAGGATAACTTACAGTCAAAAATTGAATCCTGTAGAGATCGAGACCTCTCATTCTCTGTGTGTGTGTGTGTTTTTGTATTAGAACATGTAGGCCTTATGGCTCTTAGCTTTTAGTTACCATGTGCAACAATTTGAATCTAATAACTCGACATTTTTAGTTTCAACAATTTTTTTATCAATATTTGTGTGTAATAGATTTAAAACGTCTACGAGAATATATTGAATCCTCAGTATTATCATACTGTATATAAAGAAAAATACAAGGAAACTAATTGTATAAAAGATTTTGTACAAATTTTTTGGGTGTTTTTATGTTTGCATGAAGCCACTATTGGGACTTAAACTTGCTAAGGTTGGAGATGGGTAAATTGGTTCAGTTGTCTAAGAACTTTATACTTTATGGCAAACTCTTTTGAAGGGGTCGATTCAAGAACTTAGTAATCTTATGTGGTGGAATCTCTACAACCATCTTCTAAATTGTACTTATTGGCTGGAAAAATACTTTCCAATATCAAGTTTAAAGTCAAGTGAGTCTTAACCATACCTAATTTTCTTTTATATTTGAAAACTTCCTATCTTTCTATTTTGTAATTTTCATGTCCATTTTTTATGATTAATTTGTTGTCTTTTATGCCTATTGTTATTCACACGGCTTACAAGGGCAGGAAAGTGGTCAGATTTGATGGACTCGTGAACCTGGTCATCTTCTTAGCTCGACACATATAAGAAAATTGTGTATGAATGCATGAGTCTATACTCGTAAATTAAGTTTAAATTATATATACAAGTCACTCAATTATGTCACATGCCCCAGACTCATCTTCTACTTATATAAAACCACAAGTAACTTGTTAAGCATTCAAAATGCATGGCATGTCAATACCTCATCTTTCTGTGCGCAGCAAATTTAAACCAAAATTTAAAACATAAAGATTTAGTAGGATGATTGACGAGGTTTGGAAAATTAGCAACAACCACATACATGCTCATTAATCATCATAATAATTGATCAAATGTAATTATTGAGCCAAAAGTCATTTAATTTGTAGATTACTTGGTGTAATGTTGTAATGATACGTATTTATTTTTCATGAATAAAAAGGGTTGCTAACGATGTACTGCTACTATCTTTCGTGTCTATGTTGTTATACTATGAATGGCTTGAGTTTTTAGATTTTGTTAATTATTTTTCGTATCCGTATGTTGTTGTTACGTCACAAATTTTGAATTAGGGTGTGTTTGATTACTGCTGAATGAAATAATTCAGCGCTGATCATCCAAAAATTAATCGGTCTGCTTGTTTGGGAATTTAAAAAGTGGCAACTGAATGATAATGAGCCTGTTTGGTAGGGGCTTTTTGGAGGAGTTGTTAGCTTTTTGTTACAAAAATAATATCTTCTAAAATAATAGCTTCGTTTGGATACATTAACTTCGAGCTTTTATTTCAAACAAATAGCTCCTAAATGAAAAGCTGATTCATGAAGCTTTTTAAATATCTTGGAGCTGTTAAAACATTAAATTACTGATATACCCTCCAAACATTCATTTATAACTATAGATATGTCCTTTGTAGAAAACCACAAATATATTAATCTTAACCAGATCAATGATCCAGAAGATACACAATCACCACAACAGCTGATAATAGTAACTGAACGATTTTATTATAACCAAACAATTGAAGCTACACAATGATTATCAATGAGATGCACAAGTGTATAATACACAAATGCTTAAGATGATTTGGATGTTAGGGAGAAGTGAACCAGTAACCAAATCTTATGACTATATGTCTGAAAGTATTATTTTTCTGTGTGTTTTTGTCTTGCACGAGAGAATGGCTTATATAGCTGCTAGGTTCAATAGTAGGCTCCTTTGGTCCCTTAATTTCAACAGTCACTCATTAAAGGTCCATAATACTTTCCAAAAAAGGATGTTGGTCCACGAATTGTATGTGGATCTCTAAGTAGTCTTGAATACCTAGTAGATGGTTGGGATAAATCCAAACCAATCTAAGTGAGAAACCCTAGACGATTGTTGATGTTAATGCGGAATCTTAACAAGAACAATGAAGAACACACACAGAGATATCACTAACTTCGTATATTGATTTTAATCACAATAGTGAACTCGTACAACTCACACACGAAACTAACAATCCTTAGGGATCCTTTTATAACACAAGGAAACCCTAATACTAACCGACTAAGAAGATATTCACAAATCTTCTATAAAGATACTTACACGTTTTGTATCTTTTCCTAACTTATCTCTAACAGACTTTCCTAACTTCACGACCAGACTTAACATTATAAGTCAACCAGACTTAAACATACTACCAGACTTAACTTTGCATTACCAGACCTAATTACAAAGACATACCTAACTCTGACATACTACCAGACCTAAGTTGTCTTCTCTTGAATTGTATCATAATTCCCAACAATCCTCCCCTAACTTGATCTTCATGCTCCATGAACTTCAAGTTCTTCTGATTAAGCTTTCTGAGGATTGAATCTTGAACACTTTGAATTGTATTTAGGTCTTGATCCTTTCTAGCAGCTTGAATCTTGATAAGCTCTTCTGATATGGTCTTTGCAGCAACATTGACTATATGTACATCAAATTCATTTAAGTTCCAGACTATTCTCATCACTTCCAAATGTGTTACCATCTGTGAGAGGTGAATCATTGAAAATGTAATGGATTTGAAATCTCTTTACCAATAGCCATTACCACTGGAGTAGCCAATGTTTTGGTGTGTAAGACCATGGTACATTAATAACCATATGATTTTTAGCAAATTGTCAGCTTATCAACGGATTTGTTAAGTCTTTACCAAAAGCCGTTTGCTTCTGGACTAGCCAATTCTTTGATGGAAAAGCACCTCATCATGGTGAATTGATTACCATTTATGGTTTTCCACAGCCTTTACCACAAGCCATAACCTTGTGGGCTAGCCAACTCTTCACTTATCTTAGATATGGTGAGTTGAATACCATACAATTTTGGCAAATTGTCAGCCATAAACGGATTTGATCAATCTTTACCTGTTAGCCGTTTGCTCAGGATTAGCCAGTCCTTGTGTTGATGAGACAAGGTGGACTGATAACCTTTTGTTGTGTTAGTGCAAAACACCTCCACCAAGTGAAAAGTTCCAATAATCTCACTTAACAACTTGTGAAAATTTACTTAATCCAGCATTGTCTATAAAAGAAATAGAAGACACAATTTTTTTTTTTTTTTTTTTTTTTTTTTTTTTTTTTTTTTTTTTTTTTTTTTTTTTATCACTAGCAGAACTAAAAAACAAAACTACAAGACTTAAAGATAACCTAAATGCTGGTAAGTACTCATACTTTACATACTTTACAGTTTGACCTCCCCTTAAGCCAAACCTCCCCTTAACTCAAACTAGGGGTTCATCATACCAATGTTAACTACCAGATAATTGAATCTAGGACCATCAAATGCTTTAGTTAACAGGTCAGCAACATTAAACTCTGTATATATTTTCTCCACTCTAATCAACTTCTTTTCAAAGCAATCTCTAATGAAGTGATGCCTGATTTCTATATGCTTAGTTTTAGAGTGATATACTGGGTTCTTAACAATACAGATAGTACTCTTATTATCTATGTGGATAACAGTATTCATAAAATTCAAACCATAGTCCAGCATCTGATTCTGAATCCACAAGACTTGTCCACAGCAGTGAGCAGTGCTACATACTCAGCCTCAGTAGTTGAATTGGCCATAATTGTCTGCTTCTTGCATTGCCAAGATATCAACCTCCTTCCAAGGAATTGACAACCTCCTGTTGTGGATTTCCTATCCAGGCTTGCACCAGCATAGTCACTGTCTGAATAAGTTGTCAGGTCAAAAGATGACTCCTTAGGATATTAAAGGCCCAAATTTGGTTTGCCCTTTAAGTACCTAAAGATTCTCTTCACAGCATGAAGATGTGAAGTCTTTGGTTGTACCTGAAAACGTGAACAAACACAAACTGCATACATAATGTCAGGTCTAGAAGCAGTAAGATACATGAGGGAACCTATCATGGACTTGTAAAGATGCACATCCACATCAGCAGCATCTTCATCCTTTGTTAAAGGCACCTTGTTCTCCATGGGAGTGACTGCCGTCTTCACATTTGAGAACTCAAACTTTCTCAAAATTTCTGCAACATACTTGTCTTGAGAAATAAAAAGTCCATCATCCTTTTGTTTTACTTGCAGTCCCAAGAAAAATGTAAGTTCTCCCATTGAGCTCATTTCAAACCTGCTCTTCATTAAACCTTCAAATTCATCACACCAAGACTTTCTTGTTGATCCAAAAATGATATCATCCACATAAATTTGAACAAGAATGATATCCTTCTGGTCTCTCTTAATGAATAAAGTCTTGTCAATTACACCCCTGATGTATCCATGTTCTTCAAGAAACTGTGAAAGAGTTTCATACCAAGCTCTAGGAGCTTGATGAAGACCATATAGAGCTTTAATAACCTTATACACTTGATTGGGGTTAGTAGGATCCTCAAAACCAGGAGGTTGATGTACATACACATCTTCTTCAATAGTGCCATAAAGAAAAGCACTTTTGACATCCATCTAATACACCTTGAATCCCATGTATGATGCATAGGCCAAAAATAACCTGATAGCCTCAATTCTTGCTACAGGAGCAAAAACCTCATCATAATCTATGCCCTCCTCCTGTTTGTATCCTTGTGCTACCAGCCTTGCTTTGTTCCTTACAACTACCCCTCTTTCATCCCTTTTATTCCTGAAGACCCACTTAGTACCAATAACTTTAGCTACATTAGGTAGGTCTACAAGAACCCATACTTTCTGTAGCTTGAACTGCAACAACTCTTCTTGCATAGCTTCTACCCAACTTTCCTCCCCTAAAGCTTCAGAAACTGTAGTGGGTTCACTTTGAGAAAGAAAGCAAGCAAATAAACAATGTTGCTGGTCCTTATGATTGACCCTTTGTTGTTGCTTAATCAGGCTAATGAGTGCAAGTGAATCAGACTGATGTTGCACCCTACTTCTTGTTTGAACAGCAGATTTGGGATTACCAATTATTTGACTCTTGGGATGAATGGTGTGGATCCTGAGAGTGGGAGTTGGACTTACCTCCACTTCAGTGGGTAAGTTGTTGAAATCAGTAATAATACCTCCTTCATCATAGGAAGCCCCTTCAAAGATACCTTCATTAGGATTTGGAAATACTTCAAGTTCTGGCATCTCAGAATCAGCACAAGCAGCACTTGAAGAAAGGCCTGGTTGAGCACCACTACCAGACTTAAAATGGGAAGTACTGGTAATGTTAGGGGATACTACTTTGCCAGAATCTTGAGATTTGTATTCAGAATCCTTTTCTTGAGAGGAAGAAGTCTTGATTTCTGCTTCAGCTGCAACAGACTTGTTCTCTGTAGATGGAATCACAACAAGCTCAGCCACATCATCAGTGTTCCCTGTATTAGAAGGATCTTTGGTACCTGCATTGTTAGTAACTTCTTTGGTACCTGCAATAGGGTTAATTTGATTCTCCTTGGAGACAGGAATATAATTCATAGAATCAGTTAAATAATCAATATCAAACATCCATCTATGACCAATTCCCTTGACATTGGGTTTTTCTTCAAGAAAGTTTACATGCATATTTTCTTCTACTTTCTTGGATACTAGATTGTAAACCCTAAAGGCTTTACTGTTTAATGCATACCCAACTAAAAACCCTTCATCAGACTTTCCTTCAAATTTTTCAAGAACACTTAAAGTATCAAGAATGGTAACATGACACCCAAAAGGTCTTATATGGCTAACAACTGGTTTATGGCCAAACATAAGCTCATAAGGGGTTTTATTTTGAGGCTTGGTCACTCTAACCCTATTAAAGATGTAACAGGCATTGCTGACTGCTTCAGCCCAAAATGTTGTAGGTAAAAGTGAATCTGCTAGCATAGTCCTAGCTGCCTCAATAAGTGTCCTGTTCATTCTCTCAGCAACTCCATTTTGCTGAGGAGTTCTTGCATTACTGAACTGTTGCTTAATTCCTTTATTACCACAGAAGTCTAGCATGCTTTTGTTTTTAAACTCAGTGCCATTATCACTCCTAATGATTTTAACTCTTTTATCAAGAAGGTTTTCAATCTGCCTAATGAAAGTTTGAATCAAAGGAGTAGCTTCATCCTTCCTAGACATAAAGAACACCCAACAATATCTAGTACAATCATCTGTAATGACAAGGCAATAGCATGCATGATTTATACTATGGACAGATGTAGGGCCAAAAAGATCCATATGTAAGGTATGTAAAGGCTCAGTGATTAATCTTTCTAATTTAACCTTACAGGATGCCCTATGTTGTTTTCCCTTGTTACAAGCCACACAAGTATGATCATTTTTAAACAATTTTGAAGGCAAACCTCTCACAAGGTTTATCTTCACAAGTTTATTCATGTTTTTGAAATTCACATGGCCTAACCTTCTGTGCCACAACTTAGATTCATCCAAAGTAGCTTTTGCAATCAAACAGGTAGCACCTTTTGCAGGATTAGATGCTTTCATATCAAAACTGTACATTTTGTGTTGTCTGGGAACTTTAAGAAGAATATGATGTTCTTCAGGCATCTTAAAGTCCGGAGTCAACACAAGACAATCTGTTTCAGTAAAAAGCACCTTATGCCGAGTATCACAAATTTGTGATATTGAGAAAAGGTTGAACTGCCCAAGTTCTTTCACAAAGGATACATTGTCAAATTCTATGTTGCCCACAATTATTCTTCCTTTACCAGTTATCTGTCCCTTGCTTCCTCCAAAAGTAACAAAACCTCCTTCGAATTCATGAAAATCATTTAGATAGTTCTTGTTACCAGTCATGTGCCCAGAGCATCCACTGTTAAGAATTCCTCTATCTTCCATATATCAAAGTGGATGATCCTACACAAAAAGAAGAGAAATTAGTTTCTCTTAGGAACCCAGGCCTGAGTAGGCTTGGGTCCGCCTTGTGGATCAACATACTTAAATTTCTTATTTGAACCTGATCCACTGTTGTTTTGGGATTTATACATGGATTTATTTTTGTTTGAATCCCAAGACATACATGCTGAGGTCTTAACAGCAGACCCCCCCATTCCCCTTTAAAGGTTTTGCTGTTTGCTTTACAACTTGTCTTCTCACAGGTGAATGAGTTTTATAAAAATTATTTCTTTGAAAATTTGCATTCACCTGTGGTTTTTGAAATGGTTGTTTGGGTCTCACATAGCTAGTGTTCACATTAGATCTCACAGAATTAACATAACCAGTATTCACATTAGGCCTCATAAAATTACCATTTTGCCTATTCACATTAAAGTTCCTGTAGCCAGACCTAAAATTTTGTCTACCAGAATTAACATAAGAGTTAGGTCTGGTAGAGTTATTGAGTTGGACAGGTCTGGGAACAAACTGGTTGGCATGATTAATTCTACTAGCATTATTCCAAACTGGTTTATTTGAACCATGACCCATATTAACATTCATTCTCTTTTGCTCAGCCTCTCTCTTCATTCTCTTTTCATGGAAGTCACAATCTCTTATTAAATGACTCAAACTTCCACACACAAAGCATCTTTTAGGAGCATAAGTATAACTACTCCTACTTTCTCTGTGAACACTATTGCTTCTAGGTGACTTACTCATTTTAACAGATTCCCTAGGAGTTTTTATGTGATTGACACAACTAGGTTTGACTGTCTCAGGCTTTGGTTCAGTCACTACAGGTTTAGTAACAACAGGTTCACACTTCTTAACAACCTTAGGTTCAGGATTCTCTTTTACCTCACTTTTTGACTCAGACTTAGAGTGATCAGAGGAACCATCAATATATCCTTCAGAGTCATTGGATTGACAAGAAGAATACCTACTGGATTTGTCCTCTGAGGTGTTTGACCCAGGCACTTGAGGACCTTTCTTACCATACACAAAGAGTGAATCATCCAACTCTTCTTTTTCAAGAGGAGTATAGTCATCACTCAATGGTGGTGGTACTCCCTTAAAGTCACCAGTCTTAACAAACCTATTATATAAAGGCTTATCAGTATAGTCCTCTTCTTTATTCTTAAATATAGCCTTATTCTCATCTTCCTCATATCCTAAGCCACATTTTTTATTTGACTTAATTTGAGAATCCCAACACTTAAAAATGTTATTATTTGAATTGTTCCACTGATCTACCCTTTTTCTCAACTCATCCCTTTCCTTCTGAATTTTAAGCCCCAATTGTCTATACCTTTTAAGCTTTTCATCTTGTTCATATATTTTATTAGCTTGAAAGTATAGTTTTTCATTTAAAGCAGCATGTTGGTTTTGAAGGGTGACCTTTTGTGCCTCTAATGTTTTTATAGCATTTTTATGTGCTAACAGATTTACTTCTAGGTCACCTATTTGTTCTAACTGCTCATCATACAAAGCCTTAACATGATTATATGAGTCAGTGCATAATTTAGAGCATAATGATACCTCATTACCAATGGCCATGAGAGCATGATCAGACTCCTCATTCACTCTTGGATGCTCACCCCAGTTGACTCCTCCAGCTTCCATTGTCAGCAGGCTCATCTGATTCTTTTCTATCTTCCCATCATCATCTCTTTTCCCATCAGCAGGCTTCTTCTCTGGACAATCTCTTGAAAAATGTCCATGCTTGTGACAGTTGTAGCATTCAACTGTCCTCTTTGTGTATCCCACTGGTGATTTGTTGTTGAAGTTGATGGTCCTCCCATACTGCTTCTGAAATCGTTTGACCCTTAAAGCAACCATGGCAATGTGCCATTTTATGTCCATCTCCTCAACTTCAGCATCATTAATCTGTTCTAAGTCTTCACTAATAAAGCTTTCATCTTCCGTTTGGTTGGCAAAGAAAGAATGTATCACCTCATCAGTAAAACTTGAAGCAGACCTTTCACTTGAAGGAGTTTCATAGATACCAGACCTAACACTACCAGGTTTAACCTTGTAAGTACTGCTTTTGTTTTGTGACACAAAAGCAACATTTGATGAACTGGTTGAAGCCTGAGTGTTGTTACTGATGTCCCTTTCAAACATCCTGAGATTATTGTATAGGTCATCAGGTGTCATTGAATCTACTTCCTCCTTTATCCTCATCGCCACAAATACATTGCCCCATTCTGATGGTAAAGATCTAAGGAACTTGTGGTTTGCATCCTCATTTGAAACTGCTGCACCATGAACTTCCAGTTGTGTTAACAGATGTTGAAATCTGTCATAGCCCTTCTCCAAACCTTCAGTCTTTGAAACACTGAATGTCTCAAATTGCTGTTTAAGAATAGCCTTTTGCATCTTTTTGGAGTTTGCATTGCCTCCAAATCGTTTCTTGATAGCCTCCTACATCTCCTTTGCATCAAGGATGCCATGAAACATTTGTAGATGCTCCTTAGGAATAGCCATAAGAAGCAAGGTTCTGGCCTTCTTTTCCTTCTCCACAGCCCTAATCTCCTCAGCAGATACTGGTGGCATTATTCTTATCTGCCCATCATTCCCTTGTGAAATTCTTTTCTTAGAATTTCCCTTTTGAATAACCTTCCATACATCACTATCAATGTACTCCAGATAATGTTCCATTTCCATGGCCCATATATCATACTCTTCTCTTTTCAGTAATGGAAGTTTTATGTTTGAGATTGTGGTTGTGGAAGGGATGGGTTGTTGTTGTGTTTGGGAGTTACTGGTTTTAGTTTTTCCTTCATCTTCATGGTTTGATTTCTCATCCTCACTGTTATGGATTGAGAAAGTTTCAGTGTTAACAAGCTTATCGAATTCAGACATTGTGAAGGGTGATTTGAGTGAGAATTAGGTTTTTGAGATTAAGTGTTCTTTGAATTCAGAGTCTCTCTCCTTGCTCTGATACCACTTGTTGGTCCACGAATTGTATGTGGATCTCTAAGTAGTCTTGAATACCTAGTAGATGGTTGGGATAAATCCAAACCAATCTAAGTGAGAAACCCTAGACGATTGTTGATGTTAATGCGGAATCTTAACAAGAACAATGAAGAACACACACAGAGATATCACTAACTTCGTATATTGATTTTAATCACAATAGTGAACTCGTACAACTCACACATGAAACTAACAATCCTTAGGGATCCTTTGATAACACAAGGAAACCTTAATACTAACCGACTAAGAAGATATTCACAAATCTTCTATAAAGATACTTACACGTTTTGTATCTTTTCCTAACTTATCTCTAACAGACTTTCCTAACTTCACGACCAGACTTAACATTATAAGTCAACCAGACTTAACTTTGCATTACCAGACCTAATTACAAAGACAGACCTAACTCTGACATACTACCAGACCTAAGTTGTCTTCTCTTGAATCGTATCATAATTCCCAACAAAGGACACCATCAATCCCTGCATTAAAACACTAATCATGTCATAACTCCAAGCATCTATATAAGGTAAACTTAAATTGAAACATGGTAATGATTTCAATATGCCCCCTCAGTTTAAGTTTTAAATAGATCTAGCATGCACATTCTGTTGAGTAAAAATTCATGTTGCTCAGCAGTTAGCCCTTTGGTGAGAATGTCAGCTATTTGTTTTTCAGATTCAATCTTTAGAGGTTTTAACACCCCTTCTAGAATTTTGTCCCGTATAAAATGCAAGTCAATCTCAAAATGTTTGGTCCTGTCATGAAAGACAGGGTTAGCTGCTATTTGAATAGCAGCCTTGTTATCACAGAAAACATTGATAGGTTTTTGGTTTCTATTTTCAAGTATCTTAGGAGATTGATCAGCCACATTAATTCACATGTAATAGATGCTAAGGCCCTGTATTTCGCTTCAGCAGATGACCTAGCCACAACAGCCTATTTTTTACTTTTCCAGGATACAAGAGAGTTTCCCATAAAGATAGAGAACCCCGTCACAGATCTCCTGGTAGCTTTGCATTTTGCCCAGTCAGAATCAACATAGGCTTTTAGGTTCAGATTTGCCCCCTTAGTTATATGAATTCCCTTTCCTGGTGCTCCTTTGAGGTACTTAAGTATCCTGAAGGCCAGTTTTTGATGTGATTGTAATGGGGAGTGCATGAATTGACTTAGGCAGTGAACAGAGTATGAGATGTCTGGCCTAGTGTGTGTTAGGTAAATTAGTTTCCCAAGAAGTTTTTGGTACTCTGTTATATTGCTTAGAATTTTGTCTTTTTTGTGTAATGGTTTGTCTGTAACCACCAGTTTTGACTCAATTGGAGTCTTGTATGGTTTGCAGGCAAGAAGACCATATTCTGCAAGAAGTTCCATGCAATATTTTCTTTGGGATAGGCACACACCTTGATCAGTTTTCAAGACCTCAATGCCAAGAAAGTATTTTAGTTCACCTAAGTCCTTTATTTGAAATTTAGTTTGTAAAAAATGTTTGCAGGATGTTACCTCTTTTAGATTATTTCCTATTATCACAATGTCGTCAACATACACAAGTAAAGCAACAAACACATTTCCTTCGGATTTGATGAATAGGGAATAGTCGCTTTTGCTTTGTTTAAAACCTTTTTCAAGTAAGACAGTGCGCAACATTTCATTCCATTGTCTTGGTGATTGTTTAAGACCATACAAAGATTTAATGAGTTTGCATACTCTGTTATCATTAACAGAGAAGTAGCCAGGAGGTAATGTCATATAGATTTCCTCATTTAAGTTTCCATAAAGGAAGGCGTTATTTACATCCAATTGGAAGAGAGGTCAATTGTTGTTGATAGCCATATTAATAAGACATCTCACAGTGGTTATTTTAACAACCGGGGAGAATGTCTCATCAAAGTCAATTCCTTCATTTTGATTGTATCCTTTGGCCACAAGCCTTGCTTTGTATCTATCTATTTCACCATTCGATTTGTATTTTATTTTGAAAACCCATTTGCATCCTATTGGTTTCCTTCGTGGAGGTAAGTTAGTTATTTCAAAGGCATTATTTTTATGCAAGGCCTCCATTTCGCTATTCATTGCTGCAATCCAATCTTTATTGGTGCAAGCTTCATTGAAGGTATTAGGTTCAATGGTTTTATTCAGATTCACAGAGAAGCAATAGTTGCTTTGGCTCAGTTTTGAATAGTTCACAGATTTTTGAATTCCATATTTGACATTTTTGTCAAGGACATAGTCTGAGAGTTTTTTAGGTAGATTGGATTGTCTCCCAAACATCCTTAGTGGAGTTGGTTCACTTGTGATGTTTTGTATGTTAAAGTTTCCCTCAGAAGTGGAAGGTGGTTCCACTATATTGTCTTTATGGGATGTGGGAATACTTTCTTCATTGGTTGCTCCAGATGGGTTCCCTAGTGATTCATCATCACTGGCATCCCTTTCTGTGCCTTCCATAGAAGATAACTCATCAACACTATCCTCTGACTCAGCCTCTGCATCATCATTGGGCTGTGTTGAGGTAAGGTTTGAGTAAAAATAAGGGGTATCAAATAGATTTAAGTGATTTGTTTCTAAATTGGTGTTGTCAACTGACACAGTTTTGATCATTTTCAAAGGAAAGATATTTTCATAGAATTTAACATCTCTTCAGTAAAACAAATTTTTGTTTTCCAAACTTTAAACTTTATACCCCTTTATTGAGTTTGAGTATCCAATGAGAACACATTTTTCAGATCTGTATGAAAGTTTATCTTGTTGATTTAAAATTGTGGCAAAGCAGAGGCAACCAAAGGTTCTTAAGTGATTTATGTTTGGCTCTTCGCCAAACACCAACTCATAAGGTGTTTTACCACCTAGTACGGAGGAGGGAAGTCTGTTGATGAGATATGTGGCAGTGAGCACACATTCGGTCCATAAAGTGAGCGGAATCCCCCCTGAAACAAAAGAGACCTAGCAACATTTAGAAGGTGTCTATGTTTCCTCTCAGCAATCCCATTTTGTTGGGGAGTGTATGTACATGTTGTTTGATGGATTATACCATTCTCTTTACAAAAATGGTCAAAGTTATGATTAACGAATTCAGTTCCATTGTCACTCCTAAAAACTTTGACACTTTTGTTAATTTGAGTTTTTATGAGATTATAGAAAAAGACAATGTTGGAGTAAACTTCGCTTTTGTGTTTTAGAAGATATATCCAAACAGCTCTTGAGTAGTCATCCACAATTGTTAAGAAGTATTTGTACCTTTCTCTGCTTGTGACCTTGTAAGGACCCCAAACGTTGAGGTGAACAATTTCTCCAACATTTGTGGTTGAATGGTCACTAATAGGAAAAGGTTCCCTTGTTTGTTTAGCCTGATGGCATATATCACAAGGGGCAGTGGTACCTTCACCTCTAATATCAATTTTGTGTTTTAAAGCCTTTAAAGCTTGGTCAGAAGGATGACCAAGTCTGTTATGCCAAAGAGTATTAGAGTGACTAATGGTATGATTGCATTTTACGTAATTTGTCTGGTTTTTAAAATCAAGGAAGTACAAACCTCCTTGTTGACTACCAGTCCCCAGAGTTCTCTTCAAGTGTAAGTCCTGTATGTAACATTTGGATTCATCAAATCCTATGAACAATTTACTATCCCGTGCAAGTTTGTGGACTGATAGGAGATTTACAGAGTACTCTGGAACATACAACACATCATAAAGAGTGATGGTATCACTTACTTTCAAGTTTCCTACTTTTTTAATAAAAGTAGTGGTACCATTAGGATGATCTATTTGAAGATTTAAGTCAGAAATATCAACAATATTTTCAAGGTTATCAAGGGATGTAACCATGTGTTGATTTGCTCCAGAGTCAATGATCTATCCCTTATCAGTTTTGTATATTTTGAAAAAAGTTTTAGAATTGGAGCAGAAGATAGTACCTGCCATATTGGTTTGAGCATTTTTGGCTGGTTTTGAGTTGAGTAAATTGAGCAGCTGTTGCATTTGCTCAACAGTGAATTGAGTGTTAGCAGAAGTAGGAACTTCGGAAGATGAATCAATGCTGTTGTTGCTATTGAAATTATGAGTTTTTTTTGTTATTATTGTTTGCCCATTTTTTCTTGATGTGATCAGGGTATCCAACAATTTTGTAGCATTTTTCAATTGAGTGGCCAGGAAGACCACAATTAGGATTTGTGCAAACAACATTGGAGTTTTTATTTATTTGATTCTTCTTGTTATAGTTATTGTTGTTTGGTCCTCTTGCAGCAAAGGCTGACACTTGAGGTTTATTTCCAGGGGAAGAGGAGGAGCCTCTATGAGATTCTTCCTTGGAGATGACAAAAGAAAGCAGTTTTCAAGTCCGGGATTGGGTCCCTACTCAACAAACTGCTTCTTATGGGCTGATAGACATCATCAAGGCCCATAAGGAATTGCATTAGTTTTATAAGATCTGAATGAGTTTTAAAAGCCTTTTGCGCATCACATGAGCAGGCTGGAAGTTTGGTCATGGAGTCAAATTGTCTCCACAAACCATTTAAGGTGTGATAATAATCTGAGACAGGAGTCCCATTTTGTTTGAGAGAATTTATTTGGTGATGAAGGTTGAAAGTTTCAATTCCATTCAGTTTATCATATGTTTCTTGTAGTTCGACCCAGACATCATGGGGACTAGTTGAAAAACACTAACCAAGATAGAGATCTTGGTAGATGGATCCAAGGATCTAGGAAAGGACGACATAATTGCTTAAGTCCCACTGAATAGCCAAAGATTTTTCATCTAGTTTTTAGCATTTACCATTTATAAAGCCAAGCTTCTTTTTTGTAGATAGAGCAAGTGTCATAGCACAACTCCAGTGTTGGTAATTTTCAGTTCCTTTTAGCTTTATGTTTATAAAATTTGTAATGCTAGAATCATTAGGATGCAAATAAAGTTCACCACCATATATTAGCTTACTAGCTTCACTGGTATTGGAGCAGCCATTGGAGACACCACCACCACCACCTGGTGGGGTGGTATCATCATCTCCAGGCATGAACACAGTCTCAAGAGATTAGACTGATAAATTTTGTTTGATTTTATTTATTTATTTATTTATTTATTTTATATATATTTTATTTATTTTTTATTTTTTGGTATTTTTTTTAATTTACTTTTTATGATGAAGCAAAAAAAAAAGAAAAAAAAAGGAAATATTAAAGAGAAACGCGTATGCAGAGTAAGCAAACAAGAACAAGTAATAGTCAGTGATAAGGAGAAAAAAGAACAAACGATAAAGGTTGATGTGTCGTCTAGAGTGCAAGTTTTAAATTTTTAAACACGATCTACCAATGACTCAAACGAAACACATACGAGCAAGTATACTCGTCCGTGTGTAGCAAGAGGTGATATGGTAAGCCGAGGTCGTTCACAAGGATTTGTTTAGTTTTTATGTAACGTGAGTTTGATTATAACAAAGACTTAGTAATGATTCTAAAGCAAGCAAATAATGATGATGATGTAAATTCAATATATTAAAAACTACACTTGCCTAGATTAGTTTACACAATTCCCTTGATATGATTATGACAATGGTTCAAATTGATTATGATCAATAAATTAGATGGTGCTCTAATTTGATTAGTTGGTGTACTAATCCTCTTGTTTTCAACACTTTCAATCCTCGTCAAGATTTTAAGATGACAAAAACAATATTAAGTTTTGATCAAACAAGACTAACACAATTCAATCACTTGATTCGCTATCGTTTCACAAGTAATTGACAACTACACTTTTAGTTTTCTAAGTTTAACTGATTCGCAAAAATCAATATATATTTTCTCCAAGGATTTACAAAGGAAATTATGCAAACCCGGGTCATTTTCCCCAACGAAGGATTGAATGGAATTTGTGATTTTGGATCGTGAATCGTGTCGTGAATAGTGAAAATAAAGAGATTTTTGGAATTTAAGCTACAAATATGAAATTTAAACTAAAAACAATTTAATAAGCAAGGAAAACGTTTATCTAAAGCACACGTAGTTAAAAACGCAAAGAAAAGTTAAAAAACACGAATTCCCGGGCTAAACCCGAGCCTAAAAGGTGAAATCTAAGAAATATTAACTCTACGGGTACAAATCTATTTTTCCTAAGTTCTAATTAATAAAATAAAATTTTGAAAAAAAAGAATTATATTTTTCTGATTAATATTTAATTTTCTATGAATTAAAAACTAAATTTAAAAGAAAAATGAATTAAAAATACTAAATGGAACTGGAAAAATTACAGAAAACTACTTGATGATAATCTAATCCTAGGAAAAATAAAATTGGGTCCACTGCTTATTCAGATAAGCAGTTATTAAGCTAAAACTAGGAATAAGCCAAATAGAAAAAAGAAGGGTTAAGAATTAAATTGTGCAAATCATACCCAGGAAAGACCCAAGGGCAGATGGTGTTGGTGTTGTGTTGTGAGGCTTTGGTGAGCTGAGGTTCAGGGTTCGAATCCCTGGACTCAGTTTTTGCTAAACTATTATTTTTTATTTTTTTATTTTTAAAACTTATAAATAAGCTAACAAATAACAACTTTTGTGAAAAGATTATTTTTAAAACTCACTAAATAAGCTAGAAATAAGTTGAGGTTCAAACAGTTCAGTGAGCTTTTAAAGAGGAAATAAGCTAAGGGCATTAAGCTAGGGACTGATAAGCTACAATTAAACTATATGGGAACTGAAATAAGCTAAGTTAGGCTAAAAATGATCTAAATCAAACAATGAACTCAGAATAAGCAACAATTAAGCACTGATATTAACTAAAATAGGCTAAGGGTCTGCTGAGTATGCAGTTGCACATGGGAGGAATGGGCTTTTTCAAGCTACTAAAAAGCACTAATAAGATATTCTAAAAAAATCATAAAAATGGGTAATAACTAGACTAGCAACCCATCATTATCTGTGCCAAATTTCAGCTTATTCTAACTTAATATGAACAAATGAAAAAATGAAAAACCACAGCAGATCTGCATAAAATAGTATTGGTAAAAACAGCCCACTGAAGTGATTTTTAAGCTACTGAAAAGCTATTAAAAAGCTAATATAAAAAATCTGAAAAATATGTAATAAGTAGATAAGCTACCCAAGAGTGATTGTACCAAATTTGAGCTTAATTGGGCTTATAATGAAGAAATGAAAAATGAAAAACATAGGCTGAATTGGGCACTAATTATGAAAAAAAAAATGCAGAATTTGCAGTTGAGAAAAAGCTGTTAATAAGCTAATCTAAAAATTATAAAAAATATGCAAAAAGTGTACTAGCAACCCAAGATTATCAGTACCAAGTTTGAGCTTTAAAGGGCTTATAATGAAGAAATGAAAAATGAAAAACATAGGCTGAAATTGGACAAAATCAAAAATTGCAGTCTGCTTAAACTTATTGTGGATTGTTTAAGCAAATAAACTGAACCAACGCTTAAGGGGACTTTACCACTACTGAATATAGACTAAATGGACACAAAGAAAACTAAGATTTGACATCAAATCAGCTTATAGCTGTAATAAGCTAATTTGATCAAGTTATACCCTATAAATTCACTAATTAATTCAAAACCTACAAATCTTAAGGAACAGGCCAAGTACTCCTATTAACAACTTAATTAAGCTAAATCAATCAAGATCAAACCTAGATTAAGTGCACATGAACAGTACTATAGCTCTTTTGACCCGTTTTGGCTGTTAAGCCAAACACCCCTTAATAAGCTACTTTTGAGATTTAAAACTAAAGCAGGCCTATCTAAGCTGAGATACTGAATGCAGATCATTAACTAACTACAGTGAGCCCCTAATGAACAACTTTAAAACTCCAAATAAGCACTTGATAAGCTAGATGCTATGTTGACTGTTTTGAGCTTTTTGAGCTAATTAAGGCCGAAACTAACTTAAGCAATAACCACCTATCTAATTAACCTCAAATAACAATCATTAGATCAATTAAGTACAGAAAAAGCAAATAAGCTCTAAAATAAGCTGATGAACAATAATCGTTGACTTTCGTTGACCATTTGACATTAACACTTAATAAATAAAAGGGAAACTTACAAAAAGCTAAAAAGATCTTGTATAGGCTGAATTCGACAGAACAGGGAGCTTTTGGAATTTAAACAACAACTGAGTTGAACTACTGAATTAAATTAAGCTTGAATTAAGAATAAAGTAGTACAATGCTTCTGAAATTAAATTAAGACTGAGATTAAAATTACAATAGACTGAAATTAAGCTAAAACCTAAGCTTATCTAAATTCAACTTTTAAAAACTAAATTACACTACTCCTACTCGAACTAAAATTCTAACTAACTTCTTCTGTGTGAGTGAGGAGGTAATATATATCATCCAAAAGCTTCTCTCTTCCTTCTCGAACTCATCCCAGCCATTGGAATGGTTCCAATTAATCTCAATCGTCCAATTCCATTTTGACGGGAAAATGGGGACATGGGTTTAATAGGCTTTTCAGAGCACGTGGGAATTCAGGATAGCATGTGAGGAGGAGGGTTGGAGTGTAGCAGAGAAAAAGAGTGGCTGGGGGGGACATGGAGCAGGAAACAAGGGTGAGTGGGTGGATTTGGTTTAGCGGGAAATGGGAAAGGAAGATGGTGGGTTTGACTGGGATTAGCTAAAATAAAAAAAAGGGGGTTGGGTTATTTCTTTATTGGTTGGGCCAGGGATGTGTTGGGCTGGGTTTTTAGATTAAGGATTGGGTTTGTTATTTGGTTTAGTTAAAAGGTTAAAGGGTAAAAAGGTTAAGGTTAGGATTAGAATTGGAATTAGATTTAACTTTGGGGACCAATTTTGCCAAGTCTGAAAACTCAGGGACCATTTGTGCCTATTCTGAAAAATATATCCAAGGACCATTTTTGACATTTTGATACACCGAGGGTTGACATTGACTTTTCTTTTCTTCTTTAAATGCTCAAATGGTGTCGAGTCGATCCGACAATGTCTGTTTTTGCTCTTTTTCCCATCCAAGCTCGGTTTTGTCCGTTTTTGCCCTGTTTTCAATCCTTTTATACTTGAAATACATAAAAACACAAACCAAGGATATCTGCAGTATAAATTGGTATATTTGGCCGTTTTTAGCATTTTTTTTATGTATAATATGGGCATAAAATGATGAGTAAATAGGCACTCATCATTAACCAAGTTACATATGAAATGGTCAATACATAAGGTAACACCTTCATAGACAAAGGTTTACAATTGATTAAATAACAATGTCTCTATCGACCTATTACATCATTAATAATCAACCAAACTTGATAACTCTTTTGTTTATGAAAACTTTGAAAGCACAATTCGATCTTAGTATTAGTTTTTCATTGAATTAGAACCATAGAGTCATAATCAGTCAACATTCATGTAACAAACATCATCTAGGAAAGTGCACAAGGCACTTAGCCGCTCATGGCAAACAAAGAAATAACCACAGAAAATTTATCACTTGAAAACATGATTAAGAAGTCTTACAAAAGTTGTAATGATGATTACAAGAGTTAGGAATAATTATGAGATGATCAACAATGATTCCTTTGATGATTATGATGATGAATAATGAATGTAAGCTAACTTCTTCCTGCGTTTTTTTCCTTGTAGCCTTCTTGAGAGATTAAATTGATTATGAGATTAGTTGAAATGTATGTGATGTGTGTTGTCTCTAACCAAGCATACTTATTAATAGAATGACTCCCCTTGGTTACCAAGCAAGTTTCTTGGGCACTAAGTGTCATTAAAAATCTAGAATTGAAGTAAATGTGGTGTAATGATCATCCATATGAAGGGTTAGTTCATTAAAGATAGTCATTAAGTGTACCAGGAGTTGCAGCAACCCAAGGTTGAAGTCTCAACCTGAGGTTCAGATTCCAGCCCAAGGTTTGGAGTAAGGCTGTGTAACACCCCCAAAATCTGGTTTAGCGGAAGCATACATGTTTGGGTGCTACTAAATTGGTATCACAACACAAAGTATAAAGAATTGTTTTACCTCAATTATTTAAATAGATTTCATATTCAAAAGAGAATTGTTTACAACATTTCAAAAATTGGTGCGGAAATATAAGCCCATAAAAGATTTCATGTGGTCCCAATTATATCAGAGTCTTCTATGACCATGCCATGCCCTGCCGAAAGCCTTCACCACTAGATTATCGCCTTAACCTGAAAATACATGCTAAAAGTGTCAACACGAGGTTGGTGAGTTCATAGGTTTAAATATTCGTGAATGTGGAATGCCAGTTTATAATATTCAGTTAAGCGGTACGCTCGTAATGACCAGTACACCTGGTAGTGTGACCGTTACGCCCGGTAATGTGACCGTTACGCCCGGTATGTGACCGTTACACCCGGTCCTGTTATATGTGTTCGTCCAGTACCCCTGGTCAATGTGTGTGTTATGTGTACATATAATGCATTCGAGTGAACATTCAAGTATTTCAGCCAAACAGTCAAATATGGAGTAAATAGTTCGCATTTTCCAAATAAACAGTCATAGAGTTTAATTAAAAACGAGCATGTATTCTCCCCCAAAACAGTTGTAAAACAAGTAAAGGTAGGGGCCATGAACTCACCTTGGTAAATAGCAGTCAGATCACAAAATAGTTCAGACAGTGTTCAGCACCGACACGCGACCAAGATTAGTAAAGTTTGTTTTAGTTCACAGTTCAAGTTCAAGGATTTCAATTATTTCAAAAGCTTATGTTGGTGTTGCTGGTGTGGTAGCATTTAAGTGAAAACCAAGTTTGTAACGTTAGTAGTTGTTGGCTCAACGGAGTGTATGATCGTACCAAAGAATAGGAATAATGACTCTTTGAATTAACAATGATTGAAAAGATACGCACGAAGGATAACGACTATGGAATGTCAATGTGATCGATATGTAGGATGGTTGGCGTTTAACGGAGAGTACGGGTGTATATATGTATTTTCATACATATATACGTGTGGTTTGTGGAAAATAAATGAAGTTAAAAAGGTTTTCGCTAATAAATGAGGTGTTATAAATTGTGTTTGCGAGTAAATGTGGTTCTAATAAATTTGAAGTTTAAAAGAAAAATAATCGTTCTCGTTTACTTAACTTATGAAAGTTTTGACATAACCGTTTTCAAATAGTAAGTTATAAAAATCATTTAACTAGTTTAAGATTCTCATTTTAATTGTATATAATTAAGTGTCAATATTAAAATTTATGTCATTCTGTGTAAATATGTCCATGTCGTATGTATATATATTTTTATAACACGTTTAATAATTAAGTGTAATGTCCCATTTTAAAAATGTACGTCGAGAGTAATAGTTTTATTTGCAAAATTATATACCAACAATCAAATTTTCAATATTGCGATATTTAGTTATTGTCAGATTTCATTATATGTTGGCGTCTCGGGTTTAATAATCACAAGCTTATAAAAAAAGTGTCAAGAGTTATATGAACACGAGTCGAGGAGGGGGGATGGGCTGCGGCCCATTCAAAATAGTGAAACAGGCCCCCAACAGTTGGGCTTTTATTTTTACATGAGTCACATGGGCTTCGGCCCAATGTGGTCACTCGTGGGTTGTGGCTTTGTAATGCCAAGAGAAGAGAACACAAGGGGACTATTGATGGGCTTTGGCCCATCTATTAATTCGACTAGTGACAAAGTAATGGAACAAAGTTCCAGCGCTTAACTTGTAACACAAATGAGTTTTTTTTTTTTTTTTTTTTTTTTTTTTTTTCAGTAGACTCTAAGAAAATATTTTGGGGCTTATTAGCATGCTTATGTTGCCCACAACAGTATACTAAAAGAGAATTTTTGAAGCTTAGGGACATACACATATGTCCTACTGCCTTGAGTTTGAAACAGCTTTTCAGCGATTAACGAGGCTCGAAACAAGGTTTTGACCAATGACTTGAGTCACTAGAGTAAGCGAGACTTGGTCTCGAGTTCATTGTGGGGCTTAAACACCCAAAAATGATGTTGAAAATGGACTAGAGAGGTCGGCTCACCAAGTGTTAACCAACACTTTTGGAGCTAGTTCTCGGCCGGAACTTTAGTCCTAGGCCATGACATAGCATTTCCAACCTAGACCACTAACCAATGGTCGATTTAACTTTGGACTTAAGAATACAACATGGATAAGTCTTTGGAGCTCATTCAAGGTGTTTGAACGGCTTTGATAAGTCTCGAGTCGAGTACCACTCGACTCGAATTCAACACCATCACAAACACTATTATAAACATAAGTACTATAACAGTAAGGACCAAGATCTAGGACTTCCCTATTTGATTACAACCTCATTTCAAGGGTCGACATTTTCACAAACGCCTCGCGGCCATAACTTTAAGACCAAGGATTTGACTAGTAAAATTTCTTAACCAAAAATCCATCTCATTCGAGTTATACAATTAACCACAGCAACAAAATTTTTAAGACCAAACTTGGCTAATCTAGTTTTTGACCACAAACACAACCATTCGAGCAATAAAGTTTTCACAGTAGTAAGTTGGGTCGATTCACCCATTTTCAGGTCCAACACTAACTTAGCAACCTAGACATCACTTATCCTAACGAACTAACTGGATGAATTAAATCGACATGGATTATACAATTAGCACAATATCAATATTTTTGAGCCGACACTAGATTTTTCATGACATTATCAGTTTTAGAAGAAAAAAAAATCTGTTTTTACCACACCAACACCAACAATGATTCGACCCATATACTTGACAACAACAGAAAAATATCATAACATTTATAATCCATTCGTCAGGAACAAAACTACACATTTCCTACATCAATCGAAAACCAAAAGAAAGAATACAAGAATAAGGATTAACCTTACAAAAGAATAGATGATGATTCGGTTCTAGAGGAATAGATGAGAGCTCCAACCCGGTTCCAAGCAAGTCACACCCTTCTCTTCCTAATCACCCTCAACTAAGATAAGATTTGGTGAGTTTGAATTTGCTTGTGTGATTGCTTCTCCTGGAACCAAGTTTATTAAGGGAAAATCTTAGGTAAATCTTGACCCACTTTCGGTATAGGGAAGTGGGGTTTAACCATTTTTGAGCTAGCTTCTCTTGGTATTGGTATAGATTCGATCTCCAGTACCAAGTTTGGGTCTCGATGTGGCTTTGGGAAGCAAGAAAACCTACTGTTGATGGTGATAAGAGGTGGGATTGTGGCAGGGAATCTCCCTTGCGTGTGGTAAAGTGAGGTTGGGAAAATGGAATAGCAGAGATATTTGAAATGTGCTGCCTTTAATCCGGTTATTGCCATAGTTTATTTGGAGAATGGTGTTGAATATTATTGAAGAAGATGAAAAGGAGAAAAAGATGGGATCTGATATCCTGAGTTATCACGTGTGGGATAAGGATGGGGTGGGTTTTATTTTATTTTTGATATTTAAGATTTTAGTGTATTAAGTGTACCTCGTGTCCCGTTTAATCAAAGTTTGTTCGCGACAATGCGCCTTCACATAAACGTGAAAAATACAATTCCGGAGCCGTTTTCCCGATAAAATGTAAAATATTTTTTTTTTCGACTCATAAAAATAAATTTAAAAAAAAAATATCCAACCTTTACTAATGTGGTGTCGGTACGCGTATGGTGTCGGTTTTTCAGAAAAACAAGATAACCTCTCGTTTTTGATTTGTTATTGTGTGAAATTGTCGGGAAGTGATAAATTTACTTTACTGATAAGTTAAATAATTTGGGTGAGTTGTTGTACGCTACTGCGTGCGGGTTTGCTTCCCGAAATAAATACGTAAGCATATAATTGTTTAGTTTAACAGTTTGTTAATAATAAATAGACATTTATTATTAAAATATTAGTGGAAAAGTACCGGTTGTCACATCCTTCCCGCCTTAGAAGGAAAACCGTCCTCGGTTTTCACTTAGAGTTACCCTGATAGATTTGAGAAAAATTGTGGTCATTTACGCCTGATTTTGTTTTCACGTTCCCATATGAATTAGAGACCTTTTCGAAAATTTATTGAACTTTGACAGTTGGATGTGAATTGTTCGCTCTGGAGTACAAGGTTCTTGAGGTGACTATTCCCATCATAGCATGATCTTTCCTGAATTAAACATAGGTGATCAGGCTATGTTTAATTGAGGATTGATGATGCCATGTTCGGTTTAGTCAAGGTAGCACTGAGTTTGAAACAGTATTGGCCATTCTGTTAGTAATCAAAATAGTTTATAAGAGAGCACGACCGTATACAAGTTTATAGCATAATATCTTGCAGGAAAATTTTCAAATATGGTTTGCACGACAGCGAGCGTAACCGAGAGAAGTCAACATAACGCCTTGACACAAAAGTTCGGGAATTCATTAGATAAATATGCATACAATGCAATGAAAGGAAAAGGAAAAGAATCCTTATGAAGGTACAAGTACTTGAGGAAATACAATCCAAGAAGGACTAGACTTAGGTCTTTTTATGCAAAGCAGGGAACTCTTTCTCTTTAAGCATTGTTATCACCCGTGTTGTTGTTGAGGTCCTGGCGAGCTTCTCTTCCTTCTATCGCGTATACGTTCCCACGAGTTCCTCCTCTATTCTGATTCCTTAGCTCTGGGCATTCACTCCTGAAGTGCCCTATCACTCCACACTCATAGCAGGTTATTGTAACGTTCGGGTCCATCACGAGAGTAGGAGCCTTGCAATCTTTGGCTTTGTGCCCGATCTTTTGGCAGTTCCCACACTGAGTGGGGCAAGGTCCATTGTGGTGAAATAGACACTTGTTGCATTTGGGTAAAGTTCTAGCATAGCCTTTCTTCTCTCCCGACCTAGCAGCATAGACCTTGGCGGCCTCTTGTCGCTTGTTCGGTTGTTGTTGTTGTTGTCCCTGGAGTGATCATCCCATTTTCGTTTGTTATCCACCACCTTCTCAGTGGCGTCTTCAATTACTTGGTCCATTAGCCTGTTGGCCACTTCCATGGTCTCATGGAGATCAGCAGCCTTGAAGGTGGTGACGTTACCCTTGATGGATGGGGGTAACCCTCCAATGTATCTCTCTAGTAGGCGGGTCTCAGTTTGGACCATGTCGGGACAGAGTAAAGCAAGCTCCTGAAAACGCTGATTATATATAGCCATATTGGTACCTTGTACCTTGAGATTCCAGAATTCAACCTCAACTTCTTCACCTTATTGCGAGGGCAATATTTCTTAAGAACCATCTGTTTGAAGCTTTCCCACGACATTGCATATGCAGTGTCGTAACCAGCTGACTTCGAGTAATTGTTCCACCAGGTTAAAGCTGCATCTTGAAGGGTAAACGATGCATACTTAACCTATGTCCTCTTCCGAGCAACCACTAATTCGGAATACTGTCTCCAATTTTTCAATCCATCGAACCAGAACAACTGCCCCTTTAGTACCACCAAAACCTCAAGTCATTATCTTCCGGAAATTTGATAAGTACAACCTCGAGCGTTGTTGTTTGTGGGTCTAGAATTCCCAGCATCAATTGTCGAGTTGTTTGCATTTGCTGCGGCCAATGCTGCTGCTACACGGTCATTAACCAACTGATCTAGCATGGCTTGATTCACAATAAGTGGGTTTGCTCCATTCCCAGCAGGTCGACCACGTGCGGTCCTGGTTGTTCTTCTTGTAGGAGCCATTTATCTATATCGTAAAAGATGACAACGAATGAGGTTTCAAATGAAGAGAACTGTATCACACGGGGGTACAACCATCACAAGTAAAATACGCGGAAAAATCAACAAGAAAGAAGAGGCACAATTGAATAGACAATACACTTGTCATAGATTAATAGTCATCACGTAGTTGCGGAGACTAGGTCTTGCTTCCCAATCGACATGTCCTTTCTGAATAATGAAGGAAGAGTGAGACCTAATAGTGATGCGTCCTACAAGTAAATGTCTCTAGAAAACATGTTTTAAGGCGATAGGTTGCGGTCATGACCAATGGATTTGATGGATTTCTTGATGTCGGTAAATTAGTTGTTTCAAAAGAATTGAGCAGCGTTCGAACTCGGAGTCGGGTAGTGAAATTGTGTCGGGGAAGGTAAGTTGTGACAAACGCGGTATGCATATATAAGTATGTAGAAAATACTTTTGGTATATAGTTTAAGTTATGTATGATATAAATCATTAAACGGCAAGGCATAGCATATAGTTGTGTAAGTAAAACAGTAGTTAATGCAACTGGCTTGGCAGACAGGCATGTGGCGGTCATAGGGTTTTGTTTTTGTAAAGTAGTTATAGTCTAGGTTTAAAAATACCCAGTTCTCTATAACCAAGGCTCTGATGCCAATCTGTAACACCCCCAAAATCTGGTTTAGCGGAAGCATACATGTTTGGGTGCTTACTAAATTGGTATCATAACACAAAGTATAAAGAATGGTTTTACCTCAATTATTTAAATAGATTTCATATTCAAAAGAGAATTGTTTACAACATTTCAAAAATTGGTGCGGAAATATAAGCCCATAAAAGATTTCATGTGGTCCCAATTATATCAGAGTCTTCTATGACCATGCCATGCCCTGCCGAAAGCCTTCACCACTAGATTATCGCCTTAACCTGAAAATACATGCTAAAAGTGTCAACACGAGGTTGGTGAGTTCATAGGTTTAAATATTCGTGAATGTGGAATGCCAGTTTATAATATTCAGTTAAGCGGTACGCTCGTAATGACCAGTACACCTGGTAGTGTGACCGTTATGCCCGGTAATGTGACCGTTACGCCCGATATGTGACCGTTACACCCGGTCATGTGACCATTACACCCGGTCATGTGACCGTTACACCCGGTCCTGTTATATGTGTTCGTCCAGTACCCCTGGTCAATGTGTGTGTTATGTGTACATATAATGCATTCGAGTGAACATTCAAGTATTTCAGCCAAACAGTCAAATATGGAGTAAATAGTTCGCATTTTCCAAATAAACAGTCATAGAGTTTAATTAAAAACGAGCATGTATTCTCCCCCAAAACAGTTGTAATACAAGTAAAGGTAGGGGCCATGAACTCACCTTGGTAAATAGCAGTCAGATCACAAAATAGTTCAGATAGTGTTCAGCACCGACACGCGACCTAGATTAGTAAAGTTTGTTTTAGTTCACAGTTCAAGTTCAAAGATTTCAATTATTTCAAAAGCTTATGTTGGTGTTGCTGGTGTGGTAGCATTTAAGTGAAAACCAAGTTTTTAACGTTAGTAGTTGTTGCCTCAACGGAGTGTACGATCGTACCAAAGAATAGGAATAATGACTCTTTGAATTAACAATGATTGAAAAGATACGCACGAAGGATAACGACTATGGAATGTCAATGTGATCGATATGTAGGATGGTTGGTGTTTAACGGAGAGTACGGGTGTATATATGTATTTTCATACATATATACGTGTGGTTTGTGGAAAATAAATGAAGTTAAAAGGTTTCGCTAATAAATGAGGTGTTATAAATTGTGTTTGCGAGTAAATGTGGTTCTAATAAATTTGACGTTTAAAAGAAAAATAATCGTTCTCATTTACTTAACTTATGAAAGTTTTGACATAACCGTTTTCAAATAGTAATAAAAATCATTTAGCTAGTTTAAGATTTCTCATTTTAATTGTATATAATTATGTGTCAATATTAAAATTTATGTCATTCCGTGTAAATATGTCCATGTCGTATTTATATATAGTTTTATAACACGTTTAATAATTAAGTGTAATGTCCCATTTTAAAAACGTACGTCGAGTGTAATAGTTTTATTCGCAAAATTATATACCAACAATCAAATTTTCAATATTGAGATATTTAGTTATTGTCAGATTTCATTATATGTTGGCGTCTCGGGTTTAATAATCACAAGCTTATAAAATAAGGTGTCAAGAGTTATATGAACACGAGTCGAGGAGGAGGGATGGGCTGCGGCCCATTCAAAATAGTGAAACAGGCCCCCAACAGTTGGGCTTTTATTTTTACATGAGTCACATGGGCTTCGGCCCAATGTGGTCACTCGTGGGTTGTGGCTTTGTAATGCCAAGAGAAGAGAACACAAGGGGACTATTGGATGGGCTTTGGCCCATCAATTAATTCGACTAGTGACAAAGTAATGGAACAAAGTTCCAGCGCTTAACTTGTAACACAAATGAGTTTTTTTTTTTTTCAGTAGACTCTAAGAAAATATTTTGGGGCTTAGGAGCATGCTTATGTTGCCCACATCAGTAGACTAAAAGAGAATTTTTGAAGCTTAAGGACATACACATATGTCCTACTGCCTCGAGTTTGAAACAGCTTTTCAGCGATTAACGAGGCTCGAAACAAGGTTTTGACCAATGACTTGAGTCACTAGAGTAAGCGAGACTTGGTCTCGAGTTCATTGTGGGGCTTAAACACCCAAAAATGATGTTGAAAATGGACTAGAGAGGTCGGCTCACCAAGTGTTAACCAACACTTTTGGAGCTAGTTCTCGGCCGAAACTTTAGTCCTAGGCCATGACATAGCATTTCCAACCTAGACCACTAACCAATGGTCGATTTAACTTTGGACTTAAGAATACAACATGGATAAGATCTTTGGAGCTCATTCAAGGTGTTTGAACGGCTTTGATAACTCTCGAGTCGAGTACCACTCGACTCGAATTCAACACCATCACAAACACTACTATAAACATGAGTACTATAACAGTAAGGACCAAGATCTAGGACTTCCCTATTTGTTTACAACCTCATTTCAAGGGTCGACATTTTCACAAACACCTCGCGGCCATAACTTCAAGACCAAGGATTTGACTAGTAAAATTTCTTAACCAAAAATCCATCTCATTCGAGTTATACAATTAACCACAACAACAAAATTTTTAAGACCAAACTTGGCTAATCTAGTTTTTGACCACAAACACAACCATTCGAGCAATAAGTTTTCACAGTAGTAAGTTGGGTCGATTCACCCATTTTCAGGTCCAACACTAACTTAGCAACCTAGACATCACTTATCCTAGCGAACTAACTGGATGAATTAAATCGACATGGATTATTCAATTAGCACAATATTAATATTTTTGAGCCGACACTAGATTTTTCATGACATTATCAGTTTTAGAAGAAAAAAAAATCTATTTTTACCACACACCAACACCAACAATGATTCGACCCTTATACTTGACAACAACAGAAAAATATCATAACATTTATAATCCATTCGTCAGGAACAAAACTACACATTTCCTACATCAATCGAAAACCAAAAGAAAGAATACAAGAATAAGTGTTAACCTTACAAAAGAATAGATGATGATTCGGTTCTAGAGGAATAGATGAGAGCTCCAACCCGGTTCCAAGCAAGTCACACCCTTCTCTTCCTAATCACCCTCAACTAAGATAAGCTTTGGTGAGTTTGAATTTGCTTGTGTGATTGCTTCTCCTGGAACCAAGTTTATTAAGGGAAAATCTTAGGTAAATCTTGACCCACTTTCGGTATAGGGAAGTGGGGTTTAACCATTTTTGAGCTAGCTTCTCTTGGTATTGGTATAGATTCGACCTCCAGTACCAAGTTTGGGTCTCAATGTGGCTTTGGGAAGCAAGAAAACCTACTGTTGATGGTGATAAGAGGTGGGATTGTGGCAGGGAATCTCCCTTGCGTGTGGTAAAGTGAGGTTGGGAAAATGGAATAGCAGAGATATTTGAAATGTGCTGCCTTTAATCCGGTTATTGCCATGGTTTATTTGGAGAATGGTGTTGAATATTATTGAAGAAGATGAAAAGGAGAAAAAGATGGGATCTGATATCCCTGAGTTATCACGTGTGGGATAAGGATTGGGTGGGTTTTATTTTATTTTTGATATTTAAGATTTTAGTGTATTAAGTGTACCCCGTGTCCCGTATAATCAAAGTTTGTTCGCGACAACGCGCCTTCACATAAACGTGAAAAATACAATTCCGGAGCCGTTTTCCCGATACAATGTAAAATAATTTTTTTTTCGACTCATAAAAATAAATTTTTTAAAAAAATATCCAACCTTTACTAATGTGGTGTCGGTACGCGTGTAGTGTCGGTTTTTCAGAAAAACAAGATAACCTCTCGTTTTTGATTTGTTATTGTGTGAAATTGTCGGGAAGTGATAAATTTACTTTACTGATAAGTTAAATAATTTTGGTGAGTTGTCGTACGCTACTGCGTGCGGGTTTGCTTCCTGAAATAATTAAGTAAGCATATAATTGTTTAGTTTAACAGTTTGTTAATAATAAATAGACATTTATTATTAAAATATTAGTGGAAAAGTACCGGTTGTCACTGGTTGGCATGGCAGATTTGAACCTTGGGTTGAACTTAAGCCTTAGTTGTATATTTGAACCTTTGGTTGAGGAAGCAAGCCATAATTCATAACAAACTTTTCATGTAACTTCTCATTCATTTCATCAACACTTGATCTTTTCTTGAGCTCGGAAATCTTTGTAACTTGATTCTTTATCTTTGATGGTCTTCCCGAGGTCCTTATTATGGGTAGAATCTTTCGTTGTGCATAAGCTCTTGATTTAGCGACTTTTCCCCATCTTTCTAGCTATTCCCTTGGACTTGATTGTACCTGAACCTTAATATATCTTTTGTACCTTTTTCGCATAATATGTTCACAAACACAACCAAATACAATGCACAAACATAGAAATAACGCGACTAAAACATGTACGAAATGAGCGTTATCAAATCCCCCTACACTTACACTTTGCTTGCCCTCAAGCAAATCTAGCTTTTAAAAATAAATCCACATGATATAAATGAGAATGATTCTAAAAAAAATGAGATGCAAATCCATCAAGTACAAGTACGAGATAAGATCAATCTCTTAAAGCTTTATAAGTGAAAAGTCGAGATGTTTGACAATACCTTAATGATTCTCTTGCTTGATAACATGTTAAAACACCTCACGAAAAAGGAATGAAGTATAATTCACTCAACACTCATTTATTTAGTGGGTGAGTATATAAGAAAATCACACTCATTGCTCAGTCATGATCTAAATATTACCATAAGCTTGTACAAGAAACAAAACTCCACCGACGTGGCGTAAGCACCAAGTGTAAACATCTAAGAGGTCTTTTATTCGGGTTGTAACGTTTAGGCTTCGGGTTAATAAGGGGTATGGATAAGGCATGAGAATATTTATGAAATTGGTTTTAAAATAAAAATAAAGTTAAGTCAAAGTCTACAACAATTTGCTACTAGCTACGCCAACCTCTTTCACATGAACTTGAGAATTCATCCTTGATCGATATCATACTTTAATAGCTCATTGGCTATTCTTATCACCAATTGCGATGACTTATATATATATATATATATATATATATATATATATATATATATATATATATATATATATATATATATATATATATATATATATATATATATATATATATATATATAACAATATGCGTATGACGTCATCAAATGCCAGATTGCCCAGTAAGCGGCCTTAAATGCCTAGTAAGCAGATATTAATGCCCAGTAAGCAGGCATTAATGCCCAGTCATCATGCCATGTGGCAACATTTCTCCATATTTTTTTATTTTATTTTTTTGTAATTAAAATTCATATTTAATATTAAAATTCGGAAATTTTTTTAAAAATTTTGCCACTTACAAGGATCGAACCTAGGTTGTTGGTAACATTAACAAGCATCATAACCACTAGACCAACACATTTTTTTGATTACATCTTGCAAGCCCAAATCTATAAACCTATGAAAACAAATAAATTAAGAGAATCCCTACAAGTTAGGTAACCCTAATTAACTAAATCCAATATTATCAATATCCACTCCATTCATTATTCATTATACGGAATATTTTTTCTTAAAACCCTAATATCACTCATTCATCTTATTATCACACACAACACCATATTCTTTTTTCTTCTCTGATTTCATGTGCAGGTTGTTAAGAAGATATAGCAATTACAATTACAAAAGGTACGTAAAACATACTATATTTATGTATTATATTATGTTTGTTATTCGTCCCTATTCACTGTATGGTGCAGGATGTTGCCGAAAAGTTATTAACTTTTGCAAAACAGAGACCAAGGGCTCTATGCATCTATATCGACCAAACTCAGTAAGATCAACCCATTATTGTCACAAAAGTAACGTTATTTTAATTCTTCATATAAAAGTGTTATCTGTCGACAGTTCTAATGCTTTTTGTTATTTGATATCATATAGGTTTGATTGTTGTAAAGATGAATCACATGAACAAACACATTTTTTTAATGTTATAGGTTAGAATTGAGTTTTTGATTATTAATGTATTGATTTAGGGTTTTTTTTTAAAGTATTAATTTAAATTTTCTAATAAAGATTAAATCTTGATGCGTTTTTTGTGCAGGTTGTGATTAGAACATCTACAGCTATGTGTTTTGCTTTACTTGGAGCTTTGATAACGTATCGAATTTAGGGTTTTTGTTGTTCTGGATTCAGTTTGCGTAGGTATGATTCAATTCGCGTTGTCTATTGTGTTTATGTAGTTTATTTTTGTAGATTTCTTCAGAATTGATATGGGTTTTTGAAGCTTGATTCTTCAGGTAATATAATCTTTGTTTTTTTAATGATTTGTTTACACCGATATGTATAATTATGTTGTGTTTACGATGAATAGCTGTTTCTGATGAATAGGTGTTTCTGATGAAGCAGTGTTTCTGATGAAGAGGTGTTTCTGATGAACATGTATTGTACTTTTTTCAGTTGAATTTTCAAGATTTTAGCTAGCAGTTTAAATCAAAGATAATTCAGTTTTTGCTTATTAATGTATTTATATATTTGGCTTGTGACTCAATAATAAAATCACATTATCGATACCACTTCTTTTTCCTTGCTATGAAGATACCACAACTTTTAGAGCTTGACATTATTCGTTTGCATGATAATTGTGATTCTTGGAAATAGTTAATTGTCTTATTCTATACTTGCACTGTTATAAATTTAAACGATTGTTGCAGGTGTGAAGTATGTGCCAAAGGTACTCGATTTTGATGCTGCTGTTGTTCGGTACACATGTTAATGGCAGTTTGTACTAAAAAGAATTTGTACATATTTGCAGCCCCAGACTTGGAACGACCATGCTTGATTTTGCAGACGGTGTTGATCTTACTGAATGTAACCCTATCCTATTCTGAAAATGTTGCACGCAACGCACCGAAAACCACATCAGTAATAAATATCAATAGATATAAAAGAAAATCAGGTGGTAAATTGTCAATTCAACTATGTAACATGTTTATTTGTGACTGTGAGGTCAGGTGCTAAGATATGGTTAAAGAGAAAGGTGATCGTTCCAACTTGCAGGTAATCGTCATGTTGTCTTGGGAGCCACTGAGTCTCACCCTGATTTGGTTAGTCTTTTATAGGGAACCATAAGTATATGCTTATTTTGCATTGTTGGATCCTTATCATTATGTGTGCTTACATGCTAGATTATAAAAGAGGGGGGATAAAGTGCAGGCAATTGTTAGTATGTAGTTCATGTAGCAGCATCTTGTGATTTTTGAAAGAGGATATTCCAAAATTTTAAGAAGCCATATCACATAATAGTCAAACTAAACATATGCTGTTAACTATAATACCCAAGAACGTTGGGATGATTTATGAGTTCCTTGCTGTTGGGATGGTTAATTAGTTCCTTTAGTTTATAAAAGAACATTGGATGACATTTCGTTTGGGTTTAATCAATTATAAAAATGTGATTTTGTGGTGTCTCTACTTAATCCTCCGCTTGCCGTTTTCTTTGCAGATGTTTCATCAGGCCTGCACACCCGGTGGTATACTTCACGGTATACGTTCATCGAGAAGACTTGAAGCATCTTAGGGATGCTCCTTTTGATAAATTTGAACATCAGCTCCCTAAAGATTTTGAGGTTATAAAACTCATACACTTCAGTAAGTTTTTGTTTAATTTGTAGTTCATTAATTCTCAAGTACACTAACTTTGAACATCAGCTCCCTAACTTTTTAGTCAGAATTGTGTTTTACTATTAATTACTTAACCTGATATGTTTGTTCATCTTTACTCAGTATTGTGTTTCACTACACTGTAAAATGTGTTTGCGGGTTGGTCTATTTTTCTACAGGGAGCCAGAAGAGATAAATGAACAACCGGAAGATGAGTTGCTGCATATTATACACAGTGATTATGAAAGAGGCGATATAAAGGTACCTAATGACTTTTTTATTATATAATATGTTTAATTTTGATTTGATTTGTTACTTGCCAATTAATAATTCTGATGGCATGTGTTTACAGAATGATTATGTCGGCAGGAAAGTAATAAGAAAAACATATATATTTCAGCTTACATAAGCTGTTTGAAATAAGCAGTTTTTACTGATTATCATAAATTACTTATTTTAATTTTGAATAAGCAAATAAGCAAAAGCTATTGAATGACACATAACATTTTTGCTTAAAATTTAGGAATTCATAAGTATTATCAGCAATACCAAACACTCCCTTATGTGAGATATTGACTTGACTTTTCACATTGTGGTTGTGACAATTTGTACAGAGGCAAAATGTATTTTCAAGTCTACAGCAATGAAAATGGTGATAAATTTATGCCACAAAGGTTCGTGCATTTTAATCATTTGATAGTTACACAGAGAGCTTAATTTAGCCCATTCGCATCTCCAATTTGACCCACTACTTTGATGCATCTGAGTGGTAGCATCATAGTTCATTGGTTGATGTTTAAAACATCCAATATGTGTCATGTTAAGAGTTATATCGATATTTTCATATTTTCTTAAAGGATCAGTCTTGACTACGGTCCACAGTTTTTGTAATAGCTATGTTATAGCCATGAAATAAATATGAAATACATTATAGTTTTAAAATACAATCTGTTATGTCTAGCTTTCAGCTGAAATGTGACTGTTTAGTGAATTTGATAGTTGAGAGCATTTTTAAAATAACTTGATTGTTAGTTTGTTACTGCCTATTATAAAGCATTGGAGCAATTACATATACACCCAAGGAAACGTGCATCTTTTTGGGTCCCTGCATTATTAAGGTTAAGGAAGAGATCTAGCCGTTGAATCATCCTTGGCTTGATAGCAACCTTATATTTTGTATTCATCTATATCCCTCGGCGGCAAATAGTTTCCGGCGGTGGGTAATGGTTCCCAGTTGTAGTAGTCTAAGAGCGGAGGGAAGGTTTGGAGTGAGGGTTGGGTGAATTTGAAGATTAAGTTAGGGTTGGGGGTAGGTTGGGGATATGAAAGCTTTATAATCTATAAGATAGATGAAGATTGGATATACCAGTATAACTCCAATCTTAATATTTATCATCCATACTTACCTCTAAACCTACCCCAAATTTATTTACGTTACCAACGAGAATTATGAAATTGAACCATCTTTTTTTTTCACCCAATAAGAATGTGACACATCACCCTCTCCTCCTCTGCCTGTTACACCACTACTGCCATCTGACGGGAAGTATTAACTGGCGGCACTGCTTTGCATGTACCATTCTGATATGACTCTAGAATCTACATTAATCGTCTCTATAAACTGACGGTTGGTTTAAGACTTATGTGAAATTGCTTATATTCACAGGAGATCTTTGATTACTCCCATGTCCGAGGGCATGCAATTATGCATCGCAGTCACCATCGACACGGTGCCAGAGCTACTACAACCGGGGATAGAATCAATTTATTGCTTTGGTGCAGAAGGTATATAAGTCTTTTAACTTTACTGTTTTGCTATTGCAAGATTGAAGAGAGTAGGATAAAAACATTGGTCGTGAGTCTTGTGTCTGCTAATTACTCTCTTTTTTTCCTTTTCAACTTTATACATATTTCTGAATTTAATCAAGTTATGCTCTGCATATGACACATTATATACTGGGAGCATGCACATAAAGTTATAGATCTTTTGTTTAAGTAAGAATCTTTTAAGTGGGGTTGATCATGCAAGTATATCTGAATTAAAACTGTTCTTTTCCTGCTCTGTGTTTAGAGAGTTAAGGAAACACCAAAAGGAGTTTGAAACGGATTAACCAGGTTGTGGCTGCGAAGAAAGGGGTAAAAATTTATACCGTCTCTTAATCCCTTCTCATAAATTTCGTTTAAAAACGAGAAACATAACAGATGATCATTTTATTGCAAATTTCAGGAGTTCTTTTAGAAGTTAAGGAAAAGCTGCTGCTTGATTAGATAAACCGATTTGCTTCTCCTCATATGCTTCTAGCTATTTTAATATTTTTGATAGAAAATGATCATTGGATGGTTTATTAGTTTAACCGTTAACTAATCTCTCACTTAATCATCTGTAGGTTGGATATTTGTAGTTAGTACTTGGGATGATCAATGGTCTGATTATAATACTAAGGATGCCCTCAGTGTGATAGATACAGATCTAAATAAGCTGGAAGAGTATATTTCCATTGTTTTTGTTCATTTACGTTCTAATCGCTGTTCACATTCTTTTGACTAAAAATCAAAACTATCTTCATTATTTTGTAATTTTTGTTCCTGTGTGCTGAAATATATGTTATAGTATACCAACGGAACTTAAGGCGATGTTTGGCATTGTGTCTTGATGTATTCTTTTCAGCATTTGCATAGCTGGAATTAATCGATGGGGCCTTCATTAGCCGAGTTTTGGCCATAGGATTGACAGCAACAGAAGACATCAATGATGGATGTGAAGATGTTGCAGAAGCTTTAACAGTGGTAGCACGAACAAGAGCAGCAGGTGAACAATGTCCCACCAACTGCATCAGCCATTGAAGCTGCAGCATCTAATGTTGATGCTGTTGAAAATGGTATTCATGAGGAAGAAGGTATGCTTGCTTTCATTAATATCCTATACATTTTTCATACTATCAACCTATAACTGATTTAAGCTTGATACCAATTTGTTTTGGATTGATATTGACCCTTTGGTGCTGCTCTTTGTTTAATACAGGTATATGCTCTGACAAAAAAGCGTGGAAAGGATGGATGATGGGTTGCTGAGCGACTTGTAAAACAGGTCAGTAAATTTTGTTAAATCATATCTTTAAGGTTACTCCTCTTGAATCAATATATTTACTTTCTCAAATGTTTTGCTCCTTATATCTTTAATGTTTCACTAGAGATGAAACACTTTTATTTGTATTTTGGCAGCTATTGATAGAGCTAGATGGTGCTGATCAACGCAAGGGAGTTTACATAATCGGTGCCACTAACAGGTGAAACACATCATCTTCCTGTAATAAATTACTTAATAATGACTGCTAATGAGTATACTTACTATAGGGGGTAACTTTTATCCACTTACAAATTAATGGGTCGATGCGGGTTTGGTATTATCTCTAACTACAATGACCTGCTTATATCACTACCTCTAGAGATGATGGCCTTTGTAATTGCTAACTATAACTCGGAAAGCAACATCACATATTGGTTGTTGTATCAGGTTTACCTTGCAGTTGCATGTGTTGTGGCACCAAACATGGAGGATTACAGCCATTCGGTTGCAAGGATGATTGCGTCCGGGTCGGGTCAACTAATTAGAGGAATAATATGGTGTGGGGATGTGACAGTTGATAGATTGAAATATTGATTTACTTATTTTGTGAAATATAGATCCATGTTTGTGACCCTACTATTTTACATTTGAGTTTCAATCATATACTATATATATTAATTTTTCTATAAATGTTAACGTTCATTTACTTTAATTGTTAATGCATTTAACATAAAAATTAATACGTTTATATCTTAGTTTTTGTTAACTTACTTTTTCCAAAGATAAATATAAGTTAAGCCCGCCCAACAAGATACCGTCCTCAGCACTTTTGAGAATAAGATGGCGTAAAAATTTAACCGTAACTAATTCATTCTTGCAGTGTGTCTTCATGTGGCTGCTCAAAAGTGGGAAACAAAAAACATTAGACAACTGATTATTGGCATACGGATGCTAATTCATCAAAAACAACAACTAACGCTTCCTATAAACAACTATTATGAAATTTGTACGTTTATATCTTATTATTCGTTAACTAATACCTTCAAGCAATATTTATAACTGATTCCCGCCCATCGGTCGGGCTTCCCAAACAGTATACAATTGCTTTATGCGGTGTGATCAACAACAACTATTAATAAAAGTAAACAAAAAAATCTCCACATATGCCTGCTCTTCAGTGATGAGTTTTCTTCGACAAACAATATGCAATTATCTCAAAAGTGAATAAAATAAGCACATTGAAAATTGTTATTTGTCAAATTTTTAATAATTAATAACAGTCAACTAATTTTCATGTTTAACACATTAACAAAGAAGCCCTGCTTAACTAATACCTTACAAGGAAATTTTTCATGTTTAATTAGAGTATCTTCGCGCGTGAAGATTTTCAGTAAGTAATGAACTTTTAATATTATTAGCGGATTTAAGTTAAGTTATAATATCTTCGCTTATGAATTCGGAATGAACTTTTGAGATTATTACCGGATTTAACTTTAGTTAGAGTATCTTCACATGTGAAGAATATTAGTGAGGAATGAACTTTTGAGATTATTAGCGGATTTAAGTTTATTTAGAGTGTATTCGTGGATGAATTGCAAATTTTGATGAGTTTGTGAAAGGATTTTTGGATTATTTAAGTTCAGTAAAATGGTTAAACATCTCCCTGAAGGAATTAGACGGTATTAGACGAAGGTATTAGTTATTGGTATGCAACATATGTAATTTAGTATGTTTGTATCTTTATTTTTGGTAAATTTACTTTTTTCAACGATAATCACAATTCATGCCCACCCTGTGGGCGGGCTTATATGCCCGGGAGGGCTTACAAGTCATGCCCGCCCATTGGGTGGGCTTTAAAGTCTAGTATATATATATATATATATATATATATATATATATATATATATATATGGGATAATTACAAAAATAGACCATGGATCAAAGTGATTTTCTTTTTCTAGCCCGTACCCCGGGCAACTGGGCAACTCGCCCCATATGATGTCACGTGTCCCCAGTTGCCCAAAAAATGTCGATTGTTGCCCAAAAAAATACACAAGTTGCCCAAAAAATACACTTCCAGATTTCAGTTGCCCAAAAAAGTGTAGGTTGCCCTTGACAAAAAAAATATTTTCCGATCTCGGGGTAGATAAGGAAAATCACTTGGTTGCTTGGGCTATTTTTGTAATTATCCCTATATATATATATATATATATATATATATATATATATATATATATATATATAGGGTTAATGTGAGATTAAACTTAAAGTTTTAAAAGTAAGAACCAATCTAGACCGTTGGATCTTTTTTTGTGTGTTAGATGAGATTAACATTAAATGAGTGACATTGTAGCAATTAAATAGGGCTTTCAAGGGTATTTTAGAGAATTCAAATCCAAATGTGGTCAATCTTTTTCAAATTTTCATCAATTTTTTTATACAAAAATCTGGTCCACATTTTTTATTTGATACATTAAATACACAACTTATTTTTATTTTTATTTTATTTGATACATCAAGTACACAATGTCAAAACAAATGATATAACGAGTATACAACTGATACATTATGTGGTAATATTTGACAATTTATTTTTATCACCATAAGAAATCTATATATCCGTTTAGTGTATTAACATATCAAATCAAACCCGACAAATCCATATTCGTGTATCAACATTATTACTGACACATCTAACCCTAGATTTGCGTATGACCACAAAAACATTTGATTATTTGTATCATGGGGACACTTGTAGCATGGTACGTACATGAACTTTTGAGCTCCAGTTTTCAACTTTATTTAATGGTCACTTAGGTAAATATACTTGGATCAATCAACCAAGTATGTGTTTTCAATGTAAACTGGATCAGATTCAAATGTATTTTTTTTCCCGTGTTCCATTATCATCCGTTTGTATCACCATAACAAATCCATATGTCCCTCTTATGTGTATCAATATAACCAATAAAACCTGCCACCGTTGCAGCCTTCCATCTTTGGACAAAACCAAAATCCGTTCATGCAAACGGATCAAAATACACCCTCACACGAAACCCGTATTAATATCCTGGTACACCCTCACACGAAACCCATATTTTCATGTGAAACAAGAACATCCTGGGCTTCATTCGAAACAAAAAAAAAAACTTCATACGAAGCCCTCATACAAAAACAAGATCAACCTCATACCATACCCATACGATCTAGGCTTCATATGAAACAATAACAGCCTTCAACAAAAGCCAACTACGCGGTCGCCAAACTAAAAAAACTACCGATCTAAAAATCGGGATAATGACGCATTGCCGGAATAAATGATAGTATCCGTTCGATACCCACATACATCAACAGATCATGGTTATTTTTTTCTTGTTTTTTCGAGACAAACCACAACGGAAAACAATCAGATCTGGTGATGATGAGGCGTCGGTACAAAAGCAAAAGAAAGGTTGTCACCGGAAAAGTGATGCGGTACACAGTTGGTTTGTTGCATTTATTTTATGACGGCTAGGGTCTCGGGGTAGGGTTTTAGTCGGCTTGGAAGATCCAAGTACATTGGGTCACTGGTGGTTTTTTGACTGCCGATTAAAGGTGGAAGATGGCAGTATGCAAATGAGCAGAGAATAAACAAATTGAGGCGTTATAAACTATGGGGCTGGTGTAATTTTTGGATAAGAGTTTTAGGGTTATGATATATATTAATATTACTAAAATGCCCCTAAGCTTTTACAAATTAATTTTCATTAATTTTCTTTTTCATTTTTTGTGTTTTAAAGTTATTGCCACTTGGCCTAATCCTATTGGTTCTTGAATATATCTTATTATAATAACTTTAACTTTGATCTTATTTGATCTCAAATCTCTCTCTCTCTCTCTCTCTATATATATATATATATATATATATATATATATATATATATATATATATATATATATATATATATATATATATATATATATATATATATATATATACATATATATATATATATATATATATATATTTTGGCCACATGTTTCGGCCATCGATCATAATTCCAATAGATCTTCTATGAGATTATCATAGAGTTTGCAACTTTTTCCAAAATTCAAGGATTTCCCACATAACAACCATCTTTCCAAGTAGCTAGTAACCAACCAAGACTTGACTATGGGTAAGGTTAAGGCTAAAAGTGTAAAATATTTTTGTATTTTTTGGTGTAACAAAAGAAAAGAATGGCTCGATGGGTGTACTAATGGTATCTAGCACTAAAATTGAGTGCTAACAAATGGGTCAATGATGAGAGTTTTAACTAACCGATGTGATTAGCTAATTTATGATTTGCAAACGGATGGCCATTTGGTTGAATCCTAATGTTGCCTCTTATCACACGAATACACTTTCATCACACGAATGTGATCTCACTGCGGTCTGGTAATGATTTGCAAGTACAAGTTCTAGAATAAATAAAATCACCGGCACTCATCGCAAAAAGATCAAGCATAAAAGATGTATGCTATATAAGAATAGGCTCAAATCCTTACAATTTTTAGTGGAATGGGCTATAATTGTGCTAGCAATGTTATCGATCCCAAAAATGAATTGCAATGTCAATCAGGAAACGCCTCAAATTTTCAAAAATTACATGTTTTATCAGTGGATTGATCTAGTTATTCTAATATAAATTATCCTAAATGTGCGAAAACAACTAGATCATGAGGGCAAACAATTTAAAACTAGGCTAAAAAATATAGAAAATTTAAAATCCAGTTTCATTTTCCTATTTCCTCCCCCACACTTAAGTTTAACATTGTCCTCAATGTAAAGAACGATGAAGCATAAAAATAGGGAAATGAAACATAAAAGAAATGATACTGCCTGAGCCTTGTAATCTAGATCGAGCTCCAAATTAGATATTGAGATCGAACGATTCCACATATTCGAGATCAAGCATCGTAACCTGCAGTAATCTTCATATACAAAACAAACAAACAAACACACAAAATGCAAAATATTTTTGGATTTTTTTTTTTTTTTTTTTTTAACAAGGCCCCCACACTTATGGTGAAACCATTGGGGCATAAAAATAAACAAACAATTAAAAACACACGGGTTGCCTCCCGAGAAGCGCTTAATTTATTAACGAGTCATCAGCCTGACTCGATCTTCCTCACTTTCGTGGTTTATGTTTGGGATTCTTTCCCGACTTCTTGGGAATATAAACCACATTTCCTTTCACTATAACTTTTTTATAATCTGCTGGGAAAGGTGCCATGAATGGAATAACAGTGTATTTCTTTTTATCGAGCAGTTCAAGTGGAATTTCCTCACTTGACATTTCATTCAGTTGCTCCTCATCATGATAAATCTTGATACGATGTCCATTAACAATGAAACTTCCACCATGCTTGTCATATAACTCGACATATCCGGATGGAAAACCATGTTTTACCACGAATGGACCATACCATTTGGTTCTTAGCTTAGGAGCTTTGAATTTGTACTTAGAATTGAACAAAAGTACTTTGTCTCCGGCTTTGAATTCTTTCCGGATTCTGAATTTCTTATCATGGTACGCTTTTGTTCGAGCTTTGTACAACTTGGAATTCTCATACGCTTGGAGTCTTAACTCATCGAGTTCATACAAATGCAAGAATCGTTTTTCTCCAGCGATTTTGAGATCGGGGTTACATTGCCTCAACGCCCAGTATGCACGGTGTTCAATTTCAAACGGAAAATGACAAGTTTTTCCATATATGAGTCTATACGGAGTTGTGCCAATTGGAGTTTTATATGCCGTTCTAAACGCCCATAGAGCATCATCGAATTTCCTTGACCAAATGGAAGGATTATCCTTAACCATTTTTTCAAGTGTTTTTTTTAAGCTCTATTGGTGTTTTCAACTTGACCACTAGTTTGAGGGTGGTATGCTGTTGTGAAACGATGATTGACTCCATATCGTTTCATAGCTTTCTCCATTTGATGGTTACAGAAGTGAGTTCCTCTGTCGCTTATCAAAGCTTTTGGAATTCCGAATCGAGAGAAAAGCTTTTTCAGAAAATTTACAACCACTCGTGCATCATTTGTGGGTAAGGCTTCCGCTTCGGCCCATTTAGAAACATAGTCAATTACAACGAGGATGTATTCGAACTTATGAGATTTAGGAAAAAGACCCATGAAGTCAATTCCCTATATATCAAAGATTTCAGAAACTTGTATGCTCTTTTGTGGCATTTCGTCTCTACGAGAAAGACTACCAGACTTTTGGCAAGCATCACAATTCTGCACAAGCGTATGGGCTTCTTTAAAAATTGTTGGCCAATAAAATCCCGCATCAAATACTTTTTTTGCGGTTGTAGACGGACCGTAATGTCCTACAGTTGGGTCGTGATGACATTCATCGAGAATTTTTTGGGTCTCTGAACCGTACACGCATCTTCTAATTATCCCATCGGGACACATTTTAAATAGATACGGTTCATCCTAAAAATAGTGTTTTAGGTCTGCAAAAAATTTACTACGCTGAGTGTGAGTTAGACCTTTTTGTAACACTCCTCCGACTAAATAATTTGTGAAGTCTGCAAACCATGGAACTTCTTCGTTTTCAATTCCCATAAGAGTTTCATTAGGAAAATTATCATCAATCTCATCTTCACCGAATTCATCTAAATTATGATTTTCTAATCGAGACAAATGGTCTGCTGCAACATTTTCCGCGCCTTTCTTATTTTGGATTTCTATGTCAAATTCTTGAAGCAATAAAATCCATCGGATAAGACGTGGTTTGGCATCTTGTTTGGCAAACAGGTATTTAAGAGCTGAATGATCGGTGAATACAATTGTCTTTGACAAAATGAGATAAGAACGAAATTTGTCAAACGCAAAAACTACAGCCAAAAGTTCTTTTTCAATGACCGTGTAGTTTTGTTGAGCACTATTCAAGGTTTTACTAGCAAAGTAAATAGGACGAAAATGTTTTCCATCGCGTTGTCCTAATACTGCTCCAACGGCAAAATCACTTGCATCACACATAAGTTCAAATGGCAGTGACCAATTTGGTGAAACCATAATCGGTGCATTTGTTAACTTATTTTTGAGCGTTTCGAATGCCTTGATGCATTCTTCATTGAAATCAAAAACTGAATCTTTATCAAGAAGCTTCGTCATAGGACGAGATATTTTTGAAAAATCTTTGATGAATCTGCGGTAGAATCCCGCGTGCCCCAAGAAACTCCTAACGCCTTTGACGTTAGTCGGGGGTGGTAACTTAGCAATAGCATCTATTTTTGCTTTGTCCACTTCGATTCCCTTGCTAGAAATCTTGTGACCAAGCACAATGCCTTCTGTCACCATAAAGTGACATTTTTCACAGTTTAGTACGAGATGAGCGATTTTGCATCTTTCAAGCATTTTATCAAGATTGGAAAGACATGACTCGAATGAGTCTCCAAATACCGAGAAATCATCCATGAAAACTTCCATGGAGGTTTCAAGCATATCTTGAAAAATAGCAATCATGCACCTTTGAAATGTTGCCAGTGCATTACAAAGACCAAAAGGCATACGCCTATACGCATATGTGCCAAAAGGACACGCGAATGTGGTCTTTTCTTGATTAGCTGGATCAATTGGAATTTGGAAAATAACTAGAAAATCCATCGAGAAAACAAAAGAATTTGTTCCCCGCAAGTCTTTCCAACATTTGATCCATGAACGGTAAAGGAAAATGATCCTTCCTGGTGGCGTCATTTAATTTGCGATAATCAATGCATACTCGCCAACCAGTTATGGTTCTGGTAGGAACAAGTTCATTACGTTCATTAGTTACAACGGTTGTTCCTCCTTTCTTAGGAACACATTGAACAGGACTCACCCATGAACTATCCTCAATGGGGTAAATAATACCAGCATCAAGAAGTTTGATTATTTCCTTCTTAACAACTTCCTTCATGTTTGGGTTGAGTCTTCGTTGTCTTTGAACAACGGGTTTGGAATCGTTTTCGAAATTGATTTTGTGTTTGCAAAAGTTTGGACTTATTCCACGAATGTCAGAAGTTTTCCAAGCGAAAGCTTCTTTATGATTTTTGAGCATAGAAACAAGACGTTCTTTTTCATCGGGTTTGAGTGCTGAAGATATGACAACCGGAAGAAGAGATTTTTCTTCCAAGAATGCATATTCCAGATGATCGGGAAGAGGTTTCAAGACGAGATCCAACGGCGGATCTTCAATTGAGGTTTTGATTCTCATTTCATCATTGAATTCCAACTCCTCAAAGTTGGTTATTTCTTCCTCAGAAATTTCTTCGGTGTTTATCTGCATAAATTCAGCGAATTCTCTGTCGAGATCTTCATCACTTATTTGTCCAGATGTTTTATGAGTCTTAATTCTTTCATCAAGCAACTCATCGAATGTTTCCTCTGTAATTTCATCGATAACATCAATGCTATAACAAGTGTCATCATTCGCATGAGAATATTTCATGGCTTGATTAATTGAAAAAGAGATTCTTTCATCTCCAACTCCAAGATTGAGTTCTTTGTTTTTGACTCGAATGATAGCATCGGCGGTGTTTAGGAAAGGTATACTTATTCTTGTGATTTGCTAAACGTATACTCATTCTTGTGGGTTTCAACGGGAAAAACAAATTGCCCAACTTGAACAAGCATGTTTTCAGCTACTCCAACAGGATATTGGATAGTATGATTTGCTAAACGTATACTCATTCTTGTGGGTTTCAAGGTATCAATCGAAAGCTTCGCATACAATGAGTATGGCATAAGATTGATACTCGCACCGAGATCGGCTAAAGCATCACAAGTGATTGAATTTCCCAAAGTACACGGGATGAGAAAACTTCCAGGATCACCGAGTTTTTTCGGTAGTTTGTTTTCAACAATGGCTGAGCAATCTTCATTCAAGAAGGTAGCGGAAATGTTTTCCATTTTGCTTTTGTTGCTCACAAGTTCTTTCAAAAACTTCCCATAATTGGGCATACCAGCCAGGACATCAACAAGAGGAATGTTGATCCTAACTTCTTTGATTAAGTCAATGAACTTGCCATATTGTTCTTCCATCTTTTCTTTCCTCAAACGTTGAGGATATGGAATTCTTGGTTTATATGCTTTGAGCTGTGGAGTGGGTTTAACGACTGGTGTAGGAATTGGTTCATTATCTTTTGGTTCCTCCTCTGCTTCATCCTCACTATCATCATGAATGATAGTGGTTGTTTGGTTTGGGTTTGGTGGTGGATCATAAGATAGACCACTACGAGTGAATACAGCATTTACATGCTCATTTCTCGTTTGAGGTGGACGATAAGATCCAGATGATGATGGTTTTGGGTTGGATTGAGTATTGCTTGGCAAAGTACCCGATGGTCTAGCAGCAAATTGATCAGAAAGACGACCAAATTTGGTTTCAAGGTCTTGGATAGAAGCTTGATGTTTCCTTTGACCTTGTTCGACTTTGGTTTTGAGGATGAAGAACTGATTTTTCATAAATTCATTCGTTTGCTTTTGAGCATGCACGAATTCACGCATGGTTTTTTCGAATTCAGATTCTTCATTTTTCTTTTCAGGTGTTTGTGATGATGAACGGTTATCATCACGAGACGATGTCGGACGGTTGTCGTCACAAGGTTGGGAACTACGATTATCATCCCTCGGTGGACGATCTTGCCAATCTCTAGAATTTCTACCTTAGTAGTTGCCACGATATCCTCCTCCTCGATATCCTCCATAAACATAATTGGCTTTGGCTTCGGGACCTCCCATGGGTTTGTTATCACACTCGAATGATGAATGGTTTCCACTACAATAGTTGCATCCATCACGCATATCTTTGATCTCTTTTTGGATACTTTGGAATTTAGAATCGATTTTGGTGGTGAGATCTTTCATCATGTCCATGATTTTGGAATTTTCATTCGTTCCTTCGGCGAATGCAACGGTTTTTCGTTGAGGTTTGGTTTTGGCATCCTTAGACCAATCGAGCTTAAGAAGTTGTTGGGAATTATAATTTGATGATTACAAAACTACAAAGGCATAAATGAAGACGAATGAAACAATGGGGACTAAATGTAATAATTTAGTTATCTTCTTGTGAAAGTTAGGTTTTTGTGTAAACCCTATTTATAAAGGGTGTAGGCGGCAGTATGTTAGTATTCAGAAATGTAGATCTCTCAATGAGAGTCGAGTAGAAACGTGTGTGTGTACACGTTAGTAGTAGATCTATATAGTAGTTTATTATTATTCAATAAAGATGAACGCGTTTGTCAAAATAAAAACCTTGTTAAGCATTATTGATGTTTGTTAAATCCGCTGTATGTTATCAATGATGTTTATCCTAGATGGGCTTAAACGATCTTTAACAAGTGGTATCAGAGACAGGTTGCTCTCGATGTCTAGGATCTACAAGGTTGTTGGAGATGGAGCAGATTCGATGAAACAGAAGCAGATCTGGTGATTGTTTTTGAGGTAATTGGATTTATTTTTTGTATTGATATGAGCAGATCGATTGGCTGTTTTAATTGTTTACCTCGTATTAATTGGTCGGCGTTAATAAATTGGTCGAGACTTCATTCGTGGACGGTGATAACTGATTGGTTGATTATTTAATGGGATCAGTATTTGTCGCTTACTGTTTTGGATTAATTCATATTGTTGCAACTGCTTGTCGTCTTTTGCAAGTTGGATAGTGAATATGGATTATTAAATTATGGTTTGGATTCAAGAATTAAAGAATTTTGGTTGTCGACTAGTCAATTGTGGGGTTGATGATTTACTTGTGTGTGGTCAAGTTGTCGCATAGTGCAAGTGGACATGAGTTATTGATTGATCAGTCATATATTTAATTGGTTGTCTGCTGAGAACGTGGGTCTGATCAGTCAAATTGTTTAAGTCTGGTGGCTGTTGTGATTAATTCTGGTCGGTGCTGGTTAAGTCTGCTCATTGAATGTTAATTCTGCTAACTTTATTATTAATTCTGGTCATGTTATTATTAATTATGGTTGACCAAAGAGTTAATGCTGGTCTTCGGAGTTAATACTGCTGCGTTTTCTTGGTTAATACTGCTCCTATACAGTTAGTACTGCTGGGCAGTGTTTTGGATAGCGATTTATTCTTTATTTTTATGGCTCGTTTTGGTGATTATTTAAAGAAGAAAAGTGAATATGGTTTATTTGATGTTGTTGTTGAGTTCCACAGGTGCGCGTTCTTATGTTTGTGTGTTATTGCGGTGACGAAGACTTGATAAATCTAGCAAGGATGTGTGATCTACAAAATAGGGTGCTTAATGCTCACATTTGCTATCACTTAAAGGAGTTACGTTGTAGTGCTCAGTGTCTCATATAGTTGAGGATTTATCAAGAGGTCCTGGTAGCCTACTTCTAGGGATAAGTTTGGAGTCACGTGGATAGTGCAAGATATAAGACGCAAGTTTGGGAAATTCAACTTCTTCATCAAGTTTGTTATACTCGGTTTTCTTCATCAGTAATCAGTTCATAAAGCCTACAGAGTTCGTGATTCAAGAGATGGTAAACATATTGGCTTCAGGGGAAGCTTTTTGATTGATTGTTTGACCATCTACATGCACCACTTAAGGGGAAGTGTTTTGATTCAAGTTGCATGGAAGACCCCTATTCGATGATTACAAAAAGGGGAAGTGGTTTGGTTTGCAGCTTATCGTGGGTGGTGACATGTTCAAGAAGATTGTTTCATGAAGATAGTTTTGTAATATCAAATAGGGGAAGATTGTTGGGAATTATAATTTGATGATTACAAAACTACAAAGGCATAAATGAAGACAAATGAAACGATGGGGACTAAATGTAATAATTTAGTTATCTTCTTGTGAAAGTTAGGTTTTTGTGTAAACCCTATTTATAAAGGGTGTAGGCGGCAGTATGTTAGTATTCAGAAATGTAGATCTCTCAATGAGAGTCGAGTAGAAACATGTGTGTGTACACGTTAGTAGTAGATCTATATAGTAGTTTATTATTATTCAATAAAGATGAACGCGTTTGTCAAAATAAAAACCTTGTTAAGCATTATTGATGTTTGTTAAATCCGCTGTATGTTATCAATGATGTTTATCCTAGATGGGCTTAAACGATCTTTAACAGAAGTACACGGTCTTCTAGTAAAGTGTAAGCTTTGTTAGGTGTCTTATAAAGGAAAATTCCTCCGGCATCAAGGATACCTTGAGTTGTGTCATCGAGACCATGGTAAAAGATTTGAATGATATTACCACGAGACAAACCATGCCCATGACAACTTCGAAGCATGTTTTTCATTCGAAGCCAAGCTTCGACCAGATTTTCTCCTTCCTTTTGATTGAAACTACGAATTTCACCTAAGAGACGATCAAACATGTCTGGTGGAACAAAACGTCCAACAAATGCTTTTCTCATTTGGTTCTAAGTTGTGATCACTCCGGGGCTTAATTCGTTATACCAAATTTTCGCTTCTCCAGTGAGAGACGATGGAAAGAGTTTAAGGCGGATTGCATTTACGTCGGTAGTTCCATAACGAAACATGTCACAAATTTCAAGAAAATCGGCGATATGTTTGTGTGGATCGGATCTAACTCGACCATCAAATTGATTGTCTTTAATCATCAAAAGATGATGACCTTTAATAGTGAAGTTATCTCCAAGATTAACGGGAACAATGGCGGCCGCGGGTGTAGGAGCTACAACCCTATTGGTGTCCCACATAGGTCGATCGTTGGCCATTGGAAATGGTAATTCAAGAAAAAGATCAACGACTGGATGAACTTCGGAAAGATTATCAAATGGTGGGTTAACGGTTCTTGGTTTTTTTGATTGGGTGGAACAAATGGGGTTCTCTTTTTGCGAAATAACTTTCGGGGTTAGACAATGGTGTACTTAGTTCTTCGCCTGAAGAGCGAGTGGTCATACACGAGAAAAACGAGCCAATCGAAAAAGATTAAAAGCTAAAAAGAATAATTTTTTTATGAACAGTAAATGGCGGTTTGGGGTGTGAACCAGGCGGTTTGGTTCGGGCTGGTTCATAGAAAGTGACGAACCGGACCGGTTCAATATTGGGCCGGTGGTTGAGTTTGGTCTAGTCCACAGAGGAGGCTGAGCCGGATTGGTTCAATATTGGACCAGCGGCTGGGCTGGGTCAGAAAGATCTGATCCGGTTGGTTCAAGTTTGAATCGGGCGGTTGGGTTTTTCGGGTCGACAGAAACTGGTGAACCGGTTCGGCTGAAAGCTTAACCGGCAGCTGGTCTGGTTTCGGGGTCACAGAAAGTTGTGAACCGCTTGGTTCGAGTTTGAACCGCGATTTCCTGGGTGAAAATTTCAAAGAACTTTTAAAGAACAAGCTTAGGAACAAGAACAAAGCACAAAAATTATAAATAAAAACTCACAAAAACGTGATCAAATCCCCGGCAACGATGCCAAAAACTTGATGTGTCGTCCAGAGTGCAAGTTTTAAATTTATAAACACGATCTACCAATGACTCAAACGAAACACATACGAGCAAGTATACTCGTCCGTGTGTAGCAAGAGGTGATATGGTGAGCCGAGGTCGTTCACAAGGATTTGTTTAGTTTTTATGTAACGTGAGTTTGATTATAACAAAGACTTAATAATGATTCTAAAGCAAGTAAATAATGGTGATGATGTAAATTCAATATATTAAAAACTACACTTGCCTAGACTAGTTTGCACAATTCCCTTGATATGATTATGACAATGGTTCAAATCGATTATAATCAATAAATTAGATGGTGCTCTAATTTAATTAGTTGGTGTACTAATCCTCTTGTTTTCAACACTTTCAATCCTCGTCAAGATTTTAAGATGACAAAAACAATATTAAGTTTTGATCAAACAAGACTAACACAATTCAATCACTTGATTTGCTATCGTTTCACAAGTAATTGACAACTACACTTTTAGTTTTCTAAGTTTAACCAAGTTACATATGAAATGGTCAATACATAAGGTAACACCTTCATAGACAAAGGTTTACAATTGATTAAATAACAATGTCTCTTTCGACCTATTACATCATTAATAATCAACGAAACTTGATAACTCTTTTGTTTATGAAAACTTTGAAAGCATAATTCGATCTTAGTATTAGCTTTTCATTGAATTAGAACCATAGAATCATAATCAATCAACATTCATGTAACAAACATCATCTAGGCAAGTGCACAAGGCACTTAGCCGCTCATGGCAAACAAAGAAATAACCACAGAAAATTTATCACTTGAAAACATGATTAAGAAGTCTTACAAAAGTTGTAATGATGATTACAAGAGTTAGGAATAATTATGAGATGATCAACAATGATTCCTTTGATGATTATGATGATGAATAATGAATGTAAGCTAACTTCTTCCTGCGTTTTCTTCCTTGTAGCCTTCTTGAGAGATTAAATTGATTATGAGATTAGTTGAAATGTATGTGATGTGTGTTGTCTCTAACAAAGCATACTTATTAATAGAATGACTCCCCTTGGTCACCAAGCAAGTTTCTTGGGCACTAAGTGTCATTAAAAATCTGGACATGAAGTAAATGTGGTGTAATGATCATCCATATGAAGGGTTAGTTCATTAAAGATAGTCATTAAGTGTGCCAGGAGTTGCAGCAGCCCAAGTAGGGCTGGAAACGAACCGGACGAACACGAACGAAGCGTTGTTCATGTTCGTTCATTTAATTTTAGCCGGACAAATAAACGGACACGAACGCTTAAACGGACGAATTTTCTTGTTCATGTTCGTTTATTAAAAAAAATGAGTTGTTCATGTTCGTTTATGTTCGTTTATTTAGACACTAAATGAACGTTAAACGAACATAAACGATCGAACATAAATGAAAATAGACAAACAAATATAAACTTTATTAAATTATGCACAATATATGGTTTTATAAGTGTTGCTTTGTTTAAACAAACAAATTTTAAAATTATACAATTAAAAGATATGATATACGAATATAATAAAATAAATGAATATAAGCGAACGTTAACGAACGCATAATCGGACGTTCACGAACATAAATGAACGAACGCGACTTTCATGTTCGTTCATTTAATTAAACGAACGTAAAATATTGTTCATGTTCGTTCATTTAGTAAATAAACGAACATAAACGAACTTTTACCGAACGGTTCATGAAATGTTCACTGAACGTTCAGTTCATTTACAGCCCTAAACCCAAGGTTGAAGTCTTAACCTGAGGTTCAGATTCCAGCCCAAGGTTTGGAGTAAGGTTGGCATGGCAGATTTGAACCTTGGGTTGAACTTAAGCCTTAGTTTTATTTCTTGAACCTTTGGTTGAGGAAGCAAGCCATAATTCATAACAAACTTTGCATGTAACTTCTCATTCATTTCATCAACACTTGATCTTTTCTTTAGCTCGGAAATCTTTGTAACTTGATTCTTTATCTTTGATGGTCTTCCCGAGGTCTTTATTATGGGTAGAATCTTTCGTTGTGCATAAGCTCTTGATTTAGCGACTTTTCCCCATCTTTCTAGCTATTCCCTTGGACTTGATTGTACCTGAACCTTAATATATCTTTTGTACCTTTTTCGCATAATATGTTCACAAACACAACCAAATACAATGCACAATCATAGAAATAACGCGACTAAAACATGTACGAAATGAGCGTTATAAAAGGTTTATCCTGATTTTACCAAGATTAGGTGGGTGTGGGATCAGACCTTGATGCAGCGGAATTAGAGATTAAAAGGAAGGACTGAGAATCAAGAAACCTCCCAAAAATTAGGGTTTGAATAAGAACCCTAATTTTTTTCTCAATCAGCAACTACTTGCTCCCAAAAATGAACATGCTTGATTGATTAAGCCTTTGATTAACCAATTTAAGCCGTTAGCCAAAAAAGCCCCACTTTTTCGAAACCCTAATTTCAATTATGAAGCCTTCGATCTCGAACCAATTGGTGATTAAAACAATGGTAATCAAAGCATACGCTCTGATACCGTGTAGAAAACCACATATATATTAATCTTAACCAGATCAATGATCCAGAAGATACACAATCACCACAACAGCTGATAATAGTAAGCGAACAATTTTATTATAACCAAACGATTACAGCTACACAATGATTATCAATGAGATATACAAGTGTATAATACACAAATGCTTAAGATGATTTGGATGTTAGGGAGAAGTGAACCCGTAACCAAATCGTATGACTATATGTCTGAAAGTATTATTTTTCTGTGTGTTTTTGTCTTGCACGAGAGAATGGCTTATATAGCTTCTAGGTTCAATAGTAGGCTCCTTTGGTCCCTTAATTTTAGCAATCACTCATTAAAGGTCCATAATACTTTCCAAAAAAGGACACCATCAATCCCTGCATTAAAACACTAATCATGCCATAAGTCCAAGCATCTATGTAAGGTAAACTTAAACTGAAACATGGTAATGATTTCAATATCCTTTTATGTTATTTTACATCTTATAATTACATATAAAAGCTAACTTACCAAACACTTTTATTAAAAAATTAATACAGCTTCTAGCTCATGTTACCAGCTTTGCAGTTTACAGCTTACAGCTTACAGTTTACAGCATACATCTTACAACTAATTTTGCCAAACATACCCAATTATGTGCTGAGTGATTTTGCGTACTAGAGAGACAAAATGATTCAGTGAGATTTGGTTTACCCAAATACCCCTATTACACCTGTCTCCTTATACTATGGTTATTATTAAATTTGAAAAATCATTTGGGTGATGGAATCGACGCACCAAGTCACCAACAACCAGATTATCTCAGTACTCCTATAATCTTAAATAATAATATAAAAAATAGGCCAAGTGATTGCCTATATATTCATTGGTTAACTAATATGAAGTAATGTGATTGTTAAAATATTTTTGTGGCATCTATGATTTCTTGATATGATTACTTTCTTAATGTGTACTAGTTGTTCTTTAGACTATAAGTTCTAACAAATGAACATTATTCATCGACTACACGTTTCTTTTTAAGTTAGCCACAATCGAGGTTAAAATGGTAATTTCTATTTATTCATAATCAATAATTAGAACATTTATCAAATAGTTTTTTTTAATTCAGAATCATGATCACTCAGCACCTTTGAATTATTCAGCATATTTGACTCGTTCAACGCTAAATAATACAGTTTTATCAAACAGCGTGTGTTGATATTCGGTTCACAAGTTAAAGCTTTATTTTGCACATTTTTATAATCACGGGTCTCTAGGCTAATAATACAAATATAATGTTTCTTTACCCTTTCAGGGTATGTTTGGCAAAAGTAGAGTTGTAAGCAATGTAAAAATTTCGGTTTTGGACGTGGGAATTAAAAATGGAGCTCCCAAGGTTCGAACTTGGGATAGTTTCAACAAACAACAAATAGCTTAACCACTAGAGTATTTGAAGGCTTGTATTAAAACTCTCACATCCAATCATGTCATGCTCTAATGCTAGCTACAATTAAGGCATCTTTGACCAAAAGTCAAAATAGCTACAATTCAAAATACTTCAATTCAAATAAGCTAGAATGTAGGGATTGATTAAAGCTAACTATGGCATGTTTTTTGGTATGTTTCAAAAGTTGCTCAGGTAATCAAATTGATTTTCAATCAATTACTTAAGAGAGAATATATGTTTACATATATATTACAATTTTCTTTTTGTATTAATCTGTCCATATATATATTTTTTTTGAACGGCGGAGATTTATTACACACATACTAGTAAGAGGCTAGCATGGACAAAACAAAAAAAGAATACAAAGAACACTCGGATTGCAACACCAATCAATCCAAGAAATACTACAAAACTTAGCTCTATTTTTTATCCAAAGATAAGATGTCGCAATAATCTGTCCATATGCATTCAGTAACGTACAATCTGCTCCAAGCAAGACTCCATGTGATTCTTTTTGAGATAATATTTCCACTTATGTGCTTTAGCTATGATGATCAAAAGCTCTGGGAGGAAGATCCATATGAATATGTGAGAAAGGGTTATGGTGAGTCTTCCATATACGACTATCAATTTTTTTTGTCTAATCAATTAGGCCCTGATTGTTTGAGATTATTTCTGTAGTGTAGACATCATTGAAGATCTTTACAGTTCTAGAACTGCAGCAATGGACTTTGTCACTAAGTTTGTGAGAAAAAAAAGGGAAAAGAAAATCTTCAAAAACTTGTATTATTCAGTGTATGTGGAGATTTTCAAGAGGTATTCTTCTAAAGTTATATGCATAGCATGTTAAGTTTTGTGGATAAATATTAATGTGTATGTCTAGAATCGAACTCGAGACCACGGGATTGCACACATTACGTATAAGGAATTAATGGATAATAATTAATATATAAACCGTTACGTATTTAATTATTAAAACACAAAAATAACGACTAACGGACGTTAAGTAGTTAACGAGAATTGACTAACAACCGTTAGGGAATAAGAGAAGGACTATAGATGAAATTAGAGGAACAAGAAGCTTCCGGAATCCCGTGGGGATACCTTGGCCGATAGGCATGGGCTTGGCAAACCCAATCCATTGCCAAATTGTTCTCCAAGATTCTCAATCTATAAATACAAGACCTAGGGTTATTGTTTCATGAACTCTTGCACTCTTGCTATAACCCTAAACCCTTTTCTCTTCTTCTTTCTTGCTTGTCCGATCGAACTAAACCTTAAAAGGGTTGGTCGACTCAAATTTTTCATAAGCAAAATTGTTTGGTTTATTTTGTGTTTATATTACTAGCATAAACATTAATTCGGTTATAGTACGTGTGTACAAGATCTGGTATTACCTCATCATAGTTAATATCTTGGATTGAGATACAAAACGGTAAGGGGTATCTCGTTAATCCATTCTTGAAAAAGATTGAAGAAGATTGAAGTTTGATTCTTGTTGTGCTAGAATCAAAAGGTACGTTAATTTAACATTCGGTTAATTCTTATGTGTTAAAATTAGATCCTACGCTTCCGCATATGTGTATGATGATTACTAGATTAATATATGAACTTGTCATGATTATTAAATTCTAACAGTGGCATCACGAGCCGTTTTAACATTTAATAAATTACCGAAACACATAAAAAACGAATCTTGGATTAGGTTTTCATGTTGTCGATTTTTTAGGGTTTAAAAAAAAATCGAAACCCTAATTTTTTTTTGGGGGGGGGGGAGGGGGGGGGGCAATGCCCTTATAATTAAAAATTAGTTTTGTAGTTTTGAAACCCTAAAAATTGTAACATGTTTATGTGGTTAATGTTGCGTTCCTTGTGACTTGCATTAATCCATGATGAAACATGCATGTTTATCATGGATTAGATTTGATTAATTGTTAAGTTGATTTACACATGTAATTATGGTAGATCTAAAATTAGGGAAGACCTCAATTAATTATATTAATGAATCTATTATGTGCTATTTGGTATATGTTTGCTAAGACTAACGCAATCGATACGTCGATGCATGTGGCTCACCTACCATTGTAGGTGATAGTCTTAGTTAAATATATGCATAATGAAACATAGAAAGATTATTAATAGGTTTTATCAACAAGTTTGCATGTGGCTACTTGATACATAAATTAATTGTTAAGATTATGTGTGCTTATTTAGTTGTTTATTTTTATTAATTACTTGTTTTTTGTTTAAATTTTATGACACGTTGTAAGCAAAAAAGGGTAATTTTTGGAATAGAAAATAAATGGACTAAATAACTATGAAACTTGTTGTAATAAATTATAGATCTTGCAAAGTCTTATGTGCCGATAGTGGTTCGCTTCGCACGGTAATTTGCTCCCAGGCGAGACTAGCAAGATTATAATTTATAACATGTTTTTAAGACTTAAAGTCATAAACTTTTAATTGAGTTATGAGTTTTGTACCAATAGTGTGAACGGATCACCCAGTTTTGACAAACTATAAGAGGGTATAAGGAGGATTGACATTAAATTGTCAAACCGAAAGAGACGCGTTTTTAATTGGCATTTAGTGCTGACGTTTGTCTCTCCGCTCCTTTGTGCGTCAAATTGGAGCTACCAAGTAAGCTATTTTATGTACAAAATCATCTTAAGGGTGAATTGACCACAATTCCACGTGCCACTTTGTGGTAATTATCCGAATAACTTGGGTCTTTTGACTCATGCAGCAGTAGGATATAGTGGGCGATAATTGTAGGTAATTCTTTGATTGGTGAACCCAATACCTCAATTAAAACTTTGTTGATTTAAATCTTAGCCTAAAATTGGTAAATAAAAACGTTTTGAAAACTTATGATACGAAGATGTGTGCATGCTTCTTCGTACATATTTTGATTGACACATCAAAATTAGTACCCTAAAATTTAAGTTCATGCCATGTAATTATAAGAAACACTTGAAGTTATTATTTAGCCTGAGACCTTACCTAGATTTTAATGACAAGGTAAATTTCCATTATGCGTGAGACCAGTAATGGAGAATTTGCAGTTTCTAAATTAGACGACTTAATTAAGTTGTTAGTGAGACCTAGAAACTTAAGGCATGAGATGGGATGAAACATGCTTACTTTGCAAATTGTATTTGGCAAATGTAAATCCCATAATGATCTAGGAGTCGGAAATTGTTTGCCGATTATTGTTCGACAGATTACCATATTTTGTACTTTCACTACTAGCAGATCAACTGATGTAATGAAACTATGAAAATTTGGATCCTAGTTTTCAAGAAAATTCAATGGTTATATGAATATTTCCTTGGGCATTTAATTTTCTTGAAAAGTTGTATTATCAGAATACTAGTATTTGAACATCTTCTGTAGAAATGGCACAACCCGATATTGTTGTACTCAGTTCTGCTTTCAAAAAGCACTTTGAAAGGGAAAAATTGATTGGCCCGAATTTCAATGACTGGCATAGGTCACTCAGGATGTCAGAGAAGCCTGGAAATTAGAGTACAAAAATTAAGTGTCCGATAAGCTGGAATACTTGAATAAACCTTGCCCTGCTGAACTAGATGCTACTGAATTCGAGGATGTCAGAGAAGCCTAGAAATTGGAGTATAAAAAGCACAATGAAGTTGCGTGCTTGATGCTTGGAAGTATGGCTCCCAAATTGCAAAAGAAGTTTGAGCACCATTTTCCTTACGATATGCTTCAAGAACTCCAAAAGACTTATGAGAAGCCACCTGCAGTTGAATTGTATGATTTGATCGATGCATTACATAGCTGCAAGCAGGGTGAAGGTAAACCCGGTAGTGATCATGTGTTGGAAATGAAGAGTTACATGGACCAACTACATCAGATCAACTACATCTACCCAGAGAATGTGTGTGAGAACCTAATCAACAGATCCTTGAACAAGGATTTTTCTAGTTTTGTTCGAAACTATAACATGCATTGCGCGGGGAAAACAGTCACAGAATTGCTTGCAACCTATGACCAAGAAGAATAACCCTAAACCGCAGGTATTAGCTATACAAGGAAGGCACCTAGTCCTCAGGTATTAGCTATACAAGGAGGTAGGATCCAAAAGCCAAAACCGCAGGTGAATATGAAGGGTAAGGGTAAGTTTGACAAGGGTAAGCAAGTTATGGCCTATCAACCTATGACCAAGAAGAATAACCCTAAGAAGAACAAGGTGAATCCTAACAAGAATGATGAGGCTTGTCACCACTGCCATGAGATAGGACATTAGAAGCGGAACCGTACACTCTATCTCGAGGAGTTGCGTGTGAAAAAGCAGAAGGTTAAGGCTGGTAACCCCAGCACTTCAGGTGACTTTTTCATGATTGAATTATTTTCATTAACTCATAAAATAAATTCCTGGGTATACAATACTGGATGTGGTATTCATATTTGCAATACACTGCAGGGATTTAGAGTTGAAAGGAAACTAGCCTATGGAGAACAATATCTGCACATGGGTAACGGAGCACATGCAGTTGTTGAAGCTATAGGCGTATTTAAATTAGTTTTGCCTTCGGGCTTAGTACTATTTTTAAATAATTGTCATTATGCACCTACTATTGTTAGAGGTGTTGTTTCCTTTTCGTGTTTATTGGATATTGGTTTTAAACATACTGTTACGAGCAATGGAATTTCAGTTTATTTAAGTAATGTTTTTTATTTTAATGCTATTGTTGTGAATGGTGTATTTGAAATTAATATGAATGAACCCAATAATTATAATTCAATGTATAACATCAATAATAAGAGAATCAAGAATGTTTTGGATTCATCTTATCTTGGGCATGTCGACTTACTCATATAGGCAAGACTCGTATGGAAAAGCTGCAACGCGATGGGCTTTTACAAGATATCAATGATGAATCATTTGATAAATGCGAATCTTGTATATTTGAGAAGATGACAAAGAAACCTTTCAATAATCGTATGGAAAGGTCTTCTGATCTACTGGTTTTAAAACATACTGATGTGTGTGGACCACTTAGACATGTGTCAAAGAGAGGTGCTAGCTACTTCTTAACCTTTACTGATGATTCCAGCCGTTATGGATATGTTTATTTACTTAAACATAAACATGAGGTATTTGAAACATTTAAGGTTTTTAAATTAAAGCAGAAGTAGAATTGCAACTTGGAAAGAAGATTAAAGCTCTTCGATCCGACAGAGGTGGTGAATTGTAACACCTCCAAAATTTAACAGTCGCGGAAGCATACGGAACATGGGGGTGCTACTTGTAATTGGAAATCACAACACAAGATGAATAAAGAACGAAATACATACTCCGTTTTAAATATATTAAATCAAATATTTAGAGTTTACAAAAGATGATTCATGTTCCTAAAAATAGACCCATTAGTTTCAGCGGTCCCATAAAAACAAGTCTTAGTCATGTCTGCCAATACTTCTGAAAAAGGGCAATGACCCTTGCCTTGCCGAAACCTTGCCAAAATCAATCAAATTAAGCACTTGAGAAAAACCTGCTAAAAGATAGCAAAAAGCTGGTGAGTTCATAGGTTTAAATTAAAGCATGTAAACAATAAGTTTGGACCAAAAGTTTTGTGTACGATCATTACAACGCATATAATGTCATACAAAATAGTCTATCGCGCTAGCTCTAAGTTTATGCAACTGAGGCTCGACAGTTTAGTGCGCTAATCTATAGCACATAATAATAATCAAGGGCCCTTGGCGAGTGTTTAACCCAATACACTCGTAGTCCGACTTGCTATATGCTCGCATTGGCCTGTCTGGCCAACCAAACTGGGGAGTCACCCAAATAGATCTATCTATAACAATTGCGCTTCCCAAAGGGAACTAACGGCTCATGAAGATGGGCATAACTGTGGGTTCTAGGGCTTAGGCTAACTACGCAATAGTTTTGAGAAATAAATAGTAATGTGGTCCATAAAACAATTTGCATGTTTCTCGCCCCATAGTTGTAAAATAAGTATAAGTAAAGTGGGGCTATAAACTCACCTTAATAGACTGAACAGTGAATGCTGTGAATTTAGAGATTGTAAGGCACCAATACGCAACCTAGATTAATAAGTCATGCTTTAGTTCACAGACTAAATTAAGTCTCTAAGAAATTTAATTCAAAAGTTTTAAAGTGTTTATGTTGTTGTTGCTTGTGTGGCAGCAAACGAGTTTAAAAATAGTTTTTCAAATTATTTGTTGGTATTGGCTCTTGGAAAGGCTTAAATGTATGAAAATGAAGATATCGAAGACATGTAAGATTTTGATTGACAGAAGTCGAAAGACGATGAAAGGAAGGGATTATGAACAAGAATAGACGTTGTCGAGATATGGAATGTTAAGGATATGTAAATTAGTCATTATAAAAATATATGTTTTGATATGTAAGAACATTATGTGTAAATGATGATTTTCATTTAAATGTTTAGTGACTTGAGAAATAAACGTATAACGGTTGTACAATAAATGATTTGTTTATCCTGTTTTAAATAAAATATAACGAGTTCATCTATTTAATAGAAATTGGTCGTGACTCGTGTACGTATGTTGGTTTCACGAATATATATGTTTAGAAAACATTTTCTCTAAAATTGGTTATAAAGACTCAAGTATAATTTTGCTATTGATTCGCTGGAATCAACACATATTTTTCATCAAAGGAATACAATGGAAGTTGTAATCCCGGGTCGTTATCCCCGATGAAGGATGAATGGAATTTCGTGATCTCGAATCGTGAAACGTGTTTGAATGGTGGAAACAAAGAGGTTATGGGTTTTTGTGCTAAGATATGTGAACATGAACTAAAAATGATTTAACATACAAGAAAAACGATAATCTAATGTGCTCGTGATTAAAAACGTAAAAGAAAACTGAAAATACATTTAAACCGGAAAAACCGAGCCTAAAATGTGAAAACGGTGAAATATTAACTCTACGGGTACAAATCTATTTTTCCTAAGTTCTAATTAATAAAAGAAAATTAAAAAAAAAAGAATTATATTTTTTTGACTTTTATTTAATTTAATATGAATTAAATACTGAATTTAAAAGAAAAATTAATTAAAAATACTAAATGAACTTGGAAAATTATGAAAAAATTCCAGGAAAGTCCTAAATGATGATCTAATCCTAGGAAAATTAAAATGGGGATAACTGCTTATTCAGATAAGCAGTTATTCAGCAAACAGTCCATAATAAGCAAAAGGAAAAAAGGCAAGGCTAAGCAAGAGACCCAGGTTCGAATCCTGGCTCAGCCCTATTGAAAACTATTTTATTTTTTTGATTTTTTTATACCAACTGAAAAAGCACTTAACAATGAGCAAATTTTACAACTACAACTAATTATGAAAAGCTATAATAAGCTCTCAAATAAGCCCAAAAGGACTGATCAGAGGGCAAAAAGGGAAACAAGCTAAGGCTGATGGAAATGGCTGATTAAGCTATTCAATAAGCTAAGGGAAAACTGAAACCTAATTAGCACCTGACAATAAGCATTTCTTACAACTATGGCTTTCACTGAAAGCAACAAATATGTAATATCCCGTAAATTTCCCCTCCTAATTGTGAATAATTAACGAAGAGTAATCCATTGTTACCAATTACTAAACTGTTTTTACGGGTAAAATTTTTGCTTTTATTCAACTATGTTACTAGTCAAACTGTCGTAACGCGTTCTCACGTTCTTTGTAATCCAACTCATACGCGTATCCCGTTATTCCAAATAGCGAACAAATCAAACTCGATATCATTTTGAACATTATAATACAAAACACAACTCACGACCCTCCCCCTCGATTTCTATTCTTTTTATGGACCTAAATACCAATTAAAACCTAACCGGATCCTTTGTAATTTATATTGGGCCGAGTCACTCAACCAAGGCCCAATCCGGCCCAATCACTTTTATGGATTTCACTAATATGTAAATCGACAAGGGTGGTACACTTTAGCTCGATTTCTTTTCACTTCTCTTAACAACCCCATACAAATTTTACATAGATCGATTCATCATCCGACAAAGAATCAAGAGGAGTAATTTACTTGAACTCTTGTGATCGTTTGATGGACAAACAAAGACCAAAGCTTAGCGGTGTCAACACAATTACCAAACATACACTATTTGACATTTTGAAACATAAGGACTTCCCATAATTTACTAAACCCAAACGTGCCCTTCCCTTTTATTTTTACAACACAAATATAAACTATGACTAGCTACACTCAATCAAGAAAAGAAGTCAAGATATCAAAACACCTTCCATGCCTTTTGACCGATTTCCCTTTTTGTTTATATTCTTTCTCGGTCGACAACTAGCTAAAACAAAACCAACCCATGTGATGTTATAAGTGTGATCGACTAGCAAACAAGCAAGGACCATGTGATCACCCTTACAACCTCTTACACACTCTATGGTCCATACTTTTGTCTTTTCCTCATTTTCACCCATGTGCTACTAAACCAAAACCGACTTTTTTTTTCCTTTTGTAACCATACGTCGACCAAACAAGAAGGAAAGCAAAATCATGTTACATTCTTACAAGGTTTATGACATACTCCATTGACTTTTATTTTCCCCCTCCTAGCACACAACCTCATCATCAATCCCATCATCAATCATTACATGCACTTGCACACTTAAAACTAACTCTATATAAGTCGTCTTTTTTTTTTCTTTTCTTCTATACGTACACACTCACTCCCACTTCACAAACATCTTCAAGGTTTTCTTTCTCTCAAACGTACATAACACACGTTTACAAATTCTCACATCTCAAGATATTCCAAGTCATTTCTTATGTTTCTGTGCACAAGAGGATTAGTCAAGTTCCATGTATTACGTTTTCTTTCTTTGGTCGATTCCTAGACAAACAAATAAGACCAAGCATTCCATGATGATATTCCTTACACACCTATTTCTTTTTGCCTTGTACGCCACACTCATCAGTCCTATCATCATAAATTCATCCCCCCTGACACACACTTTCTATCAGAGACAAAATGGTGATGAAGTTCTTGGATCGACATGTTTGTCGTAGAATTTGTATCCCTTATATAAACCGTTCGACTCCCATCAAATACTACACACAAACAACACACATTATACTCTTTCTTTTGATTGCTGTTGGACGAGAAGGAAAGGAGAAGAACCAAGAGATGCAAGTGATCACTTTCACAGGTTCTAAAGTTCCTTGGGGATATATACGTGACGAGTTTAAAAGCTTTGAAGCTTTGGAGTTTTGGTTTCCACATTGACCCTCGTTCGCTTTTCTTCTTCGTTCCTCACCACCACGTTTTGGGGTAGTAAGTCTCCGAACCCATTTCAATTCGAAGCATAGTTTAGTTTCGTTGTTAAGTTTTCATCTAGTACGTAACACATTAAAGTTTCTAAACTTAGTACTCGTTTCACCTATGTCACGCATAAACTGAACCTAAACGAACTTAACACATCATAAAAGCTTGTGTGGTAAAATTCTAACGTATACTTTACTAATAAGCTCAAAGGATAAGCTAAGACTCATTTTTAGTACGTTCGACCCATATATGAAGCTCGCGAGATATATGCGTCTTAAGTTGGAACTCTAAATAACTTTTGAGAACACTAACCAAAACGTAAAGCTTATTTTTATAACTTATCGACTTAAAAACAAACTCATAAGATTTGCCTATAAAACCGGCATAAGTTTTGTTTTCATTTGGAAATCGTGTTGCAAGGCTCAAGATAAGTCGAGACTTATTCAAACTTATGTTGGCCTCCTTCTCGTAAGCCTTGATACATAATAAGAACTTGAAATAGAATTACTTGAATATGATCTTACAAATCAGTTTTGAAAATGGAAATGAGAAACTCAAATGCATGCATACATGCTCAGTATACTGAGTCAAAATTTAACAAAATATAAAACAGTTTAAGGCACTTTAAGTACACAAGGTTTGTAAATATAAACAAGTAGCAGCCTCAGCACAGTTGGCTATGTCGCTTGATTTCAAACGGGAGGTCAGGGGTTCGAACCCTGCACCTGACATTTTGCTATTTTAATTCTTTTACAATATTTCACATTTAACCTTGAACTATTAGACACTAATGAATATCTTCTTTTAACAAAATATACAAAAATGTCTAGTGATTAAACTATGATTATAAACTATATATGTATATTTACAATCGGTATATTTTTGCGGCGGTAAATTTATAAAAGCAAAACTAATATTTTCCGACTCATATCGTAGTAACATGTATCGAAATACACCTTGGAGACTATAATAGAAATATATATATATTTCTAACTATATAATTATAACGTAAATAACTTGACGTTATTACCAATTCAACTAAATTGTGTACATGGAGATGATTATGATTATACATCGATCCATTTAACTAGAAATTATTCTACAACTAATCATTCACCAACTTTTGGTAAATTACACGTATTATCATTTTCAGAACGAGGAAATATAAGCATTAACGATACCTTATACTTAAAGACAAGTTATATAGTATATAACTTCATGTTTGAATTTTAAGCATCTTACCACGCAAGCCACCTTTGCCACAAAACCATTTTGTCGTCCGACATCATAAGTCAAACTTATCTCAGACTCCCATATTATTCAGGTTGACTATTGGAGTCTTTCCCATTCTACGTTTGACATCACAATACTTTGTCTACCATTCCACTAAGGTGAGTTTCATAGCCCCATATTTTTATACATTTTGAACTACTTTTGGGGGAGATACATGCTCAAACTATATTCATTTACTTATACAAGTACTTTAGAAACTTTCACGGATTACCGTGAGTTTCATAGCCCCTCCTTCTCATTTAACTGTTTTATCAACTCTTTGGGGGAGATACATGCTTAAACTACTTGCTTTTACTTTAACAAGCACTTTTACATACTACTGTGAGTTATCGCCCCACTTTTACTCGTTATAATTGTTTTATAAATGCTTTGGGGGAGATACATGCTTTATACTTTTACAAGTACTCTTATCTATATACATGATACTGTGAGTTCCATAGACCACTCTTTTACCTATTTTGAATTACTTTTGGGGGAAATACATGCTTGTATTTCATATAAACTTTACTAGTTTACCTTAAACATTATACTCAGTTGATAAACCACTCTACTTGTTATTGAAACGTAATACTTGCTTTTACTTACAAGGGCACTATAAACTTTTACGGATTACTATAAACTTATGAATCCACTTTTATACGCTTTTATATCTCATGGAGGGGTACCTACTATAAACATGATCACAAGTAATTTTCAACTGTATGCTATACCTGATTCACTATTGCCTAAGTTTACCTTTATTGCCATGTTCGAAGTCCCTCATATCATGAACCTTAATCACTTGCGAGTGAACGTAAATAATTGTGAATAGATCTATTTGGGACTGACAATCCCCGTTTGGTCTTGCCAGGATGGGCCACCAAACGCACTTTATTTAAACCCACATATAGGTTATTGGCAAATACCTATCCCGAGGGCCACTAGTATTTTACATCATTCTTGATGCCAGTTAAACGTTGAGTGTCATGAGGCTTAGAGCAATAGAATGATACTGTAGTCATGATACAGTATTGCCATTATTTTATTAATGTTTGTAGTCATTGCAAATATTACCTAAACTTAGAACTTGTGTTCACTACATAGCAGGAAATCACTACTTGGCAACGAACTATTTTGTGTTGACTCGGTTAGGGCTAAAAAACGAACTATGGGTATATAACAACGTAATCTACTAAATATTTTATCAATAATTGTATGTGTAATACAATTATTATCTAAACTTGGAACTATTGAAGACCAACTGATTTTATGCAAACTCTATGGATTTACTCACACTTTGATTTTTGACAATCAACTGGTTTAACTATAAATACTATGGTATTACTCACTCTTTGACCTCGATAATCAATTGTTTATTTACAACTGCTATGGACTCACAAACTCTTTGATTTTGGAAATCATCCATTCTACTTATAAACTCTATGAACTCACTAACCTTTGTGTTGACGCTTTTAGCATGTATTTATCTCAGGTCCATAATGAGCAGGGATGGCACGGAGGAGCACGGATACTATGAAGGCTATAAATTTTATTATCATTCGAAAACCTATTTAATAAACTTTGAAACCACTGGGACCTCATTTTGTAAACTCTGATATTCAAATGATAAATCTTTTAAAACGACTAAATTGGTGATCGTTTCCTACTATTCAACTGTTGTGCCATGAAGTAACACCCAATTTGAATTCCGCTGCGTATCACGAAATTGGGGGTGTTACAAAATAAGCAGAGAAATAAGCTCTAAAATCTGATCAGGAACAAGAAAGACAAAAAGCTAAGGCTAAGATCAAAAAGGGCTGATAAGCAATTAAAAAGCTAATAGGGAGCTGAATTAAGCTAAGGTGCACTAGGGGTGGCCTAAATAATCTATGGGGATCAGAATAAGCAATTACTAAAGGCCAATAATCACTAAATAATCCAAAAGAGCACAAAGAGCTGCTGATGCACCTGAGGTGTACAGAGCAAATCAGTCCAATGGGGCAGACTTGCTGACCAAATTAGAGTGACTAAATAGGCTAAAAAAAGACTGAATTATTTGAGAATCCTCAAGATAGAACTATAAGCTATTAAAAAAACAAATATCAGACAAGAAACTCAAGTAAATAAACAGAAGATCAACTATGAAAAGGGGCCAACAACTTATGCAGACTGCATAAGGGGTCTGCACAGACTGCTTATGCAATAATTATCAAAAGCCACTCACAGCTATGTAAAACCTAACTAAAAATTGAAAACCAACTTGTTGGACCTAAAGGGACTTAGAAATTCTAAAAGCAAGCTCAGAATAAGCTTCTACCCTATTAAGCTCTTAAGAACAGTCTACCTGCTCCACTTCCACTCTAAACCTATAATACCATAAAATCTTTGAAATAAGCTTGACAGGGACTACAAATTACTTAACTGAAATAAATTACTCTAAATCAAACTTGACCCAAGAGTCAATGAACAGTGGAACTTCATTTTTTACCCACTTCCAAGCTTAACCCAAACAGTCCTTTATGGTGGACTGTTTTGATTTTGCTGAGATATAGACCACTTAATGTTGAGAAAAGATAATACTAACTACATTAAGCATTCATAAGTTAAAATAAATTGAAGATAAGCACTGAGAATAAGCTACAAAGCAATTTTGACTTTATTTGACCACTTTGACTATTTATTGACTTTTTGGAATTAAAACTGAATTGATCCAAACTAGTTTCAACAAAAGCTAAAATAAGCTCATAAGAGCTTAATAAAACAGAAATGAAAGCTTTTAAGGTTTAAATAACAACAAATTCGAATTACTTAATTAACTGGAAACTTGAATTTCAACTGAATTAATACAAGGCTTTTGAACTTAAGCTGAAACTGAAATTACAATTACACTAATCTGAAATTAAGCTAAACAATAAACTTATCTAATTAAGTTACACTACTCCTAAATTACTCTACGGCCTAAAAACTAACTAACTCTTTTAGGCTTACAAAGACAACTATTTATACTAAAATAAATTGGGAACTCTCTTGTCTTCTTCTCTGCTCCAACTTGACCCATTGGATTAGCTTGACATGATCTCAGTCGTTCAACACAAAAATGGTGGGAAAACTGAGATAGTGGGATTCCAACGTGGAATGGTCTCTTGTGAATGTTGTACTAGCTAAGAGCTAGAGGAGGGGGGAGAGGGTTGCGTGTGCCAGAGAAGGCATGGGAGACATGGGTGGTGGTTTTGTCAGTCTGGGGAAGGGAGAAAAGCTAGGAGGGAAAAGGGTTGACTTTTGTGATTGACCGAGGGATTAGCAAAAGGTCGGGATAAGGGTTTTTGATTGGGCTTGGGCTTTTGATGGTGAGTTGGGATGGGTTTAGTTTTAGGATAGAAATGATTTGGGTTTAATGTTTAAAAGGGTTGTCTTAGGCTTGGATTTGGTTTGGAACTGTTTTAAACTTTGAGGGACCAATTTTGTAAGTTCTGAAAATCCAAGGACCATTTATGTCAATTCTGAAAATTATCTCCAAGGACTAGTTGTGACACTTTGATGTTCTTGGAGGTTGACCTTGATAATTTGAGCAATATCCCGGACCAAACTCATAAATTCCTTTCCCGGCATCGGCTTTTAATGATTTTTCCACTCACGTGCTCGGTTTTGTCCATATTTGCCCTGTTTTCAATCTTTTTGTACCTGAAACACATAAAAACACAAACCAAGGATATCTGCAGTATAATTTGGTATATTTGGTTGTTTTTGGTTATTTTTGTGTCTTTTATGGGTATAAAATGATGAGTATTTACACACTCATAAGCTATAATTCCGTTTTACGTGTTCTCCATTTTGATAACGATATAAATATGATAGGTGTTTATTAGCTTAAATCCGAAATAATGTTTATAATAGGTGGTAAAATAGTTAATCCTTACACGTGTTTTCTTCTAAAATCGATATAAATAAATGGTCATTTGTATAAAAAGTTTATATTTGGCGACATATATATATATATATATATATATATATATATATATATATATATATATATATATATATATATATATATATATATATATATATATATATATATATATGTACATATCATTTGTGTCATAATTAAATATTTTCACAATTGACGTGAGTTTTTAACGATGTTACGTGACAAGTTATGAGTCGAGAGTGAGTTGTAAAATAGATTGGTTTTGAGATCACGACGATGCATAATTTTAAACAATGGTCACGATATAAAGTTTTATGTTCTCGACTTTTAAATATGACGATTATATATATATATATATATATATATATATATATATATATACACGCGGCCACAGATTTCACATGCTTCATCCTTGTTGGGCTGCGGCCCAACCAAAGTCAAAGGAGGGGGAAGATTAGTTGGGCTAGACTGGATATTAACAACCAAGGCACCACGTTGGGCCTGGTGGGCTAGGAACAGCCGCAAGTTCACGCTACATGGACTGGACTCGAGTTATAAAGTGGGCTGAATAGATCGAGTGGGCTGGGATTATTGGTGATATACACAATTTCACATACACAAGTCCGATGAGACTTTGTGTGTTGCCTGGAATACAAAAGTTCATACGCTCGACACAAATAAACTTTTAGCACCAAAGGGCTTAAGTCGTGTTCGAGTACAACTCGACAGTCCGACTTAATGTCCATTCAGATTACATGAGGTGAGGGATTTGGATTCGACAATATAATTCTACAAGTTTCGACACACTTTAACCAAGGTCTTGATGTAAGACTTTGGTGCTAGAATTTGTAGGAAAACAACTCAACTCTCCTTTGAGTTTTCTGCCACAACTGGATAACCAAAAACACCCTTTTGGGTTTTGTATGAGGCTTGAACTTGACACCCATTGTGGGTTCAAGTTCGAATTGTGCAAGACTTACACCCCGTTGGGGTTCTACTGGAAATAAACTAAGGTATTACTAGCCTTAAACCAAATACGATCGACCATCTTTTCAATTTTTTTTTACCATAACTAATGTTGCAAGTGGGTGGGTTGCGAGGTGATTTCAATAGGTTGGACGAGGTTTAAACCAAGGCAAGCACCCCTGTCATGGTGGCTGCCTGGTGAGGAGTACGTGGACTAGAACTCGACCACATCACACCCCTTTTGGGGTGGTTTTTCCTCGGTTTAGAATCACCACAGCACACCCTATTTGGGTGGCTGTTGGGTGAGGTTTGACTGGACCAAATATACAACATCACACACCCTTGTGAGGGGTGGTTTTACACGATTAAAACAGCTCCAACACACCCTTGTGGGTGTCGTTTTTACTCGACCCAAAGACAACCACAATTTCCTTAATCCTAGACCGAGTTCAAAGGTTTCAAGTTTGCTAACTCGAGAGGAGTTTTGACACCGAATACAACCCAATAATAACCATTCCAGGTTCGTTTCGAGACCTTTTGCCTAAGACTTACTAACGGCAAACTGAAGCCATTCGACTCAATCATAGATTTGGACAACAACAACCTAGCAAAGATGGGTTTAAAGCTAATGAGCCAACTTTTAGATTCCCTAAGTTTTTCAAGCCACAAAAACAACAACAACAATCATAACATTTACACAACATCAATTCGACACCATGATGATTACCATTACACAAGAGTTAAAAATTTACAAAACTAATTTAATGTTAACCGAAATACAGTGAATGGAACTTAAAGAGTTTGAAGGCAAGAAGGTTTATACCCTTATGGTGAATCGACAAGATGACCCGAGAACTTGATCACAGAAGTTATTCGAACAATCCCAATCCAAACCCTAGCTATTCCAATTCGAACCCCAGCCAAATCCACTCCAATCGAATTGTTGCCCTTCGAATCTCTATGAATCTCGATAAGCTTTGAAGTGAATGAATGAATTTGTGTGGATCGACTGGGTTTGGGATGGCCATTAAAAAGAGGAAACTTGGGAATAGCTCTAATTCTTCTTTCGGATTTGGGGTGTGAGAAATTCCCATTTGAGTCTAAACTCTCTATCTATCCTCGTCATTCTCGGCCTCCTATGCCGTTGACTTATGGGGAATGCTTATATGAGAGGGACTGATATCTCTTGGGTTGAAGAGAAAGTAGAAGGTGCCATGGAGTGATGGTGATGGCTCGATGGTTCTTCCTGGGTTTGTGGAATCGCAGACAAAAAAAAAGGAAGGAGATAAGGAAGTGTGGGGGAACGTGTGAGTGGGAGGGTATAGGGAAAAGATAAGAATTTTTATTAAAGGTTTGTTTTATTAAATGAGTGAGTAATGTATACCCCGTGTCCCACTGAGCTGAGTTGAAATCGGGTTTTCCCGGATACGATATAAATGGGGAAAATAAATTTCAGAGACGTTTTTATAAAACTGACATAAAAATAGAGTTTGTTGACTCAAAAATAAATCCTGAGATTAATTCGTTGTTGATATGGTGTCGGTACGCGTGTGGTTTCATTTTTCAGTAAAAGTGAGATAACCTCTCGCTTTTATTATGTTATAGTCTGTAAATGTGAGAATGGGGGAAATTCACTGTTCCTGGTGAGATTAAATAGTTTTGGTGAGTTACTGTGTGATACAGTGTGCGGGTTTGTTTTCCCGTAATAGTTATGTAAGCACATAAATGCCTAGTTTAACAGTTTAGTCATAATAAATTGACATTTATTATTAAAATATTAGTGGAAAATTACCATTTGTCACATCCTCCCCGCTTAGAAAGAAAACCGTCATCAGTTTTCACTTAGAGTTACCCGATGGATTTGAGAAAAGATGCGGGTATTTACGCTTGATCTCGTCCTCACGCTCCCACGTATATTCGGGACTTCTTCGAGAGTTCCAATGAACTTTAACAATAGGAATACGACTTTGCTTAAGCCGTTTGATTTCTCGATCCATTATCTCAACAGGTTCCTCAACGAAATTTAGTCTCTCGTCAACCTGGATTTCTTCCAGAGGAATAACAAGCGTTTCGTCGGGAGAGACATTTCTTCAAATTGCTCATGTGAAACACGTTGTGTACGAAGCTGAGTTCTTGTGTAACTCTTGTCGATAGGCTACTGGCCCAATTCTGGTGAGAATTTTGAAAGGTCCAATATATCAGGGATTTAGCTTCCCACGCTTTCCAAAGCGAATCACGCCTTTCCATGGCGATACTTTCAACATAACACGATCTCCAACTTGGAACTCAAGTGGTTTTCGTCTCTTGTCAGCATAGCTTTTCTGACGGTCTCGAGCCGCCTGCATTCGGCTCTTGATCTGCACAATCTTCTCAGTAGTCTCTTGTACTAGTTCGGGACCAGTGAGCTGACTTTCTCTGACTTCAGCCCAACATACTGGTGATCTGCACTTTCTGCCATAGAGTGCCTCATAAGGTGCAGCTTTGATGCTGGTGTGATAACTATTATTGTAAGAAAACTCGGCTAACGGTAGATGTCTATCCCAACCGTTTTCAAAGTCTATCACACACGCTCGCAGCATGTCTTCTAGGGTTTGGATGGTTCTTTCGCTTTGACCATCTGTTTGAGGATGATATGCGATGCTCATATCAAGATCAGTACCTAAAGCATCTTGTAGAGATCTCCAAAAGTTTGACGTGAAACGACTATCTCTGTCGGAGATGATAGAAAGTGGAACTCCATGTCAAGCAACTATCTCCTTCACGTATAGTCGTGCAAGTTTATCCATGATATCGTTCTCTCTGATCGGTAAAAAGTGGGCAGACTTGGTGAGACGATCAACGATCACCCAAATGGTGTCGTAACCGCTTGATGTTCTTGGCAGTTTGGTGATAAAGTCCATCGTTATACGTTCCCACTTCCACTCGGGAATTTTAGGTTGTACGAGTAAACCTAATGGCCTCTGATGTTCAGCTTTGACCTTTGAACATGTTAGACATTGACTGACATAAGTTGTGATGTCAGCCTTCATATTGGGCCACCAATATAGCTTCTTCAGATCAAGATACATCTTGTCGGCTCCTGGATGGATGAAGTATTTAGATTTATGGGATTCGTGCATGATAAGGTCACGTATACCTCCATAGAGTGGGACCCAACTTCTGTTCTTGTAACATGATGTCCCATTTGTTCTCTTCATGAATCCATTTTCGCTCTCAGGCATTCCATAAATCTTCTCGTTGGGTCTGTTTTCTTCCTTAAGTGCTTCAGCCTGAGCCTTAAGGATTTTTGATGGGAGAGGTGAGACAATTGTCATACCCAACGATCGTACCCTCAGAGGTTTTGGTATCTCTTTTCGGCTAAGGGCATCTACTACCACGTTTGCTTTGCCTGGGTGGTATCGAATTTCACAGTCATAATCGCTGAGCAATTCTAACCAACGGCTTTGTCTCATATCGAGCTCCTTCTGGTCAAGGATATGTTGTAAACTTTTGTGGTCGGTGTAAACTACACACTTGGTGCCATAAAGATAGTGTCTCCAGATTCTGAGCGCAAACACTACTGACCCCAGTTCTAAATCGTGTGTAGTGTAATTCTTTTCGTGGGTTTTTAGTTGTTGCGAGGCGTAGGCTATCACCTTCTCTCGCTGCATCAAGACAGCTCCTAACCCTTTGTGTGAGGCGTCACAGTAGACTACAAAGTCCTCACTGCCTTCAAGTAAGGCTAAGATAGGTGCACTGCACAACTTATCTTTAAGAAGTTGAAAAGCTTCTTTCGCTTTATCTCCCCAGTCAAATCTTACATTTTTCTGGGTTAGCTTAGTCAAAGACTTTGCTATCTTTGAGAATCATTCAATAAACCTTCTGTAAAAGAGTTTTCAAATGGAGGCACAACAGTATAAATGGAGGCACGTATGAAATGAATCGTTAAAGATGTGTATAGTTGTACTACACTATGAAGGAAATGAATTTTCAAAGATGTGTATAGTTGTACTATACATGAATGTGCACAACAGTATAAAATCCATTTATACTGGCACTATAATTGTCAAAGATATGTCAGATGTATATAGTTGCACAACATTATAAGGGACATGATATCCTAACACCCCCTGTAGGGGTGTGTTGACTTTTTCCTGCTGCCGCCGCTTGTACTGTCTGCTTTATCTGGTTGTACATTTAGCTAAAAGTAAGGGGGTCCTACATGTAAGGGGTGTTAGCCTAACACATCCCCAGTATATAAGTGTCAATTTTCACTATAATTGTCAGATATGTATAGTTGCACAACAGTATAAAAGTGTCAATTTTTTTGCAAGCAAAAGGAAAGTGGCGAGCAATTTATATTGCTCCATGTGTCGATTTTGGTAAAAGCCTTTTAAAGTACTCCATCCGTCTCAATTTAATTGTCCATATTTTCTTTTATAGATGTCTCAAATTAATTGTCCACTTTCCTTATTAAGTAAAAACTAGAGAATCTAGTGGAGGAATATTCCATTTTAGTGGTTGAAAATTAAAGTGGCCCCACTTTATATTAAACTTTGCAATTTCTCTCTCACGACAATTAAATTGAGACGGAGGGAGTATTCGTTTTTGTAAAATGGTTTAAAATGTGTTTTTTGTGTTAATTGATTTTCAAAAATACATTGGGAAGACAATTTATGATATTGTTCCCTTAGGCCACTCACAACAGTTAACTCAGCCTTAAATTTTAAGGCATGCCACGTCAGCTTTTTCACACCTTAACTTAAATCAGCTTTAACCCACACAACAATAACTCAGCTTTAACACACCTTAACTCAACTTTACACATAAATTTTGAAATTCAACCCCTAACTTGTAAATTACTTCATTTTTTTAAAAACATAACATTTATTAAAACATAACATTACATTCAAACTGTCACACCCCCATAAATCGGGTCCAGCGGAAGCATACACGTCGCTGGGGTGCAACTCAATTGGTATCACAACACAAGTACAAAGAACGGTTTTTATCTCAATCGCTTAGAATGAAACTCATTAGCAAAAGTGTTAAATTTACATTATGAAAAGTAGTGCGGAAATAGGTCTTTTAATAAGTTAAACGGTCCCCAAATGTTTATTAGAGTCTTCTATAACCATGTCATGCCCTGCCAAAAGCCTCCAGAAGCGTACTATTGCTTAATACCTGAAAATACATGCTAAAAGTGTCAACACGAGGTTGGTGAGTTCATAGAGTTTAGTGAAAAAAAGAAATGCGTTTGAATGAAGATTTCCCAGCAAAGGCATTGTAAATCCACTCAGTCCCAAGTCCCGCCCATACAAGACTTGCAACCTGTGTGTTTACAACCCACTGCCAAATATGATCTGGTTCAAGTGAACGTCAAATGATTTATGGACCACAAAAATTGAATGAACAATATATTCCCAATATATATAGAGTTATGACAACTAAATTTCATGACACCGAAGCCTTAAGATTCTAATTTGGGCATACTTTTGACATAACAGTCAAGTGGGGAAACCACAGTCCGTTTGAAATATCAGTCAAGTGGGGAAACCACAATACGTTTGACATATCAGCCAGTGGGGAAACCACAATACGTTTGACATCTCAGCCAGCGGGGAAACCACAATACGTTTGGCATATCAGCCAGTGGGGAAACCACAACACGTTTGGCATATCAGTCAGTGGGGAAACCACAACACGTTTGGCATATCAATCAAGTGGGGAAACCACCCGGACATTCAAAGTTTCTGGTAGATGTACACCTAGGACATTCAGGGTTCCTTAAATGATTATGCGTCCGTTTGACTTAACAGTCAGGTGGGGAACACCACCCGGACAGGGAGTTCAATCCTAATAGATCTATCCACAACATTCGCGCTTAACGGGTCATAACATATGTAATATGAAATACTTTCGAGTAACAAACCAAGTATTTTAGCCAATCAATAATATTTGAAAGACAAATCACGTGTCACGTAAAACAAGCATGAGTTTAATTAAAAACAAGCATGTATTCTCCCCCAAAACAGTTACAAAACAAGTAAAAGGAGGGGCTATGAAACTCACCTGGTGCGATAGCTACAATGACAAAAGTGGATATGCTGAAATGAGGCTCGGTCTCCAACCGCGACCTAATATGAATGGTAGGATCTAATGTAAGCAATGAAATGATGCTACACATGCAAATACGTATGTTATCGATACCACTCGTTAGTTTTGAAAATAACGTTTATCGTCGAAAAATACATTTTTGACGTCTCGTTAAGTCATAAACTACTTTTTGTGTAAACATGTTGAAATGGTACTCCACGATCCTCATTTGGTGTTCTATCGTCAAGTATAATGTTTTCGTCGCAATTTACAATTTTTCACAACTTGAAGATGTGCCCAAATGGCCTCGCAAAACTAGTCGCAAAATATTGTACGTTAAGTGTTAGTGATCAAACTCGACGTTTTTGAAAACCTTGTAACAATGTCTTGATGTCGTGTTATTTAACATTTGATCATACGCGTTCCGATCAATGAGAAAATCGGCTATCAATGTTGTGACTTGCAAAATACTAGTTTTACACTTAGAAAATATATTTCTATTAGTGCTGTCAAAATAAACATAGTTCGTCGGGTTTTCAAACGTGTATATCTCGGTCGTTATAAGTTCATTTTCTACGTTCTTTATATCCACGGCTTCGTATTAACATGAACTAACATATTTTCAATAGGTCGAGTCGTCTAGATCACGTCTAACGCCTCGTTTTGTCCGTTGAAATTCGTGTAACAGCACGTAAAATTTTCAGAAATTAGTTTTCATCGTCCAACTTTGAAAAATCATATCTCCTTCGTTATAAGTCGGTTTTTAGTGATTCTTGCAGACACGGTTTCGTTTTTGAAAGAAATTTCTGAATATGAAGGCCAAAATATCCCCTGAGTTACTGAGTTTTCCAGATTTCACGTTTTTGGACAGTAGCTGTAATACCCTAAAATCTGAAAACGTGTAAAAAGACCAAAATGCCCTTACGATCTAAAACTTTGGTTAACGAGTTTATAAAATACCAAATAAATTCCAAATTTCGGGAGATAAGTAAGATACGAAGAAAAATTATTTCTAATGCCACATTTGACACTTTGGGAAATACTAAAATTATTTTGCACAACATATATATATATATATATATACTGAATTATTTATAATTATTTACATATTATTAAAAATACTTTATAATTAAATTAAAAACATTCAAATGGCTACCAAAATTAAGATATTATAATCCTTGATTGTGATTTGATTGAACCGAAATTTTGGGCCTTTCATGCCCTCCCCTACTCGGCATTCCTAATTTAAAATAACAAACTTCCTATTTACCCTATTATCAACATTACCGATTGAACAATATCTCACACAAAAATTATTTTCTCCTTCATCCGGCCTCCTAAAATTCGAAAGGCATTTTTCTGCTATTGTTCATCATCCTAGGGAGTCAATAAAAATAAGTTTTGGTTCGTGGCTTGCTTGGTTCAATCGTGGTGGAATTGTTTGTATTGTTTTTCATCCGAAAGGTACATATCTCCCATAATTCATACGATCATCTAAAAATTCGTTCATCAATTTTCTTACGTTCTCTATACTGATTATGACCTGGAAAAAATGTCTACAAGGTGTGTGGATCATTCGTGTGGTCGTGGCGAATTTCTTGGTGTCGAGGCTTTAAACCGAGTATCATAAAAATCGAAACAATTCATCCATTCATTTCAAATTAATTCTGGTATTTTTCTAGCACTTCATTAATCATATTTAACGTGTTAAAAATAAGAGAAATGAGCCATGCATCATAATTCGATCATATAACAATTATTGAATTCGAAACCCTAAAAACACAAAAACTCGACATAAAATAGATGCGATTTTTCTGGACCTTTTGCATAATTTTTGTGGCTTCTATGTACATCATATAACATCAAAAAAATAATATTTCGAATTGTTGTTGCTTAATTCGTGGTTTTGGAATTATTTGATTATATCGGGTTTAAATTAAAACAAGAAAGAAAAAGAATTAAAATGGAACGAGTTTAGGGATTTAGGGTTTGTTCTTGGCTAATAAATGATGGTTAAATTATGATATAATGATTGCATAATGATTAGTATGATTAGGGTTTGATTTTGGGAATAAAATGTGTTTACCGATTTCTAATTAAATAGTAAGGGGACGTTTTGTAATTTTTGAAACTCGTGGGTCATTTTTGTAATACTCTATATATCAAGGGTAATTTGAATAAAATATAACTTGAGGGTGCTATTTGTAAAATATGGAAGTTTTGGAATTTAAAATGTAAATTGTTAATTATGTGTATTCGAATTGGAATTTAAATAAAATGAGGGACTAAAAGTGTAATTTCTGGAAAATGAATGGGTCTCGAAGTAAATAATAGTATGAAGGGTAAAATGTGTAATTTTGAGTATTTATGGACTTAATATGTAATTATGGTTAATTATTTAAATCGATTTGTAATGTAATAAAGTACAAGGACTAAATATGTAAATTACCGAAACCTTGAGGGCTGTTTGTAACATATTTATACTGAAGGTTATTTTCTATAAATTAATGAAATAAAAGGGCTTGATGTGGAATGTAAGTATGATAAGGATTAAATTGTAAATTATATAAGTATGAGGTTTAAATTGTAATTAATTAATTAAAAGGGTGTAAATCATAAATTATGAAACTAGAAGGGTAAAAGAGTAATTCTGGAAAACATAAGTGTTTGAATGGTATAATGATAATATTTCTAATGTGAACCTTGAACTTGGTAAATTTGCACTTATAACCCTAAACTATGAAAACTTGTCATGTTTGATCTTAAATCTGTATAACTTGTTAAAATGAATGTTATCTCCATAATAAGCTAATAAATGACTTAACTTAATTCATATCATTTGAATATTGCTAAATATGGAAACTTACTAATTCGAGAAACCTGCTAAAAATAGAAAGATTACTAAATCTGGAAAGTTTCATAAAATGAATAGATAATTGGAAATGGAAATCTGAACTTGAACCCTCTGGTGATTCTGTGTTCTTCTTCTCCTTTAGGTGTAAAGAGGGAGAGGTCCTGATCTGTCTCAGTGCTTTCTGCTTTTGTTCTTTTGTGCTTGCATTTGAATAAGGTACAGATACTCTGCCCTTTTTCAGTAACGGTGTCCTATCTCATTGATATGATTCTGATTCTGATTCGTTAAGTTTTCCCAAAGCCATTGCTATGTTTCCCTTTGTTGTGAACCCTTGATATGATCCTTTGCTTTGTATACTTTGATCTGTTAAACTCTGATTTGGATCTTTGGCATTACATCTGATATATCTGTTATGAACCATCTGTTATGGACCATCTGTTATGAACCTTTGATTATGATACTTTGATTTGATATGATATCTGACTCTTAGTTTGATACCCGAGCCAAAATTTGTGACCCTAGCCATGAAGGTAACATGGCCGTGTCTGTGATGCACCACTGGCATGACTAGTGTGTAGCCCTAGTGATTTGGTTACACCGTCCCTTTGATTTGGTCTGCATGTGATTGGGTAGGGGCGTATGGATGCATCCTAGATCTGTTCTGTTTAGTGGATTTAACTGTATATGATATGATATGATTTGTCTGGTGATTGGTACTGTGTGCTATACATGCCCTTCACATTTCTGAGAGGTCGCTCCTCTATGGTTACTGTATATGATATGATCTGATATGTTTCTGGGCTCGTGGTGGATTACTATCCTATATTATTCTTTCCCTTTTATTGACTGTACCTTATGATACTTCCCATTGCACCATATATTATATCTGTTTCGTTATCATTTAGCTTTGCCATGATTCGTACTTCGTTATCTTTGCTTTGTATATGTATCTGTTCACTGAGCTTTTTAAGCTCAGCCGCACGTTTTTCTTTTCGTGTGCGGCAGGTATCTAAGCTAGGAGCTGGGGACTTCTGCTTTGGGATTGAGAGATTAGAGCTTTTGGTTGGAGCTTTTACCTTAGATGACCACCCTTATATTATGATATTTGTTTCGGGATTCTGTTTCTTTTGTTTATTCCATTGGTTTATCTTTATCCTTTGAACTCATGTAATTTGGTTTAAGCCGTGTTGGCTTGATTTTCTTATTGATTTTGGTTTATGGCTTCCGCTGTGTATTATGTATGCTCTAATTTGTCACCGTGATGTGACACCTTTACCCTTGTCGGGTTGGGGTGTTACAATTATGGTATCAGAGCCCAGGCTGCGACCTGTAGTACATAAGCCATGACCTGTGGATCATGTGGACCTTAGGATTTGACCTTTAAGATTTGAGTCTTGACTGGTGAGGATCTGGGTAGACATAGGTTTCGGTTTCGTCTTTCCTTTCGTACTTATTTTTCCCTATTGTTGCTAATCATTTTCGTGATCGTTCAGATGGTGAATACACGCTTTACTCAGTACACTGATGGGAATGGTGGAGGGGAAGCCCCTGATTTTCAGGCTATGATAGCCGCTGCTGTGGCTGTTGCTATTCCTCAAGTGGTGACTCAGGTCACCAATAACATCAGGAACGGTGCAAGTTCTTCTGGGTGGTGGTGGTGGTGGTGCTCCACCCGAGACTCCACCTACTGCTCCTCCCGCTGCTCTACCTGTTGGCATTCATGTATGGATCGAGAGGTTTAATAAGCTCAAGCCTCTCTCTTTCAGGTCCGCTGCTACTCCCCATGAGGCAGAGGACTGGATTACCCATGTCGAGAAGTTGTTCAGGGTTCTCGGATGTGCTGACGAGTTTAAAACTCGTTTGGCTACATTCAAGCTGGAGGGTGATGTGTTCGGATCGTGCATAAAGACTTGATACGTTCACACGAGGTTTTAAAATTTATAAACATGAATTACCGATTAATTAGGAACACATACGAGCAAGTATACTCGTCCGTTGTAGTAAAGGTGGGTAAGTCAAGATCGTCCCAAGAGACTTGGTTGTACTCAAGTGTCGTTTGTTTGTTTAAGCAAGTAACAAGTTGATGGTTATGATTGTCACGGATCAAACCAACAAGAAAAGCAATATTAGAACAAGCACACAAAGAACATACATGTTTGGCAATGATAACAAGTTAGTAAGAACTTGGTGTGAGCCTTAACTAGGACTTGGTGTAAGGACTTGGTGTAAGCCTTTACTAGTTTGGAAAACATATTATCATTGGTATTCCTTTCGGCCTCTAGAACCAATAATTTAGCATTTCATAAATCAAATATACATAAGTCTTAATCAATTGGTCATGTCATAAAACTCATGCCTAAACCAACAACAAACAAAGATGTTCTTTCGATCCCATAACTTTGATGTTATTAATTTGTGAAGTTCCATTTACTTGATGAACACATATTCAAAAGATGTCCTTCGACCTTTAATCCAAATTAAACCTTTACTTGTTATGTTTATTAATTTTCTCATACAATCGTCACAAAGTACAAGACCAAAACATTTGTCGACTAATGAATTGAAATCAACCACTATTAAGAATCCTTTCGACATTTAGACCCAACAATGATTAATCAAAACAATAAACAAGACAAGTTCCAACTTAACCAAATATGATGTTATCAAAAAAACACTAATATTATCCAAACATCTTATTATCACAAGTTATCATATAAACCAAACAAGTATTAAGAAGTCACATCAACATAATCATAGAAACCAAACATTAATATTATTAAAAGAGAAATCATACCAAAGTTTGTAAGATGAAATACATGAATCCTAAATTGCTCCATAGCCAAACGACCTAACCAACCCCTCTACACCTTTGGAAAAGGGTGAGGGGTGGTTAAAACACTTGCAAGGGTCGGATTACATGAGAGATATATGTTGTTGTGATAATGGTATATGAAAACACTAGCCAAATGGTTCTATTTATACTACTCTCAAAGCTAGGGGTATTAATGCTCAACTTGGCCTCCAAGGAGAGTGGAATGGCCTAGAATACACTTGGGAAGGATCTACAATTGGTTTGTACACGTTTGGAGTCTTAGTAGTGAAGTTTTGGCATAGCAGTCACCTCCATCCGATCGGTATTCAACCCAACCGATCGGTTTTAGCTCCATCCGATTCGGATGCGGGCTCCTACCGATCGGATGGATCCTTCTGTGTTGTAGAACTTTTTGTTAGCTTTCCGTGGCCGCTTGAATCATCGAAATCCGAGTTCGTATGCTCGAGTTATGGCCAAAATGGTGAAGGTGTGTCGGGAACAACGAGTCTTCCAATAATTCATCGTTTGAGCTTCTTTTCTTCATTTCTTTCCTCGTTTTCCCTCTTGTGCTTTATTCTTGAGTCTTTGGAGTGACAACTTCATGACTTTATCTTCTCGAATATACTCCAAGAGACTCTCATTTTTCGGGAATTCTTCGCACATGCATAAATCTTCGTTTATTGATCATTTCTTCGCCTTTTTCTCCGTTTTCTTGTACTTGAGCTTCCATGAACCTAAAAAAATAAATTATACTCAATTAAGTACCATAAGTTCATAAAAGTGACCAATATATATGCATAAAATCCACAATAACGCTCCTAAAAACATGTTAGATTTGAGCGTTATCAGAGGGTGACGCTCTTAACTGGTGGACTGCTCTTGTTCAAGCAAAGGGAGGTGATTATGCTGAGACCTGTACTTGGGCGGATTTCATTGAGGTGTTCTATAGGCAGTATATCCCATTATCGGAGCAGCAGAGATACGAGAGAGAGTATGCTACGATTCGTCAGGGGGATCGTGAGTCTTCGGGTGAGTTTATGCAGCGATTCTTGCGCTCTGCCAGTTTTGTTGGGCCGGAGGTTACTGGGGATGCTCATCGTCAGGCACGTCATTTTAAGTGGGCATTAAAGAAATGGGTATTAGACCGTATCGTAAACTTTGAGCACGAGGATGTGGCTGCTGTTGCGGATGCTGCTCGCAACATTGAGTTGTTGCATGCGGACGGGGGTTCTAATAAGCGGGATAGGGACGGTAATCGGGTAAACTCCAGGGAGCAGGGCCGTCAGGGCCAGAGTCGGGAGTATAGGAGTTATGAGGAACGAGATCGGGCGGACCATGGTCGTGATCAGCGAGGTCGGGATTCGAGGTCAGCTTCTAGGCAGGATGGTGATCGTCGCGGACAGAGGAGGACTATCGAGGCTTTGCCTCCTCCACCCCTATGTGCTACTTGCGGGAAGGCGCATCCGGGTACTTGCTTTAAGATTACCGGCGGTTGTTTCTCATGCGGCTCTACTCATCATCGGGTGAAGGACTGTCCCAGGAAGAACCATACTGTACCAACGGACTCGGATAAGCCAGCACCCACTTTGGGACGAGTTTATGCTTACACTCGTGATCATGCGGAGGACTCATCAGGTACCATTACCGGCTTTCTTTTCATTTGTGATCGTTTTGTCTTTGCATCAATTCGTCATATCTAATCCGTTTGCCAAGAAGCTTAATCTGAAACCAATATCATTAGCTAATCGTATCCTTATCTCTGCGTCTATGAAATCATAATCAGAGCTATTTTAGTTATCCACATTTCGTGTTCTGATCTGGTATGCCTTTGTTTTGTTTTCCGTTCTGTTTCGTTTCCGATTCTTCGCAAATTTCGTGGACGAAATTTTTTTAGGGGGGAAGAAGTTGTAATACCCTAAAATCTGAAAACGTGTAAAAAGACCAAAATGCCCTTACGATCTAAAACTTTGGTTAACGAGTTTATAAAATACCAAATAAATTCCAAATTTCGGGAGATAAGTAAGATACGAAGAAAAATTATTTCTAATGCCACATTTGACACTTTGGGAAATACTAAAATTATTTTGCACAACATATATATATATATATATATACCGAATTATTTATAATTATTTACATATTATTAAAAATACTTTATAATTAAATTAAAAACATTCAAATGGCTACCAAAATTAAGATATTATAATCCTTGATTGTGATTTGATTGAACCGAAATTTTGGGCCTTTCATGCCCTCCCTTACTCGGCATTCCTAATTTAAAATAACAAACTTCCTATTTACCCTATTATCAACATTACCGATTGAACAATATCTCACACAAAAATTATTTTCTCCTTCATCCGGCCTCCTAAAATTCGAAAGGCATTTTTCTGCTATTGTTCATCATCCTAGGGAGTCAATAAAAATAAGTTTTGGTTCGGGGCTTGCTTGGTTCAATCGTGGTGGAATTGTTTGTATTGTTTTTCATCCGAAAGGTACATATCTCCCATAATTCATACGATCATCTAAAAATTCGTTCATCAATTTTCTTACGTTCTCTATACTGATTATGACCTGGAAAAAATGTCTACAAGGTGTGTGGATCATTCGTGTGGTCGTGGCGAATTTCTTGGTGTCGAGGCTTTAAACCGAGTAACATAAAAATCGAAACAATTCATCCATTCGTTCCAAATTAATTCTGGTATTTTTCTAGCACTTCATTAATCATATTTAACATGTTAAAAATAAGAGAAATGAGCCATGCATCATAATTCGATCATATAACAATTATTGAATTCGAAACCCTAAAAAACACAAAAACTCGACATAAAATAGATGCGATTTTTCTGGACCTTTTGCATAATTTTTGTGGCTTCTATGTACATCATATAACATCAAAAAAATAATATTTCGAATTGTTGTTGCTTAATTCGTGGTTTTGGAATTATTTGATTATATCGGGTTTAAATTAAAACAAGAAAGAAAAAGAATTAAAATGGAACGAGTTAGGGTTTAGGGATTTAGGGTTTGTTCTTGGCTAATAAATGATGGTTAAATTATGATATAATGATTGCATAATGATTAGTATGATTAGGGTTTGATTTTGGGAATAAAATGTGTTTACCGATTTCTAATTAAATAGTAAGGGGACGTTTTGTAATTTTTGAAACTCGTGGGTCATTTTTGTAATACTCTATATATCAAGGGTAATTTGAATAAAATATAACTTGAGGGTGCTATTTGTAAAATATGGAAGTTTTGGAATTTAAAATGTAAATTGTTAATTATGTGTATTCGAATTGGAATTTAAATAAAATGAGGGACTAAAAGTGTAATTTCTGGAAAATGAAAGGTTTTCGAAGTAAATAATATTATGAAGGGTAAAATGTGTAATTTTGAGTATTTATGGACTTAATATGTAATTATGGTTAATTATTTCATTCGATTTGTATTTTAATTAAGTACAAGGACTAAATATGTAAATTACCGAAACCTTGAGGGCTGTTTGTAACATATTTATACTGAAGGTTATTTTCTGTAAATTAATGAAATAAAAAGGGCTTGATGTGGAATGTAAGTATGATAAGGATTAAATTGTAAATTATATAAGTATGAGGTTTAAATTGTAATTAATTAATTAAAAGGGTGTAAATCGTAAATTATGAAACTAGAAGGGTAAAAGAGTAATTCTGGAAAACATAAGTGTTTGAATGGTATAATGATAATATTTCTAATGTGAACCTTGAACTTGGTAAATTTGCACTTATAACCCTAAACTATGAAAACTTGTCATGTTTGATCTTAAATCTGTATAACTTGTTAAAATGAATGTTATCTCCATAATAAGCTAATAAATGACTTAACTTAATTCATATCATTTGAATATTGCTAAATATGGAAACTTACTAATTCGAGAAACCTGCTAAAAATAGAAAGATTACTAAATCTGGAAAGTTTCATAAAATGAATAGATAATTGGAAATGGAAATCTGAACTTGAACCCTCTGGTGATTCTGTGTTCTTCTTCTCCTTTAGGTGTAAAGAGGGAGAGGTCCTGATCTGTCTCAGTGCTTTCTGCTTTTGTTCTTTTGTGCTTGCATTTGAATAAGGTACAGATACTCTGCCCTTTTTCAGTAACGGTGTCCTATCTCATTGATATGATTCTGATTCTGATTCGTTAAGTTTTCCCAAAGCCATTGCTATGTTTCCCTTTGTTGTGAACCCTTGATATGATCCTTTGCTTTGTATACTTTGATCTGTTAAACTCTGATTTGGATCTTTGGCATTACATCTGATATATCTGTTATGAACCATCTGTTATGGACCATCTGTTATGAACCTTTGATTATGATACTTTGATTTGATATGATATCTGACTCTTAGTTTGATACCGAGCCAAAATTTGTGACCCTAGCCATGAAGGTAACATGGCCGTGTCTGTGATGCACCACTGGCATGACTAGTGTGTAGCCCTAGTGATTTGGTTACACCGTCCCTTTGATTTGGTCTGCATGTGATTGGGTAGGGGCGTATGGATGCATCCTAGATCTGTTCTGTTTAGTGGATTTAACTGTATATGATATGATATGATTTGTCTGGTGATTGGTACTGTGTGCTATACATGCCCTTCACATTTCTGAGAGGTCGCTCCTCTATGGTTACTGTATATGATATGATCTGATATGTTTCTGGGCTCGTGGTGGATTACTATCCTATATTATTCTTTCCCTTTTATTGACTGTACCTTATGATACTTCCCATTGCACCATATATTATATCTGTTTCGTTATCATTTAGCTTTGCCATGATTCGTACTTCGTTATCTTTGCTTTGTATATGTATCTGTTCACTGAGCTTTTTAAGCTCAGCCGCGCGTTTTTCTTTTCGTGTGCGGCAGGTATCTAAGCTAGGAGCTGGGGACTTCTGCTTTGGGATTGAGAGATTAGAGCTTTTGGTTGGAGCTTTTACCTTAGATGACCACCCTTATATTATGATATTTGTTTCGGGATTCTGTTTCTTTTGTTTATTCCATTGGTTTATCTTTATCCTTTGAACTCATGTAATTTGGTTTAAGCCGTGTTGGCTTGATTTTCTTATTGATTTTGGTTTATGGCTTCCGCTGTGTATTATGTATGCTCTGATTTGTCACCGTGATGTGACACCTTTACCCTTGTCGGGTTGGGGTGTTACAGTAGCTATTTCTATTGTTGAAAAATCAATGTTTAAGGTTCAAGACTAGTTCAAAACTTAATCAAACCACTTCCAATCAACACCACAACTACTCTAATCTTACCATACACCTTCTCAAGGTGTCATGGGGTCCTAAACATTACCAACTTTGGTGGATTTCATGAGGATACACTAGAAATCTATAGATCTATGGTTAAAGAGTATTATTGAACAAAGTGGTATGTTTAACATGTATTTTGCATAACTAGCTACTAATAAAACTTGAAAATACATAGAATGGAAGTATAAATGATTGATAAAAATATGTAACTCACTTACTTGAATATTTGAGGTGTTTTGGAGATAAATGTGTAAGTATCCTTGGGATTTTTATTTCAAAATCCTAACTAGGAATACAAATGGGACATGATTAATACTAGTTCTTGAGTTTTTGGTGAAATCTTGTTTGATCTTTGTTCTTGGCCGAATGGTATAATGGAGAAAGAATAGAGAAAAAATGCTAGTTGATTTGGTAACTTGATTGTGTAAATGAGATAAATGGGAAGTAAATATCTATTAGTAATATTTGTAGACAAAGCAATCAAGGCCTAAATTAGACCTAGGGGGCAAGGGAGGGGGCGACAAACAAGGGCTAGACAAAGTGTGTGTGCTCATTTAATGAGCTTGTCCCCAAAGTGTAAAGTTTGTGTAGTTTAAATTGTATATTAAGTGTTACCGGGTACAGAGTTAACTAGAAATAAACCCTGACGAAACAAAATAAAAAATGACAAAATTGTAAAAATTGTAAAATCACATTCCTTGCAAGAATCGGGTGTTCAAATAGTTGTCGTGTTGAAATCTCGCAAACCGACGGAGTTATAAGCTTCTAACGGAAAATATAGCAATTGGTTTATAAACACCGGGTAAATTAATAATATAATCTTTATATCATTATAATTAGTATGAAAATATATTAGGATCATAGTCGGGAGTGTCGGGTATAATGTTAGTAGTAATGACTGAGTGGTAACGTTTAACAAATAAACGAACATACGTAAATGAAAAACACACAAACCCGTGCATGACTTAATATGATAATGATGCTACTGATGATATGCAGACTACTCTAGTCTGTATGATGTGTCCTTACTGAAGATGCTTGAATACGCAGCTAAACCATACTGGTTACGCGAATTTGAATACCCGTAAACCTAGTTTACGAAAGGATGAACGATAACCATGAATAGTGATTTTCCTCCAGGAATGAATAGTGTTTTGTGAATAGTAAAATTTTTGACGACTTCTCAAAGTCTCAAACTGACTTCAAAAATGATGAATAGTGAATGATGAATAGTGATTGGTGAATAGTAACCTATGAATAGTAATTTCTCGAGATGAATAGTGACATTTTGAAGCTTGTAAAAGGACCTGAAATTACGGGTTGTGACAGACTCCACCCGTTAAAGGAATTCAGTCCCTGAATTCAGTTAATGTTGACCTCTGAAGTGGACTCGGTGAAGAGATGTGGATATTGGAGTCACATTGCGGTGATAAAAGATAAAACATCCATTAGATAGGGATTCGTAATAGTACATGAAGTTCATACGATAGAACTTAAAGTGAAACACAAAAGAAATACAACACTAGAGTGTTTAGGTTTTGGTTTTCTTGTTCCTTAGCTCTGGGCAGTCCTTTCTTAGGTGTCCTAAGTTTCCACATTTGAAGCAACTCCCTGGGAGCCTCTGATTTGCGGGCTTTTTATAGTCCTTAGTCTGGTGACCCCGCTTCTTGCACACCCCACACGGTTCACTGCAATGACCTAAGTGATGGAGGTTACACGTGTTGCAGTAAGGTAAATTCCCAGTATATCTTTTCTTGGTGCGCGGTCCTGCAGCATAGGCTCTAACCACTTCTTGTCCTTCGTTTGGCTGTTGAACTTGATCTTTTCCTTGGTTGTCATCCCTTTTCCTCTTGTTTTCGTTGTTGCTGGGGTTGTTGTTGGAAGTAGTTCCTTTCTTTACTTCCTGAGCCATAAGCTTCTGGGACATCCTGATTGCCTCATCCAGTGTTTGTGGGTCAAAAGAAATTACATCTCCACGGATGCTGGGAGGTAGTCCACCTGTGAAATTTTCTAACAGCTTCTCATTATCTGGAACCATTGTTGGACATAGCACAGCCAATTCCTGAAACCTCCTGATATATGTCTCGATATCATTACCTGCTGTCACTAGCTCATAAAACTCTGTTTCCAACTTCTTTATTTCAGTGCGTGGACAGAACTTCTTAGTCAGCAACTTCTTGAATTCATCCCACGTAAGCTTGTGAGCATTTTCCATTCCCCTGGGTTTTGCATACGAATTCCACCATGACATAGCTTCCCCAACGAGTGTATGGGTAGCAAACTTTACCTTGTACTCCTCTGGACAGTTACACAGAAGAAACACAGATTCAATCTTTTCAAACCAGCGAATCATAGCAGTGGCTCCTTCAGTGCCTTTGAATTTTGGGGGATCACCACTCTTGAAGTCCTTGTACGTACATTTACGACCATTGGTACCATTAATAGCCATTCCGGCAGCTTCTGCGGTTTCTGCCCGAGAAGCGGCTTCGGCAGCCCGTGCAGCTACGACAGCTCTCTCGGTTACTAGTGCTGCCTCTATACTGTCGGCAACAAGCTTTCTGATCTCAGCTGGTGTCATAGTAGTAATAGCTCTCTTGGGTGGCATGATTCTTCAAAACAAGAAAAGAAGAGCGAAACGTAAATAAGGTGTTTCCTAAATGTAGGTGCTCTGGAGTGGCTTGTCATACAATGAAAATTGGAAGTTGCGTTATGATTATCTGGCTTGCTTCTAGACGGTGGTTCACGAGGTGATGTGGAGGTGAATATTCTTGTAACGATTGAGTATACACATATGAATGAAACCTTTAGAAATTTTGTAGAGAATCAATCTGGACATGATTCTATTATAACTACTCCTAGTATTGCAAAATTCATCTCTGAGTCGGACATAGGTGGTCAGCCTATGTCCCACTGTCCCGGGTCGAATATAGATGACCAGTCTATATTCTACCGAGGTTCAATGAATTTTGAAATACTCAGCTCAGTTATACTAATACTATGTCCTTCACATTTGAAAAGACGTTCTGAAAGACTAAGGCAAGTGACCAAACTCGAGGTCGAATGATGAAACTATGCAAGGGAAAGGCGTAACGCTGAGACGTGTATGATATGTGAGCATGCTTATATGGAAGACAATTATAGAAATCAATGAGAATATGTGTGTATAATCTATCTGATAATAAAACACAAATCTCATCACATATGTCAGCAACAAACCACAAATGAGGCATCAGCTTGGCAGGCAGGCACGTGGCGGTCATAAGGTTAAGTTTTCGTGAAAGTAGCTATAGTCTAGGTTTTAAAATCACCCAGTTCTCTATAGCCAAGGCTCTGATACCAATCGGTCACACCCCCAGAAATCAGGTCCAGCGGAAGCATACACGTCGCTGGGGTGCAACTCAATTGGTATCACAATACAAGTACAAAGAACGGTTTTTATCTCAATCGCTTAGAATGAAACTCAATAGCAGAAGTGTTAAATTTACATTATGAAAAGTAGTGCGGAAATAGGCCTTTTAATAAGTTAAACGGTCCCCAAATGTTTATCAGAGTCTTCTATGACCATGTCATGCCCTGCCAAAAGCCTCCAGAAGCGTGCTATTGCTTAATACCTGAAAATACATGCTAAAAGTGTCAACACGAGGTTGGTGAGTTCATAGAGTTTAGTGAAAAAAAAGAAATGCGTTTGAATGAAAATTTCCCAGTAAAGGCATTGTAAATCCACTCAGTCCCAAGTCCCGTCCATACAAGACTTGCAACCTGTGTGTTTACAACCCACTGCCAAATATGATTTGGTTCAAGTGAATGTTAAATGATTTATGGACCACAAAAATTGAATGAACAATATATTCCCAATATATATAGAGTTATGAAAGCTAAATTTCATGACACCAAAGCCTTAAGATTCTAATTTGGGCATACTTTTGACATAACAGTCAAGTGGGGAAAACCACAGTCCGTTTGAAATATCAGTCAAGTGGGGAAACCACAATACGTTTGACATCACAGTCAAGTGGGGAAACCACAATACGTTTGACATATCAGCCAGTGGGGAAACCACAATACGTTTGACATCTCAGCCAGCGGGGAAACCACAATACGTTTGGCATATCAGCCAGTGGGGAAACCACAACATTTTGGGCATATCAGTGAGTGGGGAAACCACAAACACGTTTGGCATATCAATCAAGTGGGGAAACCACCCGGACATTCAAAGTTTCTGGTAGATGTACACCTAGGACATTTAGGGTTCCTTAAATGATTATGCGTCCGTTTGACTTAACAGTCAGGTGGGGAACACCACCCGGACAGGGAGTTCAATCCTAATAGATCTATCCACAACATTCGCGCTTAACGGGTCGTAACATATGTAATATGAAATAGCTTAATGTACTAGTGTCTATAAGAAAATAATCATGGATGAAAAATGTAAACACAAAATACTTTCGAGAAACAAACCCGTGCATGACTTAATATGATAATGATGCTACTGATGATATGCAGACTACTCTAGTTTGTATGATGTGTCCTTACTGAAGATGCTTGAATACGCAGCTAAACCATACTGGTTACGCGAATTTGAATACCCGTAAACCTAGTTTACGAAAGGATGAACGATAACCATGAATAGTGATTTTCCTCCGGGAATGAATAGTGTTTCGTGAATAGTAAAATTTTTGACGACTTCTCAAAGTCTCAAACTGACTTCAAAAACAATGAATAGTGAATGATGAATAGTGATTGGTAAATAGTAACCCATAAATAGTAATTTCCCGAGATGAATAGTGACATTTTGAAGCTTGAAAAAGGACATGAAATTACGGGTTGTGACAGAAACATAACACACTTAAAAAAAAACTTACAACGAAATTAAAAAAATAAATAAAAATAACGACGAAAATAAAAATCTACTGTGGAGGCTGCCCGAGCTTGTGTTTTGCCACAATTCGAGCTTTTTCTTGGTTGATATACCACACCACGTCTGGAGGCTGCCCGTCGATCTTCGTCATCAAAAACTTTATTTCCTCCAGCCTTGTTATCGCCTCCTCTTTTTCTTTTGTTGCCCGATACGCGGCTTCGGCCAATTCCCTTTTGTGACGATACTCGGCTGTCATATTCTCCACGAATTGCACTGACGAGCTCGTTCCTCCCGTACTCGCTCCCGTGCTCGTTCCTCCCGTGCTCTCGGATCGAGCTTTCTTTGCAGCACGCCTTCCCATTGGCCTTGGTTGTTCATCATGACCAAACAACGCCTCATTTGTTTGGCTTGGTTGTTCATCGCCGGTTAAATCAATTCCCTCCGGCGCGTCCCACTTCACATGACCCCGTAAAACCTCCCAAGCCTCCTCATTGCTAAAAGGAGCGGTTTTGTGCTCATCCCGGTACATTTCTCGGGCACGTTTCAGGATATCAATTTCACTTTTGCCACTTCTTTCTTGGCGTTTGGAACGTTTGTAGTACGCGTTGAACTTTGAGCAATCACGGTTCAACGTTCTCCACTTACTTTGGAGCATATCCTTGTTTCTTAGTTGGTAATTGACTCTGTTAAATTCATTCTGCACCCGTTGCCAAAACGTATCCCTGCTTTGACTTTGACCCACATGTGCGTCTTCCGACGCTGCAACATAACACTGAGCAAGCACTTTTTCCTCTTGTGGGTTCCAACGTTTGGCCTTGTTGGCAACGGGTTCTTCATCATCATCCTCCAAAGGTTCGGGTTCGGGGTTTCTTGATCTTCTAGCCTTTCGTTTTGTACGCCCGAACTTGTTTTTCTTTGGAGGAGACGTTGGAGTCTCGGGAACTTCATTGGTTGCGGTTTGAGATTGTTGTGAATTTTGGGTGAAGTTGAGATTGGAGAAATTTGTGTTTAGGTTAGATTGTTGTTGTTCGTAATATAGCATTTGTTGATGTTGTTGGTAAAGTTCTTGATCCGACAAGCCAAGTGGGTTCGGGATTGAAGATGAGCCGGCGTTTGGGTTTGAAGATGAGCCGACATTGGGGTTATTAAACCCGGAGTTTAAGAGATCTAAGAACGATTCGTTCCCGTCTTCGTTTAGGTTGAATCGGGACATTTTTTTTGGATGAAGGTTGAAGAAGATAGTGTGATATGTAGTGTATTGAGTTGTGGAAGTGTGAAAAAAAATATGGTGTGAAATGGTTATTTATAGGGGATTGAAAATGGTTTTGATTTTTTTTTTTTTTTTTTTACTTAAACCCGCTCCATTTCAACGGTAACAAAACTAGGGGGCGAAAATGAAAACTTTTTAAATTGCAACGGTACGAAAATGACACATATAGGGGGCAAAAGTGATTTTTTTTGACAATATCCACCCTTAACGCTGCGTTAAGGTGCTAACGCAGCACTTAACGCAGCGTTAACGCGCCTCACTCTCAACAGCTAACGCCCCTTAACGCGGGTTTAACGTGCATATTTCGTCCTTTAACGTGCAAATAACGTAGCCGTTGTATGTGGTCTTATAGGTTAAGAATAACACTGTGAACACAATTTGTGATTTTCAATGTCTACTTTTTCCACTTGAAAATTACTATTTCCCATATGGTATCACTCTTTTTAATGTACACTTTTTATACACAATACTGCTATTTACATAAGTAAACTTTTAATGTTTAAAAATATTAAAATTTGGAATTTTTTTAAAACTCACAATATTTCAAACTTAATAAAAGAACGAAATTTTTTCAAATTCGAAGTTTGAAATTTTGAGCTATCAACATAAATTTTAATTAAGTCTCAAAATCTTCCCATATTTTAAATTGATATATGAAATATTCAAACAATTTTGAATTGATATAAATATAAATTAACATAATTTACTAAAAATTAACCCAACTAAATTAGCTACAATTTACAATAGTAATTTACCAAAAGATTAAATCCAGATTCACAAACAAATATACACATCAAATACACAAGTTAATAAATATTTATCAAGAAAACATATACACAAATAAATCAACATAAAAAACGAAATTTACATAAACCTTATAACAAAAAAAAAACAAATTTACATAAACTTTATAACAAATTTTACACTAACTTTATAAACAAATTTACATGAACTTACAACAAAAAAAAAAATAATAATAATAACAATAGCTTTTATAACAAAATTTACCAACTACTGTGAAAAGCAAACCATCTATTACCACCGCCGGCAGGAAATTCCGATGGAAGCAGCGGCGGCGGAGCAGACTCGGCGGCAGCAGCTGTGGTTTCCGGCAAAGGCAATGCAGCAGTAGCAAATCAAATTTATAAAAAAATTATACGTAGATCTATGAAAAAAAAAAAACCCTTCAAACAATGGCATGTAATTTTAGATCTAACAAAATAACTCGAAATCCCATCAAAACTTAACATATACAAGCATATTAGATCATTTCCATGACAATAATTAGGAACTGATGATTTTAGTTATATATAAACTCACCATGAGAAGGTTACAGTGGTAGCGGCGTACGGTGGTAGAGGGGCTTGGTGGTGGTGGGGTTCGGTGGTGATGGGGTTACAGTCGTGGAGGAGCTCGGTGGTGTAGTGGTGGGGAGTGTATGAGATGTGTATTTTTTCAGGGTGAGAGAAAAAGGTAGAAATAAATGGGATGGAAAGGTGAGTTGTTTGTTTATAGCCGTGTACAGCATTTGCAATTTAATGTCCAACCATGTTTCATTCGATAGATGTAGGAAACAAACGTACCTTGCATTATTAGGGGGGAGGGAGTGGGTCGGTGAAGTGATCGGTGAGGCGGTAACACCGCCGCGAGTAGGGCGGTGAAAGTCGGTAAAGAAAAGGAGCGGTAGCTTTTTCCGAGTGAGAAAGAGGAAGAGATATGGCAAGTGGGCCCCAGAAACGGTCAAAAATTTAAAAATATGGCCGTTGGCCAGTTGTTATATTTTTTTTCCTTTCTTTTTTAACTATAAATTACATACCTTTCACCTACATACATATAATTTTCAAAAAAATACTACATACCCAAATCAACTATGGATCCAAGGAGAGCCAAAAAACCGCTAACCCCAAACAAACCCGTTCCCAACCTAGTCGATCGGTTTATCAGCAACCACAAAATCTTTTTCCAAATCAACTTTCTCAACCATCTGCAAATCAATTCTATTCTCATTAAGTTTTTAACTATATATTTTGTGGGTGGTTTTATATATTAAAAATAAATGGAAAAGAAAAGATGATGTGGCAATTAGGTGATTAGGTGAAACCAATGCCACCAAATTGGTGAAAACTGGGGTGAATTGGTGAAGTGTGAGTTGGAACGTTTTTATTTGGTATTGATGATGTGAAAAATTGGTGAAGGGAGGGATAGGTGAAACCACTCCCTCCCCCCTTATAGGAGGTAATTCTTTAAATACTCAAAAGTACACGATTACTTACCCGGCCCAAAATAAATCCATTTCTCTAAATGCTTCACGAGATAAGGTCGCCCCAAAAAGCTTGGGCGACTATCATAAATTTTTGACACGTGTCCTACATTAGTACTATGCAAGTACATACACTAGTACTAGTGTGTAAACTAGTACCCTATGTACTTTCTTGGGCGACTAGGGTCCACTATACCCGGGGCGACTTGTTTTTTTGTTTTTTTTTTTAAAAGTCAAGTCTTTTAAAATAATAATATAGTACATATTTCTTGGGCGACTGGGTCTCACTCGTGATGATTCTTGGGCGTCTGGTTAGGTATCAAGTACACTTTTTTATTTTTTTAATGTATTTCTACATTATTGTGTTATACATTTTAAATACAAAAATATTTTTTAATACATTTTATACATTTAAAATACAAAATACTTACAAAACTTCTTAAACACACTGCTCTCTCACTTCATTTCTTTACTCTTTCACTTTCAAACACTTACCTATACCTCCACCACCGTTCAAACTCAGATCCAAATGACACCTCCACCACCGATCAACCACAGATCCAAACCACACTCAGATCCAAACCCTAACTCTATCAATTAGACACACACAAATTCAAAAGCAATTAGATCCGAATCAACCGATAAAAAACGACCTAGGTTTTAATTTATTCCCGATCTAACGTTATAAAAATTATGTTTGCTAGGGTAAGTTATCAGTTTTTGATTTAGGGTTACGATTTTTTAGGGTTAGGGTTTTTTGTGTGTGTATGCTTTGTATTTTATTGTTAGGGTTTGTTTAATTGTTCGAGGATTATTTAATTGTTTTGTTTATCTGATTATTTAATTGTTTGCTTTGTATTTTACTCTTTATTTAGGGTTTTTTTTTAGGGTTAGGGTTTTTGTTTTTGTATGGTCTGAATTTTATTGTTAGGGTTTTTTAATTAAAACCTCAAGAGCTTCTATAAACTGGTTATTTCATTTTCGCATGTGGCTAGTGATTTGTATAAACTGGTACATAGTTGATAGTAAATATTGTAGTTAATCTGCCTAAGTATGACAAATGAGGGGTTTGTTAATTAAAAACCTCATTTATGTGTTATTGTAAAAATCAAACTTCACACAATTTTACAAAACAATTTTCAAGATTTTATGTTGAAACCTTTGTTTTTGTCTTTGTGGTCAATCTAAGTATTGAGACCCGGTAGTCAGCGGCTATTCTATGGGAATCTTTGGGGGATAACGGCAGTGGTAGTTCCGTAGACCCTTGAACCATAGATGATCTGTTTACTTAACTTGGTAGTTGGGCTTAGATATCGGACCTCAGATTATTCTCTGCTTATACACGGCGGAGTTATTCTGTACTCTCGATCAGGTTCAATCTATTCAGGCAACGACTACTGGTGATTGTAACTGCGAAGACGTAATTCAATTTTCGACACAATTTTGCAAATTCTTTTGAAAATTGTGTGAATTTTAATTATCAACTAACCAAATACAATAAACATAGCAACTATTTGAAAGTGTTTAAGTTTGACATAGCAGTTTATGAATCAATATACATTTAGTGTAGTATTACTGTTTACTTAATTTAGTTACTATACTTTAACTCGGAATTTGGTTAAAATAGTTGGTTAAAAGACTATGAACTTGAGCTTATGGACCTAAATAAGCTCAAGTTCATGAGCTCATCCTATAACGAAGGGTGGTTGTATCTGCCTTTTCAAATATTAATAAGATGATAAGCCATGAAAGAAGCTAATTCAACCCCTTGAAAAAAGAATTATAACATTAAAGTTTAGTGTATAAACATGTTTGTTTGGAACCTGGATGTGGGAAAATGTTTAGATACTTGTCAAAGTACTAAAACATGAAAATTCTCTTGGTGAGTATAGATCTATTCTGTTGAAGCTAGTTGATATTTATGCTTTCTGATGGCTATATACTAATTTGACGACAATTCTAGGAAGGTGTAATACTAGAAATGATTTCTAACGACTAGCATTGCTAATAATGATCTCGCATAAAGTTGTGTGAGATGTTATTGGTGAATACTCGTGTATAGTACTGGTCTCATAGGTTTTTGTTAGGAAGGATAGAGAGACAGAAGGATAGGTTTGAAAGTAGGTAGGCTAAGGTATATGGAGATGCGATACCAGATAGCGGAGTCTTATGAGTCCGTGAGTGTTTTTTTCTTTTTTTCTTGTTTAAGTCTTAATTTAGGATTAACTTTTAATTGTTGATTGTTAGTATATTTGTCCGAGATGTATATTACTTGTGAGAGCGGAGTCTTAGATGTTCATTGTTACTTGTGAATTACGCAACCTATGGTTTGAGGTTGTGAGGGTTTGGATATAGCATGATATAGTGTGTTTTTGCGCAGAAGTAACTAAATAGTATTTTTATGGTTTAGTAACTTGTTATTGACTGAGATGTATATTATACAAGGGATGGGAGATGGGTGAGGGTGTTGATTCAGGGCTACTGATGCGTGCGATGTGTCGTTGCGGTTTAGCAGTATTAATGCCTACTCAAGTTTTAAATTTATATTTAGCCGACTTATCAATAACACACACACTTAACGAGCAGTGTACCCGGTCAGTATGAATATAATGGTAAGTAGAGTGTCGATCACTAAGAGTGGAACGTATTATCTCGTTATTCTAATCAGTATTTTAATATTCTAAGTTAGCTATACAACCTAATCTAACGCAAGGGGGTTCAGCCTGAGAGACTGGCACGATTTGGTTGCAATTAAATAATAAACTAAACCAATAGGCGCGAATCAGCGAATAGCACACACGTACACAGATAAATACTTGAGACAATAAGAAGATCTGTCCTGATGATTAAGTAGATTGTCACTTGTTTTATTGATAGTTTTATATGAAGTGTATGTAGTTAACCCTTTCTCGTTGGTCCTATTCTTATCGGCGAGTAAACCCTTAATGATTACTTATGTCTAAAAGTTATTCCTAAGTGATCAATTTAGTAACAACCGTGGGAGCCACATTCTCTTCCGTAGTCAAATGCGCAGGCCACTAATAAACACAGAGGTTATCAATGCACTAATAAGTAGTAACCAAAGACATTAACATATAAACTTTAATTGATGGGAAAGCAGTTTTAAGGGAGTGCAATCTTTCCATTGTCACATTACACAAGCCATCAATCCTGATGAATTAAAGTTTACTAACACAATAAAACAAAACTACTTAATGAATTAAACACATGCACCACCTTCTTACAGCTCTTGTATCTTCGTTCGGGTGTGTCTTGTGCTGCCTATTCATCTGAATTCGGCCTTAGGTTTATCTGGTCTTCGTACTTCGTATATAATATGTGCTTCGAAATTCGTCTGGTCTTGGGGTATTTATAGTTTCTGTCTGAGGGTAAGATGCGGCGCATCTAATAAGTAGATGCGGCGCATTGACTTAACTTCGCGTGGGGTCCAAGATTAATATATTTAAGAATATTCGTACACCGCCAGAAGATGCGGCGTAACTCCATAAATAGATGCGGCGCATGTCCTCTTGTATCTTGGATCGTATCTGGTGAAATCTTGATAGTGATGCGCCGTATGTAATAAGTGAGATGCGGCGCATCTGGAGCAGATTTGTCTTGATCTTGTACATTTCAGTAGACTCTTAACTTCTTGCTTGTTTTGCTCCATAATTAGTCCAAAATCGCCAAGTTTCACCAAATGCTTGTTTTTACCTGAGAATTACAAAAGTAAACGATTAAGTATCAATCCTCATACATAATATAATAAAACAAGTCAAATTAATAGGATAAATGATAGTAATAAAATGTACTTATTTGAGTTCATAAAATATCCCCCCACTTGAACTTTACTTGTCCCCAAGTAAACCTTAGAATTAATCTTATGAAAATGTATCCTAAAAGATATTAGGATTTATTTTTATATTTAAGCATGTATTCATTTTTTGTCATAATCACACAACCAAACACTTAACGAATTAGAAGTAAAATAAAATAATTTGATAAAAGCAAATCTAATCGTTAAACTGTCCAGTCGTGACGAATATTCTATCATAAGCTTGGCAAGCATACACATCTCCCCCACTAAAGCCAAGGAATAACAAGTCTAAAGCGGTAAAAAGGGTTTTGAGGTTTAAGGGTTAATTATTCTCCTTAATCCCTATCGATCTCAAATTCCAGAAAAGGCGACAAAATCACAAATACATGATCGAATCCACGAACACGATACTTGCAATTGCTCAAATCCTTAACTCGAATAGGCTAAAGATAGGTCCAAACTTTACCAATAATATTATATCAAAAAGGGAGACAAAATCATAAATACATAGCCGAATCCACGACTACGATACTTAAGATTGCTCAAATCCTTAATCTCAATAAATCAAAGGTTTGGTTGGATAAAGAATAATATAGGGTATGGATAATATTTGGGATATAAATTGGTGTAAAATAAAAAATAAACAAAACAAATAAATTAAAATCCTAAGTGTGGTTAATCACTATCCCAACCATCCCATGAATAAGACTCATATCATAGAATAACTCACGCTTTAACACTTGAAACACACGCTTTAGGTAGACACGAATTATACTCAACAAGATCTCAATCAAAGAATAAACCTTAGTTGGCGTTCCCATAACTGCCAACTCCCATTCAATCCATAAATATAATATACAACAACTAGTGGTGATATCGACCACTTAATACAAAACTTTACATAAGTTGGTTAAAACAAACATCCAACTCTTCTTTTTTCTTTTTCTTTTCGATCTTTTTTCATTTTTTTTTTATTTTTTTTTTATTTTTTTTTTCTAAACAAACAAAGATGTGTAAAATTTCACCACATCACTATAATGATAATTCTGGATAATTTTTCCATACTTTTCATACTTCAGAAATAACGGTAATAGTGAAAGTAGTAAACACACGAAAAATAAACTCAAAGATATACAATATTTACTTTCACTCCAATTGCATTGTGCAATTTCCCGACCTAACCATAGATAATGAATTACGCACGCGAACACAGGTAATGTAAGGAAACACACTTTGCCTAAAGCAATTAACCAACCACGGATTTTAATCTATAGGGTAGGCTAAGGTGTAAGGGTGTAACGAAACATTATAACAAAGGTGTAAGAAATGAAAGGAATGGCTCTGAGTGTTTTTCTAGGGGTATCTTACTCTAAAAGTGAGAGTAACAAAAGGGTTTATACGGGGGTTAACTAACCAGTGTAGTTAGCTAATATCACATAACATATAAAGGCTATTTGGGTGTAATCCTAGAAATTTTACCAATTTAGACAAGTCATTCCAATTATATAAAATAATACTTATTATGGTGGTCTCGAATAGTATACAAGCCAAGTTCTAAAGTTTACAAGTCACCGGCACACTCATAGATTTGTGAATTTTGAAAAATCACAATTTTTGAAAATAACGTCATGTGTGCAGCAATGCAACTTAGACTTTAAACAAAAACATGCTAAAAATTTTAAATTTTGATATATTAAGCACATTTTAAGCATATTTTGAAAAGTTTAGGACAAGTAAGTGTTAAGTGTTCTAATTCTCCAATCCCCCACTTAAGTTAAACAACATCCTCGTTGTTTGTATAAAAGGTTAAAAACTGGAAAATAAAAGAATTAGAACAGAAAAACTCCCCTGAGATTTGCTCGGTATGATCCTCCATTTGTATAAGAGCAAAAATCATCTTTCTTGTGGATTAGAACGTTTAAGCTTCATAATAGATGTATCCACAGGAAATGCAGGAATCTATAATACCACCAAGACTTTAAAACACACCTAAGTTAAGAAAGGTTCAAACTTGCATAATACATTAGTAGTTAGGGAAAATAAAACTTAAAAATAAAAATGAAAATCATCAGGTCAGTCGATGCGCCGTATCTTATGGAAGAAGATACGCCGTATCGAGCCTGGAATAATTACGAATCAGAATAGAAGATGCGCCGCATCCTTAACCAGGGATGCGCCGCATTAAAATAAACTGATAAAAAGTTTTAAAGTCGAAAATAAAAATGCAGAAAAATAAAGATATGACCATTGCAGGAGATGCGTCGCATCTCAGGATTGAGATGCGCCGTATCCTCTGCGGGCCTGAAACAAAAAAAAAAAAAAACGAAATAAAGGATAGGATGCGTCGCATCTGTTTACCAGATGCGGCGCATGTGTTCACCAGCCAGACTGCTAACAGTCTGTTGTAATATGGCTCATTCCATGGTTCATCTCTCACGTCCTCTCGTACTCTCATGCTGAACTTAATGCCAGTCTTTGTCAAGCATATTAAGAAATATAAACTGAAACATCAAATGCATAAATTAGAATATAGATTAGTACAATCCAAAAAGAATAATAATAATGTGCATGGAACAATGTCAATAAACACGTGGAATCAAGAGATCAAGGGTCAGTGTGGTCGTGTGGGTGGGTCCCTGAAGTGCTGGCATCATCCGTCCTAGCCCGGACTCGGCGAGTGTACGCAAGTGTCACTCCTGCAACATGAGTACCATCCGGACGAGTGTAGGTAATACCCTGCTGCTCCAAAAGTCGGCTCATACTCGTAACCAGCCACTCTGAGTCCCTCCTCATACCATCAACAACGCCTCTCAAGGCTCTCAGCTCTCCCTCGACTGCCTCAACTCTCTGACTCACCGTGCGTACAGGGACTGGTGGGGGTACTGGTGCCTGCGGCTCCTCCTGATGGGCTGGAGCAGCAGCCGGAGCTCCCTGAGGACCTCCCTGCTCCGCCTCTGGCCCTGCAGCTCTAGCGGGCCCCAATGCTACCCAAACGTAATCTCCCATAGCCAACTGACAGATCCCAAGTCTAACCAAATAATCCCTGTCAATAACTGGGAGATGGGTCACCACAACCTCCAGCCCTGCTGGAATCTCCTCTCCAATCACTCCAAAATGGCGGGCCAGCCTAGAAACAAAATGCCCGCCAGTCATATGACTCCTCCGATCTCTCCCTGCAGCTGACCGGTGGAGGTAGTGTGCCAAAAAGTGGGGGATGTTCACCGACAACCCCTCATCCATGCTCCTCAAGAGGAAGAGGTCCAGAGTGGTCACCTTCTCAGGTGACTGACCCCTCCCAGCAATGGTAAGTGCTATCAGATGGTGGCACAGCCTCCTCAAGGGCTCCCTGATCAAAGTGTAAGAGGGGGTAGAAGTAGTGATATCACCCCCCGAAGAGATCCTGTCCCAGTAATCACCGAATAATGCCCTGTCAGGGACCGCTCTCAAACTATCATCCCAATATCTGGCAAACCCATCTGACTCAAGCTCCTCAACCGTATGCAAACCCATGGCCAAAATGAACTGTCTCATAGACATCTGCCTCGGCACCCCACCCAGTCTAAACACAAGGGTGTCAGCAATATCCAATCCAGTATCCGTCTCTCTGTAGTAGACCGTACTGAAAAACTCCATCATGAGCTCCCTCACCAAGGGCTCGTCAATCCTGAACAATCTATCCCAAGCAGAAGATCTGAATACCACCTCCTCATCATCACCAGTAACTACCATCTCCATCCTACGCCGTAAACTCTCAGCAGCATGTCCTTCCCCAATCAATCCCACATCAGAAAAATCCAAAACCTGGACCCTAAATATTCTCTTAAAGTAAATCGACTCTAGTCTCCGTAAGTAGTCATCCAAAGTGGCTGGAGTCAGTCCCATATTCTCGAAACGTAGCCACTGATGTCTTTGTGCAGCCTCTGGTAATGCCATCTGAAATAAATTTTCAAAGTTAGTAAACAGTCTGCAAGTAAGGTAGATACGGCGCATTTGATTTAATCAGTGCGGCGTATCTGCACAAAATATAAGAGATGCGGAGCAAGAAATGAGATACGGCGTATGGAGATGCGCCGTATCTAGATTAAGTAATACGGCGTATCTAGAATTTTATTAATTTGGAAATAGGTCGTTACGCCGCATCAATTAACCTAGATGCGCCGCATCTAAAAGCATATCAGTATAAAATAAAGGGATCAGGCATGCTTTTCAAGAATCCGAATCCGTGACGTAAACTCCTACTTAATATCACAGTATCATTTACCCATTATATCAGTTCTAATAGCTCATTGCACCACTACTAATCCATTTTCCCACTAAAATTCAAAACCGAATTTAAAACCCAAATTTTCGTTCAAATCAAACTAGGCTAGAAATTCGAGGATTTATGCAAATTAAATACGGGGGAGATCATCTAATACAAGTCCTAATCATATCTCTATATCATTTAAGCCCTAATCGAATTAATCACATAAACCCTAATTTTCATATTAAACAAGATTAAATCGAAATAGAATAATTACCTTAATTGTATGATTAGGTGAAGGATTATAGATCGGATTAGAGGGTGAAGTTTAGAAAAATGCTCGGAATTAGAGTATAGTTTTACTGTGTGTAAGTTCTTAACTGTGTGAGGATTTTCTGGTAAAAATTTTAGATCCGGCGCATTCCCGTCGTATTTATAGGGCAAAACGATGCGCCGTATAAAAAAATTGGGATGCGCCGTATCTATTTAATCTCGTTGACTAGTCAATGAGTCCTAGTTGGTCAGAGATACGGCGCTTGGGATATTTAGATCCACCGTATCGCTATGTAAGTGAACGAAATTTAAATGAGGAACGTACCTTGGCCTCCGCAACACGATTCTTTATACATCAAATTGGGGTAAAACGGTCACACCATATGATATAAATGAATTCAAAATAAGAGCAATAGGCATAAATGTTTTATTAATAATTGTAATCTTATTGTTTAGTGGATAAGGATTTATTCCGAGGTTAGGAACAAATATCGTTATTAAGCATACAAAATTAAGATTACAATTTGAATCAGACGTATAGTATGGATAATAAAATTGAGATTATATTGTAGAGAACTTCCCTTTGGGCTAGTCGAATTATCGAAGAGTTTACCTGGAATTATATTTCAAGAATTTAAGACGTTTAATGTTACCAGTATTGAGTTTTCCTCCACTCTCGTTGTCTTATGTTTGATCACTCCAGCTAGCGTCTCTCGGTTTGGTTCAGAACGTAATCTTTCATGGTGATGCTTGAGTCATCCTTTATCCTGAAAATAAACAACTTGTGCACGAGAGTAGCGGACCGATCAAAGTAAATATCAAATATCAACTATATTTATCAAATTATATTCGTCGTATTAACAAAGGTTAATGCGTCGTGTTTTCGTTACGTTTCAAAATATAAGATTTTTGATTCAGAAGATACGCCGTATCGACAGAGATCGATGCACCGTATCTGTTTAATAATTTGAAAACTGTTTTTAATTAAAATAATAGATACGCCGTATCTGCTGAAGCAGATGCGTCGTATGGCGTTAACGTTTAGAAAAAAAAAATTATCAAAAACAGATACTCCGTATCTTGGGGAAAAATGCGTCGTATCGAATTAATTAAACGCGTTGTATTTTATAAAAATTAAACGCAATACGCCGTATCTGAGAGATCAGATGCGCCGTATCGTTCGATTTAGCTCAGTACAACGATAGCAGAACACAGAAAATACGAAAAATAAAAATAAAAAACACAAACGAAAATAAACACAAATAAAAGCAAACAAATAACATACAAAAACAGAAAATATGCAAAATAATACAATGAATGCAAATTAATCTAATATACAACACAGAATTAGCGGTTAGATTAAAAAAAATAAAAACCTAATTAAAATACTAATCAAATTAACAGATAATAACAATTCACTCCCCGGCAACGGCGCCAAAAACTTGATGCGTGCGATGTGTCGTTGCGGTTTAGCAGTATTAATGCCTACTCAAGTTTTAAATTTATATTTAGCCGACTTATCAATAACACACACACTTAACGAGCAGTGTACCCGGTCAGTATGAATATAATGGTAAGTAGAGTGTCGATCACTAAGAGTGGAACGTATTATCTCGTTATTCTAATCAGTATTTTAATATTCTAAGTTAGCTATACAACCTAATCTAACGCAAGGGGGTTCAGCCTGAGAGACTGGCACGATTTGGTTGCAATTAAATAATAAACTAAACCAATAGGCGCGAATCAGCGAATAGCACACACGTACACAGATAAATACTTGAGACAATAAGAAGATCTGTCCTGATGATTAAGTAGATTGTCACTTGTTTTATTGATAGTTTTATATGAAGTGTATGTAGTTAACCCTTTCTCGTTGGTCCTATTCTTATCGGCGAGTAAACCCTTAATGATTACTTATGTCTAAAAGTTATTCCTAAGTGATCAATTTAGTAACAACCGTGGGAGCCACATTCTCTTCCGTAGTCAAATGCGCAGGCCACTAATAAACACAGAGGTTATCAATGCACTAATAAGTAGTAACCAAAGACATCAACATATAAACTTTAATTGATGGGAAAGCAGTTTTAAGGGAGTGCAATCTTTCGTTGTCACATTACACAAGCCATCAATCCTGATGAATTAAAGTTTACTAACACAATAAAACAAAACTACTTAATGAATTAAACACATGCAGCACCTTCTTACAGCTCTTGTATCTTCGTTCGGGTGTGTCTTGTGCTGCCTATTCGTCTGAATTCGGCCTTAGGTTTATCTGGTCTTCGTACTTCGTATATAATATGTGCTTCGAAATTCGTCTGGTCTTGGGGTATTTATAGTTTCTGTCTGAGGGTAAGATGCGGCGCATCTAATAAGTAGATGCGGCGCATTGACTTAATTTCGCGTGGGGTCCAAGATTAATATATTCAGGAAAATTCGTACACCGCCAGAAGATGCGGCGTAACTCCATAAATAGATGCGGCGCATGTCCTCTTGTATCTTGGATCGTATCTGGTGAAATCTTGATAGTGATGCACCGTATGTAATAAGTGAGATGCGGCGCATCTAGAGCAGATTTGTCTTGATCTTGTACATTTCAGTAGACTCTTAACTTCTTGCTTGTTTTGCTCCATAATTAGTCCAAAATCGCCAAGTTTCACCAAATGCTTGTTTTTACCTGAGAATTACAAAAGTAAACGATTAAGTATCAATCCTCATACATAATATAATAAAACAAGTCAAATTAATAGGATAAATGATAGTAATAAAATGTACTTATTTGAGTTCATCAGCTACCAGTACGATGGATGAATTAGTCATAATATTGGGGAAAATGTCTTTTTGAAAGGTTTTTTTGATGTTGAAGAGTAAGTTTTTATAGGATGCGCTGATATAATTGTACACTAGCTCATATTAACGATAGAGATGGTCTGCCAAAATTTGACGTATATGCTAGAAAGTTGCAGAAATATGAATGTTGAAGCGAATGTCTGAGTATGGAAATGGATATGAGCAGTAAGGTAGAGGAAAGAACGTAGTTAAACAGAAAGATACCAACGGGCCTTTGTCCTAGCGGAACCCATAAGAATGCCCCAACGAAGTAGTTGTGGGTTCACGTCCCTCTTGGGACAACAGCAAGATTATTTGAGGTTGTATATATTGTAGTGAGTTTGTTAATTTACCTAAAAAAAGTAAACAGAGAGATGTCCCAATGGGGGTCATTTTGATAGGTAGACGACAGGCAAGATGGACATGTAATGTAGGAAAAAGACTATTACGATGTTGGAAAATTTAGTGCACTTGAGGGATCAGTTCACACCTGGTAATAGGTCAGGAGGTACAGAGTGTATACCCATCAGGTCCCTGACTACCCTGACTCAAATAGTGGTTAGGAGTAAATCATCAGAAGGTTTAATCCTTCACTAAGTTACTACTGCTAGTACTGTGTTAGTACTGCTGGAGTAGGGTTAATACTGTTAGTGCTAAGTTAGTACTACTGAGTTAGTATTGCTAGTACTAAGTTAGTACTGCTGGTATAAGCATGTAACTGCTTTGATCTATTCAAGTAGCAGTTAAAACTGCACTTATGACCACGTTTAATTGGTCACGTAACCAATATTTTTGCTATAATGGAGATAATTATGAGGCGATTAATGGGCCGATTAATCCTCATAATTCCATTTGACTAGCTGTGAGTACTTTCCCATAAATAGGAAAATAAAATCATGCATGAGAGATACATAACAGAAAACATAAACACTTGGATGTGCAAGGGTTATTGATTTTTGCCAAATTCAATAACAAACATTTGGTCTTATCCCAAGTAGATATCCGTGATACCCAGGCAATAGGGTCGAATAGTTTACTTTGGAAAGTGATAACACAATTTCAAGTGATATCCGGTAACCATTCTTTGGTAATTAGCTAGGTCATGTTGGTTGTTGGTTGGCCCAGAACAAGGTGAAGATAATCAATGACCTAACTACATACCAATGAATGGTTACCGGATATCACTTGTAATCGTGTTATCATTTTCGAAAGTAAACTATTTGACCCTATTGCCTGGGTATTACGAATATCTACTTGGGATAAGACCAAATGTTTGTTATTGAATTAGGCACAAATCAATATCCCTTGCGCATCTAAGTGTTTATGTTCTCTATTTTTGTATTCCTCATGCATGATTTGATCTTCCTATTTATAAGAGAATACTCAAAGCTAGTCAAATGGAATTATGAGGATTAATCGGCCCATTAATCACCTCATAATTATCCCCACTATAGCCAATAGTGGTTACATGACCAATTAAACGTGGTCATAAAGGCAGTTTTAACTACCACTTGAATAGGTCAAAGCAGTTACATAAAGGCAGTTTTAACTACCACTTGAATAAGTTAGTACTGCTGGTATAAGCAGTCATTTCATGGATTATACCAACAGACTAAAAATACAGAGTATTCATGTACTCACCTCCCCTATCAGTCCTCAATCTTTTGATCAGGGACCCAAGTTGTAATTCAACTTCAGTTTTAATTACTTTAAATTTATCTAATGCGTCATCCTTAGTATGTAACAGATAGACATAACAAAACCTAGAAGCATCATCAATAAATGTCACAAAGCACTTCTTATTCCCCAAAGAGGGAGTGGCATGCAAATCACACAGGTCACTGTGTATTAGCTTCAAGAGCTCAGTCTCACGTTTTACACCCTGAAAAGGTTTCTTAGTTATTTTGGTCAACATGCAAGTCTTACACTTTTCAGTGTCCATGTCAAATGCTGGGATTAACCCATCCTTAGACATATCTTGCATCCTTTTATAGTGTACATGGCCAACTCTAGCATACCAGAGGGTAGAGTCATTCAGTTTAGAGGTTGACATAAAGGTTGAATTAATAATATCAGCGACAATATTAAGCCTGAACATTTGATTACACAAATAGCCAAAACCAATAAACACACCATGTTTAGATAATATAAATCTATCAGATTCAATAACTTGTTTATATACATGATTATTCAAAACACTACTTGAAACCAAGTTCTTCCATATCTCTGGAACATGAATAACATTCAACAAAGTTACAATCTTTCCAGAACTAAAACTAAGATCTACACAACCACGACCATGCACTAGGGCTGTTGACTCATTTCTCATGTGAAGAATAGAACCATCATTCAATGACTCATAAGTCTTGAACCAGCGTCTATCTTTGCACACATGAAGAGTTGCCCCAGAGTCAACCCGCCACGCAACATCATCATCCTGCACATAGTTAGATTCAGATACATATGTAACATAATAAATCTGAAAAGATTTATTAAACATATTCTGACCTTTCAGTGAGTTGGTAGAACCACCACTCCCTAATCCACTAGTGCCTGAACCATTGGCTTTACCACCAACCTTAACACCTTTGCAATCCCTTTTAATGTGACCAGTTTTGCCACATTTCTAACAAGTAGGTGTTGCCTTCTTGTTAGGGTCAGCCCTTGTGTTATCATGATGTTTACGTTTGCCTTTGTTGTCATTGTACCTGGGGGACTTGTTATGTTCCACCATATTGACAACTGATGCACCAGTAGCATTGCTACTCTTTGGCTTGTCACTTTCCTGTGCCCTGAGGGATTCCTCAATACGCAGATGACTGCCCAACTGAACAAGAGTCAGTTCTTCCTTCTTATGTTTCAAGGTATGCTTGAAATCTTTCCAAGAAGGAGGTAGTTTGTCAATGATACAAGAGACTGAAATAGCCTCATCCATGTTCATTTTATGTTGTGTAAACCTTCCAAGTATACCAAGAAGTTCATTGTATTGTTCCATAACTGGTCTTGAATCAGTCATTTTGTAATCTGAAATTACTTACAAGAAAATTCTTACTTGATGCATCCTTAGCCATATATTTCGCATCCAAGGAATCCCTTAGTTCTTTGGAAGATTCAACATTCTGATAAATATCAAAGAGAGAATCAAACATACCATTAAGGATTAAACATCTGCAAATGTAATCATCATTCTCCCATTTGCTCCTCTTCCTCATTTGTTCCACAGTAGCATCATCACCATCATCAGGAATAGGAGTGCTCAGAACATACACCACACTCATGCTTGAAAGCAAGAAGTGCATCTTCTTCTGCCATCTCCTGAAGTCCACCCCTTCAAACTTATCAAGCTTGGCAAAGTTTGAAGCCATGTGTTTCATAGCAGCAGCAGCCATTGATTTCACAAAATAGTTTACTTTGATTGTTGGATTGTTGGTTGGCCCAGAACAGGGTGAAGATAATCAATGACCTAACTACGTACCAATGAATGGTTACCGGATATCACTTGGAATCATGTTATCACTTTCCAAAGTAAACTATTCAACCCTATTGACTGGGTATCACGAATATCTACTTGGGATAAGACCAAATGTTTGTTATTGAATTAGGCACAAATCAATAACCCTTGCGCATCTAAGTGTTTATGTTCTCTGTTTTGTATCTCTCATGCATGATTTTATCTTCCTATTTATAGGAGAATACTCATAGCTAGTCAAATGGAATTATGAGGATTAATCGGCCCATTAATCGCCTCATAATTATCCCTATTATAGCCAATAGTGGTTACATGACCAATTAAACGTGGTCATAAAAGCAGTTTTAAGTACCACTTGAATAGGTCAAAGCAGTTACATACTTATCCCAGCATTACTAACTTAGTAACTTGCTCTAGCAGTACTAACAAAGTACTAGCAGTATTAACTCTGCTCCAGTAGTACTAACTTAGTACTAGCAGTAGTAACTCAGTGAAGGATTAAACCTTCTGATGAGTTACTCCTAACCACTATTTGAGTCAGGGTAGTTAGAGACCTAATGGGTGTACATTCCGTACCTCCTGACCCATTACCAGTTGTGAACTGATCCCTCAAGTGCACTAAATTTTCCAACAAGTCATTAATTATCTTCACCCTGCTCTGGGCTAACCAACAACCAACATTCAAAGTAAACTATTTTGTAATAATCAATGGCTGCTGCTGCTATGAAACACATGGCTTCAAACTTTGCCAAGCTTGATAAGTTTGAAGGGGTGGACTTCAGGAGATGGCAGAAGAAGATGCACATCTTGCTTTCAAGCATGAGTGTGGTGTATGTTCAGAGCACTCCTATTCCTGATGATGGTGATGATGCTACTGTAGAACAAATGAGGAAGAGGAGAAAATGGGAGAATGATGATTACATTTGCAAAGGTTTAATCCTCAATGGTATGTCTGATTCTCTCTTTGATATTTATCAGAATGTTGAATCTTTCAAAGAACTATGGGATTCCTTGGATGCCAAATATATGGCTGAGGATGCATCAAGTAAGAAGTTTCTTGTAAGTAATTTCACAAATTACAAAATGACTGATTCAAGACCAGTTATGGAACAATACAATGAACTTCTTGGTATACTTGGAAGGTTTACACAACACAAAATGAACATGCATGAGGCTATTTCAGTCTCTTGTATCATTGACAAACTCCCTCCTTCTTGGAAAGATTTCAAGCATACCTTGAAACATAAGAAGGAAGAATTGACTCTTGTTCAGTTGGGCAGTCATCTGCGTATTGAGGAATCCCTCAGGGCGCAGGACAGTGACAAGCCAAAGAGTAGCAATGCTACTGGTGCATCAGTTGTCAATATGGTGGAACATAACAACTCCACTAGGTACAATCACAACAAGGGCATACGTAAACATCATGATAACACAAGGGCTGACCCTAACAAGAAGGCAACACATACTTGTTGGAAATAGGGCAAAACTAGTCACATTAAAAGGGATTGCAAAGGTGTTAAGGTTAGCGGTAAAGCCAATGATTCAGGCACTAGTGGTTAAGGGAGTGGTGGTTCTACCAACTCACTTAAAGGTCAGAATATGTTTAATAAATCCTTTCAGATTTATTATGTTACATATGTATCAGAATATAACTATGTGCAGGATGATGATGTTGCATGGTGGGTTGACTCTTGAGCAACTGTTCATGTGTGCAAAGATAGACGCTTGTTCAAGACTTACGATTCACTGAATGATGGTTCTATTCTTCACATGAGAAATAAATCAACAACCCTGGTACATGGTCGTGGTTGTGTAGATCTTAGGTTTAGTTCTGGAAAGATTGTAACTTTGTTTAATGTTATTCATGTTCCTGATATAAGGAAAAACTTGGTTTCAAGTAGTGTTTTAAATAATCATGGATATAAACAAGTTATTGAATCTGATAAGTTTGTTTTGTCTAAACATGGTGTGTTTATTGGTTTTGGCTATTTGTGTTAGCAAATGTTCAAGCTTAATATTGTCACTGATTTTGTTAATTCAGCCTTTATGTCAACCTCTAAACTGAACGACTCTACCCTCTGGCATGCTAGACTTGGCCATGTACACTATAAAAGGATGCAAGATATGTCTAAGGATGAGTTAATCCCAGCATTTGACATGGACACTAAAAAGTGTAAGACTTGCATGTTGACCAAAATAACTATGAAACTTTTTCAGGAAGTAAAACGTGAGACTGAGCTCTTGGAGCTAATACACAGTGACCTGTGTGATTTGCATGCCACTCCCTCTTTGGGGAATAAGAAGTACTTTGTGACATTTATTGGCGATGCTTCAAGGTTTTGTTATGTCTATCTGTTACATACCAAGGATGAAGCATTAGATAAATTCAAAGTATTTAAAACTGAAGTTGAATTACAACTTGGGTCCCTGATCAAAATATTAAGGACTGATAGGGGAGGTGAGTACATGGATACTCTGTATTTTCAGTCTGTTGGTATAATCCATGAAATGACTGCTCCCTATACTCCTCAGCAAAATGGTATCTCTGAAAGGAAAAACAGAGTGCTGAAGGAGATGGTTAATTCCATGTTATCCTATTCAGGACTGAGTCAAGGGTTCTGGGGTGAAGCTATGTTAACAGCTTGCTATTTATTAAATAGGGTTTCCGACAAAAGGAACAAGGTTACCCCTTATGAACTTTGGACTAAAAAGAAACCCAACCTAAATTATCTCACGGTCTGGGGTTGTAGGGCAGTTGTAAGACTCCCTGATCCTAAATTGAAAACTTTGGGTGAAAGAGGCATTGAATGCATCTTTGTTGGATATGCTAAGCATTCCAAGGCATATAGGTTCTATGTTATTGAACCTAATGAATATGTTTCAATTAACTCAATAATTAAATCAAGGGATGCACTCTTTGATGAGAATAGATTCTCATCAGTCCCTAGACCAAGTCAGAGGATTCCTAATGGAACTGATGACATTGGTGTATCAGAGGTCTCTGATGAGGTCCCTGATGAGGTTGTGGTTCAACAACCTGAACCTGAGCTCAGAAAGAGCAAAAGGATCTGGACTCCAAAGTCATTTGGACATGAGTTTCAATTATACTTAATTGAAGGAATAAGGGATGAGGTCTCTGACCAACACTCCTATTGCTTTAATGTTGAGGATGACCCCAAAACATTTGATGAAGCAATTAAGTCCCAGGATGTTGCTTTCTGGAAAGAAGAAAAAAATGATGAGATGGACTCCATCATGGGCAACAACACTTGGGTGTTGGCTGATCTACCACCTGGTTGCAAACCTTTGGGTTGCAAATGGATTTTCAAAAGGAAAATGAAGGTAGATGGAACTATTGAAAAGTTCAAGGCTAGACTAGTCATTCAGGGCTTTAAACAAAAGTCAGGGATTGACTACTTTGATACTTATGCCCCTGTGGCTCGTATCAGCACCATAAGATTGCTGATTGCTTTGGCATCAATTCAAAATCTGATTATTCATGAGATGGATGTGAAGACAGCTTTCTTGAATGGTGAATTGGATGAGGAGGTTTATATGAACCAACCTCAGGGCTTCATCATGCCTGGAAATGAAAACAAGGTGTGTAAACTGATTAAGTCTCTCTATGGACTGAAGCAGGCACCTAAGCAATGGCATCAAAACTTTTAATGAAGTGGTTTTGTCTAGTGGTTATTTACTTAACTAGTCTGATAAATGTGTATATAACAAATTTGATGAATCTGGTAAAGAAGTCATCATTTGTCTATATGTTGATGACATGCTGATATTTGGCACTGACCAAAATCAGGTTGACCTGACAAAGGAATTTTTGTCATCAAGGTTCTCCATGAAAGACATGGGGGAGGCTGATGTTATCCTTGGTATAATGATCAAACATGAGAGTAAAGGAATTTCTATCACTTAGTCTCATTATATTTAGAAGGTACTGAGGAAATTCAACCACTCTGATTGTACTCCTGTAAGTACTCCTATGGATACAACTGAGCAGCTGATGCCTAATACTGGCAAAGCTGTATCTCAACTTGAGTATTCTAGGGTGATTGGCTGCCTGATGTATGCCATGACTTGTACAAGACTAGGGATGGCAAAAAAACATGAACCCGACGGGGAAACCCAAAACCCGAACTAATTGGGGCGGGGCGGGGCATGCTAATCGGGTTACGAGGCGGGTTTGGGGATTAAACGGGGATTTTAATCGGGTTTGGGGCGGTGAGCGGGGAATCCTCGCCCCGCCCCGCCCCACCCGATTAATATATACACATATACAAATATATCTATACTTATATAGTATTTTGTTAGTATTTACGTAATAAAAAAATACTACTCTAATATTGTTAGTTTTTTTTATATATGTAAGAATGCAAAATTGTGATTATTCAAACTGGTTTAGTTTCATATTTTGAAGTTTTAATTTTTTACGGTATAATTTATTATTATTTATGTATAATACTATCGTTGAAAACTTAATAAGGATTGTTTCTAATTAATTATTAATAGGTTCGTTCTTGCTAACGGTCTAAAAATAACAATAAATGTGAAATGGTGCGGCTTTTTTTGAGAATTGCACCCAAAGAGGATATCCCCAATTAATACGGGGCCGGTTTGGGGGGGCCATCACACCCCAACGGGGCACCCAGATTAGATCCCCGATGGGGATCGGGGCGGGTTTGGGGAGAACTCTAGTAATCGGGTTTGGGGATGGGGATGGCCGCCCCGCCCCAAACCCGCCCCGTTGCCATCCCTATACAAGACCTGATATTGCTTTTGTAGTGGGAAAACTGAGCAGGTATACTAGTAATCCTAGTGCTCAGCACTGGCAAGCAATTCAGAGGGTACTGAAGTATTTGAAGAAAACTATAGATTATAGTCTCTCATATACTGGTTATCCTTCAGTGTTGGAAGGATACACTGATGCAAGTTGGATCAGTAACACTAAAGACAATTCGTCTACCAATGGCTGGGTATTCCGACTTGGTGGAGGTGCAATTTTTTGGGCATCCAAGAAGCAAACTTGTATCACCAGTTCAACAATGGAATCTGAATTTGTGGCTTTAGCAGCTGCTGGTAAAGAAGCTGAATGGTTGAAAAACTTGCTTCTTGAGATTCCATTGTGGCCTAAACCTATAACACCTATTTCTATCCGTTGTGATAGTGCAGCTACATTGGAAAAGGCTTATAGCCATATGTACAATGGGAAGTCTAGACACTTAGGTGTCAGGCATAGCATGATTCGTGAGCTTATCATGAATGGGGTGGTATCTTGTAACACCCCAACCCGACAAGGGCAAAGGTGTCACAGATACGGATTCTTATCAGAACAAACACAAGCATATGACATAAATAATACAATAGGATTCCAAGGGTTACAACTGAAAATCTGATATTACAAGGTTACAAGTGAGATATACAATAATCACTAAGTCTGAATATAACTCTTCTAATCATCTCCAATCCAAATTAACTAGCAAGGTCTTCTAAGTCCAAGGTCCTCTCTATTAATAACCCAGCTTCCAACTAAAACCTGCCACACACGAAAAGAAAACGTGCGGCTGAGCTTACAAAGCCCAGTGAACAGATATATAATAAACGGAAACGAAAGCAAAAGAAATGAAAATAAAAGTAAAAGAACAGATACAGTATAACGAAATAGATAAGTCAAGGTACAGAGAGAGAGTAAAGGTTTAGGACAGTAATCCACCACGAGCCCAAAAACATATCATATCAAATCACATACCAGGGTGTATGGAGGGGTGACCTCAGCATACCAAGACAAGGTTGAGGGGATACCTCCAGGGTTGGAGTTGCAAGCTCCCAGGGTTGTGAAAGGCATGTATTGCACACAGTACCAGTCACCAGACATACCAGATATATCAGAACCAGAACAAGACTAGGATGCATCCATTCGCCCCCCAAGAACAAATCATATTGGCCATAATAACAGGAGTGTGCACATATCAGAATCAAGATGGGGACGGTGTAACCAAATCACTAGGGCTACACACTAGTCATGCCAGTGGTGCATCACAGACACGGCCATGTTACCTTCATGGCTAGGGTCACAAATTTGGCTCGGGTATCAAACTGGGATCAAGGGTCAAATGTCAAAGGTTCACATCATAATCAGGGTGTCATATCAGAAGGTTCAAATATCAGAAGGTCAACATCAGAAGGTCAATATCAGCAGGTCAATATCAGCAGGTCAGTAACAGTTCATTTAAAAAGGGTTTCTAATTAAGAGTCCATTTAAAATAATCTTTATTAACGGTCTTCATAAAAATAATCCTTCAAAGTAGAGTTCATAAAATGATCTTTTAAAATGGTTTCTCATGCAGATAGTCTTTTAAAATAGTTTTCATACAAGTTAGTAAAATCCCAATCAAAAGAGTATTGTATCACATTTGTAGTCATCATTTTAAAATGGCTTTTTCTCAAATCATTTTCAGGTAAGAATTAAAAGGCTTCACAGTTTAGGTTCATATAATAGGTCAAAGGTTCAAGGCAAAGGATTCATAGCAAGGTATCAAATGTCAGGTATCATATTAGGGTTCATATCAGGGTTCAAGACAAGATATAAATGCAGGGGTTCATTATCATGAGGTCAAGTCTCAGGTATCAAATCAGAGGCTATACAGATCAGAACATGAAAGAGATCACAGGAAACCTTACAGAGAAGGTCAGAATATCTGTACCTTATTCCAGAAGCAAACACAAATCAGAAATGGATGACACAAAGTGGATCAGGACCTCTCTTTCTTCACACCTAGAGGGGTAGACAAGAATTACAAACCCTTCCATTTTAAGTAACCTTCTATATTTAGCTGGTTTCCAGATTTAGTAGGTTTCCTCTTTTAGCTTTTAGATTCCTCAAGTTACTCTTTTAGTCTTTTAGGTTTCATAATTTACACTTCATACCCCTTTACTTATCAAAGTTACAAAATGAAACCCTAGATTTACATAGTTTACATTTTAACCCCTCTCATTAATTTATTAACACATCACGCATTTTATTTTCCAAGATTACAGAGTGTACATTCAAATTAACTTATTATACGAATTATACCCTCAAGTTTCTCGATTCACAATTTATAACCCTTAGCTTAGGAAAATAACAATTTACATCCTTTTTACATGTCTTGACAGTTTTCAGGTATTAACTGGACTCGTTTTAATTAATTTGAAAACCATATTAAACCTTCGAAATAAAATCTATAAAAATTCACAGACGTTCCCCAGGGTCTTGAGTATTTTATGTAATTTTTCCAGATTTTATTAAGTTGTCTAGATACGAATTAAAAATCCTTTTTCCCAACCTGTTCCAGAACCGGATTAATTAAAAACACCCGACCATTTTCCATCTTCTTTCCCAGTCTAGAAAATTTATAAAATTCTACAAAAATTCCAGTAATTAGCTAACATGTGATATTTTACTCAGATAAAAGGACACATCCTAATTCGTTATGGTTTGAAAATGATAAATGAAAAACCCGGACTGTTTTTCCAGACTTTACAAATACGACCAGACACATAATTTTCTAAAAATCAAAAAGTAGCCTTACAGGCCTCTAAACATTACAAAATAAATTTCTCCAGGTAGCCACTTCATTGAACTTAGTTTTAGACTTAAAAACCATTACAATACCCGTTCACATCATAAATTTACAGCCGGTTAAAGTCGGGCAAAGTTCCAGATCAGAAACAGTTATCACAGAACCATGTATATACTTAGGGTTTCTTCATCCCGTTCATTCATTCTTGACACCAAACGATTTTGGGTGAGTCCACAACATATTTAGGTTGATTATTACTGACCTTAACATATTCAAAACGAATTAAATCCATTACATAGCTCCTGGGTCGATCCATATATATTAGTTTTTAGGGTTTTCTTTTTATTATTTCATGTGACATGTTGTGTGATTTTTCATTCGATTAGGCTACAAAAACATGAACAAGGATTGAGCAAAAGAGATACCATACCCTCGTAGACCACGAAGAACACGGGAAACAAGAGATCAAACACTACACGAAGGTTTCTCCCCTTTCCTTTTGATCGAACAGCAGCAGAAATACAAGAACAATGAAAGTTTTTTATTAGTTTTTGACTCCTAAATTCAAATGGATCATAGTGTGGATTACATGGTTACCTTAGGATGAATGAGACACCAATTAGGATCAAGATCAAGCCTCCTTTGGTGGGGTTTTTGTGGCTCGACAGCAGCAGAAAAAAAAAAAGAGGCAGGAACTTTGGGTTTTTAGGGTTTCTTTGATGTGTTATGATGTTCGGTATTTTGGTGGAGAGTCAAAAGGGATTTAGCTAACTTGTAGGAGGTTGGGCCGAGTTTTTGGAAGGGTAGGGGAGGGCATGGATCGGCCTAACCCAACCCAAAATCATCTATGTCAAAAATTATATAAATTCTCTTATTCCTCAAATGTTACTTACACATAATTATTTTTAGAACAAAATAGATATATATACTTATGAAGTTTTTTTTTTTTTTTTTTGGTTCAAGTAACTAAGTAATGTGTCAAGAATATTCTTGGTGGCTAGTACAAATATTATTTGGTGTCTCGTAATTAATTTATGTCATATATGGTTTAGTTTTATAGGTTTTGTGATTTATTTATAAGTTATATAAGTTATGAGGGCATTTTTGGTCTTTTCAGATTATATTAATTTGCGGGTTTTACAACTCTTCCCCTCTAAAAAAAAATTTTCGTCCTCGAAAATTGAAGTCGCAAGGTTAGCCGAAGTCATAGCAAATCGCAAGAGGTCGTCACAAACATTCTCACGCCCGGGGAGGTTCATTCAGAAAGGATCTTCAAATCAAATAGTTTCTCATGACTCTATCGAAACAAGGTGGGTTCGAATTCTCAGAAAGAGACGAATTGGGTTGATTCTGATCAAAAGGTCCATGCATCATAAAATGGATGATGGGTGAATCTTCAAGAAAGCTCATACGGAAATACGAACTAAATTTCGGATCGATTAACTGTATCAACAGTAGAGAATTCTTCAAAGAGTTTAAGATTCATAACTGAGGTCAACGGAATGCAAATCGAGAGTTCAAACTCATTCAGATATCTAATGAACGAAAACAGAGTATGCGCATAGATGGGATGAACCTAAGGTCTCACTAATCACAGATAATCCATCGGGAATCAAGTTCTAAACTTCTTAGGTACTTCCCAAGATATCCTATGGCCACAATGAGGGCACGTTATATGGTGTAAGTATTATCACGTTAATAATACCAGCACCACATAAATATGTCTTCATGATGATCATACTTTATCTCGAGTCGTAAGCAAAACAATCTATCTTCATCCACCTAGTACTTCTACAGTCTCAGAGGTCAACAAAAACAATTGTCATAATCAAGAGGGAAAGCCAAACTACTCGCCATGGAGATTCTCAAAATGCCCAAGAAGCATCGAAATGGTTAACAAAGATCAGAGGTCAGAGTCGGAATCTGAAGGTAAGGATTAAATAGTGTCAGGAATTTACTATGCAATTCTTAATGCTTCAAGATTCATTTAGGTTTCAAAACCGAGGTGGTGCAAGGCATAAGCTTTCAATTTCCAAGGGGGATCTCAAGAGGCTTAAACCAAGAGTAAGGTACGAATCAGAGTGATGCGGAAGCAATGATACCTAAACAAATGCCTTATAGTCTACCCATTCCTCACCGGTCAGAACTTAAGCTCCTATAGGGAAATCCTAAAGCAAATTTTCAAAGGTTGTCTTACGAGCGCCTACAGGGAAAGCTTAGTGGTCCTATCTTACACAGGTCAAGGGTAAATGTATTACGAAATCGCAGCCTGTCTCTCTGATACCATAATTGTAACACCCCAACCCGACAAGGGCAAAGGTGTCACAGATACGGATTCTTATCAGAACAAACACAAGCATATGACATAAATAATACAATAGGATTCCAAGGGTTACAACTGAAAATCTGATATTACAAGGTTACAAGTGAGATATACAATAATCACTAAGTCTGAATATAACTCTTCTAATCATCTCCAATCCAAATTAACTAGCAAGGTCTTCTAAGTCCAAGGTCCTCTCTATTAATAACCCAGCTTCCAACTAAAACCTGCCGCACACGAAAAGAAAACGTGCGGCTGAGCTTACAAAGCCCAGTGAACAGATATATAATAAACGGAAACGAAAGCAAAAGAAATGAAAATAAAAGTAAAAGAACAGATACAGTATAACGAAATAGATAAGTCAAGGTACAGAGAGAGAGTAAAGGTTTAGGACAGTAATCCACCACGAGCCCAGAAACATATCATATCAAATCACATACCAGGGTGTATGGAGGGGTGACCTCAGCATACCAAGACAAGGTTGAGGGGATACCTCCAGGGTTGGAGTTGCAAGCTCCCAGGGTTGTGAAAGGCATGTATTGCACACAGTACCAGTCACCAGACATACCAGATATATCAGAACCAGAACAAGACTAGGATGCATCCATTCGCCCCCCAAGAACAAATCATATTGGCCATAATAACAGGAGTGTGCACATATCAGAATCAAGATGGGGACGGTGTAACCAAATCACTAGGGCTACACACTAGTCATGCCAGTGGTGCATCACAGACACGGCCATGTTACCTTCATGGCTAGGGTCACAAATTTGGCTCGGGTATCAAACTGGGATCAAGGGTCAAATGTCAAAGGTTCACATCATAATCAGGGTGTCATATCAGAAGGTTCAAATATCAGAAGGTCAACATCAGAAGGTCAATATCAGCAGGTCAATATCAGCAGGTCAGTAACAGTTCATTTAAAAAGGGTTTCTAATTAAGAGTCCATTTAAAATAATCTTTATTAACGGTCTTCATAAAAATAATCCTTCAAAGTAGAGTTCATAAAATGATCTTTTAAAATGGTTTCTCATGCAGATAGTCTTTTAAAATAGTTTTCATACAAGTTAGTAAAATCCCAATCAAAAGAGTATTGTATCACATTTGTAAACATCATTTTAAAATGGCTTTTTCTCAAATCATTTTCAGGTAAGAATTAAAAGGCTTCACAGTTTAGGTTCATATAATAGGTCAAAGGTTCAAGGCAAAGGATTCATAGCAAGGTATCAAATGTCAGGTATCATATTAGGGTTCATATCAGGGTTCAAGACAAGATATAAATGCAGGGGTTCATTATCAGAAGGTCAAGTCTCAGGTATCAAATCAGAGGCTAAACAGATCAGAACATGAAAGAGGTCATAGGAAACCTTACAGAGAAGGTCAGAATATCTGTACCTTATTCCAGAAGCAAACACAAATCAGAAATGGATGACACAAAGTGGATCAGGACCTCTCTTTCTTCACACCTAGAGGGGTAGACAAGAATTACAAACCCTTCCATTTTAAGTAACCTTCTATATTTAGCTGGTTTCCAGATTTAGTAGGTTTCCTCTTTTAGCTTTTAGATTCCTCAAGTTACTCTTTTAGTCTTTTAGGTTTCATAATTTACACTTCATACCCCTTTACTTATCAAAGTTACAAAATGAAACCCTAGATTTACATAGTTTACATTTTAACCCCTCTCATTAATTTATTAACACATCACGCATTTTATTTTCCAAGATTACAGAGTGTACATTCAAATTAACTTATTATACGAATTATACCCTCAAGTTTCTCGATTCACAATTTATAACCCTTAGCTTAGGAAAATAACAATTTACATCCTTTTTACATGTCTTGACAGTTTTCAGGTATTAACTGGACTCGTTTTAATTAATTTGAAAACCATATTAAACCTTCGAAATAAAATCTATAAAAATTCACAGACGTTCCCCAGGGTCTTGAGTATTTTATGTAATTTTTCCAGATTTTATTAAGTTGTCTAGATACGAATTAAAAATCCTTTTTCCCAACCTGTTCCAGAACCGGATTAATTAAAAACACCCGACCATTTTCCATCTTCTTTCCCAGTCTAGAAAATTTATAAAATTCTACAAAAATTCCAGTAATTAGCTAACATGTGATATTTTACTCAGATAAAAGGACACATCCTAATTCGTTATGGTTTGAAAATGATAAATGAAAAACCCGGACTGTTTTTCCAGACTTTACAAATACGACCAGACACATAATTTTCTAAAAATCAAAAAGTAGCCTTACAGGCCTCTAAACATTACAAAATAAATTTCTCCAGGTAGCCACTTCATTGAACTTAGTTTTAGACTTAAAAACCATTACAATACCCGTTCACATCATAAATTTACAGCCGGTTAAAGTCGGGCAAAGTTCCAGATCAGAAACAGTTATCACAGAACCATGTATATACTTAGGGTTTCTTCATCCCGTTCATTCATTCTTGACACCAAACGATTTTGGGTGAGTCCACAACATATTTAGGTTGATTATTACTGACCTTAACATATTCAAAACGAATTAAATCCATTACATAGCTCCTGGGTCGATCCATATATATTAGTTTTTAGGGTTTTCTTTTTATTATTTCATGTGACATGTTGTGTGATTTTTCATTCGATTAGGCTACAAAAACATGAACAAGGATTGAGCAAAAGAGATACCATACCCTCGTAGACCACGAAGAACACGGGAAACAAGAGATCAAACACTACACGAAGGTTTCTCCCCTTTCCTTTTGATCGAACAGCAGCAGAAATACAAGAACAATGAAAGTTTTTTATTAGTTTTTGACTCCTAAATTCAAATGGATCATAGTGTGGATTACATGGTTACCTTAGGATGAATGAGACACCAATTAGGATCAAGATCAAGCCTCCTTTGGTGGGGTTTTTGTGGCTCGACAGCAGCAGAAAAAAAAAAGAGGCAGGAACTTTGGGTTTTTAGGGTTTCTTTGATGTGTTATGATGTTCGGTATTTTGGTGGAGAGTCAAAAGGGATTTAGCTAACTTGTAGGAGGTTGGGCCGAGTTTTTGGAAGGGTAGGGGAGGGCATGGATCGGCCTAACCCAACCCAAAATCATCTATGTCAAAAATTATATAAATTCTCTTATTCCTCAAATGTTACTTACACATAATTATTTTTAGAACAAAATAGATATATATACTTATGAAGTTTTTTTTTTTTTTTGGTTCAAGTAACTAAGTAATGTGTCAAGAATATTCTGGTGGCTAGTACAAATATTATTTGGTGTCTCGTAATTAATTTATGTCATATATGGTTTAGTTTTATAGGTTTTGTGATTTATTTATAAGTTATATAAGTTATGAGGGCATTTTTGGTCTTTTCAGATTATATTAATTTGCGGGTTTTACAACTCTTCCCCTCTAAAAAAAAATTTTCGTCCTCGAAAATTGAAGTCGCAAGGTTAGCCGAAGTTGTAGCAAATCGCAAGAGGTCGTCACAAACATTCTCACGCCCGGGGAGGTTCATTCAGAAAGGATCTTCAAATCAAATAGTTTCTCATGACTCTATCGAAACAAGGTGGGTTCGAATTCTCAGAAAGAGATGAATTGGGTTGATTCTGATCAAAAGGTCCATGCATCATAAAATGGATGATGGGTGAATCTTCAAGAAAACTCATACGGAAATACGAACTAAATTTCGGATCGATTAACTGTATCAACAGTAGAGAATTCTTCAAAGAGTTTAAGATTCATAACTGAGGTCAACGGAATGCAAATCGAGAGTTCAAACTCATTCAGATATCTAATGAACGAAAACAGAGTATGCGCATAGATGGGATGAACCTAAGGTCTCACTAATCACAGATAATCCATCGGGAATCAAGTTCTAAACTTCTTAGGTACTTCCCAAGATATCCTATGGCCACAATGAGGGCACGTTATATGGTGTAAGTATTATCACGTTAATAATACCAGCACCACATAAATATGCCTTCATGATGATCATACTTTATCTCGAGTCGTAAGCAAAACAATCTATCTTCATCCACCTAGTACTTCTACAGTCTCAGAGGTCAACAAAAACAATTGTCATAATCAAGAGGGAAAGCCAAACTACTCGCCATGGAGATTCTCAAAATGCCCAAGAAGCATCGAAATGGTTAACAAAGATCAGAGGTCAGAGTCGGAATCTGAAGGTAAGGATTAAATAGTGTCAGGAATTTACTATGCAATTCTTAATGCTTCAAGATTCATTTAGGTTTCAAAACCGAGGTGGTGCAAGGCATAAGCTTTCAATTTCCAAGGGGGATCTCAAGAGGCTTAAACCAAGAGTAAGGTACGAATCAGAGTGATGCGGAAGCAATGATACCTAAACAAATGCCTTATAGTCTACCCATTCCTCACCGGTCAGAACTTAAGCTCCTATAGGGAAATCCTAAAGCAAATTTTCAAAGGTTGTCTTACGAGCGCCTACAGGGAAAGCTTAGTGGTCCTATCTTACACAGGTCAAGGGTAAATGTATTACGAAATCGCAGCCTGTCTCTCTGATACCATAATTGTAACACCCCAACCCGACAAGGGCAAAGGTGTCACAGATACGGATTCTTATCAGAACAAACACAAGCATATGACATAAATAATACAATAGGATTCCAAGGGTTACAACTGAAAATCTGATATTACAAGGTTACAAGTGAGATATACAATAATCACTAAGTCTGAATATAACTCTTCTAATCATCTCCAATCCAAATTAACTAGCAAGGTCTTCTAAGTCCAAGGTCCTCTCTATTAATAACCCAGCTTCCAACTAAAACCTGCCGCACACGAAAAGAAAACGTGCGGCTGAGCTTACAAAGCCCAGTGAACAGATATATAATAAACGGAAACGAAAGCAAAAGAAATGAAAATAAAAGTAAAAGAACAGATACAGTATAACGAAATAGATAAGTCAAGGTACAGAGAGAGAGTAAAGGTTTAGGACAGTAATCCACCACGAGCCCAGAAACATATCATATCAAATCACATACCAGGGTGTATGGAGGGGTGACCTCAGCATACCAAGACAAGGTTGAGGGGATACCTCCAGGGTTGGAGTTGCAAGCTCCCAGGGTTGTGAAAGGCATGTATTGCACACAGTACCAGTCACCAGACATACCAGATATATCAGAACCAGAACAAGACTAGGATGCATCCATTCGCCCCCCAAGAACAAATCATATTGGCCATAATAACAGGAGTGTGCACATATCAGAATCAAGATGGGGACGGTGTAACCAAATCACTAGGGCTACACACTAGTCATGCCAGTGGTGCATCACAGACACGGCCATGTTACCTTCATGGCTAGGGTCACAAATTTGGCTCGGGTATCAAACTGGGATCAAGGGTCAAATGTCAAAGGTTCACATCATAATCAGGGTGTCATATCAGAAGGTTCAAATATCAGAAGGTCAACATCAGAAGGTCAATATCAGCAGGTCAATATCAGCAGGTCAGTAACAGTTCATTTAAAAAGGGTTTCTAATTAAGAGTCCATTTAAAATAATCTTTATTAACGGTCTTCATAAAAATAATCCTTCAAAGTAGAGTTCATAAAATGATCTTTTAAAATGGTTTCTCATGCAGATAGTCTTTTAAAATAGTTTTCATACAAGTTAGTAAAATCCCAATCAAAAGAGTATTGTATCACATTTGTAGTCATTATTTTAAAATGGCTTTTTCTCAAATCATTTTCAGGTAAGAATTAAAAGGCTTCACAATTTAGGTTCATATAATAGGTCAAAGGTTCAAGGAAAAGGATTCATAGCAAGGTATCAAATGTCAGGTATCATATTAGGGTTCATATCAGGGTTCAAGACAAGATATAAATGCAGGGGTTCATTATCATGAGGTCAAGTCTCAGGTATCAAATCAGAGGCTAAACAGATCAGAACATGAAAGAGGTCATAGGAAACCTTACAGAGAAGGTCAGAATATCTGTACCTTATTCCAGAAGCAAACACAAATCAGAAATGGATGACACAAAGTGGATCAGGACCTCTCTTTCTTCACACCTAGAGGGGTAGACAAGAATTACAAACCCTTCCATTTTAAGTAACCTTCTATATTTAGCTGGTTTCCAGATTTAGTAGGTTTCCTCTTTTAGCTTTTAGATTCCTCAAGTTACTCTTTTAGTCTTTTAGGTTTCATAATTTACACTTCATACCCCTTTACTTATCAAAGTTACAAAATGAAACCCTAGATTTACATAGTTTACATTTTAACCCCTCTCATTAATTTATTAACACATCACGCATTTTATTTTCCAAGATTACAGAGTGTACATTCAAATTAACTTATTATACGAATTATACCCTCAAGTTTCTCGATTCACAATTTATAACCCTTAGCTTAGGAAAATAACAATTTACATCCTTTTTACATGTCTTGACAGTTTTCAGGTATTAACTGGACTCGTTTTAATTAATTTGAAAACCATATTAAACCTTCGAAATAAAATCTATAAAAATTCACAGACGTTCCCCAGGGTCTTGAGTATTTTATGTAATTTTTCCAGATTTTATTAAGTTGTCTAGATACGAATTAAAAATCCTTTTTCCCAACCTGTTCCAGAACCGGATTAATTAAAAACACCCGACCATTTTCCATCTTCTTTCCCAGTCTAGAAAATTTATAAAATTCTACAAAAATTCCAGTAATTAGCTAACATGTGATATTTTACTCAGATAAAAGGACACATCCTAATTCGTTATGGTTTGAAAATGATAAATGAAAAACCCGGACTGTTTTTCCAGACTTTACAAATACGACCAGACACATAATTTTCTAAAAATCAAAAAGTAGCCTTACAGGCCTCTAAACATTACAAAATAAATTTCTCCAGGTAGCCACTTCATTGAACTTAGTTTTAGACTTAAAAACCATTACAATACCCGTTCACATCATAAATTTACAGCCGGTTAAAGTCGGGCAAAGTTCCAGATCAGAAACAGTTATCACAGAACCATGTATATACTTAGGGTTTCTTCATCCCGTTCATTCATTCTTGACACCAAACGATTTTGGGTGAGTCCACAACATATTTAGGTTGATTATTACTGACCTTAACATATTCAAAACGAATTAAATCCATTACATAGCTCCTGGGTCGATCCATATATATTAGTTTTTAGGGTTTTCTTTTTATTATTTCATGTGACATGTTGTGTGATTTTTCATTCGATTAGGCTACAAAAACATGAACAAGGATTGAGCAAAAGAGATACCATACCCTCGTAGACCACGAAGAACACGGGAAACAAGAGATCAAACACTACACGAAGGTTTCTCCCCTTTCCTTTTGATCGAACAGCAGCAGAAATACAAGAACAATGAAAGTTTTTGATTAGTTTTTGACTCCTAAATTCAAATGGATCATAGTGTGGATTACATGGTTACCTTAGGATGAATGAGACACCAATTAGGATCAAGATCAAGCCTCCTTTGGTGGGGTTTTTGTGGCTCGACAGCAGCAGAAAAAAAAAGAGGCAGGAACTTTGGGTTTTTAGGGTTTCTTTGATGTGTTATGATGTTCGGTATTTTGGTGGAGAGTCAAAAGGGATTTAGCTAACTTGTAGGAGGTTGGGCCGAGTTTTTGGAAGGGTAGGGGAGGGCATGGATCGGCCTAACCCAACCCAAAATCATCTATGTCAAAAATTATATAAATTCTCTTATTCCTCAAATGTTACTTACACATAATTATTTTTAGAACAAAATAGATATATATACTTATGAAGTTTTTTTTTTTTTTTTGGTTCAAGTAACTAAGTAATGTGTCAAGAATATTCTTGGTGGCTAGTACAAATATTATTTGGTGTCTCGTAATTAATTTATGTCATATATGGTTTAGTTTTATAGGTTTTGTGATTTATTTATAAGTTATATAAGTTATGAGGGCATTTTTGGTCTTTTCAGATTATATTAATTTGCGGGTTTTACATATCTATAGAGTTTGTTACATCTCAACAAAACTTAGCTGATCACTTGACGAAGGGATTGGCTAGAGACTTGGTTATAAAGTCTGCTAAAGGGATGGGTTTAAAGTCCAACTTAGTCACTGAATGCTAAGACACCCAACTCCCTCATGAGGAAACTTGGGAGCTGAGTTCAATGTGGAAAGCTGAACATTCAGTGGATTGGAGCACATGTTTTACAATCATCCCAAGGTTGTGCTCGGAACCTGCTGGAAAGGAGGTTGAAGTCTTTACTTTTTAATGGTTAATTTCTTCGAAAAAGTGCTAAGCAGGAGCATGAATAAAGAGGAACCACCTATGTGAATGTTGAAGTTTTGCCGCTTCAGAGAGCTTTGGAATTTTGGCTCTTACAACATTTATGAATTGGATATGGACACATGGCTTGTAAAGTGTCAGTAGCGTTTAAGTGTTTGAAAACTTTTGTGTATTTTATCTTCAGGTATTCAAATGGGTTGAAGGGTTCAATTCTTAGAACACCCTAATTCTCGAATATTTGAACGTGTAATGTACTAAGATGGAAATTCAATCCTCAGGATATTTTCGTTTATGCACTTGTTTTGTTTAATGTTTTATTTTCATGCAAAGGAAGTGAACTAAATTTGGGGAGGATTGTTGGAAAATTTAGTGCACTTGAGGGATCAGTTCACACCTGGTAATGGGTTAGGAGGTACGGAGTGTACACCCATCAGGTCCCTGACTACCCTGACTCAAATAGAGGTTAGGAGTAAATCATCAGAAGGTTTAATCCTTCACTGAGTTACTACTGCTAGTACTGTGTTAGTACTGCTGGAGTAGGGTTAATACTGTTAGTGCTAAGTTAGTACTGCTGGTACTAAGTTAGTACTGCAGAGTTAGTATTGCTGGTATAAGCATGTAACTACTTTGACCTATGCAAGTGGCAGTTAAAACTGCACTTATGACCACGTTTAATTGGTCATGTAACCACTATTTTTGCTATAATGGAGATAATTATGAGGCAATTAATGGGCCGATTTATCCTCATAATTCCATTTGACTAGCTGTGAGTACTTTCCTATAAATAGAAAAATAAAATCATGCATGAGAGATACATAACAGAAAACATAAACACTTGGATGCACAAGGGTTATTGATTTGTGCCTAATTCAATAACAAACATTTGGTCTTATCCCAAGTAGATATTCGTGATACCTAGGCAATAGGGTCGAATAGTTTACTTTGGAAAGTGATAACACGATTCCAAGTAATATCCGATAACCATTCTTAGGTAATTAGCTAGGTCATTGATTATCTTCACCCGGCTCTGGGCTAACCAACAACCAACATACGAGTGGAATAAAATAAACTTAAGCAAATGCTGATAGCTGATATAAACGATGCATATAGTTATGAAAATTGAGTTCTGTGAAACGTCAAATGTGAGTGTTGTGAAAAGTAGATAAATCTACAATATTAGTTGTGTATCTGGTTAGAGCTGAAGCCGAGACGTTTTTAGTATATCCGGTGGATGGTATAGTATAATGAAATTAAGAAATATGTGCAGTGTTCGTGATGTTTACTGTGAATATGGCACTGTCATTTGTTTGCCAAAATAAGTATAAATGATCTTTTGTTTGTGATTAATAGCACGTTTCATTTTATGCGGTAATACGAGTATAGGAAATGATTGATGTTGGTTGTGGTCTTTGTACGAAAGATGGCATAAGTGCTTGCTACTTGTAATATTTTTAGAGCACAAGGTGTGGTGAAGAGGCAAAACTCCTCATTTGGGGCCCACGGGGTGCTACATCACTTTAACAAATCTCCCTTTACAACCCCCCCCCCCCCCTTATCACAACTAACCTCAACTTACTCATTTGGGGACCACCACTTCCCATTTTACTTTTTTTATTCAAATTTTCAAATAAACTAAATTCATTTCATTAAAAATAAAAATACATTACAACAAATTAAAATTAGACGCAACTTAAAATAACGATACGAAAAAAAACAATACGGGAAAAAAATACAACACATATTTAATAATACGAAACTTAAGCATTTTACTCGTCGCTTTGATATTTCTTCATGATTTGTTCTTGTCTCTTGCGAATGATAGCGGCTTTGGCCGGTGTGGTCTGGTCGGGATCAATCATGAGAAACTTCATCTCCTCCATCTCTAAGGTCTTCACTTCCTTCTGTCTCCTCGCCTCGTACGCGGCCATTTGAATGTCGGCTTTTTGCGAATATTTTTCTGATAATTGTCTCGAAAAAGAACTCGTTTGACTCCCCCCGGAGCTCGCCTCGCTCGACGTATCCGTCGATTTTGTTTCTTTGAAGCTCGATTCTTTCTGGCGCCGTCGGGACGAGATCTTTTGTCAGGGCCGAATATATCCTCGAGACATGAAATGTCAATCGGGTCCTCGGCATCCCATTTGGGGTAATTTTTCAAAACCTCCCAAACGTGAACATACATGAATTGTTTCGAACCAAAGCGTTATTCAAAGTTGTTCTTCGCATTCTCGAGATGATCAGCGTCATTTTCACCGCTTCTACGCTGTAAATGTTTGTAAACAGCGTTGAATTTTTGACAATCACCATTAATCCTTGTCCATTTACCCGTGAGAATATTTTTGCTATGATGGTCATGGTCAGTCTGAAGGTTGAACATCTCTAAAATCTGATTCCAAAAGAAATCATCGGAACGGTCATTTCCGATTTCTTAGTCTTGAGAAACTTCTATCCAAATTTTTGCAAGCAACTTTTATTCTTCCTTGCTCCACTTCCTATTCACACGCGTACCTAGTTCCTCCATGTCATCTTCATCGTCCGTGTTCAAATCCATGACTTTTTTTTATTTTTTGGCCATCGTTTTTTCCTCGCGATTTGACCAGTTCACGGGGTTGTGGTACTTTGAATTGTGAACCTGATGTTTGTGATTCAAATTGTTGTTGTGGTTGAGATTGAGGAAACGTTGAAGGTTGTGACGGGTTAAAAAACTGTGGTGCCATAGTGGTATGGTATTTATAGTGTGTAAATTAAGTGTGTTAAGTTTTTTTTAAATAAATATATATATATATATATATATATATATATATATATATATATATATATATATATATATATATATATATATATATATATAGGGTCCGGTTCTAGAGAAAAGTATAATTAGATAGAAAGGTGAGAAAAAAAAGTTACAGGGTAGAATTTGATAACCATCGAAAGTCCAGGGTAAAAAATAGAAAACACTACCAAACACTCCAATTGCGTGTTTGTAACACACACCAAAATACGCACTCTCTTTCAGATACAACATACACACACACATACACACACCACCATCTACATCGCCACCACCACCATCTACATCGCCACCACCACACCGCCGCCAATCACTAACGCACCATAACAGCATCATTAATAATCATCTCCACAGTCATCATTTTTGTCATCATCTCCACTATCCAAAATTTAAACCATGTCCTTACGTTAGTTTATGTTATTCAGAACAATGTGAAGTATCAGTACGTTTATTGTACTTTCATAACAGATAATAGTTGCCTTTTGACATTGAACAATACATAGAATGATGGACTAGAGTAGGCGTCCCTCCATAGTAGAGGTGGTGGGTAAAATTTAAATGACAACAAGCATGTAAAGTACCTTTACATACTGTATACCAACACTGTTGTTGTTATAACATGTAACCCAGTTTCTAAATGGAGAGGCCCGCCCAAATTTAAACCAAAGTATAATCTGGAGGAAGCCTTACAGCCTATGCGCGATCTATATCAGGAATCGCAAGAGAAGTACAGGTACGGTTATTGTTTCCTATACTGAATGCATAGTATCAATTGCAAACCTAGCCTCATTGAATAACGTAACTTTCTATTATAGACTTTCAGGACGATAATGTAAGTTTATTGTTTGTTGTACCGATTATTAGTTCAACTTCTGTCCACTTTCATTATGATGCATTCCCTTCATCTTGAAACAAATCATTCACCCGAAGCAGCTCTGGTTTTTCTTGATGCCTGGAGGTACGTATTGAATATATTATAATAGGTGCCTTATTTTGAATATAAATTACAAATATAGTCTCAACTTAAGCCTTGAACTTCTGAATTATTATGAAGTAAGAACAGAATATGCTTTATCTGCATTATAATAGGTGCCTTATTTTGAATATAAATTAGTTAATTTCATGTAAACATATTGACATGATTGTATCGTGTTAAATCACTTATATACAAAATTAGGGATTTATGCAAGTGTACATAGGTAAACTAGGAAAGTAATTAAGATTATATAATACCTAATGAATGCAGCCTAATACAACCATCACGTGAGCATGATTAGTGCATCAGTGTGTGTGTTTAGTGTATCCGTTTGTAGGTTTAGTGCATCGTTTGTATGTTTAGTGCACCTTGGTTTCTTCTGATCTCGACATCGTTTGTATGTTCAGGAATGTATTCGAGTGTTGGAAAAGTTGTTATGAATGGTGCAAAATGAAAGAGGAGTGAAAGGGACATAGATGGGAAGGGAAATGGTCCCATAAATGGAGGTCCCAAAGTTGGGAGAATTTCTTCTACTAATACTAATGTTAAGGGTGAAAAAAAGACCAAAGCTAAGCTAAACATACAAACAACTCAGTTATCTGCATTTGTCAATGGCCCTCTTGGAAAAAGTTCAGATCAACAGAGGCCAACTACGTCATCAGTTTCAAAGTCCATTTATATGGAAGGTAGTCAAGTCAATGAAAAGCATCAGATTATGTTATTGGATAACTCTGAGGAGCCACTCGTCTGTTTTTGTTATGTTTACTATATCTTAAGAGACATATTCTAACTATAGCATTTACTCATTATCTCCATATCGCATTTACTATATCTTAAGTGCATCGGTTCATAACAGAAAGGTGCAACATAGTGGATAATAATACTATAAATTGTAGTAAAATGTATTAATTGTAAAACATGAAGGTAACTTCGATAGACACATTATCTCCATATCGCTGGTAGTTCTTTTTAGCTTCATTAAATGCCCTAAATAAACCACACAAACAATAATTTTCATCTTTGTAATAATCAACGATATAACCTATAGAATACATTTGCTTACTTAGAAACATCTCCATTGCCATTTGTGTGTCACGGTCCTCAATAAAAATGTTGATGTCGCGCCTAAGATTCTTGCAATCTACATTCATAAGCCATCATACATTTGTTTCATTAGCCTAAAAAACTCTAACCAGACTAACCTTCACATTCGAAACATAAAACAAGAAGTTATGTTAGGAGTAACCCAAATCCCAAGAAGTCTTCAAAAACTATATCTTCTTCAGAAACTAGAGAATCATTATGACCTTCTAGAAACTTGTATACCACGTGCATATCACCATCCATTATTGGGACCTAAAGAATAAAGAACAGATGGCAAAACAATAAAACAAATATTCCTGGTTCGGTGCATCACAATGTATAAAGTAATGCACCAGACTAACAAAATTTAGAGCATCACTTTATCAGCCACTAGTGCATCATATAGTTATCTAAAAATGGGTGAAGAGCAAGTGTTTCAAATGATTATATAAGATACAAGTAACTTATAACTAAATTAATATAAGTGAATAACAATGTATAAAATGCTTGAGTAAATTCGTCCCAACATAATTTTCAAAAGTTACCCTAAACAATAAAGGAAGTTATGTTGGGTCGTATATAATCATTTGAAACACTTATATTAGATAACTATATGATGCACTAGTTGCTGATAAAGTCATGCTCTAAATTTTGTTAGTCTAGTGCATTACTTTATACATTGTGATGCACCGAACCAGGATTCTTGGTTTTATTGTTTTGCCATCTGTTCTTTATTCTTTAGGTCCCAATAACGGATAACGGATGGTGATATGCACGTGGTATACAAGTTTCTAGAAGGTCATAATGATTCTCTAGTTTTTGAAGAAGATATAGTTTTTGAAGACTTCTAGGGATTTGGGTTACTCCTAATATAACTTCTTGTTTTATGTTTCAAACGCAAAGGTTAGTCTGGTTAGAGTTTTTTAGGCTAATGAAAGAAATGTATGATGGCTTATGAATGTAGATTGCAAGAATCTTAGGCACGACATCAACATTTTTATTGAGGACCGTGACACACAAATGGCAATGGAGATGTTTCTAAGTAAGCAAATGTATTCTATAGGTTATATCGTTGATTATTACAAAGATGACGATTATTGTTTGTGTGGTTTATTCAGGGCAGATAATGAAGCTAAAAAGAATTACCAACGATATGGAGATAATGTGTCTATCGAAGTTACCTTCAGGTTTTACAATTAATACATTTTACTACAATTTATAGTATTATTATCCACTATGTTGCACCTTTCTGTTATGAACTCATGCACTTTTTTATGAATAGTTTATATTGATTTATGTCCATGGATGAGATCCTAAGGAATGAAGATGAGTCTCCTAAGAAAATACGAGTCTACCTCACTTGCGAGAAGAAATAAGGACATACCTTGAGGACCTGCCCAGATAAAGACCCCGAAAAGAAGATACAAAAGCGCCCAAGTCTCTCAGTTTATGGACCTTCCAAAATGTGCTATCAAGAATGAATCTTCTCATATTCGTTGTTCGATACTTTTTTTGTATTTGATAAATTTCCGTATTTTCTTTCTTTTATGAATTCCTCAGCTCATTGATATAATGAGTTTTTTGTATATACAGTTTGTGTTATTCGATACTTCTGCAAATTATTTCTCATTTATATGATTAGAATTCTATTTTAACATTGGTGCACCTTTTCTTTCAACACTGATGCACCGTTCATTTTATGATTGGCATGATGAGCAAATTAATTCTCATTGAGCAATTACTATTCAAATTTGGATCCACTAAACACAATTATCACAAATCAACCCATTATGGAAACTTACCTGCAACACCAACCACCTACTCTTTCATCAGTTAATAGTTACTTTCCAGTTTAACCAATCAATAAATCTAGTAACGAGTAGCATTGGCAAAAGATTCACCTCATTACCTAAGTCAATTAATTGGAATGCATCAATTACCATCAAACCATCCAAATTGTATGAAAAAACATAGCCCAATAAATAGAAACAGCAGTAAAAGCAATAAATACAGACCTAAACACATATATCTTAAAAATTCCAGCCACCAAGAGATATAGTTGAACAAAAAGATTGGAAGTGCTTTTCCAAATCCGTGTCTCTTTAGCTCCTATGCTCACTTATAACCAGGAAACGAAATATAAAGAAATCAAAGTATATATCCATATAAAATGATACAAATAATGAGCATATTAGAGAGAAATTGACACTTAAATATCAGGACTATTTGATGTCATCACTTACCAAAAACTTGATGTGTTCTCATTGTAGGTATAGATTATATTATCAAGTTTTACATTTATATTTAGCCGACTTAACCTATAACAAACACTATAGGGCAGTGTAACCGATCAATGTAGCCTAGTTGGTAACCAGAGTGTCGATCACTAAGAGTGGAACGTTAATACCTAAGTATCTATCAGTATTTTAATCGTAATGTTAGTTCTAGTTAAACCTAATCTAACGCAAAGGGGTTTTCAGCCTGTGAGACTGGCACAATGCTTAGATTAAGTAAACAGTAAATAAAGTGAAGAAAGCAAAAAGGTAATTGACACACATGTACACAGATAGAAAATAGATACAGATAAGAGGCCTGATCGATAGTAAGGAAGACTTGTCACCCGTTTAAATGCTTAGCTGTATAAGATGAGTACCAAAATCTATTCTCTCTCAGTGGAGTCTTAAGATGTGTGTGCATTCACTTAATGATTACTAGGTTTATATATTAAATTATCCCTTTTACATGCTTACATTAACTATGCAAACGATGTTAATGAAGTAATTGTGCGAGCCTACGTCGACAAGGCACAATAAACTCAATGTGTAATCAAAACATGTGAGGATCTAAATACACGTGTATTGTGTTGAGGATACTTTGAATGTATATCAAATAGTATGTTGAATCTACTACTTGATACTTAGAAGATTTATCAATGTAACAGTAATGTATTGTATGAACAGTTTATGATGTAACCAAACGCTTCAATATTATTAAGTATAATATGAGTGATCTTGATATCACTAGGTTTTACAACCTTGAAGCTTAACAAAACATACGTACATAACATCTAACCTAGGACCTCCTTTTATAGCACAAGGAGTCCTTTACAAGATAAGTATAATATTCTAAACATGCAGAATATTCGTATAAGTCTAACTCTATAAGATATACACAAAATCTATTCTATACTTATCTTCTTACACGTCTTCATAAGCAGTACCATCTTCATAATAAGCAGTCTTCAAGCAAACTAGCAGTATCAACTTTTATACTAGCAGTACTAACTCAGTTAGTTAGTACTGTTAGTTATATCTTCAGCAGCATTAACTTTAAACCTGGCAGTACTAATATTTACACTAGCAGTACTAACTCAGTTAGTACTGTTAGTGTTATTCTTCAGCAGTACAAACTGTTCTTTGACAAAACCAAGTGCTTGAATATTTAATTCTCAACAATCCTCCCCTAAACTTGTGATTTACCCTAAATCATCAAGTTTCTGAATTAAATCATTATCTTGTGAGGATTCTTTCAAACACTCTATCTTCTTTGTCTTGTATCCTTCATCTCTTCTGCCTACTGATGAATATTTCTCAGTAATTCCCTTGCCATGTCTGACTCTTCATCAACTCTAAGTTTTGCAGCCAACATCACAAATAGAATACCAGCTCTCAAAAGGTAATCCTTTTCAACCAGCATGTAGACATCAACACCATCTTTTGTAGATACATGGTGAACACCACATGTATCATACAATTTCCATGTTGTACCAAGATCATGAGCTTGAAACTTCCATAGCTTATCTTCTGGATCAGGTTCATATATCCTTTTCAATTCAACCCATAATTCTTTGTCTTTGTCTTCTAAAGGATCTGTTGACCTGAACTTCTCTTGAACCAAACTCCATAGCTTATCCAAATCTTCTCTATCAAATGCCTTAAGCATGTCTTCAAAATACTTGTGAACTTCAGACTGTCCACCAACTCTTATTATCTTCCAAGCTTTCCCAAATTTATCTGTGAGTATCTCCCAATCAATAATTGGATGTTTAGCCTGTATTGGATCAACATTCAAAGCTTCTGGAATGATAACCATCATTTGCTGAAGTCTTTCATTAGTTAACTCTTCTGCTTTTTCTTCTTCCTCTTCAGTTGCTTGTTCTTCTTTTTCTTCTTCAGCTGTAGAAGAACCTTCTCCAATCTTTTGGTTCTTGGAAGATTCAGACTCTGAATGTATACCTGCTCTCTTTGTAACTCTGCTAGCCTCTTATGTGTCCATTGGAATGAAACTTTGTATCTTTTTGTAAGTAGTAAAGTACAATGCCTCAATCTCTTCATTTGATCTTCCTTTCAGTTGACTAGCAGTCCAACTGTCTTGATGTTTTAAATACTCCTTCATGTATTTTATGAGTTGAGCTTTTGTTGGAGGTTTCTTCTTAGCAGCTATCTTTTTACTCTGACTTTTCCTTATCTCTTCAAGTAGATCATTAATAGCACTTTCTTGCTCTTCAGTTGTAAAAGTTGATCTTTCTTCCTCTTGTAACTTTAATGCCAGTTCTTTGTCTGCTTGTTCTTGAGCTGTCCTCTTTTCTTCTTCACTTTTGAGCTTCTGTTCAACCAAGAACTTTGCAATTCTTTCTTCTTCTACTATTCTGGCTTGCTCTTCAGCTTGTACCCTTTGTGCAACTTCATGATCATAATCAATCTGAGCTTGAATCCTCTTGCTAACCTTCTTAGATGGCTTAGACTCTGTCATAATTGCCTTCCCCTTGTCAACTCTTCTTCTTCTAACATAAACTGCCCTAGCAGTACTATCCCCTGCACCAGCAGTACTAACTTGTTGAAAAGGAGCAGTACCTTCATGTGTTTCACCCATACCTTTACCTTGCCACCCCTTCATGTGTTTCAGCACCCTCTTGAACTAAGGAGACATTAGGATCTTCATCAATCTTGGCAATTTTCCTCCCCTGTTTGGAAGAATCATCACCCATATCATCATCTGAGTCACCTTCAAAACTTGAAGAATCCACAATATGAGCTTTCCTCTTTCCCTTGAGAGACTTGACCTGTTTTTGCAGCTTTTTCACCTTCAAAATAAGCTTGGTATAAACCCCTCTAAAGAGCTTCTTTGTTGCCTTTAAATCATCCTTCAGGCCAGTCACCTTGTCAGTCAACATGGTACAAAGTTCTATCAATTCCTTAATTTTCATACTGCCCTCAGCACTTCCAGATGTGTTACCTTCTGGGAGAGGTGCATCATGGGGCAAAGACTCAGGCTCAACCAAAGGATGAGTATCTGAGCCACCCATAGTTTCCATTTGGCTTGGGATTCCACCACCTGTACTAGGTTCAAGAGAACTTTGTACATTAGGTGTTGCCATGGTTTGGGTCTTACTTATGTTGCCACTGGCCTATGCTGCTGCTAAGCTAGACACAGTAGTGGTAGCCCTTACCATTCTGTCTGAGACAGCCTCATCTGCTACTAGGGATGAAGTAGGAACTCTGTGCTGAGGTACACTAGATTCCTCTCTGGATGTACTCCTAGATGGTGATGAGATTGGTTGTAAGGCTGAGTGAGATGAACTTGTGGGTGTGTGTTGGGATTCAACTGGGGTAGTTGATCCTTCACCCTGTACCTGTAACATAGTATCAAAAAGAGGAACTTGTACCCCATTATAACCCTTTGAGGCCATCCTCATATTACTAAATAATTTTTGAGTAAAGGTTGGAGTTGGATAAACTGTTTTATGAGGTAGAAGCAAGCTTTTCCTTATATTTAAAATCATTTGGATAAACCTCGGATACATTAAAATTTTGGATTTGCTATCCACATTTTTTATCATACTATCAAAAATCAGTTTTGAAAAATTATAAGTCCTGTTTGTTGATAAGCATATGAGAGCAATTGCAATATTACTACTGAATTGCTCCCATGAGGTTTTCTTGGGACTTAAACAATGAAGAATAGTATGGATAAAGAATCTTCATTGTGGGGCAAAACATCCTTTTTGAAAAGTCATTGTTTGAGAAGTTGGGTCATACCCCATTCTTGAAAGGTTTAGAAAAATTTCAATGTTAGGCAAATCACTAATACCATTGTCATCTGCTAGATGGGGATGCCTCCTAACAAATGATTCAGTAATAGTGATTGTCTTGCCATCAACTGTTGCAATTAACTCTTTGTCTCCATTCTCAAGAGTATTGACAGTAACAGTCTGCCAAAACTGTTTGATTTAAGAGACATAGATAGTAGGGTTGATAGTTAAAGCATACCTGATGTGGGTAGAGTTTAGAAAATCTACTATCTCATGGAAGTCTTTACCTTCCTCTGTTTTCTCCAAGAAAGCCACCATGTTTTGTTTATCGACAAAAGCCAAATTCACCATTATGATCAGTAAAAGGTTGATTTGACTGCTGGGATATGATTGATTGTGGAATAAAGTAAGTTGAGTAAAGCCAATTGAGATGTCATAGTGAATACTAAGGGTTTTGATTGGACCGACTTCAATAAAAGGTTTATTTAGATTGAAGAAAGTGAATAAATTAGATAAAAAGTAAAAATTATCCAATTTAGGAAACCCTTAAGTAAGGTAATTGACCAAAAGTTTCAACGGCTATAATCAAAAAACGGTTATGACTCAACAGTACAAACGGCTACCCAGCAGTACAAAGTTTTGCCTAGCAGTACTAACTTTTGCCTAGTAGTACTAAGTTTTGGAAAAACTTTTACTCAGTAGTATAAACTTGATTTTCTTTTAAAAACCATACAGCCCACAAACTTTTGAAAGGATTAAGTGTAAAGGAAGACACTCAATCAAATTTTAGTTGCATTTAACCTCTGGTTGTGTGAGAACCAATAATTTTAGTTATAAAAACTGCCTGTGATCAGATAAACTCATTCAAAGGGCTTTCTTGACAAGGTTTCCAGCTCGTGGCAGGTGTTGCCTCTAATACAAACGTGTTAGATTCACTTTTGCTCGCTGTTTTCTATACCAAATGTCCTTAGACTAACACACTATCAAATGATAGAATGGTATAGAATGAGTTAGCTCAGTTACTATCTGACTAACTATGCCATCAATTCAAGTTCAAAAAGATCATAGATTGATTTCAAGAAGGAGATTTTAAGGAACCTCCCAACTCAGGTGTTGATCCCAGTTGACTACTTGATCGATTTCCCTTAGCCTGTAAAGGTTAAGTAATATTGAATGAATTCGATACAACTTATGTAGAAATTGTCTTTAATTGTATTAAAGTTTATGCGGAATCTAAAATTTAATCTTAAGAAGAACTAAAAAAACCAATATCAAACAAATCACTTCAATATTATTAATAATACGAATACTCTTAAGTATTAGGGTTTACAACCTTGAAGTTTTCTAAAGAATCACATGTATATCTCTATGCCCTAGGTCCTCCTTTTATAGACTAAGGAGTCCTAGTCGGCTTAAATTACTTGCTATACAAGATAAATCTTAAAAGAATCTTTTCTATATTTATCTAACCGACTATACATGTTTATCCCATAAGCAGTACTAACTATACACTCTAGCAGTCTTAACTCTAACTCTAGCAGCATAAACTCTTCAGCAATAGTAAGTTTGTACTAGCAGTACTAACTTTTCTTCTAGTAGCATTAAAACACTTAAAGTATTTTTCTTCAAGTTCATCAGTAGTTGAAACTTTGTCAGCAGTTGTAACTCAGAACTAGCAGTTGTAACTTGTTGTCTAGCAGTAGTAACCACTTGGTGTATTTTCTTGAACATCTTTAGCAACACTAGCAGTAGGAAAATACACAAGCAGTTGTAACATTTAAAACTAGTAGCAACAATGACTTGGAGCAATTTTTCATCAGCAGTCTTAACCAAACAAGCAGCAGCAGCTCTAAAACCCAACAATCCTCCCCTAAACTTGATATTTTCTCCCAAAATCATCAAGTTTCTTTTTAAGCTTGAACAAACACTAAGAGGATGATCCCAAACAATTAATTTTGTGGCTTGTCCTTGGGTCCTAGATAGTTTTCCATCTTCTTGAGCAACTGATATGCCATTTCATCATAGGGATATTGAAGTTGAAGTCTTTTCTTCCCATACAGCATTTGATGTAGAATATCCTTATGAAAAGCTAAAGGATAGTCCTTTTCTACCAGCATGTAGATTATAAGCCCATGTGTAGCCAAATAATGAACTCCACAACTCTGATAAATCTTCCATTCCAGGACTGTGTTATGCCTTAGACTTCTCCATACTTCATCCTCATGAGTTGGTTCAAACATCACTTTCAAGTAATCCCAGATGACTCTATCATAGAATTGTTCTGGTCTATCATAACCAAACTTTCCTTTGTATAGCCTCCATAGAGTCACCATATCTTCTCTGTCAAAGTAATGAACCATTTGTAGAAAACTCACAAACCTCAAAGATGAACCATCAACCCTCTTGATATCCCAATAAGCTATTTTCCCATGTAATCCTGAGTTGAAATCAACAATGGGTTGTTTAACACTTAGAGGCTTTGCATCCATGGCTATATCTTCAGGTACTACTGCAAGTTCTGTGTGAGCTTGCATTTGTTCTACATTATCATCAGCTTGCTCAGTCTGCTCTTGCTCTTTGCTCTGTTCTTGCTCTGCTTTACGTTCATACTTCTTCTTTTTATGCTTTTCTTTTCCAACTTTTCACCTGCTCTTTATGAACTTGTACTCTCTTATTTCTTTTCCTTAATGCCCTTCACCACTTCAGTATTCACAAAACTTTCAATCTTTCTTTTGGCAATTGTATGTAACTCTTCAATCCTGCTATCATCCAACTGTGATAACTTCTTTTGTTTCCAATTGTCCATGTTCTTCAAATATGAACACATGAAAGATCTTCTTTGTGCTTTAGTGGGTGGCTTATTCTTCTTATCTGCATATCTTTGTGTTGCATAGAACTTCTTTCTTTCATCAATAACTTCTTTCAGCATCCTAGCTCTTTCATCTATTGAATACTGATCTTGCTCTTCTTGTTGGAGGTTTTGAGCAAGTTCCTAATCAGCATCAACTTGAGCTCTTTCCTCATCCCATGCAGCAATCAACTCTGCATTCTTAGCATCTTTTTCTGCAGTTATTCTCCTTTTGTTCCAAAATCTTTTGATTCTCAGCCTCAAACTCCTTAGCCAAGTTCTCAGCAACCTCAGCATCAATCTGTAGTTTCTTTTCTTGGAATAGTGGTTCTCCATAGGCTCTTTAATAAGTATTTCTTTCCCTTTGCCTTGGACCTGTGGAGTTGATTGTGTAGCTTGTGGTCTTGAAGATGGCTCCATTATGACAACACCTTTGGTTATTGGCTTTGAAGTCTTCAGTTCTGTTAGTACACTAGCAGCAGTAGTAACCTCTGGTGTAGCAGCACTATCTTTTGTACTAGCAGCAGTAACTTCTTTTGCACTAGCAGCAGTAAGTAGCTCACTAGCAGCAATAACTTCTTGACCAGCAACACTATCTACTTTAGCCACATAACTATCAATCACAACTTGGTTTCCTTGATTGTCAGAAACCACAAAATCCATTTCAGCTGTCTCTGCACCAGCACTTTCAACATCCTTAGCCTCCCTGAAGCTTTGCTTTTATTCCCCCCTGTTTGGGAGCATCCTTGTGAGCTTCAGAAGATCTAACTTTAAGTTTGGGAGTTCTAGATCTCTTGATTCCTTCTAAATATCTAACTCTCCTCTTTAAAGCCTTGATTTCCCCTCCTTGTGCTTTGATTATACCACCTTGATAAGCAGCTAGATTTTGCAGATCAAGAACCTATGCAGACAGCCTGGTACATGTGTCCATCAATTCATTAAGAAGTTCCATGCTATCCTCACAACTTTGGCTTGTGTTACCTAGCCCGAGAGGTGAATCATTGGAAAATTTAAGCTCAGTCTCAACCCTAGGTTGAGCATCTGAACCCCCCATAGTTTCGAAGTGACTGGGTCCTTCACCTGAATCAGTTCCATAAGGACCTGACTCATTAGAAGTTGTCTTGGCTTGGGTCTTATTGATGTTACCACTGTCCTGTGCTACTTCTAAGCTAGTCACAATAGTGGCAGCCCTTACCAACATGTCACTCTCCACACCAGTGACAGCCTCATCTGCAACATTGGGTATAGAACCACTAGCCTGAGGTAGCTCAGTGTTCTTTGTGTGAGTCCAACGTTTATAGGTCTTTTTAGGTTGTTGTAGTGAAGATGTCGCCAAAAGTGTGGGTGTGTGATGGGTAACATCTGGGATTGCTGAACCTTCACCCATTTGGGTTTGGGCTAGTGCCACCATTATTGGAAACAAAGGTGTAACTTTCCCTGAAAAATCTTTTCCATACCTCCTCACATTAGTAAAAACCTTTTTAGTAAGAGAAGGAGTGGGATAAACTCTTTTATGACTTTTCTTATTTACAAATTGGTTGTCCAAAAAGAGTTGCAAAAACCTTGGATAGATAAAATATTTACATGAAGAACTATCCAAGTTCTTAACCAAACTGTCAAAAATTAATTTAGAAAAATTAAATCTTTGAGTATTTTCAGCCAAACAAATTATAGTAGAAGCTAAATTACTACTAAATTCGTTCCAACCAGTGGTCTTTGGACTTAGACACACTAAGACAATATGGATTAAGAATTTCCACTGATGAGAGAAGTTTCCTTTGTAAAATTTTAAAGCATCAATTTTTCTCTCATATCCCATCAGTGAAAGTTTTTCAAAAATTGTAGTATTTGGAAGATTCTCAATTACATTAGCATCTCCTAGAAGAATATCTCTTCTAATAGATGCCTCTGTAATGAGGATCTTCTGCCCATCTACAAGGGCATGGATTTGTACTTCCCCATTATTAGTTTTGACCTTAGCAGATGACCAAAACTGGATAATGTTGGAAGTGTATATAGTAGGTTTTACTGTTAAAGCAAACTTAATATAGCTTGCATTAAGGAAATCAATGATCTCAGTAAAATCTACAAACTCATTGGACATTGATGGAGCGTGATGTGTCGTTGCGGTTTAGCAGTTTTAATGCCTACTCAAGTTTTAAATTTATATTTAGCCGACTTATCAATAACACACACACTTAACGAGCAGTGTACCCGGTCAGTATGAATATAATGGTAAGTAGAGTGTCGATCACTAAGAGTGGAACGTATTATCTCGTTATTCTAATCAGTATTTTAATATCCTAACGCAAGGGGGTTTCAGCCTGAGAGACTGGCACGATTTGTTTGTAATTAAATAATAAAATAAACCAATAGGCACGAATCAGCAAGTAGCACACACGTACACGGATAAATACTCGAGACAATAAGAGGGCTGTCCTTATGATTAAGTAGATTGTCACTTGTTTTATTGATAGCTTTATATGAAGTGTATGTAGTTAACCCTTTCTCGTTGGTCCTATTCTTATCGACGAGTAAACCCTTAATGATTACTTATGTCTAAAAGTTATTCCTAAGTGATCAATTTAGTAATAACCGTGGGAGCCACATTATTTTCTGCAGTCAAATGCCCGCAAGCCACTAATAAACACAGAGGTTATCAATGCACTAATAAGTAGTAACCAAAGACATCAACATATAAACTTTAATTGATGGGAAAGCAAGTATTAAAGGGAGTGCAATCTTTCGTTGTCACATTACACAAGCCGCCAATCCTGATGAATTAAAGTTTGCTAACACAATAAAACAAAACTACTTAATGAATTAAACACATGCAGCACCTTCTTACAGCTCTTGTATCTTCGTTTGGTGTGTCTTGTGCTGCCTCCTTGACTGAATTCGTCCTAGGGTTCTGCTGCTTCGGTCTTCGAATCTAATATAATGCCTCTGGAAATTCGTCTGGTCTTGGGGTATTTATAGTTTCTGTCTGAGGGAAGATGCGGCGCATCTAGTAAGTAGATGCGGCGCATTGACTTAACTTCGCGTGGGGTCCAAGATTATAATATTCAGGAATATTCGTATACCGCCAGAAGATGCGGTGTAACTCCATGATTAGATGCGGCGCATGTCCTCTGGAATCTTGGATCGTATCTGGTGATATCTTGATAGAGATGCGCCGTATGTAATGAGTGAGATGTGGCGCATCTGGAGCAGATTAGTCTTGATCTTCTTCATTTCAGTAGACTCTTAACTTCTTGCATGTTTTGCTCCATAATTAGTCCAAAATCGCTAAGTTTCACCAAATGCTTGTTTTTACCTGAGAATTACAAAAGTAAACGATTAAGTATCAATCCTCATACATAATATAGTAAAACAAGTCAAATTAATAGGATAAATAATAGTAATAAAATGTACTTATTTGAGTTCATCAAATATCCCCCCACTTGAACTTTACTTGTCCCTAAGTAAACCTTAGAATTTCTCTTATGAAAATGTATCCTAAAAGATGTCAGGATTTATTTTTATATTTAAGCATGTATTCGTTTATTTCATAATCACACAACTAAACACTTAACGAATTAGAAGTAAAATAAAATAAGTTGATAAAAGCAAATCTAATCGTTTAACTGTCCAGTCGTGACGAATATTCTATCATAAGCTTGGCAAGTATACACATCTCCTCCACTAAAGCTAAGGAATAACAAGTCTAAAGCGGTTAAAAAGGGTTTGTAGGCTTAAGGGTTAATTATTCTTAATCACTATCGATCTCAAATTCCAGAAAAGGCGACAAAATCACAAATACATGATCGAATCCACGAACACGATACTTGCAATTGCTCAAATCCTTAACTCGAATAGGCTAAAGATAGGTCCAAACTTCACCAATAATAATATATCAAAAAGGGCGACAAAATCATAAATACATAGCCGAATCCACGACTACAATACTTAAGATTGCTCAAATCCCTAATCTCAATAAATCAAAGGTTTGGTTGGATAAAGAATAATAAAGGGCATGGATAACATTTGGGATATAAATTGGTGTAAAATGAAAAATAAACAAAACAAATAAATTAAAATCCTAAGTGTGGTTAATCACTATCCCAACCATCCCATGAATAAGACTCATATCATCGAATAACTCACGCTTTAACACTTGAAACACACGCTTTAGGTAGACACGAATTATACTCAACAAGATCTTAATCAAAGAATAAACCTTAATTGGCGTTCCCATAACTGCCAATTCCCATTCAATCCATAGATATAGTACAACAAATAGTGGTGATATCGACCACTTAATACAAAACTTTACATAAGTTGGTTAAAACAAACATCCAACTCTTTTTTCTTTCTTTTTCTTTTCTTATTTTTTCGATTTTTTTTTTTTTTTTTTTTTTTTTTTTATTTTTTTTTTATTTTTATTTTTTTTTCAAACATAAACATAGATGTGTAAAATTTCACCACATCACTATAATGATAATTCTGGATAATTTTTCCATACTTCTCATACTTCAGAAATAACGGCAATAGTGAAAGTAGTAAACACACGAAAAATAAACTCAAAGATATACAATATTTACTTTCACTCCAATTGCATTGTGCAATTTCCTGACCTAACCATAGATAATGAATTACGCACGCGAACACAGGTAATGTAAGGAAACACACTTTGCCTATAGCAATTAACCAACCACGGATTCTAATCTACAGGGTAGGCTAAGGTGTAAGGGTGTAACGAAACATTTTAAACATAGGTGTAAGAAACGAAAGGAATGGCTCTGAGTGTTTTTCTAGGGGTATCTTACTCTAAAAATGAGAGTAACAAAAGGGTTTATACGGGGGTTAACTAACCGGTGTAGTTAGTTAATAACACATAACATATAATAGGCTATTTGGGTGTAATCCTAGAATTTTACCAATTTAAACAAGTCATTCCAATTATATAAAATAATACTTATTATGGTGGTCTCGAATAGTATACAAGCCAAGTTCTAAAGTTTACAAGTCACCGGCACACTCATAGATTTGTGAATTTTGAAAAATCACAATTTTTGAAAATAAGGTTATGTGTGCAGCTATGCAACTTAGATCTTAAACAAAAACATGCTAAAAATTTTTAAGTTTGATATATTAAGCACATTTTAAGCATAATTTTTGAAAAAGTTTAGGACAAGTAATTGTTAAGTGTTCTAATTCTCCAATCCCCCCACTTAAGTTAAACAACGTCCTCGTTGTTTGTATAAAAGGTTAAAAACTGGAAAATAAAAGAATTAGAACAGAAAAACTCCCCTGAGATTTGCTCGGTATGATCCTCCATTAGTATAAGAGCAAAAAATCATCTTTCTTGTGGATTAGAACGTTTAAGCTTCATACTTGATGTATCCACAGGAAATCCAGGAAACTATAGTACCATCAACACTTTAAAACACACCTAAGATAAGAAAGGTTCAAACTTGCATAATACATTAGTAGTTAGGAAAAATAAAACTTAAAAATTAAAACTGAAAATCATCAGGTCAGTCGATGCGTCGTATCTTATGGAAGAAGATACGCCGTATCGAGCCTGGAATTAATACGGATCAGAATAAAGATGCGCCGCATCCTTAACCAGGGATGCGCCGCATTAAAATAAACTGATAAAAAGTTTTAAAGTCGAAAATAAAAATGCAGAAAAATAAAATAAGATATGACCATTGCAGGAGATGCGTCGCATCTCAGGATTGAGATGCGCCGTATCCTCATGCGGGCCTGACTGACTCGACACAGAAAACAGAATAATAGAAATTCTCCGGGTTGTCTCCCGGTAAGCACTTGTCTTTATTCCAGAGTCTTCAAGTTAGACTCACGTTCAGCTCTTTACTCCAATACTTTAGGTTCAAACTCCACCACCTCGTTCTCATTATCCTCAATTTTATTATCAAAGTATTTCTTCACACGTTTCCCGTTCACTTTGAATATATAACCATTTTTATCGCATATTTCAATAGTTCCATATGGATACACTTTCTTGACAACGAACGGTCCCGTCCACCTTGATTTAAGTTTACCAGGATACATCTTTAATCTGGAATTAAATAGTAGCACTTTCTCTCCAATAGTAAACGTTTTATCCCCACGTAACCTTGACTCATGCCATCTTTTAGTTCTTTCTTTGTAGATCTTAGTATTTTTGTAGGCCTCATCTCTTAGTTCATAGAGTTCATTAAGTTTCATGAAACGGTTCTTCGTTGCAGCTTCCATATCCATATTACAATTCGTCAAAGCCCAATATGCACTTTGTTCAATTTCGACCGGTAGGTGGCATGCTTTTCCGTATACAAGACGAAATGGAGTGCATCCCGTTGGTGTCTTATAGGCTGTACGGAATGCCCATAAAGCATCATTTAACTTGTCAGACCACCCTTTAGGATTATACCCAGTCGTTTTTTCAAGAATTCATTTTATAGCTCTATTGGTTACTTCAGTTTGACCATTTGATTGAGGATGGTATGCGGTGGAAACCCTATGATATACTCCATATTTTTGCAAGGCTTTTCCCAGATGGTGATTACAAAAGTGTGTTCCCCTATCACTAATCAATGCTTTAGGAATTCCAAACCTAGAGAACAAACTTTGCAAAAATTTAAGTACTACCTTGCTGTCGTTTGTTGGAGATGCTTGCGCTTCGACCCATTTTGATACGTAATCAACAGCAACCAAAATATATTTATTACCTTTAGATTCAGGAAACGGTCCCATGAAGTCTAATCCCCATATGTCGAAAACTTCACATACATGGATATAGTTTTGCGGCATTTCGTTTCTTGATGTAATATTTCCGGATCGTTGACACGCATCACATCCTTTTATATAATCTTTCGCATCCTCCAACATAGTGGGCCAATAAAATCCCGCATCCAGGATCTTTCTTCTTGTGATGACTGGACCGTGATGTCCCCCTGTTGGCCCTGAATGGCAATGTGCCAATATTGCTGCGATGTCATCACCGTCTACGCATCTTCGTATAATATTGTCAGGACATAATTTAAAGGCATAAGGTTCATCCCAAATATACTCGTTAGCGCGAGTTATAAACCTTCTTTTCTCGTCGGATGTTAGCCCTTTTGGAATTTCATTTGCAACAATAAAGTTTATAAAGTCGGCATACCATGGTTCATTATTATTGCTCTTAATTCCTACCATCATAAGGTGTTCATCAGGAAAGTCATCAGCTATTTCCCTTTCGTCAAGCACCTCCATATCAGGGTTTTCAAGTCTAGATAAGTGGTCAGCAGCTAGATTCTCGGCACCCTTTTTATCTTTAATTTCAATATCGAATCCTTGAAGCAATAAAACCCACCTAATAAGCCTTGGCTTGGCATCCTGTTTATTGAACAAATACTTCAAAGCAGAATGGTCAGTGTAAACCATAGTTTTTGACAATATAAGATATGATCTAAATTTATCGAATGCAAAAACTACTGCTAAAAGTTCTTTTTCCGTGGTGGTGTAGTGTTCTTGGGCATTATTCAATGTTTTGCTAGCATAATAAATTGGCTTAAATTTCTTATCTATCTTTTGGCCAAGTACGGCTCCAACAGCATAATCACTAGCATCACACATTAGTTCAAAAGGCAGATTCCAATCCGGCGAAATTATAATGGGTGCAGAAGTTAGTTTTTCTTTAAGTATATTAAATGCCTTTTTGCAATCTTCAGAAAAATCAAACTTTGCATCCTTTAGCAACAATTGGGTCATAGGCCTAGATATTTTTGAAAAATCCTTTATGAACCTACGATAAAATGCAGCGTGCCCTAAAAAACTTCTAACGCCTTTTACGTTAGTAGGGTAAGGTAGTTTGGCAATTACATCAATTTTAGCTTTATCGACTTCTATACCTTTCCCAGAAATTTTGTGTCCAAACACAATTCCCTCTCTAACCATAAAATGATATTTTTCCCAATTAAGAACAAGGTTAGTTTCTTCACACCTAGCAAGCATTTTATCAAGTTTAAAGAGACAATCATTAAATGAGTTACCGAACACCGAAAAGTCGTCCATGAAGACTTCTATAAAGTCTTCTACCATATCATGGAAGATAGCCGTCATACAACGTTGGAAAGTAGCAGGGGTGTTGCATAGTCCGAACGGCATTCTCCTATAGGCGAAGGTTCCATAAGGGCAGGTGAAAGTCGTCTTCTCTTGATCCTCGGGGGCAATGGGTATTTGGAAGAAACCTGAAAAACCATCCAAAAAACAATAATAATTATATCCTGATAGTCTTTCTAACATTTGATCAATAAATGGAAGAGGGAAGTGATCTTTTCGCGTAGCATCATTGAGTTTGCGGTAGTCGATGCAAACTCTCCATCCGGTAACAGTTCTTGAAGGGATTAGCTCATTGTCGTCATTGAGTACTACCGTCATTCCTCCTTTTTTTGGTACAACGTGGATAGGACTGACCCACGAGCTGTCGGAAATTGGGTAGATAAGTCCAGAGTCAAGTAACTTTACGATTTCATTTTTCACCACATCTTGGACTTTTGGATTCAAACGCCTTTGAGGTTGGATAGTTGTTTTGAATTCATCCTCCATAAGGATTTTATGTGTACAAAATGACGGGCTAATTCCCTTAATATCATACATACTCCACGCTAATGCTCCTCTTCGTTTATATAGTACCTGCAAAAGAGACTCTTTTTCTTTTGGCGTTAAGTCAGATGCAATAATAACGGGTGAATTAGTATTTCCGTTTAAATAAGCATATTCTAAAGTAGAAGGAAGATCCTTAAGCACAGGTTTAACATTATCAATTTCAGTAGCACTAGCGGAATAAACCTGTTCTTTAATTATATCGCTGCTGTCATCAGATAGATGCGCCGCATCGAGGTTTTCGATGCGCCGTATCGCGTTACATACAGCAGAATCAGCAGCTAAATTATAATCAATAGTATTCTCATCAACTTGATCTTCTATAGCAATTGTGTTTTCTAAATTTGTAAGCAGAAAAGAATCAAGCAAATTATTTTTTAACAATCTCTGAGTAAATTGATTAATCGTGTCATCAGAAACAACGATGTTATAGCATTCATCATCATCGGAATTATCTTTACTCATAGATTGTTCCATGTTAAACTCAACCTCATCTTTTCCTATGGTAAGAGTTATTTTTTTATTAAAAACATCAATCATGGCCCTAGCAGTGGCTAAAAATGGTCGTCCTAATATTATAGGAGTTCTAGAATTTTCAGGCATATCAAGGATAACGAAGTCGATAGGTAATTCAAATTTATCAACTTTTATTAATATATTTTCCGCTATTCCTAATGGGTATTGTATGGACCTATCAGCTAGTTCTAAGCACATCCTAGTAGGTTTTGGGTCACCAAGACCTAATTTATCATACATAGAAGAGGGCATAAGACTTATACTAGCTCCTAGGTCGGCTAAGGCATTTTCAATATGCAAATTTTTAATTTGACAAGGAATAGTGAAACTCCCTGGATCTTTTTCTTTAGACGGAAGTTTGTTGAGCAATGCCGCTGAGCTTCTTTTTCCCATTGTTATGGTGCAAGCCTCTTCGAGTTTAGACTTGTTTGTAAGCAAGCTTTTCAGATATTTAGCATATTTCGGCATTTGCACTAGGGCTTCCATAAATGGTATGCTTAGCTGCAGCTGCTTGAGATTCTCCAGGAATTTCTTTTGATAGGCATCTTCTTTCTCTTTCCTTACCCTATGTGGGAAAGGTGGTGTTGATCGTTTAGGTTCAACAGAAGGTTCTCTTCTAATTACAGGTTCTGGATCAGTCTCTTTTGGTTGCTCTTGCTCAGGTGATAAAGATTCAGGGGAAATTTTTTTGGTACTGTCATCCGCGGGTGTCTCTCCGATTTGAAAGGTTGACTTTCCGCCTCTGGTTGTAATTCCTTTCAGATCGTGCCTTACCAAAAGAACCTTGTTAAGCACTGTTGACAATTGGTGCACTTCAATTGCCAAACCATTGATCATATTGTTTTGTTCCTTTAGTAACAGCTCATGACTGCCTTTGAATTCAGTAATAAAGTTTCTTGCTTCATGATGTTCTTTTTCATTAGCTTGAGCGATTAGTAGTGCAAACTCTTCCATAGTAAGGTTTCTTTGTGGTCTTCCGAACCAGTATGGGAAAATATCGAACATTGTTCCTGAAAATTAAGAACAAGAAGATTTCAAAGTAAAAGCTTCCTAGTATAAGGGTAAGTCAGAATATTTTCCGTTCGGAAATTAGAAAAATAAACGTTGCTGATATCTGCAGACGATGCGCCGTATCCAAAAAGTTGGATACGCCGTATCTTATAATCGTTAAAATTTAATCAGACTTTATCCAGAAAATAAATACGCCGCTTAGAATTTATGAATGCGCCGTATCGAATTAATTAATCAAAAATCGATATTTATTTAAAATTAAATACGTCGTATTAACGAAAGTTAATGCGCCGTATTTTCGTTAAGTTTAAAAATACAAGATTTTTGATTCAGAAGATGCGCCGTATCGACAGAGATCGATACGCCGTATCTGTTTAATAATTCGCAAACTGTTTTTAATTAAAATAATAGATACGCCGTATCTGCTAAAGCAGATGCGTCGTATGGCGTTAACGTTTAGAAAAAAAAAATTTATCAAAAACAGATACGCCGTATCTTGGGGAAAAGATGCGTCGTATCGAATTAATTAAACGCGTTGTATTTAAAAAAATTAAACGCAATACGCCGTATCTGAGAGATCAGATGCGCCGTATCGTTTGATTTAGCACAGTACAACGATAGCATAACAGAAAAATACGAAAAATAAAAACAAATAAAAACACACAAACAAAAATAAACACAAAAACAAAAATAAAAGCAAACAAATAACACACAAAACAACAAATATGCAAAATAATACAATGATGCAATTAATCTAATAAAAAGAAAAACCTAATTAAAATACTAATCAAATTAACAGATAATAAAAATTCACTCCCCGGCAACGGCGCCAAAAACTTGATGGAGCGTGATGTGTCGTTGCGGTTTAGCAGTTTTAATGCCTACTCAAGTTTTAAATTTATATTTAGCCGACTTATCAATAACACACACACTTAACGAGCAGTGTACCCGATCAGTATGAATATAATGGTAAGTAGAGTGTCGATCACTAAGAGTGGAACGTATTATCTCGTTATTCTAATCAGTATTTTAATATCCTAACGCAAGGGGGTTTCAGCCTGAGAGACTGGCACGATTTGTTTGTAATTAAATAATAAAATAAACCAATAGGCACGAATCAGCAAGTAGCACACACGTACACGGATAAATACTCGAGACAATAAGAGGGCTGTCCTTATGATTAAGTAGATTGTCACTTGTTTTATTGATAGCTTTATATGAAGTGTATGTAGTTAACCCTTTCTCGTTGGTCCTATTCTTATCGGCGAGTAAACCCTTAATGATTACTTATGTCTAAAAGTTATTCCTAAGTGATCAATTTAGTAATAACCGTGGGAGCCACATTATTTTTCGCAGTCAAATGCCCGCAAGCCACTAATAAACACAGAGGTTATCAATGCACTAATAAGTAGTAACCAAAGATATCAACATATAAACTTTAATTGATGGGAAAGCAAGTATTAAAGGGAGTGCAATCTTTCGTTGTCACATTACACAAGCCACCAATCCTGATGAATTAAAGTTTGCTAACACAATAAAACAAAACTACTTAATGAATTAAACACATGCAGCACCTTCTTACAGCTCTTGTATCTTCGTTTGGTGTGTCTTGTGCTGCCTCCTTGACTGAATTCGTCCTAGGGTTCTGCTGCTTCGGTCTTCGAATCTAATATAATGCCTCTGGAAATTCGTCTGGTCTTGGGGTATTTATAGTTTCTGTCTGAGGGAAGATGCGGCGCATCTAGTAAGTAGATGCGCGCATTGACTTAACTTCGCGTGGGTCCAAGATTATAATATTCAGGAATATTCGTACACCGCCAGAAGATGCGGCGTAACTCCATGATTAGATGTGGCGCATGTCCTCTTGAATCTTGGATCGTATCTGGTGATATCTTGATAGAGATGCGCCGTATGTAATGAGTGAGATGCGGCGCATCTGGAGCAGATTAGTCTTGATCTTCTTCATTTCAGTAGACTCTTAACTTCTTGCATGTTTTGCTCCATAATTAGTCCAAAATCGCTAAGTTTCACCAAATGCTTGTTTTTACCTGAGAATTACAAAAGTAAACGATTAAGTATCAATCCTCATACATAATATAGTAAAACAAGTCAAATTAATAGGATAAATGATAGTAATAAAATGTACTTATTTGAGTTCATCAGACATTTCTAAAAAGGCAACATTATTGTGTGGTTTGGTAAAAGTTAGGTGCGACATGATGATTTGATTAGGGGTTTTTTGATTTGGTGATTAAAACTTAATTAGGGCTTGGATGAGAGAGAATTATGTATGCGTGAAACTGATTGTGTGACGCAATTGGGGATTTATACCCTTTAAGTAAATAGTTACACAAACATACCCTATAGTTCCAACCCTAGCAGCAGAAACCTAGCAGCACTAAGTTAGACTTAGTAGCACTAAGTTTATGCTTAGCAGCACTAACTTTTAACCAAATAAAAATTTGCCTATCAGTAATTTCCTAATATCTTTAAAAACAATACTGCTCTCAACTATTTTGAAGGTATTAAGTGTAAAGGAATACACTTAATCTTTTTCGGTTGCATTTAACCTCTGGTTGTGTGAGAACCATTAATATCAGTATAAATACTGCCTGTGATCAGATAAACTCATTAAAAGAGCTTTCTTGACAGGGTTTCCAGCTCGTGGCAGGTGTTGCCTCTAACACAAATGCATTAGATTCACTTTTGCTCGCTATTCTCAATACCAGATGTCCTTAGACTAACTCATTATACTAATAAAAGTATAAAATGGTAAAGAGTGAGTTAGTGCAGTTACTATCTGACTAACTATGCCATCAATTCATGTTCAAAATAGATTGATTTCAAGAAAAGACTTTAAAGAACTTCCTAACTCAGGTGTAAACCTTTGTCAAGAGATTCACAAATCTATTCTATCATTAATCAGATGCACCACAGCAAACAAACTACCACTTTGCTTCTCACACTCCATTAACACCAATCATATTGCTTGTTTAACCTGCAAATGTTAGTCCAAAACCAAGAAAAACACAAGCAATAACATTTTACACCATCTAATTATACTCAGTAGTTGTTCAGAAAAACTAGCAGCATTAACTAGCAGTTCTAAATTTAAACTTAGCAGTTCTAAGTATAATTAGCAGCAATAACACAGCAGTTGTAAGTACACTAGCAACACTAAGTATACTTAGCAGCAGAAATAATTTATTGACCTAATAATAGTACTAATCCTTTCAAAACTTTACAAAAACACAAAGAGATAAGAATTTTCAAAGATTAATCATGCCAATACTGACAACCAAAAATTGAAATCTACCCACATCAAAAGCTTTTGTGAGCAAATCTGCAACATTATTATCAGTATGAATTTTAACAATTTGAGTTAACTTCTTTTCTTGACAATCTCTTATAAAATGATGTATTATCTCAATATGTTTTGTTTTTGAATGATAAACAGAATTTTTAATAATGCACATAGTACTGCTATTATCAATATATATTTTAGTATGCATAAAATTGTACCCATAATCCAGCAATTGATTCTGAATCCAGAGCACTTGTCCACAGCAACTTGAAGCAGCCACATACTCAGCTTCAGTTGTGGAATTTGCAACCACAGTTTGTTTCTTGCACGGCCATGAAATCAACCCGCACCCCAAAAATAGACAACCTCCTGTTGTTGATTTTCTATCCAAGCTAGCTCCAGCATAGTCACTATCAGTGTATTCTACCAAGTCAAAAGGTGAATCTTTTGGATACCAAAGGCCTAATTTAGGTTGACCTTTCAAGTATCTAAAAATTCTCTTCACAGCATTGAGATGTGAAACTTTTGGTATGACTTGATATCTTGCACAGGCACACACTGCAAACATGATGTCAGGTCTTTAAGCTGTAAGATACATCAATGAGACAATCATTGATCTGTATAAATGAACATCAACTTCTTCACCATCTTCATCTGTGAGCAAGGGCTTGGATGTTTCCATAGTTGTCTTTGCAGGCTTCACATCAGTAAATCCAAACTTCTTCAAAATTTTAGCCACATACTTATCTTGACTGATAAATATGCCATCCTCCTTTTGCTTAACTTGTAACCCTAAGAAGAATGTAAGTTCACCCATTGAACTCATCTAAAATCTTTCATGCATAAGCTTTTCAAATTCAATACATAAAGCCTTGTTTGTTGATCCAAAGATGATATCATCAACATAAACTTGAACTAACAAGATATCATCTTTGTACCTTTTAATAAATAAGGTTTTATCAATCTTCCCTCTACTAAAACCATTATTCAACAAGTATGTTGACAATGTGTCATACCAAGCTCCGGGAGCTTGATGTAGACCATACAGTGCCTTCTCCACCTTGTAAACCTTGTCAGGAAAATTAGGATCTTCAAAACCAGGTGGTTGTGAGACATAAACTTCTTCTTCAATAGTCCCATACATAAAAGCATTTTTCACATCCATTTGATACACTACAAAGTCTTTGTATGAAGCATAAGCCAAGAATAATTTGATAGCTTCAATTCTTGCAACTGGAGCAAATACTTCATCATAATCAATACCTTCTTCTTCTTCAGTGTATCCTTGAGCTACTAACCTTTCCTTGTTTCTAATCACAATGCGTCTTTCATCCTTTTTGCATCTAAAAACCCACTTAGTACCAATTTCCCTCTTCTTATTAGGCAAATCTACCAGTGTCCAAACTTCTTGAAGCTTGAATTGTAAAAGCTCTTCTTGCATAGCTTCCACCCAGCTTGGATCTTGTAATGCTTTATAAGCATTCTTGGGTTCTATTTGTGATAGAAAACATGCAAACAAACAGTTTTGAAGGTCTTTGTGACTGTTTTTTTTGATGAAGGGATCTAGCAAAGAAACCTTGTTCCTTCAAAAAAATTTATCATTTTTCTTGTTTGAACAGCAGATTTTGGCTCTCCAATGATTTGTTCCTTAGGATGATTCTTGTGAACTCTTGTAGTTAGAATAGGACTGACAGGTATCACATCTTCCATATTAGTTAAGTCAGCCTCTGCACCAAGTACATCATCATCAGTATCAGGATAGATTTCTTCCAATTTAGGCATGTCTGGATCATCTGGATAGTCATCATCATTAAAAGATATGCCTTCCTTGTCAGCAACATTAACACTTGGCTTAGCAGTATTAACAGAGTTAGTACTTCTAGTGTTAATTTCTTCATTGGCAGCATTAACACTTGGCTTAGCAGTATTAACAGAGTTAGTACTGCTAGTGTTAACATCATCTGATACATCATCCTTTTCTTGATCATCAGACTGCTTTTCTTCATTAACCTCTTTATCATCATTAGAAGATTTTACACCATCTTCTTTATCATCTTTTGGATCTCCAGCAAGATCATCTTCTTGTGAACTCTTTGACTCTTGGGTTGAGAAGGGTGGATCAGCAGTCCAAATAGGCAGCAAAATATAATCTTTGTCAGGTCTTGTCTCCTTTCCAGCTTGACCTGCATCATTACTTGCTTTTGTACCTGCAAAATTGTTAGACTCTGCACCTGCAACAACTAGCTCATAATTCAATATCAAAAAGCCAGTTAGGTCCACTCCCTGCAACATTAGGTGTACTCTCACTAAACCTAACATGCAAGTTCTCTTCCACTTTCTTGGTCCTACTATTGAACAATCTAAAAGCTTTGCTTTTCATTGAGTATCCAACAAAGAATCCTTCATCAGCCTTGCTATCAAACTTTCCTAAGTGATCTATGGTATTCAAGATAGTAACAGGACACCCAAATGGTCTTAAGAAATCTAGCAATGGTTTCCTACCATGTAAAAGTTCATAAGGGGTCTTGTTATGAGGCTTAACTACTTTACTTCTATTCTGTACATAGCAAGCAATATTAACTGCTTCAGCCCAAAAAGTAGTAGGTAATTTAGAATCAGCTAACATTGTTCTAGCAGCCTCAATAAGTGTCCTATTCCTCCTCTCAGCAACTCCATTTTGCTGAGGAGTTCTAGCTACACTATACTGTCTCTCAATACTTTTCATCTTACAAAACTAGTTCATCTCCCTATTTTTGAACTTAGTTCCATTGTCACATCTTATCACTTTAACCTTACGATTAACTAGGTTTTCTACCTTGGTTATGAAAGCCTTAAAAATGCTACTGGTTTCATCCTTAGTTGCTAAAAAGAACACCCAAGTAAACCTACTATAGTCATCTGTCACAACTAGGGAATACATCTTTTTCATTAAACTTTTTACAAATGTTGGTCCAAATAAATCCATGTGCAACATTTGTAAAGGCTGACTTATAGAGTTCAATACTTTGGACTTACAAGAAGCTCTATGTTGTTTTCCCTTCTGACAAGCAACACATATTTCATTATTATCAAAAACTTTTGAATGTAAACCTCTTACAAGGTTTCCCTTAAGCAATTTATTTATTTTTTTGAAATTTAAATGACCAAGTCTTCTATGCCAAAGCTTAGATTCATCTGATGTGGCCTTTGTAAAGAGACAAGTCAAACCTCCTTTGGGAACCATATTCTTTAAATCAACACTATATATGTTGTCTGTTCTAGGAACTTTAAGTAGAACATGACTTTCATCAGTCAACTTAAAGTCAGGAGATAAGACAAAACACTCAGTGTCAGTAAAAAGAATACTATTCTTTTTGTCACACATTTGTGAGACACTAAAGAGATTAAACTTAAGCTCTTTGACAAAGTACACATTATCAAAATCCAATTTACCAGTTTTTATTGTACCTTTACCAGTGATTTTCCCTTCTTTGGGATTACTCCCAAAAGCAACATATCCTCCATCAATAGCTTCAAAATCTTCAAGATATGACATATTTCCAGTCATGTGCCTTGAGCATCCACTGTCAAATACTCCTTTATCTTCCAATTTCACCTGTGGATTGCCCTTCACATAAAGTAAGAAAATTAGTTCATTTTGGGGACCCAAGCCAATACTGACTTGGATATGCCTTGTGCATCTACATAATCATACCTTTTTAAAACTATGGATGCACTGCTGTTTCTGGAAACATGATCTAAAACTTTAACTTTTGGTTTCCAGACCCAACAAGCTGAGGCCTTAACAGCATAAAAATGATTTCCCAAAACAGTATCAGTTATTGCTTTTGGCTTAGCAGTAGAAACTACTGTTTTTGCCTTAGTAGCACTAATTTTTGTTCTCTTTTGAATGGGCCTTTTTACAGTTGAATGTGCTTTATTTGAAAACTTTGACAATTGTTTAGCACCATTCACTGTTCTTTTGGTGTTAGCAGTATTAGTTACTACTGCTGGTTTAGAAACATTTTGCTTAGCAGTTGTAACTGATACTAAACCAGATTTAGTTTGTACTGCTGATGGAACCATGTTTCTTTTTGCATGTGGGTGAGTATTTTTAGAAAAACTTTTATGATTCACCTTCCTAGCATAGTTCCAAACAGGTTTTTGATAGTAAAAACGGTTATCTTGTAAATGTTCAAAACTACCACAATGATAACAAGCATTATTGATCATCTCAAAGTCACTTCCTAACCTTTGAGATATCATTTCATTCCAACTCCTCTGATTACCTCTAGGCCTGTTAGTGTTCTCTCTAGGTTGCTCAGTGTATTCAACAATTTTCCTAGACACCTTTTTACCAAAACTAGGTTTGACAAATTTAATCTGTTCAACACTAGGTTTAATTGTTACACTTTCAACCTTAGGTTTATTCTTTACCTAATCCTCATCATCATCAGACACCCAATCTTCAATGATAGGTGCATCTGAATAAGTCTTTTCATACTTAGGTTTCTTCTCATTAGACTCACTACTTTCTCCTAAGGGCTTAGCATTAGACTCACCTAAACAAGACAATTCAGGAATAGGAGGTACATACTTTCCTGTTATTGAGGAAGGAACTTCATTATATCCTATACCACTACCTCTCCTCAATAATTGACACTCAATTGTCTTATTTACACTTTCAGATACAAACTCAAGCTTATTTACCTTAACTTTATGTTTTTCTAATTCCTGATAAGCAGCATCTTTTTCTTTTTCAGCCTTTTCTAATCTTTTAGTAAGTCCCTTAATTTCATGCTCTTTAACAAAAAGCTTACCCTCAAGAACATTCACTTTCTCTTCATACTCTGATTCATTTTGTTTGAAAAATTCAAGTCTTTCCTCAATAGATTTTAGACCTACTTTATAGCCTAAATTGTCTAACTTTAACATTTTTACTTCATCAAATAGCTTTTCATTTCTAGCCTTAAGTTCCTCAATAGTATCTAAACAAGATTTAAATGAACAAGCAGACTCATTAGATACCTCAGAATCAGAACTTGATGAAGAAGAGTAGGCCATAAATGCAAAGTTTGGTCCTTCATCTACTTAGTCACTCCAATCATATCCTCCTAAACCATCACATTGAGACACCAAAGCTGTAGAAGTTGCTGTTTCCCCAGCTTTCCTAGAGCTCTCTCCAGTCTTGTATTCTTGGCTCCTTGGTGCCCTACATTCTCTTGCAAAGTGACCTTTCCTGTGACAGTTGTAGCATTCAATCTTGGATTTGTCAAAGCCCAAGCTATCCTGCCCATTGACCTTGAGGTTTCTTCCAGTCTTCTTTAAAAATCTTCTTGCCCTCATGGTCAACATTGCCATCTGCCACTTCAAGTCCATCTCTTCAAGATCATTTGGATGGATCTGTTCCAAATCTTCATGCATAATCTGAGGACTAGTAGATTGACCAGCCAAGAAAGTATAGATAACAGCATCACTCAAGTTATCAAGGGTTGTAGACCCAGCAGCATTAACTTGTGTACTAGCAGTACTAACTCCATGAGTAGTATTAACTGCTTCATTAGTACTGCTAGAACTGTTATTGGAGGAGGACACAAAAGCTAGGTTTTGTGTGTTTGAGGATGAGCTAGATGACCCTTTGACTTCAGGTTCATAGACTTTAAGATTGTTGTACAGATCATCTAAACTTATGGCATCAAGATCAGCTTTGTTTCTCCGTACCACAGTGTGTGTATTCCACTCTGGTGACAAGCTTCTCAGAAACTTTTGATTGACATCTTCTTGAGGAATTGAGACTTCCACAAGTGCTAGTTGACTGATGAGTTTCTGAAGTCAGTCAAATGTCTGATCAAGATTTTCAGAACTTGGAGCAGCAAAATTCTCATATTTTTGCTTCAAGAGGTTCTTCCTGGTCTTCTTGGTTGCAACATTCCCTCCAAACCTTTTCTCAATTGCTTGTAGCAACAATTTAGTATCCTTTATGTGATTGAAGGTCAACTGATGGTCATTAGGAATCCCCATCATAAAAGTGCTTCTAGCCTTTACTTCTAGCCTTCTCTGTGCCTTGTCTTCAGCAGTCTTGATAGGCAAAGTAATGATAACACCATCAGCAGATGTTTCAGTTTTAGGTAGTTGATTGCCATTCTCTATGACCTCCCACATAAAGTAATCAACTATTTGAATATACTGCTCTATTCTCATTCTCCATAGCTCATACTCTCCAGACTTGAGCATGGGCACCTTTGATGCAGTAATCATGTGAGTAGATTCAGAGTCCATGTCTTCAGAAAGATGAGTTTAAACAGGTTCTTCTTGATAAGCAGTTTCTAGATCACAAGCTCTGATACCACTTGTTGATCCCAGTTGACTACTTGATCGATTTCCCTTAGCTTGTAAAAGTTAAGTAATATTGAATGAATTCAATACAACTTATGTAGAAACTGTCTTTGATTGTATTAAAGTTTATGCGGAATCTAAACTTTAATCTTAAGAAGAACTAAACAAACAATATCAAATAAATCACTTCAATATTATTAATAATACGAATACTCTTAAGTATTAGGGTTTACAACCTTGAAGTTTTCTAAAGAATCACATATATATATCTCTATGCCCTAGGTCCTCCTTTTATAGACTAAGGAGTCCTAGTCGGCTTACAGTTACTTGCTATACAAGATAAATCTCAAAAGAATCTTTTCTATATTTATCTAACCGACTATACATGTTTATCTCATAAGCAGTATGTGACAAATGGTAATTTTCACATTGTTAATTAATATTAAATGAGTATTAATTATTTTTAAGCCGAGCATTTCTATGCGCATTTGCATGTTTCTGAGTATTTTTAAGCATTTTTGGGAGCTGTTCCGCATACTGTAGCTTACAGTCACTGCAGAAAAAGTATATTTTTGTCAGTAAGCCTAAATTATCCTATTTCTGATAGTTACTGACAAGTCTCGTAATTAACAGAGAGCTTTCTTGTATTTTTCTGAAAAACAACCGCACGCGCGTACCAACAGCACAGTACACATGGTAACAGTCAAATAAATATATTTTTGAGTCAGTAATAATATTTTACTACATTTCTGACAAAAACGTGGATAAAAACTTTATTTTACGCATACGTGTCCAAAAAGGTCAAACCGGGACTTTACGGTCACGATTAAGCTCAAACCGACACACGATACACCAACACGGAGTAAAAATAAATATTACCCTCCCCTAATGCTTCTATGGCCGGCCAAGGTGTTACCTCCCCACATGAGTCCAAACTAAATCCCACTAACTCATTATAATCGTATTTATAATGCAAAATTTACTCTAAATGTTACTACAACAACACTTCTTATCCATTACACTATCTAACCCTTATCTTGATCATTTTTCATCTTCAAAACCCACGACACACACTCATCTTTACAATCCATGAATTTTCTTTGAAGTTCAAGCTAATTAGAGTGTATATTCAAGCTTTACGGGTTATTTGGAACGTGGTTTGGGTAAATTTGGTGAAGCTTTGGGTGTTCTTGGTCCCTCATCTCCACGTTAACATCCTAAATCATTGTAAGGATCATCAAAATTTTCTAATCTTGTTAATCTCTTGTTCATTTGATGTCTAATGATGATTAAAAGTGTTAAATGTATATGTTTTGATAATATGGAAAAAGCTAGGGTTTGTGTCCTTGTGGTATAGTGCTCGACATTTTTAGTGAGTTATGAACAAATTAGTAAATTTCTTGCTTGTGTGGTAAATCGTGTTACATATAGTGTTAGTTTGATAATACAAACAAGCTTTACGATTATTACGCGAGATTAAGCAATATAATGACTTTTTAAGCTATATATATGGATCGGCCATAATAAAAATAAAAGATTATTGGGGTTTTGAAAAACATAAAATTTTGGCTCAAATGGTGAAATGGTGGAAAAATATATTTAAGTGCTTATTTGGAATAGCTTATTGAATAAGCTATAAGTTATAGAAAATGACTAGTAAAAATAAGAAAATAAGTAGACACAATATGTATGGGTCGAATAGTTTTAATTTGGTCATATTTGAATATTTGACTAAGTAGCTTAATTATTAGAGCTTAATTGATAAGCTTAAAGTTTAATACGTAATTAATATTTACTAAATTATAAGAAAATGGACTAAATGGATTTTTGGACCATAAAAGCCCACGTATGGACTGTTGGGCCGAGCCCAACAAAACATTTTGTAGTTTTGACTTTTTGACCAAACGGACTTAATGAACGAATTAAATGATTTTTAGAAACGCGACGATATATACGTTTTAACTAAAAATATGTTTTGGACTAAAAATGACTATTGGGCTTATTATATGAATTTCGGCCCACTAAGCAATTTAAATGACAAAAATGATTTTTGGAATATTTTCCGACTCACCATGAATATTATAACTTAACGAAACGATAAATGTAACGAAAACTAGTTTTGGACTTGTTTTGAGACGCTTAGTCTCCAAAAGGGTGAAAAATGACATTTTGACCAAATTAATATTAATATTGACTTTTTTTGACTTTTTGACTAAGTATTGACTTTGTGTCGAAATTTATTGTTAATAATTAAACGTAACAATAACGATAACTATAACGATAAAAAAATTACTCGCGACAACCAAAATATATATTACTAACATTTTTTGCACACATACTTTACAAGATGAGTTATTTGGGAAAAATTGCAACACTTGAGGAAAATGGAAACGTTGTATAAACAAATGGGTCATGCCCAAATTTTCTAAAAATCTAACACTTAGAGTATTTCAGTGGAAATACTTAACTTAAATAAATGTTCTAAAATTTCTTATAAATTAAAATTGCATTATAAATAATAAATAATATTTATAATATAATAATCCTCCACTAATTTTTTATTTTATTAATTTCTCAAAAACCTATTTAATTAATTATAATCTTAATTAAATGCATAAGTACTTAACCTAATATATATATATATATATATATATATATATATATATATATATATATATATATATATATATATATATATATATATATATATATATATATATATACGTATGATTATATATATAGCATTTGCGCATTTTAAACGGCGAATACTAGCACGGATATTCCGTTACGTACTCCCACCGTGCTCTTTCACCACGAGCCACCCCCACCAAGAGTTACAACGAAAAATCATTTTAAATATATTTTACCACACAGCAAGCAAGAAATACACGAGCACTGTTCACGCGGTAAACTTTTCAAATAAAATAAAGACATATGAGACACGAATATTTCGCTAAGACTTACCATACTGATTTAGGTTGTGTGTCGGCGCGGTTGCATTATTTTGATGATTAGAAGATTGCTGTTGTTTGCAAGGTGAGTTTATAGCCCCATATTTTATACGATTTTGTTTTATAAGCTTGGAGTGAGAAACATGCAAAACTGTTTTCATGGACCAAAAATGGAATTTGTTTTTATACACACTAATATGTAGAAACCTAAGTTTAGCTGAATCCCATTACGCCCACTATCATCAACCGTTAATTCCTTTCTAGGAAGCCGTTTGATATAAATAGATCTATTGGGGATGACACCCCCGTTCGGTTGGCTCAACATAGCCAAGGCGAACGTATACCAATCGAATAATAGGCCGTGTGTCTGGGGATTAACACTCGCGGGCACCCTTTTTATGCTAATGCCAGTCAGGCACGTGGCAATGTCATAGATCGGTTAGATGAGGCTTAGTGTTTGCATAGCTGAGTAGTGTGTATTTGCCGAATTGTTTGTTGATTATCGCTATTGGTCCATATGTGCTATTTACTTTAAACCTATGAACTCACCAGCGTTAGCTGACTTTTAGCATGTTTTTCTCAGGAAACTGAGGTGCGTTAGCTGAAGGCAGGGCATGGCGATGGTCATAATAAATGTTGGAAATGTTTTTAATAATGCGTAAACTCTGAAATTTGGACCTCTTGTTTAATGGGCTACATTTTCATTTGAAATGGATTTTATGTATGACAACATAACTTAAATTATGCAATGTATTTTAAAACGGATTTTTTAATCCGTTCCCTATATCTTGTGTTGTGATTATCGATTTAGTGGCACCTAAAGTGTATGCTTCCGCAATATTATGATTTTGGGGGTGTTACAGATTGGTATCAGAGCCAGGTTATAGAGAACGAGGTTTATAAAAACCTTAAACTATAATCGATTTATGAAAAACTTTTCCTTATGACCGCCAGATGCCTGCCAGTTTAGCTTGCTATGATTTGAGCATCATTTGCTTCATTTGATTAAGTGTTATGATATGCTATTTGAGTATTTTAATAAGCATATATGATATAAGTATTTTCTATATACTTACACGTGTCGCACCATATTTGTCACAGACTATGTCTCTCCCTTTCGGCACACACTCAGAGGTAGCTGCTGCTGGACTCACTTCTTCGATGCGACAGCCAGTTCCATTTGTGGATGACCAATTGATGGAGGTTGTCCGAGCTGCTGCTCAGTCACCTACTCCAGCTCAGCATGTGCACACCACTACAGTGTCTACCTCACCATACTTGCCCAGATACACCACAGCACACCGCTCATCCCCAGCCCAGCTATACACCTTCACCCAGCATGTTCAGAATACCCCACCTGTCAGCCGACGCACTGCTCGTATGTCGGTATATTCTGGACCTTATCAGCGACTCTCAGATTTTCCAGTCCTACCGCCTAGGAAGAGACTCAGATCAGATTATGAGGATACCCCTGCTGAATCACCATCTCAGTCACCCACATCATCTTCAGACCATTCCCCAGCTAGTCAGAGACTTAGGAGATCAGTTGAGACCTATTCAGAGGAGGATAAGGATCCAGTGGAGGATCCAGAGCAGGTTCAGGATGAGTGATGCGTGGTTTTGCAACCTTACAACAGGTTTTACCTCTCGAGGGATCCCAAGAGGCTTACAACCCCACCAGGCAGTGTACCTGACCAATGTAGTATAGTGTAGTGGTAAGTACGGGGGATTGATCGTTCTCCACAGGGAATAGTGTTCGTTAGGTATGAAAAACTACTCTAATAGGTCTAAGGGTTGAGGAAGATTCTTTTTGTGTTTTTATATTTTTATGAAAGCAAGTAAAATCTCGGGTTTGAAGGAGTGGGCGGAATTAGTTGCTAGTCAACTAACCCAAATAACTACGAATGCAAATAAAATAAAATAACTGAAAATAAAAAGTTGGTGAGAAACTTATGTGTAGAGAAATGTGTTCACTTAGATTTCCTTACTCCCTAACTATCTTTTACCGGTTGATTAGTGTGTATTAGTTGCGTGGATGACGGGTGTATTCCTTAATACCAATCGTGGGGTGGCGTACGTACTTCCCCAACTCTACAAGCTCCTACTTCACTCCTATGTCGAGCCGGCTAGGAAGCTCCTAACATGGGATCACTAGAATTCGCTTGTGCATTAAATACAACCATAAAAACCTTTAGTACGCATTTGGTTCATGTTTCTTAAGACGTTCAAGCAAGTTACCGAATAGGAAGTTAGCCAGTTTTCTTAAGCCTAACATAGATAAACAATCATCCAATACAACTAATAACACACTAATAACCAATAATCAATAGCTAGGTTTCATTAGATCTAAGCAAACACAAGATAAATCTAGCCTAACATGTTAAACAAAAGACAAGAACAAGATAAAATCAAACAACACATAGACATATTGAATGATTAATTGATAACTTATCTTTCAATGTAACATGGAAGATCTCAAGGCAAAAAGCCTTGAAAAAGATGCTAAAATCGTCTTAGGGTTTTCTCCCAAAAATTCCACACTAAGCTCTCCCCCTAATGACAAAAAATTAGAAAACTATATATAGACTTTTGGATCTGACGGCGTCACCTTATGGAGTGTGACGCCGTCACCTCGCCGCTTTTAGGGTTCCCGGATGACCTTCTTGACGCCGTCCCTCTTTAGCTCTCCAAAATCCGTTCTGGCTTATCAAGGCTTGACGCCGTCAGACCTTGAACGTGACGCCGTCCCTCTTTGAATTAAGCCGTGACGCCCTTGATCAGGTTAAAGCGTGACGCCGTCAGAATTTACATGCAATTTTTACTGGCTTATCATGAGTAAATTTCACATCCACCTTTTCTTGCCAAGCCATGACGCCGTCCAGAGTAAAATCTGACGCCGTCAAAGGTAACTTTTAGCCGATTTTTGAGACTTTGTCGTTTTCTTCACTTTTATGCTCCAAAAACGTCCAAAATGCCTCCTTTTCCAGATTTCTCCTCAAAAGTACCTAAAATGACAAAAGGAACGATTTAGGGCAATATTTGATCAAATAAATACGATTTAGGGCTTAAATGACCCCTTAAAAGCGGTACACTTTTCGCTTCATCAAATACCCTTACACTTGAGATTTGCTTGTCCTCAAGCAAATGCGCTTTTATTCTAATCAAAATACAAGTTAGGGGTCATTTAATGCTAACATAAAAGTAATTACAACAAATATTCGTTCCACTTTAATCATAATAAGCACGGAGATTATAAACTAGCACCTCACAAGTAGTGTTTAGATACTCACATCTCTCAAGTGTCATCAAAATAAATCTCATAAATGAAAACGGATAATATCTCTCACTACCTGTCATAGCAAATAGATTACCATAGGCTTGGGAAAGGATCGAAAACCTCCTCCATTAGGCGTAAGCACCTAAGATAAACTATCAAAGAGGGCTTTTAAATGGGTTATAACGTTAGGTGTAGGGAAAAGGAAAACACAGTTTTGTTGGATAAAGGATATTTTACTGGTGGCGAGTTAAAGATCTTGATTAATTACATGTACTATACAATGTTTCTAAGCCAAGACTCGACTCAATCTTAAGCTAGAAACAAAATAACAAAATAAAAATAAACATAAAATGAAACGGGATGGTAGTCCGTATGTTTTTTCTACTTTTCTTTTTCTCATTTTTTTGTATTTTTCTTGATTTTTTCGATTTTTTTTTTTTTTTTTTTCATACACTCTTGCCCTACCATCCAAAATAATACATCATAGGGGCATTGCATTCCCCTTACACTTGAACTTTTACATAACTTTACAAATAACTATTCTAATGACTCGAATTAAGATAATTGAAAAACTTGGAGTACTTTTAAAATATTTAGCACATATGGGGGTAATAAATGATGTTCTTCCCCATTACTCCATTACACTAGTACTTTACCCATGAGTCCCAATCGTCCCAAAACAATATGTACAAGGATATGACTCGACTTAGCAACCATGTAATCAACTAGATAATTAACTTGGGTTTAAACAAATGTTGTCACAATAATGCACTAAAAATGAGTGCATACAAGGTAGGCTAAGGCGATTTGGGTGTACATTTAAGTGGGGTGTAACAAATTCTTCCCTTAAGTAAGATGCTTAAAGGTCGAAACGAAAAGATAGGCTCTGAGGGGTGTACTAGGGGTATCGTGTACTAAAAATGAGTACAACGCAAAGGGTGTGGGGGAATTACTTGACCAATGTAGCCAAAGTAATTATAACAAAAACACAGGTGTAAAACAATGGGTTAATCCTAATGCCTCTTATCATGTAGTAAATCTAACTACACGAATATAGTCTCACTTGTGGCCTCGGAATGGTCCTAACGCAAGTTCTAGAATCTAAGTGCTACCGGTACACACATCATAGCATAAATGCTTTTCCTACCAATTCTAGGGGCGAACCTCACATATTTGGGGTGGAAAATTTTTTTAGTGGTACGGTTTTTTGTGCTAGTCATATAACTCCTATCCGTGAGACGCTCATTAAGATCAAAGTTTCACTCCTATATGTTGTAAAAAATTTTAAATTTGGCACTAAAATTACCTTAACAAGTATTTCTCTCAGTTTTATTACACATCTACTATTAAACAAACAAAAATCAAGCGTAATAGCATTCTCTAAAATCGTACTTTTACCCTCCCCTTACACTTAAGATAAACATTGTCCCCAATGTTCAAATAACAAGATGTAAAAGTAAAAAGTAAAAGAATGAAATCAAATACTCCCCTGATTCGCTCGGTGGATAATGAAGTTACATGGTTAAATCTTCTTCCAAGGTAATGTAGAAGCTCCATGACTAATGCATCGCCATAAGCTTGATCCAAAAACATTTCCTTGTCCAAAATAACCTGTTAAATCTGAGAAAACAAACACGAAAACCTGCATAACATCGGCGGGATAAAATCTATATATAAGGATATAATGTTTGTGGAATGATAACTTTGCATATTCCTGGAGATTATAAGTTGGAGATTTTAATAAAAACTTTTTAAAAACAAAACTTTCAAAAATTTCTGAAAATTAAATCTGACGCCGTCAGGTTATAAACCCTGACGCCATCAGAAATGACCTGACAAAAATTTTCATTTTAAGTTTCCGGAAAATTTCTGGAAAAACCTTTACCTTACTTCCTGGAAATCCTGCAAAACATCATTATGACTCGATACAAGCATTTGACTCAAACAAATACTAATATGTATGTTCATTTAATATTATTACGATTCATGTTAATTTGTGTTCTAATAAACCGATTTAGATTTCCCTTACACTTAACTTTTGCAAAATACCTTTATATGTAGTTAAGACGAAGTTAAAAACAAAATAAAGCATTTTCACAAATTAGTTTTGAACATGAATCATTAAGAATAAAAATTAAACATACATACGGAAACAAATAAAAACAAACAAACAAACAAATAAACACACAAAGCAAATAAAGCTTGGGTTGCCTCCCAAGAAGCGCTTTTCTTTATTAACGAGTCTTGTAGCTAGACTCAAAGTCACTCTACCCTATATAAGTGAGCTCGTCATCGAGGACGTCTTTAGGGTTAAGCTTGGATTGAAGTTTCCTATTGGTCCGCTTAGTACGATATATCTTTTCAAACTTCTCTCCATCCGGGTCATACAATGTCATCTTAATATGCCATGACCCATCTCCATCTTTGGGTGGTTTGTCCCAACTCCACTTATGATCATCTTCCTCACAAGTCCACTTATTCATTCCTAGGTTAATTGGCAAAACTCCTAGGAACTCAATCATCCTTCTAAAAACTAGAGGGTCTTCAAATGGATCCAATTCGGTGTCCCTAGCCAAGAGTTGTTCTACCGTATGTGTTCGGTTCACAAAGTCCTCTTCTAGGTAAAATGGGCGTTGGGGTCCTATGAAGCCTCTATCTATCCAAGGTCCATATCTAGATGGTCTCCTATTCAACTCTAACCAATGGGGTGTCGGTTCATCACTAGTATCATAAGCATGTTTCTTCACATCATAGACTGACCAAGTATCTCCTTCTCCTACCGCTATCTTAGATTCCTTACAATCAATCATAGCACTAGTGGTCGCCAAAAATCCTCTACCTATGAACAAGGGGCATGTAGGGTCGCTAACCATATTAAGGACGTGGAAATCGGCTAAAATGGTTAGTTTTCCAATGTGCACTAACACGTCCTTAACTACTCCAACCGGGTAAGCAACACTCCCATCCGCTAAACCTATTATCACCTCGGTTTCTTCAAGTTTTCCTAGTTTTAGAGAGGTGTAGAGAGGTAATGGAAGTAGGTTAAGGCTTGATCCAAGATCGGCTAATGTGTCATAAGCCTCCGAATTACCGATCTTGCAAGGTAGAACAAATAAGCCCGGATCATCTAATTTCTTAGGTAGCTTATTTTGAACAAAGGCGGTCCCTTTTTCGCCTAACTTGAGCTTCTTTTCATCCAACTCATCAACAACCGGACTTTCAAGGTGGAGCTCCTTGAATTCTTCGTCAAGGTTTTGAGTGGGAGGTGTTTCAACTATGTTGTTGACCAATTTGGATGTCATAATTTCTTGGTCATTTGGAACGACTTGGGTTTGTTTGAAACACGTGCTCATGGAATTGACCGAATAATATTGTGGACAAGAACTAGGGGACGAAACCGATGAAATAGCGTTGACGTTTAGTTTCGGGTTCTTGACCGTGTTGCTAGGGAGTGCTCCCATTTCTCGGTCATTGAGGGCTTTCAACAAGGTGTCAATCTTATTGGTCATCTCGCTTTGTTTTTGTTTGAAATCGGCTTCAAACTTGGCTAAACGAGCTTCTTGAGATGCCATAAATTGAGACATCAATCCTTCAAAGTTATTGGTACTACCATTGCCGGAAGGATTGTTGTTGAAAGTACGGTTCGAGTTGGAACCGCTTGATTGGAAACGATTAGGTGGGTTGGAAGAATTGGTTTGTTGTGCGTTTTGGTTTTGTTTCCACCTAAGGTTCGGGTGATTTTTCCATGAGGGGTTGTATGAATCACCATAAGGGTTTGGCTCGGGTTTGAAAGTGTACCACTTGTCTCCCGCTCCGTCGGTACGCGAGGATGCGTAGTCCACAAAAGCTTGTTCGGGGAGTTCCATGCAATCACGAGTGTCGTGGGGACCACTACATAATTCACATGAAGAAGTGATTTTGTTCACTTGGCTTGAAGGTTTAGGAGCCTCGTAGGATTTCATGAGAAACTTGACTTGGTCTTCAAGTTCTATGATCCTACGGTCGGAAGTGCTTGAATTGTTCGAAGGCAAAGATATTGCCTTGACCGTTTTATTCAAATCACGGGGATCACTCCAACTTTCGTTGTCATAAAGAGCAAGATCCTCTAGGAGAGCCCATGATTGTTCCGCACTTAGATCACGTAGCTTACCACCGGCCGATTGGTCAATGGTTTGCCTCGTGGAGAGATTGATATGGTCATAGAAGATTTGGACTTGGAGCCAAAGTTCTATGCCATGATGAGGGACTTTTTGGAGTAAGTCCTTGAATCAAGTCCATGCCTCGTAGAGAGTTTCACCTTGACGTTGTTGGAACATCAAGATATCATTCCTTAGCTTGGTAGTTCTTCCCGGTGGGAAAAACTGAGCAAGGAAACGAGTGGTGAGATCATCCCAAGAGGTGATGGATCCTGCGGGTTGACGTTCTAGCCATTGACTAGCTTGATCCCGCAGAGAGAATTGAAAGAGACGCAATCGGGTCGTCTCTCGAGTGGCAACATCAAGGTCTATAGAATCAACGATTTTAAGAAAGTCCTTGAGGTGTTGATTAGGATCTTCAGATCGAAGTCCATGGAATGCGCATCCGCTTTGCACCAACCGGATGGTGTCGGATCGCAAGGGTGTGATATTGGCTCCTTGAGTGAGCTCAATGGTGTTTCAATAGCCATGGTGGCTAGGACGGGAATACTCTCCTAAAGTACGGGCTCTAGGAGGTGGTGGTTGTTGTGGTGGTGGGTTGTTGGGATTAAGGATATTACCATCTTCCATGATGTCGGATGGTATGGTTACGAACAAAGACACGAAGAAAATAGATAGACTAAAGAAAACCTAGAAAAATAAAACAAAAATCTCACTAGAAAGGAATCTAGTGAGTAGACCTATAAAATAAAATTTCAACCTAAACAATAACTATTCCCCGGCAGCGGCGCCAAAAACTTGATGCGTGGTTTTGCAACCTTACAACAGGTTTTACCTCTCGAGGGATCCCAAGAGGCTTACAACCCCACCAGGCAGTGTACCTGACCGATGTAGTATAGTGTAGTGGTAAGTATGGGGGATTGATCGTTCTCCACAGGGAATAGTGTTCGTTAGGTATGAAAAACTACTCTAATAGGTCTAAGGGTTGAGGAAGATTCTTTTTGTGTTTTTATATTTTTATGAAAGCAAGTAAAATCTCGGGTTTGAAGGAGTGGGCGGAATTAGTTGCTAGTCAACTAACCCAAATAACTACGAATGCAAATAAAATAAAATAACTGAAAATAAAAAGTTGGTGAGAAACTTATGTGTAGAGAAATGTGTTCACTTAGATTTCCTTACTCCCTAACTATCTTTTACCGGTTGATTAGTGTGTATTAGTTGCGTGGATGACGGGTGTATTCCTTAATACCAATCGTGGGGTGGCGTACGTACTTCCCCAACTCTACAAGCTCCTACTTCACTCCTATGTCGAGCCGGCTAGGAAGCTCCTAACATGGGATCACTAGAATTCGCTTGTGCATTAAATACAACCATAAAAACCTTTAGTACGCATTTGGTTCATGTTTCTTAAGACGTTCAAGCAAGTTACCGAATAGGAAGTTAGCCAGTTTTCTTAAGCCTAACATAGATAAACAATCATCCAATACAACTAATAACACACTAATAACCAATAATCAATAGCTAGGTTTCATTAGATCTAAGCAAACACAAGATAAATCTAGCCTAACATGTTTAACAAAAGACAAGAACAAGATAAAATCAAACAACACATAGACATATTGAATGATTAATTGATAACTTATCTTTCAATGTAACATGGAAGATCTCAAGGCAAAAAGCCTTGAAAAAGATGCTAAAATCGTCTTAGGGTTTTCTCCCAAAAATTCCACACTAAGCTCTCCCCCTAATGACAAAAAATTAGAAAACTATATATAGACTTTTGGATCTGACGGCGTCACCTTATGGAGTGTGACGCCGTCACCTCGCCGCTTTTAGGGTTCCCGGATGACATTCTTGACGCCGTCCCTCTTTAGCTCTCCAAAATCCGTTCTGGCTTATCAAGGCTTGACGCCGTCAGACCTTGAACGTGACGCCGTCCCTCTTTGAATTAAGCCGTGACGCCCTTGATCAGGTTAAAGCGTGACGCCGTCAGAATTTACATGCAATTTTCACTGGCTTATCATGAGTAAATTTCACATCCACCTTTTTTGCCAAGCCATGACGCCGTCCAGAGTAAAATCTGACGCCGTCAAAGGTAACTTTTAGCCGATTTTTGAGACTTTGTCGTTTTCTTCACTTTTATGCTCCAAAAACGTCCAAAATGCCTATTTTTCCAGATTTCTCCTCAAAAGTACCTAAAATGACAAAAGGAACGATTTAGGGCAATATTTGATCAAATAAATACGATTTAGGGCTTAAATGACCCCTTAAAAGCGGTACACTTTTCGCTTCATCAATGAGCCTACTCCAGCTGTTACTGTACCTACTGAGCACACTCCTATGGGTATAGATGATGATAGGGATAGGGATACTCATATGGACCTGGATCAGGGTATGATACCGAGGGATGGTAAGGGCATCATGGAGGATGTTCAGGGTATGTTTGAGGTTGGACAGAGTTCCAGGGATGCACAGATTCAGGGTACGTTTGAGGTTGGACAGAGCTCCAGGGATGCTGAGATTCAGGGTATGAGTGAGAGTCAATGGATAGATATTGCTTGTGATGTTGGCACGGGTGTACGTGCAGCTAGCCCAGAGTACACACCGTCATCTCCTTCATTCATGCCTCCATCTCTGATGCCTACTCCACTTCCATCACCAGTGGTTTCTCCGCTTGCAGAGCTCGAGGAGCCCACTGAGATGGAGCAGATCTGGATCCAGCTGACGAACCAGGCGAATTTACTTGATGTACATTCAGACCAGCTTGGGAGGTTGGAGCAGTCCGACCGTATCCAGGATGTGGAGAGGAGGATTGGTACTGTTGATAGGGCAGCTTGTGTTCTATTTGAGGAGATGTACTCTGATCGGAGGGTGATGATTGGATTGAGAGCTAGATTGGATGCTTTAGAGAGGTTGCATGGTAGAGAGCTTAGGAGTTTGGATTTCAGGGCTATTGGCTTAGGTAGAGGTCAGAGCAGGATACAGGGCATGTTGAGACGAGCCAGAGGTGTTGACCGTACTCAGTGGCAGAGGATTATGACTGCAGAGTACACTATTGGAGCAGTGATGAGAGAGAACTAGGAGCTTAGAGATCGTGTAGGCCAGTTGGAGACTACTATTGGAGGATTGACTTTAGCATTTGACCAGTTACGCCTGGATAGTGACCGAGCCTAGATTAGTAGTAGTTGATGATGTATTCATTAGGATGACTAGTATTTCTGTAGCATTCCAGACCTAACTTTTAACCAAGCTTGTAATTTTGTGAACCTTTATCTTTTCGATATATATAACAAGCTTAGTTTTTCCTAATCGATTATTCGTTTTTCCTCTGTGGTTGACTTTATTCTTGTATTCTGTTTTCGCTATCCGTATATTCATATAATTCTTTCCTCCCATAAACAAAATCTCATTTATCGCCATCTTTTGTGATGCAGATAAATGGCACCTAAACGGAAGTCAACCAGAGTCACACGAGGACAAACCGCCAACACACCTATCCTGACAAGGTCAGTAAGGGGAAAGACTGCTGAAAATGTCGCCCCGACAAGAGCCACACAGGGCCAAACTGCTGAGAATGTTGCCCCGACCAGGGCCGCAGCTAGTGCCCCAGTGGTGAATCAAGCAACACTAGATCAACTTGTTGCTGATCGTGTGACCGCCGCTCTCGCAGCCGTAAACAATTCAACCACCAATACTGGAACCTCTAGGCCAGTGACCAACAGCCGTGGTTTTACTTACTCTGAGTTCCGAAAAATCATGGTTGGAGGATTTGGAGGAACAGAGGGAGCCGTTGGTTTTACTAGATGGATTAAGAAACTAGAGACCGTGTTTCGCATCAGTGGTTGTAACGATGATGACAGGGTCAAGTATGCATCTTTCACTTTTATGGATGCCGCTTTGACCTGGTGGAACAACTACATGAAATCTGCTAACATGGATGTTGCTTATGCCATGCCGTGGGAAGACTTTAAGGAACTAGTGATTAGGAAATATTGCCCGCGAAATGAGATCAAGAAGTTGGAGATTGAGTTTTGGAATTTGAAGGTGCAAAACAACAATATAGCTGCTTACAACCAAAGATTTCAGGAGCTAGCTTTACTATGTCCCGAAATGGTTCGGACTGAGGCCAGATTGATTGAGAGGTATATCAATGGTTTACCGAGGTCCATAAGAGGTGATGTGACTACCTCGAGAGCTGCAGATCTTCATGAGACCATGGAGATAGCAAAAAGGTTGATGGATCAGGAACTGGAGGATGTTCCAGAGAAGAGTGCTGACCACAAAAGGAAGTGGGAAGATCACTCTAAGGGTAGTAACGGCAGCTCTCAGAACAAAAAGCATAGTGTAGCCAAGGCATATGCAGTTGGTTCAGGTGATAAAAAGGGTTATGACAAGAACACACCTTTTTGTAACCGCTGCAAGTTACATCACAAGGGACAGTGCACAGTGAAGTGTAACAACTGCCAGAGGATAGGGCACTTGGCAAGGAACTGTAGGGCAAGACCCCTAGCCACCGCTCAAGCAGCACCACCTCACAACCGTAAGGCGGAAGTCACCTGCTTTGGGTGCGGTGAAAAGGGTCATTATCGGAATGAGTGCAACAAGCCCCGAAACCAAGGAAATGGTGGTAGACCAGGCAACCAAGTAGCAGTGGTCAACAATGGAAATCAGGGTAATGGAGGAGGAGCCCGTGGAAGAGTTTATGCTGTGGGCAGAAGGGAAGCCCAGGACGACCCGAACGTGGTGACGGGTACGTTTCTCTTGAATAATCATTATGCTTCAGTACTATTTGATACGGGAGCAGATAGAAGTTTTGTGTCGACCGCTTTTAGTCCTTTAATCGATATAACCCCAACCACCTTAGATAATGTCTTTGACGTAGAATTAGCAAACGGAAACCTAGAAAGAATAGCCACCATTATAAGGGGTTGCACTCTAAACTTACTGAACCGTCCATTTAACATTGACCTGATGCCAATAGAATTGGGTAGTTTTGACGTCATCATAAGGATGGATTGGCTATCGAAATATCATGACGTCATCATTTGTGATGAGAAGATCGTCAGAGTACCCTATAGGAACGAAGTTCTGATCATTGAAGGAGATCGGAGCGATCGTGCGAGTTCGTCGAGATTGAGCATCATCTCGTGTACGAAGGTACAGAAGTACATCGAGAAAGGATGCCACCTCTTTTTAGCTCATGTGACTGAAAAGAAGGAAAAGGAGCCCGGAGAGAAACAATTGGAAGATGTGCCAGTCGTAAGGGATTTTCCGGAAGTCTTTCCAGAAGACCTACCTGGACTCCCACCGGCCAGACAAATCGAATTTCAAATCGATTTAGTGCCAGGAGTCGCGCCTGTAGCGCGAGCACCCTATCGGTTAGCACCTACGGAATTACAGGAGTTGTCTGATCAGTTAGCTGAGCTATCTGGAAAAGGTTTTATCAGACCGAGTCCTTCGCCTTGGGGAGCTCCTGTCTTATTTTTTAAGAAGAAGGATGGATCCTTCAGGATGTGTATTGACTACCGAGAGCTGAATAAGCTAACCATTAAGAATAGGTACCCACTCCCGAGGATCGATGATTTATTTGATCAGTTGCAAGGTTCATCGGTTTATTCTTAGATAGACTTGAGATCGGGTTATCACCAGCTTCGAGTCCGGGAAGAGGATATCCCGAAGACCGCATTCCGAACCCGATATGGCAATTACGAATTCCAAGTTATGCCATTCGGCTTGACAAATGCACCAGCTGTATTCATGGATCTCATGAATCGGGTGTGTAAGCCGTATTTGGATAAATTCGTGATAGTGTTCATTGATGATATCTTGATATATTCCAAGAATGAGAAAGAGCATGAGGAACATCTCAAGATAATTCTGGAATTATTGAAAAAGGAGGAGTTATATGCTAAGTTTTCGAAGTGTGAATTCTGGATATCGACTGTGCAGTTTCTTGGTCACGTGATAGATAAGCAAGGGATTCACGTAGATCCAGCCAAGATTGAGGCAATTAAGGATTGGGCAACGCCCACAACGCCGACTGAAATACGACAATTTTTAGGACTTGCCGGCTATTACCGAAGGTTTATAGAAGGTTTCTCTAAGATAGCTAAGCCATTGACGAAACTGACCCAAAAGAATGTGAAATACGACTGGGGAGATAAGGAGGAGGAAGCTTTTCAACTCCTTAAGGAAAGATTGTGTAGTGCACCTATTTTGGCTTTACCCGAGGGTAGCGAAGATTTTGTTGTGTTTTGTGACGCATCACACAAGGGTTTGGGAGTTGTGTTGATGCAGAGAGAGAAGGTGATAGCATACGCTTCTCGACAGCTGAAGACCCATGAGAAAAACTACACAACCCATGACCTAGAATTAGGATCAGTCGTGTTTGCACTGAGGATTTGGAGACACTACCTTTATGGGACTAAGTGCGTAGTGTATACCGATCACAAAAGTCTACATCATATCTTGAACCAGAAGGAGCTGAACATGAGACAGCGCCGATGGTTGGAGTTGCTTAGCGACTATGATTGTGAGATCCGTTACCACCCAGGCAAGGTAAATGTTGTTGCCGACGCCCTTAGCAGAAAAGAGCGGATCAAACCCCTCAGAGTCAGATCGTTAGGGATGACGATCAGTTCGCCGCTTCCAGCGAAAATTCTTGAGGCTCAGGGTGAGGCACTTAAGGACGAAAACCGACCACGTGAGAAGATTCACAGAATGCCAGAAATTGAGAATGGCCTTGTAAGAAGATCCGATGGAATATTGTGTTATGGAGACAGGTGTTGGATTCCATTATATGGAGGAATTCGTGATTTGATTATGCACGAATCCCACAAGTCCAAGTACTCCATTCACCCAGGATCTGACAAGATGTACTTAGACTTGAAGAAGTTGTATTGGTGGCCAAACATGAAGGCCGATATAGCTGAGTACGTTAGTAAGTGTTTAACGTGCTCGAAGGTCAAGGCTGAACACCAGAGACCTTCCGGTCTGCTTGTTCAACCTGAGATCCCAGAATGGAAATGGGAGCGTATCACTATGGATTTTATCACAAAGTTGCCTAAGACGTCGAGCGATTATGACACGATTTGGGTAATCGTTGACCGTCTCACTAAATCAGCTCATTTCCTTCCTATAAAGGAGAATGAGAGCATGGATAAACTAGCGCGACTGTATGTGAAAGAAATTGTCGCAAGGCACGGTGTGCCTGTTTCTATTATCTTTGATCGAGACAGCAGATTTACGTCTAATTTTTGGAGGTCGCTTCAGAACGCGTTAGGAACCGACCTTGACATGAGTACAGCTTATCATCCTCAGACTGATGGACAGAGTGAGAGGACAATTCAGACGTTAGAGGATATGCTAAGAGCCTGTGTGATTGACTTCGGGAACGGCTGGGATAGGCATTTGCCTTTAGCCGAGTTTTCCTATAACAACACCTATCACACCAGCATTAAGGCTGCACCGTATGAGGCACTTTATGGTCGTAAGTGCAGATCACCAATTTGTTGGGCTGAAGTTGGAGAAAGCCAACTTACCGGGCCAGAACTAGTCCATGAGACTACTGAGAAGATCGTGCAGATCAAGAGCCGAATGCAAGCGGCTCGTGACCGTCAAAAGAGCTATGCCGACAAGAGGCGGAAACCCCATGAGTTTCAAGTGGGAGACAAAGTGATGTTAAAAGTCTCGCCATGGAAAAGCGTGATAAGATTCGGCAAGGGTGGTAAGTTGAACCCTCGCTATATTGGACCATTCGAAATTCTTGCCAGAATCGTGTCGGTAGCCTTCCAACTCGAATTGCCATCTGAGCTCAGCGCAGTACATGATGTTTTTCATGTTAGCAATTTGAAAAAGTGCTTATCTGATGATAACGCCGTCATTCCTTTGGATGAGATTCAGCTTGATGAGAAACTAAATTTCATCGAGGAGCCGATTGAAATCATGGACCGGGAAGTGAAACGGCTAAAGCAGAGTCGTATCCCAATTGTGAAGGTCCGTTGGGACTCTCGCAGAGGCCCTGAGTATACATGGGAGCGAGAGGATGAAATCAAGCGAAAATATCCTCATCTCTTTTCGAAACCAACGAGTAACGTAAATTGAAATCCGGGACGAATTTCCCGATTAGATGAGGAGACTGTGACAAATGGTAATTTTCATGTTGTTAATTAATATTAAATGAGTATTAATTATTTTTAAGCCGAGCATTTCTATGCGCATTTGCATGTTTCTGAGTTTTTTGAGCATTTTTTGGAGCTGTTCCACATACTGTAGCTTACAGTCACTGCAGAAAAAGTATATTTTTGTCAGTAAGCCTAAATTATCCTATTTCTGATAGTTACTGACAAGTATCGTAATTAACTGAGAGCTTTCTCGTATTTTTCTGAAAAACAACCGCACGCGCGTACCGACAGCACAGTACACATGGTAATAGTCAAATAAATATATTTTTGAGTCAGTAATAATATTTTACTACATTTCTGACAAAAACGTGGATAAAAACTTTATTTTACGCACACGTGTCCAAAAATGTCAAACCGGGACTTTACGGTCATGATTAAGCTCAAACCGACACACGATACACTAAAAAGGAGTAAAAATAAATATTACCCTCCCCTAATGCTTCTATGGCCGGCCAAGGTGTTACCTCCCCACATGAGTCCAAACTAAATCCCACTAACTCATTATAATCTTATTTATAATGCAAAATTTACTCTAAATGTTACTACAACAACACTTCTTATCCATTACACTATCTAACACTTACCTTGATCATTTTTCATCTTCAAAACCCACGACACACACTCATCTTCACAATCCATGAATTTTCTTTGAAGTTCAAGCTAATTAGAGTGTATATTCAAGCTTTACGGGTTATTTGGAACGTGGTTTGGGTAAATTTGGTGAAGCTTTGGGTGTTCTTGGTCTCTCATCTCGATGTTAACATCCTAAATCATTGTAAGGATCATCAAAATTTTCTAATCTTGTTAATCTCTTGTTCATTTGATGTCTAATGATGATTAAAAGTGTTAAATGTATATGTTTTGATAATATGGAAAAAGCTAGGGTTTGTGTCCTTGTGGTATAGTGCTCGACATTTTTAGTGAGTTATGAACAAATTAGTAAATTTCTTGCTTGTGTGGTAAATCTTGTTACATATAGTGTTAGTTTGATAATACAAACAAGCTTTACGATTATTACGCGAGATTAAGCAATATAATGACTTTTTAAGCTATATATATGGATCGGCCATAATAAAAATAAAAGATTATTGGGGTTTTGAAAAACATAAAATTTTGGCTCAAATGGAGAAATGGTGGAAAAATATATTTAAGTGCTTATTTGGAATAGCTTATTGAATAAGCTATAAGTTATAGAAAATGACTAGTAAAAATAAGAAAATAAGTTGACACAATATGTATGGGTCGAATAGACTTAATTTGGTCATATTTGAATATTTGACTAAGTAGCTTATTTATTAGAGCTTAATTGATAAGCTTAAAGTTTAATACATAATTAATATTTACTAAATTATAAGAAAATGGACTAAATGGACTTTTGGACCATAAAAGCCCACGTATGGACTGTTGGGCCGAGCCCAACAAAACATTTTGTAGTTTTGACTTTTTGACCAAACGGACTTAATGAACGAATTAAATGATTTTTAGAAACGCGACGATATATACGTTTTAACTAAAAATGTGTTTTGAACTAAAAATGACTATTGGGCATGTTATATGACTTTTGGCCCACTAAGCAATTTAAATGACAAAAATAATTTTTGGAATATTTTCCGACTCACCATAAATATTATAACTTAACGAAACGATAAATGTAACGAAAACTAGTTTTAGACTTGTTTTGAGACGCTTAGTCTCCAAAAGGGTGAAAAATGACATTTTGACCAAATTAATATTAATATTGACTTTTGTTGACTTTTTTACTAAGTATTGACTTTGTGTCAAAATTTATTGTTAATAATTAAACGTAACAATAACGATAACTATAAAGATAAAAAAATTACTCGCGACAACCAAAATATATATTACTAACATATTTTGCACACATACTTTACAAGATGAGTTATTTGGGAAAAATTGCAACACTTGAGGAAAATGGAAACGTTGTATAAACAAATGGGTCAGGCCCAAATTTTCTAAAAATCTAACACTTAGAGTATTTCAGTGGAAATACTTAACTTAAATAAATGTTCTAAAATTTCTTAACATTATTTTATTTTCTTATAAATTAAAATTGCATTATAAATAATAAATAATATTTTTAATATAATAATCCTCCACTAATTCCATTATTTTGTTAATTTCTCAAAAACCTATTTAATTAATTATAATCTTAATTAAATGCATAAGTACTTAACCTAATATATATATATATATATATATATATATATATATATATATATGGTAAAGTTAAAATAAAAAGACAAATATCCGTACACTACGTAAAAAGATTTTTTTTTTTCAAAAAAGTTCACGAAAAAATCCATAAAAATTCCACAAGATCGGGAATGTTGGTGCATGAAACTTTTGTGAAAGAAGTTTTTCTAATTTTGAGTTTTTATACGTTTTTTTAATGCACAAAAAACGAATTTTGATGCGTTAAAAATTTTTGATGCACAAAATTTTTAACTTGTTTTAGTTAGATGCGCAATGTTATTTTGATTAAAAAAGTCAAAAGAACTTGGGTTCAAAAACGAATTTTTGATGCACAAAAAAGCGATTTAATGCACAAACGTATTTTTTCATAATTTTTTTTCGGAAAAAATATCAACTTTTAGAAAATCTTGCTTCAGAACTTTTTCATGCACCAACATACCTGATCTTGTGGAATTTTTTTGGAATTTTTCGAGAAATTTTTTGTAAAAAAAAATCTTTTTACGTAATGTACGGATATTTGTCTTTTTATTTGATCTTTATCCTATATATATATATATATATATATATATATATATATATATATATATATATATATATATATATATATATATATATATATATATATATATATATATATACGTATGATTATATATATAGCACTTGCGCATTTTAAACGGCGAATACTAGCACGGATGTTCCGTTACGTATTCCCACCGTGCACTTTCACCACGAGCCACCACCACCAAGAGTTACAACGATAAATCATTTTAAATATATTTTACCACACAGTAAGCAAGAAATACACGGGCACTGTTCACGTGTATACTTTTCAAATAAAATAAAGACATATGAGACACGAATATTTCGCTAAGACTTACCCTACTGATTTAGGTTGTGTGTCGGCGCGGTTGCATTATTTTGTTGATTAGCAGATTGCTGTTTTTTGCAAGGTGAGTTTATAGCCCCATATTTTATACGATTTTGTTTTATAAGCTTGGGGTGAGAAACATGCAAAACTTTTTTCATGGACCAAAAATGGAATTTGTTTTTATACACACTAATATGCAGAAACCTAAGTTTAGCTGAATCCCATTGTGCCCACTATCATCAACCGTTAATTCCTTTCTAGGAAGCCGTTTGATATAAATAGATCTATTGGGGATGACACCCCCGTTCGGTTGGCTCGGCATAGCCAAGGCGAACGTATACCAATCGAATAATAGGCCGAGTGTCTGGGGATTAACACTCGCGGGCACCCTTTTTATGCTAATGCCAGTCAGGCACGTGGCAATGTCATAGATCGGTTAGATGAGGCTTAGTGTTTGCATAGCTGAGTAGTGTGTATTTGCCGAATTGTTTGTTGATTATCGCTATTGGTCCATATGTGCTATTTACTTTAAACTTATGAACTCACCAGCGTTAGCTGACTTTTAGCATGTTTTTCTCAGGAAACTGAGGTGCGTTAGCTGAAGGCAGGGCATGGCGATGGTCATAATAAATGTTGGAAATGTTTTTAATAATGCGTAAACTCTGAAATTTGGACCTCTTGTTTAATGGGCTACATTTTCATTTGAAATGGATTTTATGTATGACAACATAACTTAAATTATTCAATGTATTTTAAAACGGATTTTTTAATCCGTTCCCTATATCATGTGTTGTGATTATCGATTTAGTAGCACCCAAAGTGTATGCTTCCACAATATTATGATTTTGGGGGTGTTACACAGTACTAACTATACACTTTAGCAATCTTAACTCTAACTCTAGCAGCATAAACTCTTCAGTAGTAGTAAGTTTGTACTAGCAGTACTAACTTCTCTTCTAGCAGCATAAAACACTTAGAGTATTTTTCTTCAAGTTCATCAGCAGTAGAATCTCTGTCAGCAGTTGTAACTCAGAACTAGCAGTTGTAACTTGTTGTCTAGCAGTAGTAACCACTTGGTTTATTTTCTTGAACATCTTCAGCAACACTAGTAGTAGTAAAATACACAAGCAGTTGTACCCTTTAGTACTAGCAGCAACAATGACTTAGAGCAATTTCCATCAGCAGTCTTAACCAAACAAGCAGCAGCAGCTCTAAAACCCAACATCAGGTGTTAAACCTTTGTTAAGTGATCCCCAAATTCCTTCTATCATGAATCAATTATAACAGCAAACATTCCACCACATTTGTTTCTCACACATTGAAAACTCCAATCATATTGCTTTCATAACCTGCAAATGTTAGTCCAAAACCAAGAAAACACAATGCAAAGCATTTGCTTCATAACAGTATAAATTATGACAAATAGTTCAATCACAACAGACTTAATTTGCACTAGTAGTATAAATTATATATATAGCAGTACGCCATTACTAATTGACACAACTAGCAGTACAAATCCTTTTCATTTACAAAAACACCAAGATTAAAAACTTTAGGGATTAAGCATTCCAATACTTGCAACCAAGTATTGAAACCTTCGAACATCAAAAGCTTTAGTAAGTAAATCTGCAAAATTGTTGTCAGTGTGAATTTTAACAACCTGAACTAGCTGTTTCTCAATGCAGTCTCTTATAAAATGATGTTTAATCTCTATGTGTTTTGTTTTAGAGTGTTGAACAGGATTTTTAATAATACAAATTGTACTTCTATTTTCAATGAAAATCATGGTATTCATAAAGTTGTACCCATAGTCAAGCATCTGATTCTGAATCCATAGAACTTGACCACAGCAACTAGTAGCAGCCACATATTCAGCTTCAGTTGTAGAAGTGGCCACAATAGTCTACTTCTTGCATTACCATGATATCAGCCTGCAACCTAGGAATTGAAAACCACCTGTTGTTGATTTCCTATCCAAACTAGCACCAGCATAGTCACTGTCTGAGTATGCCACCAGATCAAAAGGAGATTCTCTAGAATACCATAGACCCAATTTAGGTTAACCCTTGTGGTACCTAAAGATTCTCTTCACAGGAACTAAATGTGAGGCTTTGGGTGTAACTTGAAACCTTGCACATGCAAACACTGCAAACATAATATCTAATCTTGATGAAGTAAGGTACATCAATGACCCAATCATGGACCTGTAGGTGTGTACATCAACATTTTCACCATTTGAATCTTTGAGCAAAGGTTTTTCTGGATCAACAGGAGTACTTGCTACTTTAGCATCAGTAAACTGAAACTTTCTCAATATTTCAGTTACATATTTATCTTAACTGATAAATATTCCTTCAATGACCCAATCATGGACCTGTAGGTGTGTACATCAACATTTTCACCATTTGAATCTTTGAGCAAAGGTTTTTCTGGATCAACAGGAGTACTTGCTACTTTAGCATCAGTAAACTGAAACTTTCTCAATATTTCAGTTACATATTTATCTTGACTGATAAATATTCCTTCTGCTTTTTGCTTCACTTGCAGCCCAAAAAGAAAGCGAGCTCACCCATGGAACTCATTTGAAACTTATCATGCATAAGCTTATCAAACTCAATGCACATATCCTTCTTTGTAGATTCAAAAATGATGTCATCCACATAGACCTATACAAGCAAAATATCTCCCTTTTTCTTTTTGATAATTAAGGTCTAACCTATCTTGCCTCTATGAAACCCATTTTCTAATAAATAAGTAGCTAAAGTTCCATACCAGGCTCTAGGAGATTGATGCAAGCCATAAAGAGCTTTTACCACCTTGTATACCTTGTCTGGATGTTCAGGATCTTCAAAACGTGGAGGTTGAGAAACATAAACCTTTTCTTCAATAGTACCATAAAGAAAGGCACTTTTGACATCCATATGATATACCATAAACCCCATGAATGAAGCATAATCTAAGAACAATATTATAGCTTCAATCCTAGCTACAGGTGCAAAAACCTCTTGATAATCAATTCCTTCCTCTTGAGTGTAACCCTGAGCTACAAGCCTTGCTTTATTCCTGATCACTATCTCTCTTTCATCTTTCTTATTTCTAAAAATCCACTTTGTACCAATAACCCTCACACCCTTAGGCAAATCTACCAACACCCAAACCTTTTGAATCTTGAACTGTAGAAGCTCTTCTTGCATAGCTTCCACCCATCTTGAATCCTGTAGGGCCTTAAGTATATTCTTGGGTTCTTCTTGTGAAAGAAAACATACAAACAAACATGTATTTGTATCGTCATGCTTTTTCTTTTCATAAACTGCACTGAGAAAACCTTATTGATCTGAATTTATTGTCTGTCTTCTTATCTTAACACCAAAATGTACATCTCCAATCACAATCTCAAGGGAGTGATTCTTGTGAACTCTTGTTAGTGGAGTTGTAGGAACTGGATAAGTGGGTGGCATGTTGTTAAGATCCACTTCATCCTCAGAGAAATCATCAGCAGTAGTAACTGGTGGGCTAGGAAATTCAACATTTGGCCCAGCAGCACTATCTTTTGGCTCAGCAGTACAAACACCATTTGTACTATCTTCAGGATTATCTTGTTCTTCAATACCACTTTTTTTTGTTTCCATCTTCAGAGCCCTTCTTTTTTACATCATCAGAAGGTTCATCATTCTTTGAAAATGAATCAAGTAAAGAAACATTATTCCAAATTGGCATCAGAATTTGATCTTGATCAGTCTCTTTCTCCATGCTTGGTTCACCTGTATCAACACTATCTTCTGAACCTGCAAAATTATTAGAATTTGTTCCTGCAACAACTGGTACATAGTTCATAGATTGTGTTAGAGCATCAAGATCAAACAGCCATTTTGGACCTTCACCTGTAACATTAGACTTATTCTCTAAAAACTCAACATGCAGGTTTTCTTCTACTTTCCTGGTTCTTATGTTGTATACCCTAAATGCTTTGCTGTTTAAAGAGTACCCAACAAAGAAACCCTCATCTGACTTTCCATCAAACTTTCCCAAATAATCTAAGGTATTAAGGATAGTGACATGACATCCAAATGGTCTTAGAAAACCTAAAGCAGGTGTTCTACCTCTAAAGAGTTCATATGGTGTCTTGTTGTGAGATTTGACCACTAAAACCATGTTCTGCACATAACAAGCAGTATTAAGTGCTTCAGCCCAAAAAGTAAAGGGTAGCTTAGAATCAGCTAACATGGTCCTAGCAGCCTCTATTAGTATCCTATTCCTCCTTTCAGCAACTCCATTCTGCTGAGGAGTTCTAGCTACACTAAACTCTCTCTTAATACCTTTTTTCTCTACAAAATTCATCCATAACTCTATTTTTAAATTCTGTCCCATTGTCACACTTGATGATTTTCACTTTCTTATCAACTAGGTTTTCTATTTCTGTTATAAAAGTCTTAAGAATGCTACTTGTTTCATCCTTAGATCCTAGAAATAAAACCCATGTGAACCTGCTATAATCATCAGTTACCACAAGATAGTATTTCTTATGTTGTATACTACTCACAAAAGTAGGACCAAACAAGTCCATATAAAGCATGAATAATGGTTGAGTAATAGAGTTTTAGGTCTTGGGCTTAAAAGAAGCTTTGTGTTGTTTGCCCTTTAGACAGGTAACACAAGTTTGGTCATTTTTAAAACGTTTTGAGGCAAGCCTCTTACCAAACCATCTTTAACAATCTTATTTATGGTTTTAAAATTAACATGGCCAAGTCTCCTATGCCAAAGCATTGACTCATCCAATGTGGCTTTTGCTACAAGACAAGTTAGAGTCTCTTTAGGAATAATTTTCTTCATGTCAACACTGTACATATTGCCCTTTCTGGGAACTTTAAGTAGTACTTGACTTTCATCAGGTAGCTTAAAGTCAGGAGATAGGACAAGACATTCAGTGTCTTTAAAAAGAACTTTTTTCTTTTGTCACACATTTGCGAGACACTAAAGAGATTATACTTGAGTTCCTGCACAAAATACACATCTTCAAAATCAAGTTTACCGGTTTTAAGTGTACCTTTACCAGTAATTTTGCCACCAATTCCTCCCCCAAAGGTAACATATCCTCCATCCATAGGTGTAAATTCTGAGAGATAGGACATGTTCCCTGTCATGTGCCTAGAGCATCCACTATCAGCATATCCTTGATCTTCTTCATCATCTTGTTGTGGATGTCCCTGCACATAAAATAAAGGAAATTAGTTTCTTTTGGGGACCCAAGCCATTACTGACTTGGATCTGCCTCGTGCATCAATGTAATCATATTTCTTCATTGTGATTGATGCACCATTGGGTTTGATAGGTCTCCATACCCAACATGCTGAAGCCTTAACAGCATTGCCCCCATTTGCCCTAGCAGTGTTCATAGACCTAGCAGAACTAACTACTGGCCTAGCAGTACAAACTGCTGGCCTAGCAGTTTTAACTTTTTGACTCCAAATTTTGTTATGAAACACTGCTTTCTTATGAAATGGCCTGTTAATAGTTTGTTGTGCCATTTTAGAAAAACTTGAAGTTGATTTAGCACTTAAAACTGTTTGTTTGGGGTAAACTGTCTGAATTGGTCTAGCAGTACAAAAAGATTTAAGGCCAGACTTCATCAAAACTGCTCTAGGAGTCATATTACTGTTAACTTTAGGGTGATTATTTCTTGAAAAACAGTTTATGTTCACCCTAGCATTAGTATTCCCATTCACCCTTGTATTCCCATTAACCATCCTTTTCCCTTGATGTTTGTTGCAAAAAGCATGCAAGTGATTAAAGCTACCACAAGTATAGCAAGCCTTATTGTACATAACAAACTCATTGCCTAGTTGTTGGGACTTAAGATTGTTCCAGTTTCTCTGGTTTCCCCTAGGGCATTGAGACCTACTTGTTGACCTATATAACTCTGCATATTTAACTGTTGGCCTAGCTTGTTTTACTTGTTTTCTAGGTGTAACATTTTCTACCTTAACAACCTTAGGAACAGCAGTTTCTTTTTGCTTTTCTACCTCAGGTTTAGACTCAACCTGATCCTCATTATCAGATTCCCAATCTTCAATAATTGGTGCATCTGAATTCATCTTATCTACTGACACCTTTTTCTCAACAAGTGAGGTGTCACTGGCATTCTCAAAAGATTCATTAACTACTTCATGTTTACTAACACTTTCCTTAGCCTTAGATCCATATTCAAATTTAGGCTCTTGAAATTCATCTAAACCAGTGTGTTCCAAGTCAATACCTGGGGGTGAAGGTACTCCTCTATGTGGAGGTGGACATGTTTTGTAACCTAAACCTGACTTAGCTTTATTAACCAGTTGACAATCAATGATCTTATTAACTCCTTTAGATGCATATTCTAGAGTGTCTACACTTACCTGTATGTTATCTTTTGCTTTCCTAATCTTTTCCAACTCATCTCTAAGCACATTTATCTCAGCATCTTTATGAAAAATGTCTCTTTTCAGCACAGCAATGTCTTCAGAAAAGACAGACTCATTTTTCTTATAAAACAATATTTGTTCTTCTAATACAGCTAAACCTCTTTTATGATTTGCTAAATTATAATTAGTTTGGTTTAGCTCTACTCTTTGGTCATCATAATGCTTTTTAAGTGTTTCATAATCTTTTAAAGCGGAACAAGATTTTGAACAACTTTTTACTGAATGTACCTCAGAGTTAGAAAATGCCATCAGTGTCATCTCTGTTGGTGCTTCTTCCTCATCAGCCATGAAGCTCCAATCATATCCAAGACCATCTATAGCAATCATTGCCTTTGAAGAAGTCTCTTCCACTTCCACAACCTTCCTGTTTTCCTGCTTGTTCCCATACCCTTTGCTTCTGTTGTCCTGCTGCCTTGGTCTTTTACATTATCTAGCAAAGTGTCTCAACTTATGACAGTTGAAACAATCCACCTTTGATTTATCAAACCCAGCTGTATCACTACCACTGATTGTGATTTTCTTCCCTATTCTCTGCCAGAATTTCTTGGCTCTCATTCTTAGCAGTGCTACCTGCCACTTCAAGTCCATCTCTTCCAGATCATCTTCATCTACCTGTTCAAGATCTTCATGGGATAGCAGAGACCCATTGGCTTGACTGGTCAGGAAAGCATAAAATGTAGCATCACCTATGCCAGCAGTACTAGTTTGTGAACTAGCAGTACAAACATTAGGGTTAGCAGTACTAACTCCTGAAGCCACATTAACCTCCTCTGGACTGATATTGCTGGGAGATGACACAAATGCCATGTTCCCAGAACTAGAACTTGAACTTCCAGACTTCTTTACCTCCTGTTCAACAATTTTAAAATTGTTATACAGATCATTAAGACTCATTGTATCAATTTCTGGCTTGTTTTTCCAGAAAACTACATGAGTGTACCAATCAGCAAGCAAACTTCTTAGGAATTTGGAATTAAGATCCTCCTGTGGGATATCAACACCCAATACAGCCAGTTGGCTGATTATCTTCTGTAGCCTGTTGAACATATGATCAAGAGATTCATTGCTAGTAGCACTGAAGTTCTCAAAACTCTGCTTCAGTAAAGTCTTCTGTGTTTTTTTTGGTGGCTTCATTACCACCAAACCTGGTAGTTATAGCTTCAAACAAGGATTTGGCATCCTTGTATTTGCTGAAGGTCAGAAGTTGATCATTAGGGATGGTCATTAGTAACAAGCTCCTTGCTTTAACATCATTCTTTTTCTAGAGCTTTTCTTCTGCAGTAACAGGAGAAGTGTTCACTGTTGTAACTTTCTGACCATCAACTGTTGATTCAGTTGTTGATGGTTTGAAGGAGTTGCCATACTCTATGATTTCCCATAGAGCATAATCTTGTACTTGAAAGTACAGCTCAATCTTGAGCCTCCACATCTCAAAATCATTCTGTTTGAGCATAGGTAACTTGGCAGTAGTGTTGGTCTGAGTAGTCTCCATGTCCATCTTCATTATAGGGAATAAAGAGTTCTTCTGTAAGGATCTTCTAAATCAAAGTATCAGAAACCTGGCTCGGATACCACTTGTGAGGATCTAAACACACGTGTATTGTGTTGAGGATACTTTGAATGTATATCAAATAGTATGCGGAATCTACTACTTGATACTTAGAAGATTTATCAATGTAACAGTAATGTATTGTATGAACAGTTTATGATGTAACCAAACGCTTCAATATTATTAAGTATAATACGAGTGATCTTGAGTATCACTAGGGTTTACAACCTTGAAGCTTAACAAAACATACGTACATAACATCTAACCTAGGACCTCCTTTTATAGCACAAGGAGTCCTTTGCAAGATAAGTATAATATTCTAAACATGCAGAATATTCGTATAAGTCTAACTCTATAAGATATACACAAAATCTATTCTATACTTATCTTTTTACACGTCTTCATAAGCAGTACCATCTTCATAATAAGCAGTCTTCAAGCAAACTAGCAGTATCAACTTTTATACTAGCAGTACTAACTCAGTTAGTTAGTACTGTTAGTTATATCTTCAGCAGTATTAACTTTAAACCTGACAGTACTAATATTTACACTAACAGTACTAACTCAATTAGTATTGTTAGTGTTATTCTTCAGCAGTACAAACTGTTCTTTGACAAAACCAAGTGCTTGAATATTTAATTCCCAACAAAACACATGCGTAAGAAACCAATAAAACATCAAATACTCTGTATGAAAGCTGGAAACAATTAAGTCCGATCAAATAGTGAAAAATACCCTAAATCAACGATTAACAGATTGCTAATACAAGTAAACGAATCTTCCTATGAATTAAAGTACGAGCAGGACCTTTTTACTGCTCTGAATTCGTCCTTTAGGTTGTGTCTTGTGCTGCCAATTCGTCCTCCTTTTTGTTGTGTTCACTCTCACTAATTTGGCTGTCGAATGGGGTATTTATTGTTGGGAATTTAATTTGAGTTGATATTCACAAAACATGAAAGATGAAGGAGACTTATGAAGACAAAGATGAAGGACTAATTATGTAATATGTTAAAGTCTTTGTAACCCTAAATCTCTATTATATAAAGAGATGGGGCGTTATGTTTTTATACAGATGTTAGAAATGTAACATCCAGGAAAGGTATGTGTGTGTCTAGGCGTCAAGTTCCTATAATGGACGCCTAGGGTTTGTATTGTTAGTAGTTGTTAGAGATGATGACGAAGAAACCTTGTATCAATAATAATGATAGTTTTGTTTATTCCGCTGCGCATCGTGTTATTCATTATTATTTTTAATCCCTAGATGAGATCTAACCAATCTCGAGCTATAAACGATCTTCACATTTATACATTCTGTAAACAGGATCGATATGGCGTATCTATTAAGTTGTTACGCCGTATCTAGGTAACTTCGCGTGGGGTCCAAGATTATTATATTTTGGAATATTTGTACACTGCCTTAGGAAACGGGGTATCTTCAATCTTCATACGACGGATGTTCTTCGATATCTTGGATTATTTGGTGAAGTCTTTGTAACACCCCCAAATCAGAATGCAGCGGAAGAGATATTGGGGTTCTACTTATTGGAATCACAACACAAGTAATAGAGAACGGATTATCTAATCCGTTTTAAAGTTACATTAATCAAAACATGAGTTTTACATAATTATGAAATGCGGAATACAAGGCCCATAATAGTTTTAAGTTGTCCCATAGTACAAAAACATTGGTCATGAGTGTTATGTGTACACTCCAAAAGTGTGCCTATGCCCCTGCCAAGCACTGCCTTGCATCATCATACATCAAACAATTAAACACCTGAGAAACATGCTAAAAAGTCAGCAAATAGCTGGTGAGTTCATAGGTTTACATAAAGCAGTAAAGTTGGACCAATAAGTTTACAAGTTAACATTATAATGTGCATAATGTTATACGAAAGTCTACTACGTTGCGCTAAGTTCCATGTTACCGAAGCTACGACAGTGTGCATGAAATGAGTTCATGTAATAATAATAAGGCCCGGCAAGTGTTCTATCCCGTGACACTTGTAATTCGACATGGTATACATTTGTTTGTCGTATCTGGACAGTTGGCTCTCCAACACGGATGGAGGTGTCACCCTCAATAGATCTATTTATATCACTCGTGCTTCTCAGCGGGAATTAATCGGTACATGAGTATGGGCATGGATTTTGGGATACAGTACTTAGGCTAACACTTAATAGTTTTTCAAACAAAAGAATTGTTTAAATGGTCCATAAAAGTAAGCATGTTTCTCACCCCAAGTTTGCAAAGCAAATACGAGTTAAAAGTGAGGCTACGAACTCACCTCAGAAATAAGTCCTCTGAAATGAATAGTCAAGTAGCAAAAGAGTGTGGCACCGACACGCGACCTAAATTAGTATGACAATTCTTAGTTTACAATTTTGTGTACTCACAACTCAAAGTGTTTAAATAAATTTAAGTGTTTACAAGTGGTTGTGTTTAATGTTACTTGTGTGGCAGAGTTTACGTTTAAATCATTTCAAAGTGTTTGTAAGTATTGGCTCTTGGACAAATGTACGAATATATATATGAGTATACAGAAGTATTCATGACGAATAAGTTTTCGGTTCGAGAGTAACCGAAAGACTTAGTACGGAAAGTATTCACAAGTAAAGTGTTTGTGAAAAATAAACGTTAGTAAAATAATAAATACTTTACGCTAAGTATTTATATTAGTAACGGGTAGGAGATACGGTGTATATATAAATGTGTTTATATATGTTTAGTTAGTGGATGATAAGTTATAAAATATTTATATAAATTTTTGTTATAAATATTTTCTTGTTATTTTAAATTTCGTCTTTTAGTCAGGATTTAGTAATATATACTAGATATATTTGACGAAAATAATAGACAAATATGCTAAAAATAATAGTTTTTGCATTTTTATTAAGGGTTATAAAAATGTATTAGTTTAGGCTTAAAAATAATTGTCAAAATGTTAAAATAAAAATAATACCAAAAATGTCACATACGGGATTCGAACTAGAGACCTCTAGTTCACAAACCGGCGTTATCGCCCTTACTCAGTTTATTGTTGCATCAATTTAGTATTTAACACATTTTGGGCTTTGTTAGATGAGCATAAGTCCAATAAAAAAATAAAACTCCAAGGAGACACTGACTGGAGCCGAACCTTGGACCTCTCGTGTGAAACAACCGACAAAACCAACTGAGCAAAGAGCTCTTTCATGTTGCATACTACAGTTTAAATATATTTAATGGGTTTGCGACTGCAGTGTAGTGTTTTAGTTATAATTTCCTCTCAATGTGCATGCGTTTGTATCACCTTGTTTCATTTCAAAAACAGTTTGCAATCATAACTCAACTAAAAATTTTAAGTTCACGTTTACGCAATAAGGTAATGAAGGAGATCAAATAAGCTCAAATGAGTCTCGACTCATTTGAGTTTATTCAACTCAAAATTTAACACGAGACCAAAACTCAACCGATTTAGTGTAGGTTTTTAAGAAGCTTGCTTAAGTTGCGATAAGCACATTTCCGTATGTTAGCTTATTAATAAGCTAAAGGGTCGTGGGTTGGGCCTTATGACCCGTTTTATGGTTCGGTTTGGGTTTAATCACAAACCCGATAAGTAAATAAGTTATACATTTCGAAAATAAGCTATACAACTTTGGTAAATAAGCCATACGAGCCACATAGTACAATGTAAGTCGAGTAATACGAGTACCAGAGCAAGGGCGCAGCTACATAGGGCCGGGGGGCGCCCGACCCCCCGAAATTTTTTTTGCGATGTAGGGGGTATATAGTTTTCGTGTAGAAAAATTTTGGTATATTCGGTTTCAACCCCCCATTTTAATTGTGAAATTTCGGTATATTAGATCCCGACCCCCCACTGAATCCATTCTAGCTTCGCCACTGTACAAGAGAGCCAAAACTCAACCTTTTACGTTCCATTTACGTTTTCATAAGTTATTTAAGTTTCAAAACTCGAAACGAGTCACATGAGTGTCGACTAAGAAACTAATAAGCATTTGCTTATTTCATTCGTGTTTACTAACGTCACAAAGGTACCACACAAGCTTCTCTTAACAACCCAACTTGTAAACGTGTACGTGTAAGAATGTATACGTATCGAATACGAAGTTTTTAAGAAACAAAGCACAATACGTATGTACATGAGTCATAAAACATATTCTAGCATGCATGAATCTTAAACAAACAAAGTAGTAAACAAGATGAAGGTAAGTCAAGGCTCACAGCGGGTGTGAAAGAAAAGGTGTGTCGAGTGGTGAGGAAGGAATCGAGAAGAGAACCAAGTTACTCACAAACTATAACCGAATGTGACCCAACTATTTCTCCCAAGCTTCCAAGTTACCTCAAGATTACCCAAAGTTTCTAGCTTTTAACCCTTGCTTCGTTGCTACTGAATATTTTTGGTGATATGAAAGTGAAGGTGAGATGAAAAGGTTGTTATGGGGTTCGGTTAGGGTGTTGGCAACCCAAGACTCGGAGTTATGGGAAGATTCCCACCGACCAATCACAGAGTACCATGTGGCAGGAGGATTCTAGAGGATTCTGAAGACAAAACTGTTGGCAGTGGGAGAATTTTGGAGGATTCGGAATCATGCCTCAATTTTTATTTTTTATTTTTTTTTTATATTTTTTTATGTATAATGTTATAACTAATTAAAATTAAATGTAAAACTATTTATTATGTATAACATATCCTCGTGACGACGTTGCAGTGTCTTGAATCGCCTTGCACTGTTTGATTACTTTGTACATAAACTCGACACTATCGTCGGATAACTCTTGTTCACTCGACGAGCCTGACTGCGGGTACGAATCGGAGGTTGAACTCGACATGGTGAAGATTTGTGTTTTTTTTGGAGTGAAATGTTTGTGTGATATACTTTTAGTATGAAGTATATATGTATATATAGTGGTTATGTTTAAGGAGAGAAAAAAAAAAAAAAAAAAAAAAAAAAAAAAAAAAAAAAAAGCCCAAACGGGCAAAAAATTAAAGGGTCCAACGGATATATTGCTCCAACGTTCAAAAATTTCATTTGTCTCTTTCCCATGCTTCAGCGTCTGAAACATGCTTCCGAACCACAAGACACCAGCGTCCTGGGGGTTGGCGGCGGTGTTCACCGGCGTCTTCCCCCAAAGACGCTGGGAGCACGCTACGGTTGCCAACACTCTTAACTGTTTTCTTAAAGAAAAGAAATAGTAGGGAGATGATAGCTAGTATAGGGGTTGACAATATGGGTTTAGGGAAGCAAATTTCATGCAAGTTGACTACACAATGGACTTAAGGTTTATACATTGGGTCTTGGTGGTTGTGAGGAGACAAGAAGTGATTTGTGGTACTTTCCTCAACTAATCCTAGGTGGTTTTAAGGTAAACAATGTTCTTGTGGTGGTTTTGTGGGTGTTTGTCGAGAGGTGGCAGGCAAAGTACACAAGAGTCCTATCACAAGTCTTTTAATAAGTTCTAAGTTGGGTAAAGTGTTTATACAATGGTCAAAGTTTTGGTGCTAATCTTCTTGTAAATTTTATAAATCTACCAAGTTGTTTTAAAAACTTCACGGGGTGCGTCTGGTTGGTTTAATACACGGGCCCCAGCCCAAGTCATGTGTGGTTGGGTTTTGAACAAGCATATGGGCCATGAGCCCAACTTAGGTGCGTTTGGTTTTGTACTCGGCCACAGGCCCAATTGGGGTTCTTGTTCGGGTTTGCATAGGCCCATAAGTGTCGGCTTGCTAGCTCGTTTAATATATTTAGTCATTTTTACGGAGTGTGTTCCGTATCTTGTTGAGTTTAAATGTGTGTCGCGGTGTCCCGGCTTGACACTAACGAGTATAAGTGTATAAAACACATTTTTGAGAGCGTTTTTAGATAAGTGCTATAAAAACATAATTTATGGACTCGATTCTGAGCTAAACGAATTATTGCCACAACTAATAGGGTGTCAGTACGCGTGTGGGGTCATTTATTAGGAAAAGCAAGATGATTTCTTGTTTTTAAATTTAATTAGTCAACAAGTGTCAGAAAATATAAAATGTGCATTTTCTGATAAAATAATTATTATTACTATTAAAATAATAGTACGGAAAATTACCATTTGTCATGGCCTCCCAGCCTTATTTGAATGTCGTCCCGACATTCAATTCGTGTTACCAGATGAAGATGCGAAAAGATGAGCATATTTGGCCTTGAATTCATCTTCACGTTCCCACATGAATTCAGGGCCTCTTCGGGAGTTCCAACGAACTTCGACAATTGGGATTCGACTTTGTTTTAATCTCGTGACCTCTCGGTCCATGATTTCAACAGGTTCTTCGATAAAGTGTAGTCGATTGTCAATCTTGATTTCTTCCAGAGGAATAGCAAGAGTTTCCTCGGACAAGCATTTCTTTAGATTGCATACATGAAAGACATTATGTACATTGTTTAGTTCTTGCGGTAGCTCGAGTCGGTAAGCTACCGGTCCGATTCTTTCTAGAATTTTGAAAGGTCCAATGTAACGAGGATTCAGCTTTCCGCGTTTGCCAAAGCGTATCACGCCTTTCCATGGCAAAACTTTCAGCATGACTCTATCCCCTACTTGGAACTCAAGAGGTTTACGTCTCTTGTCAGCATAGCTCTTTTGCCTGTCTTGTGCAGCTTGCATCCTGCTGCGAATCTGCACAATCTTTTCGGTGGTCTCATGGACAAGTTCGGGACCTGTGAGTTGACTGTCTCCCACTTCGGTCCAACAAATGGGTGATCGGCACTTACGTCCGTAAAGTGCCTCGAATGGTGCAGCTTTTATACTTGTATGATAGCTGTTGTTGTACGAGAATTCGACTAGGGGAAAATGTCTGTCCCATCCCTTGTCGAACTCAATAACACAAGCACGGAGCATGTCCTCCAAAGTTTGAATGGTTCTTTCGCTTTGGCCGTCTATTTGGGGATGATAAGCTGTACTCATGTCGAGTTGAGTCCCCAAAGCTTTTTTGAGTGACTGCCAAAAGTTTAAAGTGAAGCGACTGTCGTGATCGGAGATGATTGAAATTGGTACTCCATGTCTGGAGACTACTTCTTTCAGATATAAACGAGCGAGTTGATTCGTGCTGTCAGTTTCTTTGATGGGAAGAAAATGTGCAGATTTGGTGAGTCTGTCAACAATCACCCAAATCGTATCATAACCACTAGGTGTTCTCGATAGTTTGGTTATGAAGTCCATAGTGATTCTTTCCCATTTCCATACAGGGATTTCAGGTTGCACTAGTAATCCGGATGGTTTCTGATGTTCAGCCTTAACTTTAGAACAAGTTAAGTATTTACCGACATATAGTGCAATATCCGCCTTCATGTTAGGCAACCAGTACAGTTTCTTAAGATCAAGGTACATCTTATCAGCTCCTGGATGAATAGAGTACTTGGACTTATGCGACTCGTGCATAATTAACTCTCGTATCCCACCAGGGAGTGGTACCCAGCTTCTATCCTTGAAGCATAATACTCCGTCTGATCTCTTTACAAAGCCATTTGCATTCTTTGGCACACCATAGAGTTTTTCACTTGGTCGATTTTCTTCCTTGAGTGCCTCTACCTGAGCCTCGAGGATTTTTTATGGGAGAGGTGAACTAATCGTCATTCCTAGTGATCTGACTCTTAAAGGTTTGAGTCGTTCTTTCCGGCTAAGAGCATCTGCCACAATGTTGGCTTTTCCTGGGTGATAACGAATCTCACAGTCGTAATCACTGAGTAATTCTAGCCACCTACGTTGTCTCATGTTCAACTCTTTTTGGTCTAGGATATGTTGCAAGCTTTTGTGGTCCGTATACACTGTACACTTAGTGCCGTACAGGTAATGTCTCCATATCCTAAGAGCAAACACAACTGCTCCCAGTTCTAGGTCATGTGTAGTGTAGTTCTTTTCGTGTGTTTTGAGTTGACGTGATGCATAAGCTATCACCTTCTGTCTCTGCATCAAGACAACACCTAAACCTTTGTGCGAAGCGTCGCAGTATACGACAAAGTCATCGCTTCCTTCAGGTAAGGCCAATATGGGTGCACTACACAACTTTTCTTTGAGTGTCTGGAATGTCTCTTCTTCTTTTTCACCCCAGTTGTATTTTATGTTTTTCTGAGTTAAAGTGGTTAATGGTTTGGCTATTTTGGAGAATCCCTCGATGAATCTCCTGTAATAACAGGTAAGTCCTAAGGATTGGTGTATTTCAGTTGGTGTTGTTGGTGTCGCCCAATCCTTAACAAATTCAATCTTCGCAGGGTCCACGAGAATGCCCTGGCTGTCAATCACGTGACCGAGAAATTGTACAGTGGAAATCCAGAAGTCACATTTCGAGAATTTTGCGTACAATTCCTCCTTCTTGAGTAATTCCAGAATCATCTTGAGGTGTTTCTCATGTTCTTCCTTGTTCTTGGAGTAGATTAGGATATCGTCTATGAACACGATCACAAACTTATCCAAATACGGTTTGCACACCCAGTTCATAAGGTCCATGAATACCGCTGGTGCGTTTGTTAAACTAAATGGCATTACCTGGAACTCGTAGTGTCCGTAACGAGTCCTGAACGCCAGTTTCGGGATGTCCTCCTCTCGGACTCGTAGTTGGTGGTATCCGGATCGAAGGTCAATATTTGAATAGACACTATAACCTTGAAGTTGGTCAAATAGATCGTCAATTCTAGGAAGTGGGTATCAGTTCTTTACCATTAACTCGTTCAACTCTCTATAGTCGATACACATGCGAAAGGATCTGTCCTTCTTTCTTGTCACAAATGATGTTAGCACGGTACATGGATAACCAATCCATATCAATGATGTCCTTGAAGCTTCCAAATGAAACTGACATGAGGTCGATATCGAATAGGTAGTTTAGCAGATTTAGAGTATGATCTTGAAGAATGGTGTCGGTTGCTACCAGCAATCAGTTGGTTGACTCAGTAGTGCACTTAGTATCCAATGCAGAAGGTAAGATTTCGATTTAAGAAACTGGATGTAATTTTCGTAACGATTGATGTAGCAACCCGTAAAATTCCCTAGTCTTTAGTAATCGTTAATCTATTGTTAATCTCTAGTTTCTATTCCCTCGACCGTTTTTGCGGGTAAATTTAAAATTTTCTTTAATATACTATACTCACGACCAACATAAGATTAGGATAAGCCTACATATTTAATATGAACTATTTTCACTTTATTATTTTTATATTTTATATTAAACTCTTTACGTAATACAAATATTTAAACCCTATTAGATTTTATTATTATATACGCTTTCCGTTAAACTATTTTTCATGACTAATATTATTAATTGAAGTATATTAATAAACTTTGGTATTCTTATAAACGTTACATTTTTACGTTACCTGGTTTTAAGTATCGTGAAATAAAGACTTAACATTAGTAATTACCGAGATCAAACTATACCCTAAACTAATAATACATGCAAATAAGAAATACATGCAATTCTTTTCTAAATAACCCATACGTGCACTATTTAAATATATAAACGTGTATATGTATACTCCATATATAAATGTAAGAATAGAATCTATGCCACATCTCATATTGTATATAAAACCATGCGTGTGCTATTCTCCTTCATGCAACATATGTATATAACGTGTATAATTAAATCTCCACATTTCAAAACTTCCATACGTGTAACATAACTCTATAATAGAACGTGTAGGACTTTTGTACCATATAATACAATATGTATAACGTGTCTCATTTTGTATCCTAAATACTGCTCCAACAATCTTCAACTTGCAAATATATATAACCATATCAAATGAAATCACATGCGTCTGACACCAAACCAAGTATTATTCTTCAACTTGCCAATAATTCACAATCATACAAGCACATGCATACAAAACACTGCCAATCATGTACCACAACTTGATTTATTTTATAATATACATCGACTATATATATATACTTCTTATATCACCACCATCTCTCACCCACTCACTCTCAATCATACACAACTCATTCTCCTGGTTCTATAACCATTTTGCTAAGTCCTTGGGTGCCCAGAAAAACTCAGGTCGATCGGGGTAATTATTTTCACGTCGAAGAGAAATAAATTTCATATATACGAGTTAAGGTTTCTGCAAGTTCTGTTGGTTTCTGCCCGTGTTCAACGTACCACAATCACGTCTCTACTCTTTGTAAGCCTCCTTGACTCATTCTTAACGTATAAAAACCAACCATGCATGTTTCCTCTTCATTTTCGATTCGTATACTTTTTCTATACGTATTCATTTGAGCCTTGTTCGTATTCATTAACACTGTGTTCTCAACTTGGTTTTTAGAAGGGAAAGTAATGTAAAGAAAGTAAAGGAAGTAAATGGAAGTAAAAGGTGTGGGACCATGCTACTTTCCTTCATCTCCATCCCAATATTGGGATGAAAGTTTTGTTAAGAAAATAAGCTACATTTCCTCCCTTTTCACTTCCTTTCACTTCCCTCCTTTCCTATTTTTTTTCTTGAGAACACAAAAAAATTTCATTTCCTTCACTTTCACTTCCAAAAAAATCTTGAGAACATAGTGTAAGTAACACATACCATGGTATGCTAGAAAATCCATTATACATCAAAATATACATATACATACTCGTAAAAAGTCAGTTCGAGACCATCACAAGCATAATAGTCAAACCGGATCAAAATATACTTAGAAATAAAACTAAGTGTTTGGGTTATAAAACTAGTTCGACTGGCTCACTTTCTGCCTCTTTAAATTCGATTTCGTACATATAACGACCTGATATTTTTGCACCAATCGATTGACTACCTAGCTACCTACAAGTTTCACTCTTTGCGTTTTTCCTCATAAGCTCATTTGAGCGTTCAAATAAGCTAAAACTAAACGTACATAGCTAAGTCTATATATAAATTTTTCCAGAATTTAAATAAGTATCCGAGTTGGGCTACCTTATTTTTGAGTCGCGGTAAAAACAAAGAATAAGTCGAACTTACTTTGCGCTTATTTTGAAAACTCACTTGTTATTAGACTCACGACTAACCCAGCTTGTAGAAAAGATGAAACACAAAGCACATAAACATATTTGCATGCTACCCACGACAATATACTCACTGAGTAAAAATCTACACAAGATAAAACACTGTAGGAGACCTTAAATAGAGTTTAACATAAAATATAACCAAGTAACACCCTTGCACAACTGGTTGTGTCGTTTGGTTGTGAGCTAGAGGCCCCTAGTTCGATCCTTGGCAATGGAAGTTTTGCCAAATTTTGTTATTTTTGATATTATGTGATTTTTACAACATTAGCCCCTCAACTTTGAACAACTGTCACTTCTCTTAAATACTTATAATATCTTTACCATTTTAGTCCCTCGACTTGGACAAAGTTCTCATTTTACTCATAAAAATTTATAGAAATAATAACTTATACATTTTTACCACGTTCGTCTAAATAAATATATTTAACGCATATTTTAATTAACGACCACATTTATGTAAACTATAAATAACATGTTTGCCCAAATATATTATTTTACCCACAACTTCAATAAATATATATTTAGGTCTTGAAATCCATCAAATTTAATACATATTTGTCGACTTGTATTTATTAATCATTCGACAACACTAAAGCTAACATTTGAGCCAATACTTACAAATACATTTTGTTGAAAACTTTTATTTTTGAACTTTAAGCATATCAAACTCATTCGTCATCAAATCGTTATCCGTTTCACATTCATTACTCGTATTGAACCGAATCTGTCGAATCTCAAACTTCACCATTAATCCAGGTCGTGTGTTGGAGTCGTTCCCGTAACTTACTCGATTTCATATTTCTCATTTCCAGTTACTCAAGGTGAGTTTCATAGCCCCTACTTTTATACGTTTTGAACAACTCTTTGGGGGAGATACATGCTCAAACTATACTTATTTACTTTTGCAAAATATTTGTTACATGATTCGTATTTATATACATATCTGTTCGCTTATACATTATGCATTGTTGAGACCTTTGAATTACTTGACGCATTTATGACATTGATACGTATTTCTATACACATCAGTACTTGACCCATTTATCCTGATACGTATTTCTATACACATCAGTACTTGACCTATTTATCCTGTGATACGTATTTCTATACACATCTATATCTGTTCTAGTTCTAGTCTTAGTCCTAATCATTTTATAATACGTATTTCTATACACATTTATACTTGTTCGATACTATGTTAGCAATGGGTTGTAAACACACAGGTTGCAAGCCTGGAATGGGACGGGCTTGGAACTGAGTGGATTTATAACGCCTTTGCTGGGAAACTCTATTTACTTACTGGTAGAAATACTTTACCTGTTTATCAAATACATGATTGGCATTGTGATGCAAGTACTCAAACATTTATACTTTTCTATGCTTATCTTTGGGAAATGGCACCCAGTAATTCTTTGGGAAATGGCACCCAGTAATCTTTGGGAAATGGCACCCAGTATTCTATTGGTACTCTATGATACTCTATTGATACTCTATGATACTCTATGGGTTCTTGATATCTTAATTTAGCAGTGGGTTATAAACATACAGGTTGCAAGCCTGGAATGGGACGGGCTTGGAACTGAGTGGATTTATAACGCCTTTGCTGGGAAACATTCATTCAAATACTTTACTTTTAAACTAAACTCTATGAACTCACCAACCGTTGGTTGACACTTTTTAGCATGTTTATCTCAGGTTATAAGGCGATAGTGGATGCATGGATTCTAGAGTCATTTGCATATTTGAAGACTCATATCTATCTTTATCATTCGATACACTTTGAAAACTTTCATGTAATCTTTACTGGGAACTTATTGTCATAACTCTGATTTTAATAATTCGAATGATAATATTTTAAAACGTCTCATTTAGAGGTCGTTTTCTATACCTTGATCTGTATTATGAAGTAATACCCCCTTGACATCTACTGTTCCGCTGCGATAATTTGGGGTGTTTACAATTGACACGGATGTCTTGAAGTGAGAGTATGTTTTAGTTACACGTGGGGTTATGAGTCATTCGACAGCTATTGAATTTTGAGGTTCTCTGATGCGCGTGATGTGTCGTTGCGGTTTAGCAGTTTTAATGCCTACTCAAGTTTTAAATTTATATTTAGCCGACTTATCAATAACACACACACTTAACGAGCAGTGTACCCGGTCAGTATGAAGATAATGGTAAGCAGAGTGTCGATCACTAAGAGTGGAACGTATTATCTAGTTATTCTAATCAGTATTTTAATATCTTAAGTCAATTATACAACCTAATCTAACGCAAGGGGGTTCAGCCTGAGAGACTGGCACGTTTTGGTTGCAATTAAATAATAAACTAAACTAATGAGCACGAATCAGCGATAAGCACGCACGTACACAGATAAATACTTGAGACAATAAGAAGACCTGTCCTGATAATTAAGTAGCTTGTCACTTGTTTTATTGCTAGTTTTATATGAAGTGTATGTAATTAACCCTTTCTCGTTGGCTCTAATCTTATCGGCGAGTAAACCCTTAATGATTACTTATGTCTAAAAGTTATTCCTAAGTGATCAAGTTAGTTATAACCGTGGGAGCAATATGATCTTCCGTAGTCACATACGACAAGCCACTAATAGACACAGAGGTTATCAATGTACTAATAAAAGTCACCAAAGACATCAACATATAAACTTTAATTAATGGGAAAGCAGTTTTAAGGGAGTGCAACCTTTCCGTTGTCACATTACACAAGCCACCAATCCTGATGAATTAAAGTGTACTAATACAATGAAACAAAACTACTTAATGAATTAAACACATGCAGGACCTTCTTACAGCTCTTGTATCTTCGTTCGGGTGTGTCTTGTGCTGCCTATTCGTCTGAATTCGTTCACTCGTCTAGGGATATATGGCACGTACGTCAAAAGTCTCTGAAATTCGTCTGGCCTTGGGGTATTTATAGTTTCTGTCTGAGGTAAGATGCGGCGCATTGAATAAGTAGATGCGGCGCATTGACTTAACTTCACGTGGGGTCCAAGGTTATTATATTCCAGAATATTCGTACACCGCCTTGAGATGCGGCGTATCTTCATAACTGTATGCGGCGCATGTCTTCTTGTATCTTGGATCAAAACTGGTGAAATCTTGATAGTGATGCGCCGTATGTAAGAAGTATAATGCGGCGCATCTGGAGTAGAACAAGTTGGTTCTTCTTCGTTGACCAAAGTTTCATATGCAACGCATGACAGAATTGCATGCGTGCATTCTTCAAAGTCAGGCAATGGTCTTCAATCTCTTCATTTCAGCAACCTTTTCCAATCTTGATCATTTTTCTCCATTTTTAGTCCATAATAGCTAAGTTTCACCAAATGCTTGTTTTTAACTGAGAATTACAAAAGTAAACGATTAAGTATCAATTCTCATACATAATATAATAAAAAAAGTCAAATAAATAGGATAAATGATGATAATAAAATGTACTTATTTGAGTTCATCATTCTCTAATTGATGATAAGATTTTTCGGAACCGCAAGAAATAAGGGAAAACGTGATGTTATGAGGTTGGTTTCCGTTAGTAGTCTTAAGGTTGTAATCGTTAGTGATATCGTTGCTAGTGGCTATGTTTGTTGATGAGTTGCCTTACGATGGCTAGTGGTGTAGCTTTTCTTCTAAGATTAGAAAGTGATGTGAGGTAAAGTTGAATTTATGCGGTAAGGTTGTGTAGAAATCAACTTGGTTACGGTGTTTACTAGCGTGAATGCCCATAAGTTTCACTACTTTTATGTACTCACACATGCGAGTTTTTGATTTCTCGAAAGTGGAAATAGAAAACTTGACCTTTGATAAAAGATTTAAGGTAACCATTTCTAGCATAGTATGGTCCTACCTGGATTATACATAGGTGATCAGGCTTTGTATAATCAAGGTCCAACGATGCAATGCTAGGTTTAGTTTGAAGACATATCGGTATTTCTGTTTATGAGATAGTAGCCAAATTTGTTTGCAAATGAGTAAAAATAGTTCACAGGGTGATAGCAGATTAGTTTGTCAAATGATTTTGCAAAACAGTTTGTAGTACAATAGGAAACAATTCATTATTTGCAAGGCAGTAGTAAAGTCACAATTGGTTGTGATAAAACAGTTCGAAGGATGACGGCAAAATGGTTTGTAGGGTGATAGCAACGCAGTTTATTGTTTTATAGAACAGTGGCTAAAGTAGTTCGCAGAGGAACAAAATAGTTCATAAGACCATAGTAGGACTTGTGGGATAACTGTAATATAGTTTTACAAGATGCTAGTGAACCGTTTGTTGGTTTATGAAATAATGATAAGGTATTAATTCGGTTTATTACATAGTAATAAAATAGTTTGTAAAATGGTGACCACAATAGTTTATAGAATAAGTGGGAAAATATGGAGTGCAATGGGCGACGGTTGATACATCTAGTTGATATGAGATTTCAGATAGTTGTGAGTCAAATAAGCTTATAACTCAAAATAAACATACACTGAATTCATACAATACGACAAGGTTCTTAGGAAAGTACTAATGTAACCTCGCAGGGATACAAATTAAGAGAATCTAAACTTAGGTCTCACTATGTAGAGTAGACAATGCTCCTCCTCCGCTCTCACCGTCCAAGCCTTGGTGAGCTCCTCTTCTTTTGGCACTTATTCTTGTAGTGCCCTTTCACCCCACAACTGAAGCAGGTAATGGAGGCTTTGTTGTTGGTGCTCTCTGATTAGCTGTTGGTGCCCTCTGAGCAGTAGCAAGAACAGAGGCTCTGCAATTCTTGGTCATATGCCCGACCTTCTAACAATTTTGGAATTTCATGGTGCATGACCCATTGTGATGGAGCTTACAACGATTGCACAGTGGTGATTTGCCATCATAGACCTTCTGGTCACTGGGTCCAGCAGAGTAAACCGTGGCGACCTCTTGTCGCTTGTTCTGGTGGTTGTCGTTCCTTGGGTGATCTTTCCATTTCCTTTTAACGTTCTTAGTTTCCTGGTGTATTTCCTGGTTCATCAAATCACATGCCATGCGGATTCCTACCTCGTAGGCAGCAATAGCATCTGCAACTCGCTGGGCTATGAGTTGTTCCATGGCTGCTAAGTTTAGGTCTTGCCTCTCAGATGACATGTTTCTTCAAAATAAGTAAAGAAGAGTGAGTCATAGTAAAGGTGGTTCTAAGAGTAAATGTTTCGAGGAGACATGTTATAGAGTGATAGGTTAAAGTCGCGTTCAGATAAATGGGTGGTTTCCCATACGATGGTAATATAAGTGTTTCAAAGGAATAAGACGAGTGTTCAAACTCAGAGTCGAATGATAGTCCATGAAGAATGTGGCGAGTGTTAAAACTCGGAGTTGAAGAGTAAGATTTCATAAGGGAAGGCATAGTCTGTGACAAGTTTGGTACGTATGTATAAGTATATAGAAAATACTTATAGTATATAGTGTAAGGCTAGAAAGTATAAGCCATCAAATAAGTACATATGTATATGTAAATAATATAACATGTAAGCATGTGTCATCAAAATAGCACGTAAGTATGTGTTAAGCTTGCTGGAACAATAAGTAAAGTAGCAAGTAAAGTGGCAAGTAAGGCAGGCTGGCATATGTCGGTCATAGGGTAATGTTTTGTAAAAAGCGGTTATAGTCTAGGTTTTATGTGTACCTAGTTCTCAATAACCTAGGCTCTGATACCAATCTGTAACACCCCCAAATCAGAATGCAGCGGAACAGATAGTGGGGTGCTACTTATTGGAATCACAACACAAGTAATAGAGAACGGATTATCTAATCCGTTTTAAAGTTACATCAATCAAAACATGAGTTTTACATAATTATGAAATGCGGAATACAAAGCCCATAATAGTTTTAAGTTATCCCATAGTACAAAAACATTGGTCATGAGTGTTATGTGTACACTCCAAAAGTTTGCCTATGCCCCTGCCAAGCACTGCCTTGCATCATCATACATCAAACAATTAAACACCTGAGAAAACATGCTAAAAAGTCAGCAAAAAGCTGGTGAGTTCATAGGTTTACATAAAGCAGTAAAGTTGGACCAATAAGTTTACAAGTTAACATTATAATGTGCATAATGTTATACGAAAGTCTACTACGCTGCGCTAAGTTCCATGTTACCGAAGCTACGACAGTGTGCATGAAATGAGTTCATGTAATAATAATAAGGCCCGACAAGTGTTCTATCCCGTGACACTTGTAATTCGACATGGTATACATCCGTTTGTCTTATCTGGACAGTTGGCTCTCCAACACGGATGGAGGTGTCACCCTCAATAGATCTATTTATATCACTCGTGCTTCCCAGCGGGAATTAATCGGTACATGAGTATGGGCATGGATTTTGGGATACAGTACTTAGGCTAACACGTAATAGTTTTTCAAACAAAAGCATTGTTTAAATGGTCCATAAAAGTAAGCATGTTTATCACCCCAAGTTTGCAAAGCAAATACGAGTTAAAAGTGGGGCTACGAACTCACCTCAGAAATAAGTCCTCTGAAATGAATAGTCAAGTAGCAAAAGAGTGGGGCACCGACACGCGACCTAAATTAGTATGGCAATTCTTAGTTTACAGTTTTGTGTACTCACGCCTCAAAGTGTTTAAATAAATTTAAGTGTTTACAAGTGGTTGTGTTTAATGTTGCTTGTGTGGCAGAGTTTACGTTTAAATCATTTCTAAGTGTTTGTAAGTATTGGCTCTTGGACAAATGTACGAATATATATATATATATATATATATATATATATATATATATATATATATATATATATATATATATATGTGTGTGTGTGTGTGTGTGTGTGTGTGTGTGTGTGTGTGTGTGTGTGTGTGTGTGTGTGTGTGTGTGTGTGTGTGTGAGTATATAAAAGTATTCATGACGAATAAGTTTTCAGTTCGGGAGTAACGGAAAGACTTAGTACGGAAAGTATTCACAAGTAAAGTGTTTGTGAAAAATAAACGTTAGTAAAATAATAAATACTTTACGCTAAGTATTTATATTAGTAACAGATACGAGATACGGTATATATATATATATATATATATATATATATATATATATATATATATATATATATATATATATATATATATATATATATATATATATATATATGTGTGTGTGTGTGTGTGTGTGTTTATATATATTTAGTTAGTGGGTGATAAGTTAGAAAAATTTTGTATAAATTTTTGTTATAAATATTTTCTTGTTATTTTAAATTTCGTCTTTTAGTCGGGATTTAGTAATATATACTAGATATATTAATAATAGACAAATATATTAAAAATAATAGTTTTTGCATTTTTATTAAGGGTTATAAAAATGTATTAGTTTAGGCCTAAATAATAGTCAAAATGTTAAAATAAAAATAATACCAAAAATGTCACTTACGGGATTCGAACTAGAGACCTCTCGTTCACAAACCGGCGTTATCGCCCTTACTCAGTTTATTGTTGCATCAGTTTAGTATGTAACACATTTTGGGCTTTGTTAGATGAGCATAAGTCCAATAAAAAAAAATAAAACTCCAAGGCAATAGTGACTAGAGTCGAACCTTGGACCTCTCGTGTGAAACAAGCGACAAAACCAACTAAGCTAAAAGCTCTTTCATGTTAAACATTACAGTTTAAATATATTTAATGTGTTTGCAATTGCAGTGTAGTGTTTTAGTTATAATTTCCTCTCAGTGTGCCTGCGTTTGTATCACCTTGTTTCATTTCAAAAACAGTTTGCAATCATAACTCAACTAAAATTTTTAAGTTCACGTTTACGCAATAAGGTAATGAAGGAGATCAAATAAGCTCAAATGAGTCTCGACTCATTTGAGTTTATTCAACTCAAAATTTAACACGAGACCAAAACTCAACCAATTTAGTGTAGGTTTTTAAGAAGCTTGCTTAAGTCGCGATAAGCACATTTTCGTATGTTATCTTATTGGGCCTTATGACCCGTTTTATGGTTTGGTTTGGGTTTAGTCACAAACCCGATAAGTAAATAAGTTATACGTTTCGAAAATAAGCTATACAACTTTGGTAAATAAGCCATACGAGCCACATAATACAGTGTAACTCGAGTAATACGAGTCCAAGAGAGCCAAAACTCAACCTTTTACGTTCCATTTACGTTTTCATAAGATATTTAAGTTTCAAAACTCGAAACGAGTCACATGAGTGTCGACTAAGAAACTAATGTTAGTTTTGTGGACATTATTTTAGTAGTCGTATGTTAGGATCGAACTCGAGATCACGGGATTGCACACTTTACGTATGAAGAGTAAATGAATAATAATAATTTATAAAAAGTTATATTTATTTATTATATACACAAAACACATAACGACCGTTAGTATTTAACGGATAATGACTAACGACCGTTAACCGATAAAAGGAAAGAAATATGTGTAAATATTTGGTAAGTCAAGAAGATTCCGGAATACCCTTAGAGGGTGTAGGCCGATTGGTTTGGGGAGGGGAAACCCAACCCAAATCCAACTTGAGCTCCAAGTAATCTGCACTATATAAACACATTAAGGGTTCTTAGTTTTAACATCTCTTGTACACAATACTAAACCCTAAAGTGTGTTTTCTTTCTCTTGTGATAAATCGGTCGAACCCCCCTCCTAAGGGTTTCCACCTTTTGGTTTTCAAAAACTAAAATGTTTTATGTTCTTTACTTGCATAAACATTTACTTGGTATTAGTATGTGTGTACAAGAACGTGAATCAAACACACTATTGTTTGATTCTTGGATTGAATTGCAAAATCGGTAAGGGGAAATTCGTGTAATCCTTATAAACCCTAATTAGGGTTCATCACTATTGTTGCTTGGATTGATTCTTGTTTTGCTAGAATCATTAAGGTACGCATATGTTTAAATTCGATTAATTATTTACATGTTATTTGATCCTACTCGCTTCCGCTATTACTTTGATGCTTTATGTGTTTTATTCATGATTATCGTGATATTAAAATCCCAACAACTAATAAGCATTTCCTTATTTCATTCGAGTTTACTAACGTCATAAAGGTACCATACAAGCTGTAACACCCCCAAATTTGGTTTGTGGCAGCGGAAAAGTAATCTGGGTGTTACCGTGAGGATCGAAAACAAAATCATAGAAAAACAGCCTGAGACGGCATTTTTAATTTACATAGGTCCATAATACAAATTCAGTTACAAAGCGTTACATCAGAGTGCTAAGGTTTCTCCAAAGAAACATCAATTTAACTGAATTACAATTTTATTTTACACCATTTATTTAAGATAGGGTGCGCCTGCTCCATGCCTTGCCTTGCTCCTTTTTAGTTCCCTGAGATACATGCTTAAAAGTCAACATAATGTTGAGTGAAATCATGGAGTTTGTAATTTAAATATCAGTTCGATTCACAAGTAAGATTGTATTGGAGATACAATCAGTTTAGAAATTGATATCGCAGTTCATATATTGCCCTAAGTCTCATGACACGCAAACGTTAACAAAGTACCGCATAAACGGAGGTGATCATCAAATTAATGATGAAGGTTTTGCCCTCGTGTAATAGGTGATTTGCCAATTCCTATTTTTCTCAAATATAATGCATCGCGACTAATACGACTAGCAAAAAGCATTCCGTCCTAGGATTAGTGGGATAGGTTGTCAGTCCTCTAATAGATCTATTCATTATATTCGCGTTCACCGCAGTGATTAATGGCTCATGATAAAGGGTCTTATGGCAATATGGTGTACTTAGGCATATATCAAGTCAGGTAGCATACAGAAAAATACTTGTGATCAGTTTATAGCATGTATCCCCCTCACGGAGTTTAAAAAGTATAAAGAGTTTAAAAAGTGAGGCCATGACTCACCTTATGCGTTATTGGTGATGGTGAAAATAACTCAGAGGTGATTATAACAACTTCGATATAGAACCTGGTAAATATATAAATAACTGAGAATCTGACTAATTTCTAGTGTTGTGGGTGTATGAGTGGTGGATGATGATTAACTAATGATATACAACGATCTAATCGTTGAGAGTGAAGGTGTTATATGATTATGGTACTTGTACTCTCGTAAGATCATATCTTCAACGAGTAAATGAAATATTAATATGAAATATTTCTAACGCTATTAACTAATATGCAATTAGAATGCGAATATGCATATGAAGTAAAGATATGGTGCAAAAATGAAAAATAAGATAAGAATGACAAGTTATAACAGTTTGTCCTTGTTCTTTCCAGATTTACATTTTCTACCCTAACCGTGGTTTGCGTTATGTCGTTAGTCCTTGTCCAGTCCATAGTCCAATAATAGTACAATAATTGTCCAGATGTCCATATAAGGCTTGAAGTTCAATGGTATGTCAAATTAAGTCCTCTACAACTGTTTTCACAGCTTCAGTCCCTTGGTTTCTAGGTTTGGCAGTTTTAGTCCTTTTTGGTTAAGTCGCGTTACATTTTTAGTTCTTTTTGCATAAAAATGACGGAAAAAATATTCTGAAAATTCTTATAACTTTATTAAGTTTATTTTAACTTATTTCAAGTGCTTATTCCAGGAACGAGCTTATTTTTATATTAATGGGCCGATTATCGAATCTATTTAGGGCCCGTTAATAAATTTAGAGGCGAGGGCGTGAAAATAGTTTTGGGCTTAGACTTGGGCTATTTTTAGGATTCTAAAAATATATTATATGGGCCTGTTTGACCTTCCTATCGTAAAGTCTTGTTGGGCTTTGATTTGGCCCAACCGAAGGTTATATTAAATTTCTGACTTTTGGAATTTAGATGCTAGCGTGGTCGTATGGCATACTCCAATTCGAATGGGTAGTAGGGTTTGTAAGGTCGAAGTTTATACACGAAAACTATAGTTTGCTAGATGTGCTATCGAGTGGTACTAAAATATCTAGATGTTGTGTTCTTATATTAAAAAATATATTTACGTTTTACAGCCACGTCACATAGTTTTGAGTCCAAAATATGTCAAATACTTTCTAAGTCTTTTACACCTATTCGAGTAGCATTTCAAAATGATTTATTTTAAGTGTCGAGATAAAATTATGAGTGGGATCTTAGAATACGAAAAATGTTGTTTCTCAGGTGTATTGTCGAGTGGAGTAAATATATATAGGTGTTATGTTCGTGGATTCGAATTAAAAGGTTCGTGTTCTTGGTGGTTTGGGTCGATTAGTCTACAAAATCCCTTAAATATTTTCTAAGTATTCCTCCCATATATTGTATACGTGTGATGTTTTGAAATAAATTAAGCGTGATATGGGTGGTTCGAACAAGCTAAAGTCTAACATGTTCTCTCTATCTTTTGTTAACCGGTTGGGCTCAAGTGTCTTCGTTTAAGTTCGAGTAAAATAATGCATGCAACTTAATGTAGTGTTGATATGTACGATTTATTGAAAAAAAAAAACATAATAATGCATGGCGTAATGTATTAAACGTGTACTAGCAAGATGTGAAATGTGGTTCTTAAACTTTACTTGGTACATGCAACGTGAGTTTATAACTATGTGGTGTGTACAAATAAAAATAGATATGTTCGAATGTACGTGAGATATGCATGTGTGAGTGAGCACGTGAGATGTGTATTATAACGGATGCGAGGAGACTTACTACACCTTTTGAAAAGGTGGTGGAGGCTTAGCAGTAACCGGTTGGAACACGAAAAGGAGACAACCCTCTTGCTTCGAACTCCTTTACTCAAAACTAGTAGAGTTCTCTGTCGTGAAAGGGGAAGATTTGGGTGAAGGTATAATGATAGTGAAATGGGTGCGAAGGAAGTTGTGTGATTCGAATGAAACACAAGAAGGGACAGTGAGTTCGAATAGTTTTTATATGACTTGACTTTACTGAGTTAGTTTCCAAGGTTCTCGACAGAAAGTAGCTTATGCTTTTTAAGGAATGTGGTGATTTTGATAGAAAATGATGGGAGATAGAAGAGATCGAATGAAGTAGTTTATATAAGCAAACTATCTCACTTTTGCATTGACTTATTGACCAAATGATTGAAAGTACTGTGTCTATGGGACACTTGTGTGTCTTTGCTGCCCAAATGTGTGTGGAAGGAGTTTTGGTAGATGAGAGTTTGGCTTTTAGTTCTTGTATGTTTCTTGTATTCGGTTTCTACAATATGTTAGCACAAGTTTTATATTTGCTAGATACAAGTTATGTACAGAGGTTTAGTTCCTTGTTTGAAGCATTAACATAAGTTAGAAATATGGTTGAGAGGTCATAAGATCAAGTGGGATGCGAAGGAATATTGTGTCGAATTTTATAAGTAGATGTATGGGTCGAAAATGGGGTAATGAAATGGGTTCTGTTTCCGTGTTACTACTTGTTATTCTCGGCTGGGTTTTTGTGTCATAGTAGTTAGTTAAGCGGTGCATTTGAATGTGTAACAATAAACGAAAGTCATGTTCGATATTAATAATAAGGTCGGGTTTTTGGAAGTGGAGTAGCGATCGGGTGTTAAAAGCCAAGGAAGGAAAATGAAATGAAATAAGTATTGTGGTGATTGGGCTGTGAAGTTTGAGTTGGATTTGTGTGGGATTCGATGGGCTATTTGGAGCATGTGGGCCGAACAATTAAGGGTCCGATTGGTCTTAGTTTAGGGTAGAATTTGAATTAGTGTTGTAATTAGATTTTGGTTAAATATTATTGGTGATATTAATTCTTGTCAAGTGTAGTGTATTATCTAGGTGCGTATGATCACTTGTCGTCGATTGTGAAGATGTGTTGTTGCGTCGGAGATATTATCTCGAGTTTTGGTGTGTTCAATATGTAGATATATATATCGCATTGGAATATTAATAACTAATAATAGAAAGTTTAAATTTCTAGCAAAAATGGGCTTTAGTAACAGTAATACGAGATTATCATTAATCATTAAGATTGATTACAAGAGTTTTTCACAGGATCTTACCATACAAGCTTCTCTTAACAACCCAACTTGTAAACATGTAAGTATGTAAACGTGTACGTGTAAGAATGTATACGTATCGAATACGAAGTTTTTAAGAAACAAAGCACAATACGTATGTACATGAGTCATAAAACATATTCTAGTATGCATGAATCTTAAAGAAAAAAAAGTAGTAAACAAGATGAAGGTAAGTCGAGGCTCACAGTGGGTGTGAAAGAAAAGGTGTGTCGAGTGGAGAGGAAGGAATCGAGAAGAGAACCAAGTAACTCCCAAAACTATAACCGAATGTGACCCAACTATTTCTCCCAAGCTTCCAAGTTACCCCAAGATTACCCAGAGTTTCTAGCTTTTCACCCTTGCTTCGTTGCTACAAGATATTTTTGGTGATATGAAAGTGAAGGTGAGATGAAAAGGTTGTTATGGGGTTCGGTTATAAAGAAAAGAAAGAGTAGGGAGATGATAGCTAGTATAGGGGTTGACAATATGGGTTTAGGGAAGCAAATTTCATGCAAGTTGACTACATAATGGACTTAAAGTTTATACATTGGGTCTTGGTGGTAGTGAGGAGACAAGAAGTGATTTGTGGTACTTTCCTCAACTAATCCTAGGTGGTTTTAAGGTAAACAAGGTTCTTGTGGTGGTTTTGTGGGTATTTGTCGAGAGGTGGCAGGCAAAGTACACAAGAGTCCTATCACAAGTCTTTTAATAAGTTCTAAGTTGGGTAAAGTGTTTATACAATGGTCAAAGTTTTGGTGCTAATCTTCTTGTAAATTTTATAAATCTACCAAGTTGTTTTAAAAACTTCACAGGGTGCGTCTGGTTGGTTTAATACACGGGCCCCAGCCCAAGTCATGTGTGGTTGGGTTTTGAACAAGCATATGGGCCATGAGCCCAACTTAGGTGCGTTTGGTTTTGTACTCGGCCACAGGCCCAATTGGGGTTCTTGTTCGGGTTTGCATAGGCCCATAAGTGTCGGCTTGCTAGCTCGTTTAATATATTTAGTGATTTTTACGGAGTGTGTTTCGTATCTTGTTGAGTTTAAATGTGCGTCGCGGTTTCCCGGCTTGACACTAACGAGTAAAAATGTAAAAAACACATTTTTGAGAGCGTTTTTATATAAGTGCTATAAAAACATAATTTATGGACTCGATTCTGAGTTAAACGAATTATTGTCATAACTAATAGGGTGTCAGTACGCATGTGGGGTCATTTATTAGGAAAAAAAGATGATTTCTTGTTTTTAAATTTAATTAGTCAACAAGTGTCAAAAAATATAAAATGTGCATTTTCTGATAAAATAATTATTATTACTATTAAAATAATAGTACGGAAAATTACCATTTGTCACAGTCTTGAAATTGATACGCCGCATCTCTAAGATGTCATGCGGCGTATCTGGAGTAGAATAAGTCAAATCTTCATATGTTGACCAAGGTTTCATATACGGCGCATGGGAAATCCATGCGGCGTATGCTTCAAAGTCAGGCAATGGTCTTCATATTTGTCTAAGTCTTTATGTATGGCGTATCTGTCTAGAATGATACGGCGTATCTTCCTTCAGTTCAATAGACTTTTCCAACTTGATCCATTTTGCTCCATTTTACGTCCAAAATAGCTAACTTTCACCAAATACTTGTTTATAACTGAGAATTACAAAAATAAGCGATTAAGTATCAATTCTCATATAAAATAATATAAAACAAGCGAATAACATAGGATAAATGACGCCAATAAAATGTAGTTATTTGATATCATCAAATATCCCCCCACTTGAATTTTACTTGTCCTCAAGTAAACCTTATATTTAAACTTATGAAAATGTACCCTAAACATAGTCTATGATTTATTTTTATAGTTTTAAGCACTCATTCGTTTTAATCATAATTGCACAACCAAACACCTCACGAAATAGGAAAATGAAATCACTCAAATCACTCAACTAATCTATGTGGTAACATTTAAGTAAATCGCTCAATTGCTCGGTCGTGACGAATATTCTATCATAAGCTTGGCAAGGATACACATCTCCACCACTAAAGCTAAGGAGTAACAAGTCTAAAGCGGTAAATTGGGTTATGATAAGGCTTAAGGGTTAAACCTGGCTTCGTTCGAACATCTCTACACAAACTTAGTAGATCGCTGGCGAGAATCCTTGATTTCTTAAACAACGGATGGTCACCAAGGTAGAACCTTAGATCGCTGGCGCGTTATTTGATTAGTCAAAAACTCGGATGGTCACTACCTTATTCATGCACTTGACATTTTTACTAGGCCATTACTATATCCGGATGCTCGAAAGCTAACAACGAATACAGTGACTTGGTAAAGGGTAAGGATAACATTTGAGAAATAATTGGTGTAAAAATAAAATAAACAAACAGGTAGATTAAGTCCTAACAAGTGTGGTTAACTACTTCCCGATCTTCCCTTGAAAAATACATAAATCATAGACTAACTCACGCTTTAACACGGAAACTCACACTTTAGTAGGTAGACATGAATTAGACTCAAAAATGTCTTAGTAAAAGAATAAACCTTAGTTGGCATTCCCATAACAGCCAACTCCCTTGCAATCCATAAATATAATACAACAAGCAATAACGATATCTCTACTAGTACATAACTTTACATTGTTGGTTTATTAAGCTTACCAAAAACTTGATGTGTTCTCGTTGTAGGTATAGATTATGTTATCAAGTTTTATATTTATATTTAGCCGACTTAACCTATAACAAACACTAATGGGCAGTGTACCCGATCAATGTAACCTAGTTGGTAACCAGAGTGTCGATAAACTAAGAGTGGAACGTTAATACCTAAGTATCTATCAGTATTTTAATCCTAATGTTAGTTCTAGTTAAACCTAATCTAACGCAAAGGGGTTTTCAGCCTGTGAGACTGGCACAGTGTTTAGATTAAGTGAACAGTAAATAAAGTGAAGAAAGCAAAGAGGTAATTGACACACACGTACACAGATAGAGATAAGAGGCCTGATCGATAGTAAGGAAGACTTGTCACCCCTTTAAATGCTTAGCTGTATAAGATGAGTACTAAAATCTATTCTCTCTCAGTGGAGTCTTAAGATGTGTGTGCATTCACTTAATGATTACTAGGTTTATATATTATTTATCCCTTTTACAGGCTTACATTAACTATGCAAACGATGTTAATGAAGTAATTTTGCGAGCCTACGTCGACAAGGCTCGATAAACTCAATATGTAATCAAAACACATGCATAAGAAACCAATAGAGCATCAAATACTCTGTATAAAAGTTGGAAACAATTAAGTCCGATCAAATAGTGAAAAATACCCTAACTCAACGATTAACAGATTGCTAATACAAGTAAACGAATCTTCCTATGAATTAAAGTACTAGCAGGACCTTCTTACTGCTCTGAATTTGTCCTTTAGGTTGTGTCTTGTGCTGCCAATTCATCCTTCTTTTTGTTGTGTTCACTCTCTCTAATTTGGCTGTCGAATGGGGTATTTATACATTCTGTAAACAAGATCGATACGGCGTATCTATTAAGTTGATACGCCATATCTAGGTAACTTCGCGTGTGGCCCAAGATTATTATATTCTAGAATATGATAGGGCGTATCTTCAATCTTCATACGGCGCATGTTCTTCGATATCTTGGAATATTTGGTGAAGTCTTGAGATTGATATGCCGCATCTCTAAGATGTCATGCGGCGTATCTGGAGTAGAATAAGTCATATCTTCATATGTTGACCAAGATTTCATATACGGCGCATGGGAAATAAATGGTAAAAAGGTTGTTACGGCTTAATTTTTTGTATTATTATTAGACTATTGTTAAGGCTTAATTTTTTTCGTAAGTTTTTTTTTCGTATTATTTTTTAGTTTCGTATTGTATGTTTATTTTAATGAATGAAAGTTAGTTTGTTTGGAAAAATGGAAAAGAAAAAGAAATTGGGGGTGAGTGGGCTCAAATGGCTAAGTTGTTTTTAGTTGTGAGTGAATGAGTATTTTGCAGTGTGAGTGTTGAAATGATGTGGCTACCGGTGGGACCCAAATGGCTAAAAAATGTTTGTCATAACACCCGATGCTCTTAGGGTTTCTTAAGTGAGTAGATTTATGGTTGTTTGTTGGCTACTCAATTTATATACCCGAATGATTAGGGTATTGGTGGATAGTTGGGTTTTTTTTATAGAATTTTTGCAATGGAATTATGCTACACGAATAATGGGTTGTATAATACTACCCGAGACCTTTATCGAAAGATCTTGAAGCCAATAGTTTGTGGTCTGTGTAAGCCTCGACTTGTTGGGTTGCTTGGTTAATCTCTATCTCTATCTCTACTACAATTATAATGGATTTTGGACTATTCCATTATTAGCAAGTCTTAAAATTCAAACTTTTGATATTGTCTTTTGATAGTCATCAATGCCATTATAACATTGTAACAACTCATTTAACATCCAATTTAAATTATAATTGTAACTACCTCAAAAAATTATTAAAAACGTGTAACTGCTAATTCGAGTAGTGATGGCTTCTGACTTTTATTTTAATTCCATAATAAAATGAATAGCTTGCATTATGTTCATAAATAAAAGCAACCTATTAAACTTGTAATCACCATTTTAATAATTTGCTAAAAATTTGAACATCGAACGCCTATTAACTTGTAACATATAAATGAAAAACATTTGCTCCCAACAAAATTTAGTCACAGTGTGCGGCGACGGGTACCCGTCGCCGCATCGCGCGGGTACCCTGCTAGTTATATCTCATTCAGGCCCGGATTTAAGCATGTGCGGGCTGTGCGACGGCACAGGGCCATTTTTTTGGGGCCCCAATTTCTAGATCTGTAACATTAGTATAGACTCGGTTTTTGACGTTTTTATACAAGTAAATGATGTTTTCTGATGGAATAAACACGTTTTACAATGTTAGAAGCTAGTGATATAACTATATAAGTTAAAATGGAGAATAAGAGATTCAAAATTCGTGTTTAATGGAGAAGAATATGCAGGGGCGTGTTAGGGGTGTTGCAACGAAGGAGATGACACAAAAGTCAATAATTTTGTCTTATTGTTAGTAGGTTCAAGTTTAACCCCCTATAGTTTAGAATTTTTTCAATTATGCCACCATATCTTGATCTTCAAAAATTATCATGATTAGCCTACCATTATTTTATTTTATTTTTGAAAGGTGAATTTAGCTTGAAACTTCATGTCGCGATTTGACAGTGGGAGATTTAGCTTATCTTGTCTTAATCGGGCCCGCGCTAGAGAGCTCTCTCAAAGTAGGAATGCCTATTCAAATACCCAATGGGGGGAAAAACCCCTACTAATCCGCCCGAAGGCACGACAATTAATAGGGGTAAACCCTGCCCCCTCAGACTTAAACCTGGGTATACCTAAGTCAAACCCTCATAGAGGGACTTCCTAATATCTCAAAGTTGACATTGGTGGGATTTGAACTTGAGACCTAAAAGTCACCAAAGGAAGTCCCAACCACTGGACCAACTCATCATTGATACCACCACCAGTTGTTTATTATTTAACGTATAACAATTGTTTAGAATGTAACTATGTCTCAATAAAATTTCACAGATGTATTTCATTAAAATAATACATTATTTCATATTTCATATATGCCATATAAGACTTAATCCTTATAACGTTAAAGATCATTTTTAATGGTTTTGAAAATTCAATAGGTTATATTGAAAAGAAGAAAAGATATATAAAAAAATAACAAAGAAAAAACACAATTTGCTATTAACTTGGTTATCGAATTCATTTTTGTCTTTTTTTTTTTCATTAGAACGACAACTTGATGAAGTTTAATGATTTTGTAGCAGATATTGTTTAAGGGCCTCTAATGTAATAAGGCACACAGCCTTCAAAATTCACGAGACGGCCCTGATCTCAATGTATATTTATAAAAGCAAACTTATGTTTGTGTATAAAAACTCTTCATGATGTATTTTAATGACTTCATACCGCGATAATATTATCGACTATTGTCTTTATATTGTCACCGCGTTATCCGTAAAGTTAATGTCATCAAGAACTCATTATCGAAAAGTAATTGATCACTGAAAATTTTAGTTTCAGGGTACCCGTCGACGCAACGCGCGGTACCCTGCTAGTAGCTAAAAATGGAACCTGAGTAATTTTCTGTTTCCTTTGTGTAAGTTTACGGAAAAGAAAACTGGTAACTAGTAGTAATTGTAGACTTATATGAGAATTCTTGATGTCTTGTACACTATTACGAAAAACTTTACTCTCAACGCTATATGATTGTTGTTCCTCGACATTTTGTGGGTGTGTAAATTTCGTCTTTAACTAACCATTCAGCGTTCATTGGACCACGGTTTGAAATTTTTTGGTTAACGAGTTGCAGATAAAAAGCATATCAGCCCAGCTCACTATCAAATTTGTCCAATTTCACCCAAAACCTGTTTCGATGAAACTCGTTTTGATTTGTTATACAACACGACTCAACAGGCCCATGTCTACTAAAAAAACTGGTTCACAAAAGTAAAAGAGTCAACAAAGCACCAACAATTGCAAAAGAAAAGTCTTCATTAAAGAACCGCAGCAACATACAAAGATGACACTGGCAGAGTTCCATTTTTACGTCTAAGACTACAAGATCCTGAACTTTCACCTTTGAAATTCAGGTTCTATTTGTCATAAATATAAATACAATGCAGAACCGAAATATGCACGATGAATGAAGATACAAACAAGTGAACGACACCAACATGTAACACCATAGACATTGGCCAATGCATATACACAAACCCGAAATGAGGGGCTTTGTTAACTTGACAAGAATGGTGTGTGTTGATTTAATGCATGAAAGCCGGAAACCTATTCCAGCTTTGGGTAGGGAGTTTTGACCCTCGGGACACTGGCAGAGTGATAGAGGGACAAAATTGTCAATTGGCATCACGGGAGATTCCAAACCATGATGATTCTTCTGGTAAAAATGACCTGCATATTATTTAAAAAAAAAAAAAAAAAAAAAAAAAAAAAAAAAAAAAAAAAAAAACGTCAGACAAATTCACTTTAGTACAAAAAATACATATATTACATTAAGTTTGATGTAAAGAGTTATTCGATTCGACTTTCCAAAAGTTAAACAAGGCTTCGCTCGATAAATATGCTTTTTTATGTATTCTGCGAGTGTTTGTTATTCATAAGAACGTGAGTAAATTACATAAACTGTCCCTAATAGGTCTCATGAATATAACAAGTATGGTCCCTCCTCGATACCATTAGCATAAATGGTCCATAATAGCAAGTTTACTTTCACTTTAAGTCTCTAAAGGATAATGGACGAGGGACCAAAACTGATGGCAAACAATGCAATTAGGGTCCATTTATCCAATTATTATTAACAATGGATGATTCCCACTAATGTCAACAACCACATGTACAATTTCCGTAATTTACCCTAAAAGCAAAAAAAAACCGATTTGTTTGGTGGAACTTGGGGTCCCTACCCATGTGGAGAGGCCAAGAACATTAAAAAATGCAAACAAGTAGCCCCCCGACACACACACACCCCCACACACACACCCCCACACACACACCCCAACACCATCACCACCAGAAATCATATTGGACAAAGGCCACTTATGAGAAAATAGCCCTACCAGTTACAAAGGTCACAAAAAGAATCAAATCTATTGTTATACAAGATCTTGTTGTCTCTGACTAGATTAGTGATCACACAACCAAGCACCCGATTCTAGTCTATCTATTGTCTAGGTGGCAAAATAGGTGATTTAGGTAACACGTAAAAAAAGTTATTTATAAATACATAATGTGCTAAGATTATAATTAACTATTTTGTTGGAATAATAATCCAAATTTTCTAACGACGCAGTTTACAAGGATTCCAGCCTGCGAGAGAACTTTGGAATTTTTTTAACCCATTTCCTTTTTAGATAAAGTTTTATAACTTTACCTGTTGGGGAATAATATTGCCTACTTAACCCTAGCTTAGGTGACTCGTTATCTTAATGATCCTATTTTAATTCTAATTCTAAAGGTCAAAAGAATCGCCTATCAAAATACAAATCTAAACACACTTTTTGAAATTTGAAATCTTCGCGGGCACTTAAGTTCTTCTTTTCAAAAAGCACACTCACTGTTCTCTTCAATTATCAGGGAAAATATCTCAATACTAAAAAGTATAGAGGCCCTACCTATGATGTTATTTCGTCTTTTTAAGAGTCTTACCCGCCATTACTTTTTAAAATACCACAGTTGTATCTTCTTAAACGGTTCTGTCACTGTCATATCTCAACAGGGCCTCTTGTGCTTCTTTAGTACAAGAGTTACTTTAACGGAATGACATTTTTTATAGAAATTTGCAATTTGTTAATGAGTGTGAAACTAAGTGCGCACCTCTAGAATGCATAACGAGTAATTTGCAAGGCTAGATTTGAAGCCCGCCACTCAAGTAGCAGTACTGCCGTTCTTAGTCCTGCTGCAATCTAAAAATACCTGCAAAAAAATTCCAGTTAAGAGGATGGATTAGTTGGGTTGAGTAATGGGATGGGTTTAAACGGGTCCTTTTTTTTTTTTAGAAAGGCAAAACTTTAAAGCTCATATAATTTTCGAAATTCATTCACAATACGCAATAAATTTGTTATCTTTACTGGTATTGTGGTTGAGTTTGAAAGCATAGTATTAACTTCCAGACGTTTAAACGGGTCATTATTATAGTACTGGTAACCAAGTTGGTTGGGTCTACCTATAAACCTTCTTTTGTCCACTGTAAAGATTATACTATAAATATTCAAGGGGTAATGTACAAGGAGGGCCACCCAACTACTACAACTAAACCCAAATATTTACCTCGTATTTGGAACAAATGAAAGCGCATAAATATATGGTTGGCCTTAAAGAAAAAAGACGAATAGTCGGATGGAACTTCTTTTGCAAAAATAATATACTAGCAGATCTTATGATAAAAACTATTAAGAGCCTGTACACTTGTAAGCATCAAAATCGGACAACTTTCACCTCATTTGACCAGTTCCCAATTTAGCTACACTTTTGATTAGACACTATTGACAATAAGAAATGGTTTGAAATTGCTACTCTAAAATAGAAAATAAACATCGTAATTCATCGTTAAATGTACATACCTTTTAATCAGACATTCATCCTGCATTTTGGTCAGAACCGCCTCCTTGCATGATTTGAGATGAAGGAGCGGGAATAACAAATTGTTGTCCTTGAACAGGCGCCACAGCACCTGATAATACCAAAAAAGATTCTTTTGTTACATGAGTCGTCATTGTTATTGTTAAAAACGGGTCACTGGGAAGAAAACAAACTGCCTGTTGGATATGCTGCTTGAATTGTTTGAATAGCTGCAGCAGTTGTTGCATTTACACCCGGTCCACCAAATTGCACAACTTGATGACCTGGCAATGTGTAACCCTGAATGGCCGTGTAGCCATGACCACCGGGAGCGATTTGACCCGTTTGATTGTAAGGATACATCGGTGTGTTAACTGCTCCATATATCTGAAGATACTGCTGATTTGAATACGGGTTGTAAACGCCCTAGAAATAAGTAAACGACTCGTCATATTAGTGATTCACATAAACCTCATTGATTTAAGGTTTTGGAAGATTATTGACCTGTGGATACACGTATTCTTGACCATACGTTCCATACCTGCACCAAAAACAAACAAAAAAGCATTGCCTCAATATTCGAGATATACATATGATATAGGCATATAACTACTCTAGATGGGGCGAGCTCGACCCATTTACTAGTGAAATGGGTTAATTTGGGTTATGCTATATATCTCTAATGGGTCAAAATGTAACATTTTTAAAATTAACTTGGATAGTAAAGAATCAGATGGGTCAGACCCGTAGAAAGTCGCCCAAAGTGTTTATTAAAGTATCGAGCATCTAAGTCATACGGAAAACGAAGCTTACGGATATGAGGGATACACTAATCCTTGTCGATAATTGTAATAAAGTGGTTGTTGGTAGCCATAGCCTCCCATAGAAGGCACACGAGCAGTTTGCACACCTCCGACATAAGGTATTGGTGACGCCATATGTCCTAATAAAGTTGATAAAACCAAGAATCAAGATTTTAGCAAAAGAAATTTAAATAACTTTTCTATAGTACAATGTATTTTGCTTAAGGTGGTGTTTGGATGCGTATTTTCACAACAATTAACGTCACTTCATGAACCAGATAATCATATACATTATCAACTTAATCAGATAGCTAGGCGCTTACTGATGATTAAGTGCTTTCACAATAATATTAATAATCAATTTTCATACAACTTCTTACCAAAAGGTAGAGCGGGATGAGGGCGTCCAAGTGAAGCCAAATTGCAATTCGCCCGTCTACCATCAATGATCGGAGCTGGATCCGCACATGCTTTAACAGCAGATTCAGGATCACGAAAAGTCACCTAAACCCTCCATGAAAATACCATGATTGAAAACAAGTCAGTCGACTACATTATTAAGTCTTTTTGTGTCAATACATGTAATTACATCACGTTAATTGGTAGCGCCAAAGTGCAAGTATGTTGCATGTAATGAAAAAAAAAAAAAGACAACAATGTTCTTGTATGCAATGGCAAAAATGATTTTGGTGCCACTTATCCCCAAAAAAATAGATATAGTGAGAATCATTTTTATTGCAGCTACTCCTAAAACGATGAATCAAAACCGATATTTGAGCACTCGACAAACAAATCATCATGATCATTTTCACTATACTCGAACAATAATACATTAACTATATGCAACTTAAGACCTCAAAATCATATAAAATTATAAACACTTCCAAAACGAAATGCGAAACTTATAAAGACCAGGATGACACTCACAAAGCCGTAACCCTTGGATCGCCCAGTGTGCTTATCAGTGATCACAACAGCTTCAAGAATATCCCCAAACTGTTCGAAGTATTGACCCAATGTATCACTATGAGTCTCCCAAGCAAGCCCACCAACAAACACTTTGGTGAAAGTAGTATCACCAAAACCAGACTGAAACCCTGAACTTGAACTCGAACCCGAACCCGGAATCGAGGTCATGATCAACACCTTCTCAACTCTTTCACAAAATACTTAAACTTGAACAAAACCCTAGAAAACTTTTTTCAGAAAATTCTTAAAATTCACCAAAAGCTACAAACTTTTCACAAATTACTTAAAATTAAACAAAACCCTTTTCAAATTATTCACACAATACTTGAAAATTAGCAAAAGACATAATTTTTTTACAAAAAACTTTAAATTTAGCAAAAGACAACTATTTAACTAAATACTCAAATTTTTCACAAAATACAAATTCAAAGAAACCCTACTCAAATTATTCACAAATTAATTATTTAAACAAAAAAAAAAAAAAAAAAAAAAAAAAAGCTTTCAAATTTTTTACAGAAATACTTAAAATTTAAGAAAGGACTAAAAAAATCAAAATTTAACAGGACCCTTTTCAAATAGTTATAAAAAATACTGAAAATTTAACAACACCCTCTTCATGTTTTCCAAAAAAAGACTCAAAATTGAGCAAAACCCTTTTCATAAATTGTATAAATTCTCAAAATTTTGATGAAATTTGAGTGGTTTAATGGAGATCAAAAAAAGGAATGACAAAACTGTACTAGAAAAAAGGGGGGTTTTGGTGGGTGGAATAATTCGTTGTAAGACTGATCATGTCACCAAAGTGGTGTTTTGTTTTAGGGAAGAAATTATTATTATGAAACTTAGAAAATCATAAAAAAGAACAAGATTCTTGAAAATAATAGTAATGGGTTTTAGGGGGTGTTTGTTGTGTTAAAGTGATCATGTGGTACGAAAATGAAAAGAAACATAATGGCGTTTTGAAGGAAAGCTTGATTATGAAGTAAAGTTTGAAAATGCTTATTTTCATGTTTTTTACTTTTTATTACTTAAAAAACTCGAGTTCTAATATTGTGTTCTCAAGTTGAGTAAACAGAATGAAAAGAAAAGAAAGTGATGAAATGTAAAAGAGCTCATGTTCTCAAGTTTTTTTAAGGAGTGAAAGTAAAAGTAAATGGGAAAAAGTAGGTGGATTTTGCATTTAAAACTTTCACCCCACTTTTGGGGTGAAAGATAACTTTACATCCTTTACATTTCTTTACTCCCTCTTACTTTACTTTAGTTTCACTTTCTTTTTATTTTTTTCTTGAGAACACACCGTAAGTTTTTTTGATGTTAAATACCATTGGATGAGTTACTTTTTATTATTAGGGTAAATTGCAAATTTAGTCACTAAAGTAGCAAAAATACGCAAAAAAGACACCGAGAAAAAAAGTTCTGCAAAAAACGACATTAATGTTTTGTTTTTTTGCAAAACGGCTACCGAGAGCCATTTTTTGCTAACGCCCGTTATTCTCCTCGTTAAGTGTCGTGTCACTGAGGGTATTATCGTCATTTCACTGTTCATTTTTAATTCATATGTTACTTTTGCGTCCTAATGCACGACGTTATTACAATGGCTTAACTCGCACAAGCACACAACTTGTTTATAGTTATCACTGCACACAACTTGTTTACAGTTATCACTGCAAACACTCTACCTGTCCACCATACACACACTCTTAAGATACGCTCAGTCACCATGGATGCACAATCCTCAAACTCAAAAACACACCCCTATGCAAAATCCATACAATCACAAACACACCCTTACGGTAACAAAAGAACCGTACAGGGATCTTCTCTTCTTTATCACACCTGTCTCCCTGAACCACCACTTGCAGCAATGCCAGAACCACATTTCTCTTATTGTCAGTGTTGCCAAAATACATTTAAGCTTCGTGAGGAACTACGTGTGTTTAAGGAAGAGGCGCGCTTCATGTGGACAAGCATTCACAAGTACCTTGTGGAGCTCATGAAGGAACAAGCCAACAAAAAATGAAACCTTTCCTCCTAACTTTTGATATGGTTGTAATAGGTTGTTGCTAAATAATTGTGTATTTGGATGGCAGTTGTTGTAACATTGGTTTATCTTTTATATCCTATTAGTAATGCAACTTCTTTTGGTTAAATTAGTTATTTTCCATATTCTTTGCATATGAGATTGTTGTTTTAACAGTGGTTTATCTTTGTTATCCTACAAAGATAGTAATTTGTATGCAAATTATATAGATAAATGATCAACCATGGAATAAGCATTTTATTTATCTCATAAAACCAACAAAAACAGTAACACACTTCCATCAACATCCAACAATCATTTGGTAATCATGGAATGAACCTACAGCGGTTTACTTGGTTATTTTGAATGAAGTTTCTTTGCTTCTTTTTTCTTGACTTGCTCCTGAACAAGTTTCTTCTGCACTTTCCTATTGACTTGCTTCTTCTTCCCGATCTTTAGGTGATGTTATTGTCCCACTTCCATCTCCACTATCCACTGCACCACCCCCTCCAGTTTTGATTCCACTTCTAATATGCAGACCTATAACATCACCACTTGTACCTACTGCACCACCACCTCCAGTAGCTGTAACAACACCTCTGTCTCTGTAAGCATGCCTCCAACAGGAATACCATATAGTTTCTCCTTTAGGTAGCCTTGCTTCAAAAGTGAAACCAGTCATATTTTTAACTTCCATATAACAGCCAATGCATCTCATTTTATTTGATTCGTTGCTGTCATCCAACACCACCACGTCTGTATGAGTACCATCCAAATTGCTTCTCTTCATTTTTTTACTTGAACGGTGTTCCATACTAGTTGGTAGGAGAATTTACTGGAGGATTAACACACACTCTTTCTAACCTAGTTTGAACTTTGAATTTATTTTTGTGTAGTCAAATATAGGGTCAGGTTACATTGAAAATAACCCGTTTGACTTTATTTGTGTGACTTTGTGAGGTAAATGAGTATTAACTTCTCACATTTACACACAAACCTACCCATATCTGTGGCTTCATTTACTTCTCACAGTTTCACACACACCTACCCATCTTATATCATCAACCTTGTTCATCAAACTTATTCAAACTCTCAGCTCACCATAGATGCACAATCCAGAAAGTTAGCAACAAATAGTCATAACCATGCGGTCTGTTACCCATTGAAAGTAGGAGGCTCTCAAGCATGGTATGTCTCCGCAGACCCAGAAAAACCACTCCCACCAATGCCAGAAACACACGCCTCTAAATGTCAATGTTGCAAAAATACATTTTAGGGTCGTGAGGAACTACGCGTGTTTAAGGAAGAGGCGCGCTCTATGTGGACATCGATTAACAACTTAATTGTGCAAGTCATGGAGGAAAGAGTCAAAAAACCATGAAAGCTGTCCTATCTATGTTATGGTTGTATTATTTTCAGTTTTAAGTTTGTATTATTTTCAGTTTTAAGTATGTTTATGTAATATGTTTAAAGTACCTCTATGAACACAATATGTCCTATATATGTTGTGATTTATTCTTAGAAATATGAACACAATTATGAATTTAACACATTAACCTATAATGCTTCTAAAATTTAATACTGACCCTTCGGTTTCTCCATTATTTGTCTATATAATCATTCTATAAACATGTTGCTGCATACCCATCTTAGATCATCAACCTTGTTCATCAATCACATTTGTATCTGAGTATGTCTTCTGGAAACAAAAGAGCAAGAGATGATGCACATGCTGTCGAGCATCAAAACAACCCCCTATTTAACCAAAAAAAAACCAACCCAAACTTCAAGCTGTCGAGCATCAAAAAACCCCCTATGCCCTTCTGAAGTTCTGATGAAAGCTTCTATTATGAACTAGAAGCTTTTTTTGAAAAAACTTGGAAGGAGGAACAAGAAATGTAAGTTAGGTTAAAAAGGCATGCTGAAGTGGCTAAGGAGCATTAGAAAGAGATGGCAGCAGTTAGAAAATTAGAAAAAAAAATATATATATATATACTAAGGAAACTGATAATGATGAATGTTTAGAAACATTTAGTTATGATGATTTGCATTTGTCAAACCTTTCAGACTAATTGCCTTATGTAAAGAAGCAATTTTATATGATAATTTTTATCTTGATGTTCCCAGTTTTGGTTTCAATTGCATGTTTGCAGGCTTGCAGCTGCATATGCAGTTTAGGGGTTGTTTGGATTTGACCAGTTTGACTTTTACAAGTCAAAAAATGAATGACTGACTAACCAAACTGTTGCAACACATCTTTAGTATTGAGTTTTATGTTTAATACATTAAGGTTGTTTTAATTTGTGGTATACAACTGGCGCCAAATCTTCAAATTGCGCAACGATGAGCAGAGCATCAAGAATAGAGGAGTGGTGGATTCATTTGATTCAGTTGCAATATGTACACAACAAGATCAATGCAGCAGTCAAGCTTTCAAGTACAATGCCAAACAACAGCAATGAAGGAATGCAGGATAAAGCTATTGGGTCATATATTTGCAAATGAAGTCAAGTTTAATTTTCAAATATTGTCCTTGAAGTATAATTGGCGGGAGAGACTGAGACGAGTGAAATGACGATAATACCCTCAATGACGCGGCACTTAACGAGGAGAATAATGGGGCGTTAGCAAAAAATCGCTCTCGGTGGCCGTTTTGCAAAAAAAGGAAACATTAATGTCGTTTTTGCAGAACTTTTTGTCTTGGTGTCTTTTTTGCGCATTTAGGCTACTTTAGTGACTAAATTTTCAATTTACCCTTATTATTAGTTGGTATAGAAATTGGTTCCAATTTTATGCTAGCAGGCTATATTATTCATTGGTTCTCTAGTTACTTTAATGGTCGATGACATGTAACTTAAATAATAAATATGTTAGGTAAGGACAGTTTTGGGTTGAGCTCGGTCCAAACCGACGAACAAGATGCACTTCCGAATAAGCTTTTGAAAACAAAATATTTTAGACCGTGATGATGAGACAACACCGTGAGAAGAATCAAACGAGTGATGGTTTAACCTAATAAGCCTACTAGATGTGTGTGCTTTTCTTTCATTTAGAAAAATCTCTCGACTAATCTTGATCAGTGACACTTGTGCACATGACAAAAGATAGCATGTCACTCACGTTTAGGTGATGTCTTACAAACGCTTACAACACATAATCCATGTGAGACCCCATTCTTCTTTGGCATAGCATGTAGATTGGTTGGCGGGTCAAGTGAGATTTTAACCGTTAAGGATGAGGTTTGTATTACTTTGAGAGTGACATGTTATTTTTGTTTGGTTTGCATCGTTCATTTGGCCATAAACATGGATCCTTTCAATGGCTTCAAATTGTTTACAAAAAGGTTTGTGAATTTCGTGCTTTGATGCAGGAGTAAAATAATGACATTTGGATTCATGAGTTCGAATGAAAATACCTTTATACAAAATATTTAGAATTGATCCATTCAGAATAAGCAAAATTTAAATAACAAAAAGTAAAATAAAAAGAGTTTTCACTAATGAAAATTAAACATACAACCTCTTGCATAGATGCAATCCTATTTATCAATAGGTTTAGAAATCAATAGTGTTATTTTTCTAGACGTTATTTTTCTTTAACTTCAATGTCATCTAAGATAAAAAAAACCTAAGAAGAAAACCGAAAATAATAGAATGTTTATCTTTGAGAATCAAACATGGGACCTCCTCCTTAAAGTCCAACCTTGGTTTCCAAAAGATCTAAAAAGCCTTATTTATTATTTATTCAGGTTTTTTTATATACTAAATAAATTTTACCAGAGGCACCGTCCTCCTTTCCTCGTATGTAACCATATTCATTTATTTGCTACTAGATTCAATCACTATGCCGTCCACTTTTCACCTATCGTATTAAAGGTAAATCAGTTTTGAATACTCATTGATATTGATATCCTAAAACTAATCACATGTCTTTCAGAAGCAAGGTTGCAAAAAGCGCTAAGCGTTATGTGAGCGGACGGATGAGGCCTAGCAATTAATCGGATAATCGGGGAAAATCAAGGATTAATCGGATCGGAGCTTTTATATATATAAGTATAAATTTTTAAAAATATATGCATAAAATAGGAATAATGCTTTAAATACCTCATAAATGTATATAATAAATATCTAGTATCATCATTACTTTTCCATTTCTTATATTTAAGAAAGGGTTTTTCTAAAATGTGCCCTCAAGCACATGTTAAGGTGTGATAATCAAAATAATATTTTTCATAAAAATTATAAAATGTAATTAATGCACATTAATTATACCTAGAATTTACTATAATTACATGTAATTTTCTATTTAATGAACTTGTACTAGACTTTTTTATGCGCTCAAACATGTGCCTTCGGGGCACATTTTAGAAAATCCCTTTAAGAAAACCTTAATTTTAAATTTTGGGAAAAGTTGACTTTGCTGACCTATTAGCACCGATTAGGCCAATTTGTTGACTTTGTTGACTTATTAGTCCCGACTAGTCCGATTATTTAGGTCGATCAGTTTAGGATCGTTTATTTATATATTGGATGGTGTTTATAATGGTTAGGAGGTCGAGCCTTGAACAAGCAACCAATATACATAATGTAACGAGATATAGAGAGGTGACAGGGTTGAGAGAGAAAGTTGGTGTATATCTAATAATAAACTTTATTGCAAAGACACACCCCTCAAGTAATGACTTAAGGGCGTATTTATAGTCAAACGATTATAAGGAAACAGGTAAATACAATACAAGTCCCTATACTATGACTACTTATTAATATAAAACAAACTAGTATACTATCAATACTTTTAAGCTAACAATTATTGTAGAATCGTTTATTTATATGATGGATGATGTTTATTATGGTTAGCAGGTCGAACTGTATACAAACTATATGTAGGATTATGTGCATGATATAACATAATTAAATACTGCCATTACTATATGATCTTATAGGGTCACACACAATACCGCGAGACCTCACTTTTATGTATTTATAAATGATCTAAATAAGCGAAAATAGGTTTGGGCTTAATTATTTGGACTATTTAAGCGGTAATGGGCTTAAACCAAGAACCAGATGGAGAGCCCATCTGTAACACCCCCAAATTTGGTATTCGCGGAAGCATTCGGATCATGGGGTGCTACTAAATTGGTAATCACAACACAAGGTAATAAAGAACGGAATACATGCTCCGTTTAAATACATTCATCAAAGTTAAATAGAGTTTACAATAAAGTTTCAAGTTCAGAAAATAAGGCCCATGAGTTTAGTTGTCCCATACAAACAAGTCATAGTTATGTGTAAAAATACTTCGGAAGATAGTCTATGACCCTTGCCATGCCAATACCTTGCAACAATCAAGCAGATTAAACACCTGAGAAAAATATGCTAAAAGTTAACAAAAGGTGGTGAGTTCATAGGTTTAGAATGAAGCAATAAAGTAATAAGTTTGGACCAATAGTTTTGTGTACGAACATTACAACACATATAATGTCATACAAAATAGTCTATCACGCTAGCACTAAGTTCATGCAACCGAAGCTCGACAGTTCATTGCGCTACAATGTAGCACATAAATAATAATCAGGGGCCCATGGCGAGTGTTTAACCTAATACACTCGTAGTCCGACTTGGTATACGATCGTATTGACCCGTCTGACCAACCGAACGGGGGAGTCACCCCAATAGATCTATTTATATCAATTGCGCTTCCCAGCGGGGATTAACGGTTCATGAAGGTGGGTATAACAGTGGGTTCGGGGGCTTAGGCTAACTACGCAATAGTTTTGAGAAAATAAAACATTATTGTGGTCCAGAAAAAGTTTTGCATGTTTCTCACCCTATAGTTGTAAAACAAGTATAAGTAAAGTGGGGCTATAAACTCACCTAAGCCAAGTAAGCAGTAAGTGAAGTAGATCAGAGAGAGTGTGGCACCAACACGCGACCTAGATTAGTAAGGCATTGTTTAGTTCACAGTTTAAGTTTAATACTCAACGAAGTTTAATTAAACTCAAAAGTTTTAAAGTGTTATGTTATTGTTGTTTGTGTGGCAGCATTTAAGTTTGAAAACGGTTTTCTAAACGTTTGTGTGTATTGGCTCTTGGAAGTGTACAACGAATAAGACCTCGAGAGTGAATAGTCTTTGGTTTGAAAATAACCAAAGACAAGATGTGGGAAATAATCACAAATAAATGTTAGACGTTGATGTATTTTGTAAACCTTTTGGTTAAAAGACTTTATAATGCTAAGTGCGAATAAAATGTCTAAAGTTAAGTATCACTTTATTTCTCATTGTAAGTCGTGATTAAATGTTACCATTTAAGTGTATAAAAATGGACGTAAGTTTACATTTCTTTTCTTGGAAAAATTTATGGGCATGACCCGTGTACACGCGCTTGTTGTTTCACGTGAAAATATTAGTCTAAGTAGTAGTCATTTTTGTAAGTTTATAAAACTTTAATTTGTTGTTATAAAGTTTACCGTTTCAAGCATTTATAAGCTGAATAGATCTTATAGGTATGTTTAATTTTTATAGTTTCAACTTACGTTGCTAGTGTGTATTGTGTTGTAGTGTACGTTTTATATTTTGATATAAAACGTGTCGTGAAGAATTTTTATCGATGTTTGTAGGACGTATTCGCACTTGTGTCGCGGAAAAGCTCGAATACGAAAGGTCGATAAACGTGAAAATTTATTAAGTTTACTTTTGTTAGTTTTTTTTAAAGACGGGAGTGGGCTGTGGCCCGTTAAACGAAAAGACCAGCAAGGACTTGGGCTTCGGCCCAAAGAATTTATCAAAGCAGTAACAAACGTTTATGCAGACCTGCATTTCGTTTTTCTTTTTGTTGTTGCACAAGGGTGCAAATTTTCTTAACACGACCACATGTTTTGATCACTTTTTATTAAATAATTTTCCGACTCGGCATGTGCATGACTGGCACCAAAGTGGTCTAACCAATACGACATAATTCTAAGTGCTATGAACGGCGTAACAAATGTGAAAACATTCAAGTTGACTCATTCCTTTTCGGCTTAGCCAACCCAACGCAAGACCATATTTGTAACACCCCAACCCGACAAGGGTAAAGATGTCACGCAAATGGTTTCATATCAGATATAACAAAGCATACATTCAAAAGTAATACAAAGATTCTCAAAGGTTACAGAAGAAATACTGAAATTACAAGGTTACAAAAGCGAATACAAATTCTAACAATGTAGTAACTTCCAATCGTCTCTAGGCCAAAATAATTATCAAGTCTTCTAAGTCCAAAAGTCTCTTCACTCATACCCATCTTCCAACTAAAACCTGCCGCACACGAAAAGAAAACGTGCGGCTGAGCTTACAAAGCTCAGTGAACAGATACATAATACAAGCAAAGGTAACGAAACAGAATATAGTGAAGTACAGGGAATGTCATAAGGTATAATCAAAGCAAAAGAGTAATAAAGGAAATATAGGATAGTCATCTACCACGAGCCCGAATACTCAAAGTCATAATCTCAACATCATAATCTCAAAGTCATAATCTCACAATCAGAGGGGATACCTCTCAGGCAACCAGATAATATGAGGGGTGTCCTCATGTATCATAATAGTGGAGTGATCAGCTCCCAGGGGTGTGAAAGGCATGTATTGCACACAGTACCAGTCACCTCAAAGTCATAACTCAAAGTCATAGTTAAATCCACTAAACATACAAATCTAGGATTGCAACCCATACGCCCCCAAACTCAAAGTCATCCCAAAATCATAGTAGCCATGGCAGATAATCATAAAAGGGACGGTGTGAGAAATCACTCCCCCACACGGGAGTCATGCCAGTGGTGCATCACGGACATGGCCAGGTTACCTTCCTAGCTAGGTAACATGAAATGGCTCGGTATCAAACTAAGAGTCAGGTCTCAAAGTCATCACAAAAGATCATATATCAAAAGGTGCATCTCAAAATCATATCACAAGGTCCATAGAAAAAGGTTCATATCGAATAGTTCATAATAGAGTGGTTCACCAAGGTCTTCCAAAGTTCATATCATAGTTTTAAAAACAAAGGGAATCATAATTAAAGTTCAAAGTCTGTATCAAAGGGTCCATCTTCCAAGTCTTTATTCAACAGATTCATTTTAGAAAGCTTAATCAAGGTATTTAATTAAAATGGTCTTTAAATTGGTTTCATAAAGATAATCATTAAAATAGTCTTCGTAAAAGATAGTTCAAAACAAGTAGTTCAAAACCTTAGTTTAGTAAACCATTTCAAAATCTTAGTTTCTCACAAGGATAGTTCAGAACTTTAGAGCAACTTGGCAAAGGCATAGGTCAGATAAACGAAGCTCAGATCATAATCAAGAGGAATATCAAAGGTTCACTCAAAGGGAACATAGCAATGGCTTGGGAAATCTTAACTGAATCATAACTCAAAATCAATGTATAGAATATAAGAACCCTTACTGAAAAAGGCAGAGTATCTGTACCTTATGGCGAAAGCACAAACAGAAACAAAGCACAGGAATAAGGGAATAGCTCAAAGTCTCTCCTTCTTCACACCTAAAGGAGTAGAAGGGGATTACAATCATTCTTACTTAACTGTCTTTCCATTTTAAGTAAGTTTCCATTTTTAGTAGTATGGAGTAACATAACTTAGTTAGATCATCATTAAATGGAAATAAGGTATCTTTGATCAGATTTACACATTTGGTCCTTAGGGTTTCACAATTTACACTTTACACCCCTTTATTACAAAAGTTACACTTTAAACCTTTAAATATTCATAATTACACATTAAACCCTTTGTTTATCAAAATTACACAATTAGTACTTCATTTAATAAGTTATACGAATGTCCCTTTAAGTTTCCATAATTTACACAATAGGTCCCTCCATTTAATTAATTTACATATTTAACCTTAAAGTCTACATTTCAATCTTTAATTAATAAATTACACATTAGTCCAATAAATATCCAAATTTACACATTAGCCCCTGAATATAATTCATTACTCAAATCGACCTTAACTTTCCAGGAATTACATATTTAGTCCCTATTTTTATTTATTTTCCGAATCGATCCTTACTTTAATTATTAAATCAAAATAAACCCTTAAAATGCAAAATTAACACATGAGACCCTTATAAAATATTTTCTGTATTTTTACCCAGATCCAAGACACCTTACAAAAATATCCCATAGGTTTCATAATTTACAAAACACCCCCTCTACTTTTAAAAACACAAATCGTATACCTTTTATTTACACAAAATAAGCCCTAAATTCTCCCATCATATCCAATCATTGAAACATCCTTAAAAACACATTAAATGACCAGATCTAATCTAAGAAACCCTAACCCTAGCTTCCTCGATTTATTTTCCCTTTTATTCTTATTTTCCACAAAATCCGGTTTGTAAAATAATTAGCCACGACTTACATGGGCTTCAACAATTCGAATGGGAATTTTTCTGAGATCATATGATGCCTAAGGAACCCAGGAAAAATACATTAGATACCCAGAAAATTCGTTTTCTATATATTAGAATTTACACCCTTTTTAATGATTTAAATCCAAAACAATTAACACAAGTCTCCATAATTCGAATTAGCATTTTTTCCAGCTTATACCATGATCAAGTAACTCATAAAAATTAGCAAGGCAACCCAGAAAAATCGTTTAGCATATTTTCCATAATTAATCCATTTTACACATTTTAAATCCATTCGACCACCTAAACCTTGCATGACTTAATTCCAACATTTTTCACAGATCATATATGATGTGAGGAACACAAGAAAAATAGGAAAAGAATTTTATAGAGGTCGCATGAATTAATTCAGAATTGTTACCTCACGAATTGATAAAATGGAATAAATTCGACAAAGCTTGATCGAGGACTCCACAAATCGAATGGTTATTTTTCTAGCCTTCCTAGCAATGTAATGGACTCCAGAAAAATATTTCTTTGCTTCAGAAAAATCGAATGGTGTGTGTGAGAATTATTTTGTGTGTCGGCATTTAGTTTTAGGGATTAAATCAAGAAGAGAAATTATAGGGTTGATATGGTTGTGATTAGGCCGAGATTTAGGGAATCATGGGCTGGAATTTTCGGCATTATGATGGACTAAATCAATGTGATGATAATTTCCATACTTACCATAGTTTTTATATGCATTTTGAATTTATTGTAAAGTTAATTAATCTTATTAATATACCTTAAGTATTTTCGGACTACATATAGTGTATAACATAATTTTGGTACATCACAATTGTCAAAAATTATATTAGAATTAGTTTTACTTCATATCATGATCATTTCCAGAAGTTCGGGATTGATTCGGTACTTTATAAACCTTTTATTAAATTTTTAAATTCATAGGGGCATTTTTGTCTTTTACCATGCTTTCAAATTTTTGGGTTTTACAATATTAACGATATGCTTTGACATAAACTATAGAACACGGCTTATACTACCACGAATATGCAAGTTCACAAGACCAACAACAGGAACAAGACTTCCATTTTCAAGCCATACTAAAGCTGTTTTTCGACTTGATTCAAAACCTTACCACACAAGACTTTAACAAAGTGTTTTATTACTTATAACCACTTAACCGATTCATAAATACCAAAATTTGACTAATTTCACCACAAGTGTTTATGACCAATTCGATTTATCAAAACCATCATAATAATCCAATAAGCAAAGTAATTGTTGGGAATTATATTTTCATAGATTTGATGATACAAAAACAAGAAGAATGAAACATATAGAATACTGAATGATAAGCAAAATACATGGTACTGCCAGTTCAAGAAAGGTACTGTTAGTGTATTTTATGGTACTGCTGGTCCAAGAGCAAGGTACTGCTAGTGCAAACACAAAGGTACTGCTAGTACAACAAGGTACTGCTAGTACAAAATGAGACTGCTGCTAGTGTAACAACCTGCTGCTAGTTCAAATGAAGGTGCTGCTGAATCAATGAGTCACTCTGCTGCTACAAAGATAAGAACGAAGAAGATATTATTTTGTATGAGTCATGTTTATACAAATATAATATCTAGATATTTTATCAAGTCATCAAGTTGAACACTCAAGATACAAGTTGTATCTTATTGACTTGACACATGTAAAAGCAAGTGGATGACTAAAGACTTATCAAGTTTGTAATGATCTCCTTATGTTATAAAAGGAAGATCATACCCCTTAGATAAAAGGTGTCTTGGTTGTGATTGAAACAATCAACACCAAAGTGCTTCGTACTCTCAAATTACAACAACACAAAGTTGTGTTAAAATGTAAGAGCACTTAAAGAGTGTGTGTGGGAACATTGGACATGGGGTCTGATGTTGTTTAGTTTGTTTAGCCTCAAGGATCTTTGATCCCTGTTAGAGTGTAACCGTGCTATAAATGATCACATAGCATTGGGGCTAATGGAATAACAAACGATGAACTTGGAAAAACCTTGTTGTGATAGTATTGTTTCTTTATTAGAATATTCCGTCAATATTATCATCATGCTTTTCATAAACAAAATCCTAGATCAAAGGCTTAACAACCTAGAGCCTATAAACGATCACGAAAACTCGTTGTTAGTTTAGTAACCTCTAAAACGAGTTTCCACAAAGATAAGAACGAAGAAGATATTATTTTGTATGAGTCACTCTTATGCAAAAATAATATCTAGATATGTTCTCAGTCAACAAGTTGATGCATGTGCTTTCATTAATTCATTTGAACAACTTGAGAGATATAATCTTCTATACGCTAGCTCGACTTGATCTTTTGTAAGACAAGTGTTGATTAGACATAAAGCAATATTGTAAGAGATCTCTTGGACTATAAAAGAGATCTTAGACTAGTGATTATGTATGTGCATATACGAACTCATATCTGTTAAGACATAGAACAAACAAAAACATATATCACAAATCTAGAAACATAAGATTCAAGGTCTTTGTAACCCTAGTGATAAATTCAAGATCACTCGTATTATTTTGAATAATATTGAATCGTTTAGTGATAAACTTTCTTTGTTCATTGTTAAGTAACAAACATAATTCTTTCATTTCCATAACCTACATAACCTTCTAAGTGTGATTAAGTAAATTCCGCGTACTTAATCATATAAACTCAATATATCATTACACACAAAGTATACAAGGTTTAACCACCTTAACCGTGTGTCGAATCCTCTCAGTTGGTATCAGAGCCAGGTTGATATAATTGAATTAGAAGAAACAGAAATGGATGCACATGATGCTCAAACAAATGTTGCTGCAAAGTTGCCCATGATCAAACCAAATGAGTTTGAGTTATGGAGGATGAGAATTGAGCAATATTTCATGGTCCAAGATTACACTCTTTGGGATATCATTATATATGGTGATTCTTTTTCACCAAGCTATTCAGATGTTGTCCTAGAAGGTAAAACACTTAGGAAAGGAAATACTGGACCAGTGTCAAATGAAGAAAAGATACTGAAGAGAAATGATCAGAAAGCAAGAAATTTGTTGCTTATGACCATTCCTAGTGAACAGATGTTATCTTTTAACAAGTATCTTGATGCAAAAACTCTTTTTGAAGAGATTTGTGCATATTTTGGTGGTAATGAAACTACCAAAAAGACACAGAAGACACTACTAAAGCAACAATTTGAAAACTTTACTGGTTTTAGTAATGAGTCTCTTGATAAGCTATTCTCAAGGTTACACAAGCTTGTCAGTCAGTTGGCTGTGTTGGGTGTTGAGACAGATAAGGAAGATCTCAACATGAAGTTTTTGAGAAGTCTACCTGATGAGTTCCATACTCATGTTATTGTCTGGATGAACAAACCAGACATTGAAACAATGAAGCTCAATGATTTGTACAACAACTTCAAAATTGTTGAACAAAGTCTTAGAAAGCCTGGAATTTATGGTACTAGTTCTGGGAATGTGGCACTTTTGTCATCTCCTAGTATTGGTAAGTCTGAAGAGGTAGAAGAAGTTGAAGGTGTTTCTAATGCTACTTATGGTGGTCCTTCTACTAGTTCAAAAAGGGATATTGCTGGACTTGGAGATCCAACATTTTATGCCTTTATAACCAGTCAAGCTAGTGGTTCTCCTCTAAATCATGAAGACCTTGAGCAGGTTGATGGTGATGATTTGGAAGAGATGGACATCAAATGGCAGGTTGCTTTGCTTAGCATGAGGGCCAAGAAGCATTGGCAGAGAACTGGGAAGCAAATTACCATAAATGGTAATGATACTGCTGGGTTTGACAAGAAGAAAGTGGAATGTTTCAACTGTCATAGGTTGGGACACTTTGCTAAGGAGTGTAGAAGCTCAAGGAAGCAGGAAAATAGAAACACATGGTATAAGCAAGATAGGAGAAAGGAAGTTACTGTTGAAGAACCAAAGGCTATGTTGGCTATTGATGGTATTGGTTATGATTGGAGCTCTATGACTATTGAAGAGGAAGCACCACCAAATGCTGCTCTTGTGGCCAATGAATTTGCTCTAATGGCCTTTTCTGATTCAGAGGTAAATTATATTCAAAATTGTACTGAATAATGTCCTAATCTTAAAGCTTATGAAGACCTTAGTAAGAGATTTGATGCTCATAGAGAAGAGCTAATTGATGCTCTTTTTAATTTAGCTAATCACAAAAGAGGTCTAGGTGTTGTAGAAAAACAAGTCTTACATTTTAAAAGTAATGAATCTAATTTTACTAATGACATCAATATACTAAAAAATGACATTAAGATCAGAGATGAGTGTATTGTTGAGTTGAATGATTCATTAGCTAAACACAAAAATGAAAGAGAAAATGTTAAGGTATCTGTGGATGTTTTGGCTCATGCCTCAAATGGATTCAATAAGCTTTGGGAAGCTCAAGTAATTGATAAGGTTAATTCTGGTGTTGGATTTAAGTCTGTCCCCCCACCATACAGAGGTGTTCATTCACCTCCAGGTATTGATTTAGCACACACAGGATTAGCTGAGTTTCAAGAACCAATCATGGAATATGGTTCTAAGGTCACTAAGAGTCCTAAGATAGAAAAGGTAAGTAAAAGTTTAGATAAAACTTTATCTTATCAGGACAAGGTGTCCTTTGTTAAGAAAGGAGATGCTATAGTTGTTGAGGATAGTACAACTAATAGTGATGATGAACAGGTTATGTCTAAACCTGTCTTGGTTAAGAAAGTAGGAACAAGTGTTCCTAAGATAGTCAATCACAACACTAACAGGCCTAAGTCAAATGTTAAGACTGTTAGGAAACCAGTTAGATATTGTGAACAATATAGAACTACAAACAAGCCCAGAGGTAACCAAAGGAATTGGAACAACCTCAAGTCTAACCAATTAGGTGATGACTTTGCATTTTACAACAAAGCTTGTTATACATGTGGTAGTTTTGACCATCTTGCAGCTTTCTGCAACCAAAGGGTAACTGGGTATGAAAACAATAGGGTGAACTACAAAAGGCAAACTCCTCACACTCATTTTCACTCTAACACTCATAGAACAAAACCCAGAACAGTCTCAAACAAGTCTGGACCAAAAGGTCCTGATAAACAAAAAGGTCCTGCTAATACATACAAAAAGGTACTGCCAGTACAAATAAAAGGTACGGGTAGAACAAAAGGTACTGCTAGACCTTTGATGACTGTTAACCCAAAATCAACAGCTAAGGATGCAAAAACAACTTTCATACATGCATCTAAAACTGTTCTAAGGCCCATTCAAACAAAAGCAGTGGTCCACAAACTAATTTGGAGACCAAAGGGTGAGACTTCAAAGCTAGCAGTCACTTTTGCTAAGCATGTTACTCACCCTACTGCTAAGGGTAATAGGGCAAATGCTGTTAAGGCCTCAGCATGTTGGATTCTTAAATCCAATGTTGCATCAACTGTCCTTAAAAGATTAAATTACATTGATGCAAGAGGCAGATCCAAGTCAGTAATGGCTTGGATCCCCAAAGAAAACTAACACTCTTATTTGTGTGCAGGAACATTCAACTGATAAACAAGAAGATCAAGGATAATCAGATAGTGGATGTTCAAGGCACATGACAGGCAACATGTCTTATCTTTCAGATTTTCAATCTTTCAATGGAGGATATGTTACCTTTGGAGGTGGTTTTCGTGGCAAAATTTCTGGTAAAGGTACAATCAAAACTGGAAATTTAGATTTTGAAGATGTGTACTATGTACAAGAGCTAAAGTATAATCTTTTTAGTGTCTCACAAATGTGTGACAAAAAGAACAATGTTCTCTTTACTGACACTGAATGTCTTGTTCTCTCTAAGGATTTTAAGATGCCTGATGAAAGTCAAGTGCTTCTTAGAATTCCTAGAAAGGCCAATATGTATAGTGTTGATATGAAGAACATTATTCCTAAAAAGGATTTAACTTGTCTTGTTGCAAAAGCCACATTGGATGAATCAATCTATGGCATAGAAGGCTTGGTCATATTAATTTCAAAACCATAAATAAAATTGTTAAGAATGGTTTGGTAAGAGGTTTACCTCACAAAAGATTTGAAAATGATCAAACATGCATTGCTTGTCTAAAAGGCAAACAACACAAAGCCACTTGTAAGCCCAAGATTTTTAACTCTATCAATCAGTCATTGTTTATGCTTCATATGGACTTATTTGGACCTGTTTTAGTAAGGAGTATGCAACATAAGAAATATTGTCTTGTTATAACTGATGACTATAGTAGATTTACATGGGTTTTCTTTTTAGTGTCTAAGGATGAAACATCAAGCACTCTTAAGACTTTCATAACAGAAATAGAAAACCTAGTAAGCAAGAAAGTAAAAGTCATTAGGTGTGATAATGGGACAGAATTTAAAAATAGAGTTATGGATGATTTCTGCAAAGAAAAAGGTATTAGGAGAGAATATAGTGTTGCTAGAACTCCTCAACAGAATGGAGTGGCTGAAAGAAAGAATAGAACACTAATTGAAGCTGCTAGAACAATGTTAGCTGATTCTAAGCTACCTATAATCTTTTGGGCAGAGGCAATCAACACTGCTTGCTATGTTCAAAATAGAGTTTTAGTTGTGAAGCCTCACAATAAGACATCATATGAACTCTTTAATGGTAGAAATCCTGCAAGAGGATTTCTTAGACCTTTTGGATGTCATGTGACAATTCTCAATACCTTAGACCATTTAGGAAAATTTGATGGTAAAGCAGATGAAGGTTTCTTAGTTGGATATTCTCTTGTTAGCAAAGCTTTTAGAGTTTACAACTTAAGAACTGAGAAAGTGCAAGAAGAACTACATGTGGAGTTTCTGGAAAACAAATCCAATGTAGTAGGCCAAGGACCAAAATGGATATTTGATCTTGAGTATCTAACAAATTCTATGAATTATATAACTTTTGTTGCAGAAACTAATGATTTTTCAGGTTCACAAGCAACAAATGAGGCAGAGTTAGAAAAGGATCAACATGATGGCACAATGCCAATATGGTCAAATGAAAATGTGGAATCAACTTCAACAAATGATGTATCTTCTTCTAGTAAAGCTAAAGGAGATGTTGAAGATGACAACAAGGATGATGGAACAAAGGAACAACTCAATATTTCAAATATTGATGGTACTGCTGAGACAGAGCAAGGTACTGCTAGTATCTATAAAGGTACTGTTAGTACATTTGGAGGTACGGCCAGTTCATTTGAAGATACTGCTGGTCCTTCAACTTCAAGAGAAGCAGAGTTCCAAGAAGATGAAGTGGATTTGGGTAATCTTCCACCATCTTATCAAGTTCCTTCTACACCACACACAAGGATTCACAAAGTTCACTCCATGGATAATGTGATTGGAGATGTACAATCAGGTGTGAAGACAAAGAAACAATTGAAGCCTTCAGACCAACAAGGGCTTCTTGATGCCCTTTATGCTTCAAAACAGCATGAGGTTTCAAACTCTTGCTTATTTGTATGTTTTCTCTCACAAAAGGAACCAAAGAACATTCTTACAGCCCTAGATGATTCAAGCTGGGTAGAGGCTATGCAAGAAGAGCTTCTTCAGTTCAAGATTCAAAAGGTTTGGGTGCTAGTTGATTTACCTAGGAATGAAAAGGTGATTGGCACTAGATGGGTTTTTAAGAATAAAAAGGGATGAAAGAGGGATAGTTATTAGAAATAAGGCTAGATTAGTAGCCCAAGGGTACACACAAGAAGAAGGGATAGATTATGATGAAGTTTATGCTCCAGTAGCAAGGATTGAGGCAATTAGGCTGTTTCTAGCTTATGCTTCATTTTTAGGCTTCACAGTCTACCAAATGGATGTCAAGAGTGCATTTTTATATGGTACAATTGGAGAAGAGGTGTATGTTTCACAACCTCCAGGCTTCATTGACCCTGACCATCCAAACAAAGTGTACAGAGTAATGAAAGCTCTATATGGCCTACATCAGGCACCAAGAGCTTGGTATGCAACACTTGCTTCCTATTTATTAGAAAATGGATTTCAAAGAGGAAAGATTGATCAGACACTTTTCATCAAACAGCACAAGAAGGATCTTCTGTTAGTGCAGGTGTATGTGGATGACATTATCTTTGGATCTACAAGGAAGGAAATGTGTTTAGAATTCGAGAAGCTTATGCATGATAAGTTTCAGATGAGTTCTATGGGAGAACTCACACTCTTTTTGGGTTTGCAAATTAAACAATCATCTGAAGGCATTTTTATCTCTCAAGATAAATATGTTGCAGAAATTCTTAGAAAGTTTCAATTTGCTGATTCAAAAATGGCAAGCACACCAATGGACTCAGAGAAGCACCTTTTGAAAGATGAAGATGGAGATAATGTAGATGTACACACTTACAGATCTATGATAGGCTCTTTGATGTATCTTACATCATCTAGACCTGACATCATGTTCCCTGTTTGTGTTTGTGCAAGATTTCAAGTTACTCCAAAGGTTTCTCATTTAACTACAGTCAAGAGAATTTTTAGATATCTTAAAGGACAACCAAGGTTGGGTATATGGTATTCTAGAGACTCTCCTTTTGACTTAGTAGCATTTTCGGATAGTGATTATGCTGGTGCTAGCTTGGACAGAAAGTCAACAACTGGAGGATGTCAATTCCTTGGATGTAGACTTGTCTCATGGCAGTGTAAGAAGCAAACAAGTGTGGCAAATTCAACAACTGAAGCTGAATATATAGCTGCTGCAAGTTGCTGTGCTCAAGTCTTATGGCTTCAAAACCAACTTCTTGACTATGGGTACAATTTCTTAAACACTGTTATTCATATTGATAATAGTAGTACAATTTGTATTATTAGAAATCCAGTGCAACATTCTAAAACAAAACACATTGAAATTAGACATCACTTTATTAGAGATTGTAATGAGAAAAGATTAATTCAAGTAATGAAAATTGCTTCAGAATACAATTTTGCAGATCTACTTACAAAAGCTTTTGATGTGTTGGAAGATTTGAGTACTTGGTAGCAAGTATTGGAATGCTTAATCTTTAAATTTTTCAAATGATGTGTTTATGTACATAAATTTTTGTTGGTACTGCTGGATTTATAAGGTACTGCTAATATATCAAAAATGTAAATTGTGTTATTCATACAGTTGGTCTTATGATTATTCTAATGCAAGACAAGTACTTTGTACATTGTTCTTTTGGTTTTCGACTAACTATTTCAGGTATGAATATTTGAACACAAAGGAGATTTCAAGTGAAATGGGAGCAGCAGAATGCTTATCCAATTGCTAACATAGTAGGTTTATGATGGACTGAGTTTAGGAATTTAAACTCCTTAAAACTTCTTTCTTGAAACCTAGTTATGATATTTCACATTGAATTGATGACTTAGTTGATCAGATAGTAACTGATGCAACTCACTTTCTATCATTTTATACTTTCAAGTATAATGAGCAAGTCTAAGGACATCTGATAGAAAGAACAACTAGTAAAAGTGAATCTAACACTTGTGTTAGAGACAACAATTGCTATGAGCTGGAAACCCTGTCAAGAAAATCTTTTGAATAGATTTATCTTTACACAGGCAGTTATTTATAACTGAAAAATATTGGTTCTCACACAACCAGAGGTTGCTTTAAACCGAAATTTTGATTAAGTATCTGTTACACACTTAATCCTTTCAAAATGGTTGGAAGCAGTATGATTTTTCAATTCTAAAATCATGAACATACTGTTAAGTCAAAAAAAAAAAAAAAAAAAAAAAAAAAAATCTTAAAACAAGGATCTTCAAGAGATTCACAAAAACCATCCATTGATGGATCATGAATCGAAATGTCCACTGATTCACCTCTCATAGGAGTTAACACACCTAGAAGTGATGAGGACAGCAACTTAAACTTTTAAGGAATTGATGGCTTCATGTACAATATTGTCTGACAACAAGTTCACATTGATAGATCAGTCAAAGGTACATAGTGAGATCTTTCAAACAAGGGGAGGAAACAAAAGTTATTTGCTTCAGGGGAGGTTACAATCTCAGAGAAGGAAATAATTGCCCAGAAAAGGAAGAATAATCTAATAAAAGGAAGGAGAAGATAAGAGCATACAAGATGATGACATAGAGGTTGAAAATGACAAGAATAGATCATATATTCAGAAGGGATGAAGCATTCCTAAAGGAGAAAGTTCTATCTAGATCAAACGAAGGAAAGTTTCAATTCAGTTCATTCAGTTCATTATGTTTGTTCATCACTTGCAAAGGCATGCTGATAGATGATTTCACTTGTTGAAATCATTGCCTCTTACAATTCCTCCATCCAAGGAAATTGCACCATCTTATGGTTCAATGTTTTGATATTGCTGAAGTCAGAGAAGAACAAAGCAGATCAGTTCAGAATAAGAAGAATAGTTCAGATTCAAGAAGTGTTTGAAAGATCTTCTCAAGTCCTCATTTAATTCAGAAAACATGTTTGAAATAATTCACATGTTTAGGGGAGGATTGTTGGGAATTAAATATTCTGAAGTTAGAGTATGGGAAAATACTTTAAGAAGAAGGTACTGCTAGTTCATGATCAAGGTACTGCTAGAACAAAAAGGTACTGCAAGTTCAAGTAGAAGGTACTTCTAGTAGAAAATGGTACTGCTGATCAGTGCGTCATAGAGCTGCTACAAGGATAAGATCGAAGAAGATATTATTTGTATGAGTCACTCTTATGCAAAAATAATATCTAGATATGTTCTCAGTCAACAAGTTGATGCATGTGCTTTCATTAATTCATTTGAACAACTTGAGAGATATAATCTTCTATACGCTAGCTCGACTTGATCTTTTGTAAGACAAGTGTTGATTAGACATAAAGCAATATTGTAAGAGATCTCTTGGACTATAAAAGAGATCTTAGACTAGTGATTATATATGTGCATATACGAACTCATATCTGTTAAGACATAGAACAAACAAAAACATATATCACAAATCTAGAAACATAAGATTCAAGGTCTTTGTAACCCTAGTGATAAATTCAAGATCACTCGTATTATTTTAAATAATATTGAATCGTTTAGTGATAAACTTTCTTTGTTCATTGTTAAGTAACAAACATAATTCTTCCATTTCCATAACCTACATAACCTTCTAAGTGTGATTAAGTAAATTCCGCGTACTTAATCATATAAACTCAATATATCATTACACACAAAGTATACAAGGTTTAACCACCTTAACCGTGTGTCGAATCCTCTCAGTTGGTATCAGAGCGGGGGGTTCTGGATCTTGAAAAAAAAAAGGTTTTGGTTTGTCGAAGAATGCAGAAAAACAAGAAAAATTCGAAACTGGTTCGTATTTTCGTAACTCACTGCAGGGCTGTTTTCAAAGGGCGATAACTCCTTCGTTAACCGTTGGATTGGGCTGAAATTTTTGCTGGAGATTCTACATATATCAAGGTATATTCTCACCGAAGGGATCTTTAATCTGAGGTCTAAATTGTCAGGTATAAATTTTTGAAAACTGCTGCAGAGGTGTTTCTAAAGTTCGAATTTTTTTGGGTTTCTATATGAAAGTCAAATATGGTTTATTTGATAACCTTTATATTGATCAATATTGATGGTTTGTTGATCATGGAGCATAAGATAGGTTAGTGACTCTAAAAAGTGTCACTAAAGCCTAAAAAGCGTCGTCCAAACACTTAAAAAAAAAAAAAAAAAAATGACGATCTGGTTGTTTGCTCATTAAGGTTTGATGGCGTTCATATGGAAGTTTCTGCTGCTACACACACATAGGGGAAGAATCACACACAGAAGAGAGTTGGTTCTTAAAAGTTTAAAAGGCTTGATTTTTATTTATTTGGTGAAGAAGTCATAAAAGCCTACAGAATGGAAGATTCAAATGGTTAACATATGGGTTTCAGGGGAAGCTTAAATGTTCAAGTGTTTAACCATTTATACTTATGCATCATCACAAGGGAAAGTTATTGATTCTTATTATTGTTGATTAGTATTGCTACTGATGGTTTATAATTTTAATGTCTCAAGTTCATTTTTAGTGCGGAAAGCTTAATGGAGGGTAATTTGAGATATTAGAAGGATATATTAGATTTGTAATATTAATTAGTAGTTGTAAAGATCATATTTGTAAATTTCCTATTTGTTGATAACAAAAAGGGGAAGAGACGTGGTGGATAGCATAGATTAAGGGGAAGTCAGTATAGTTTTCATTCATGGTGAGATTTAGTTATCTCAATTTCTCTACTTCGTCTAGGGAAATTCGTACAAGAATGTTTTTGTTTTGTAATCATCAAATAGGGGAAGATTGTTGGGAATTATATTTTCATAGATTTGATGATACAAAAACAAGAAGAATGAAACATATAGAATACTGAATGATAAGCAAAATACATGGTACTACCAGTTCAAGAAAGGTACTGTTAGTGTATTTTATGGTACTGCTGGTCCAAGAGCAAGGTACTGCTAGTTCAAACACAAAGGTACTGCTAGTACAACAAGGTACTGCTAGTACAAAATGAGACTGCTGCTAGTGTAACAACCTGCTGCTAGTTCAAACGAAGGTGCTGCTGAATCAATGAGTCACTCTGCTGCTACAAAGATAAGAACGAAGAAGATATTATTTTGTATGAGTCATGTTTATACAAATATAATATCTAGATATTTTATCAAGTCATCAAGTTGAACACTCAAGATACAAGTTGTATCTTATTGACTTGACACATGTAAAAGCAAGTGGATGACTAAAGACTTATCAAGTTTGTAATGATCTCCTTATGTTATAAAAGGAAGATCATACCCCTTAGATAAATGTGTGTCTTGGTTGTGATTGAAACAATCAACACCAAAGTGCTTCGTACTCTCAAATTACAACAACACAAAGTTGTGTTAAAATGTAAGAGCACTTAAAGAGTGTGTGTGGGAACATTGGACATGGGTTCTGATGTTGTTTAGTTTGTTTAGCCTCAAGGATCTTTGATCCCTGTTAGAGTGTAACCGTGCTATAAATGATCACATAGCATTGGGGCTAATGGAATAACAAACGATGAACTTGGAAAAACCTTGTTGTGATAGTATTGTTTCTTTATTAGAATATTCCGTCAATATTATCATCATGCTTTACATAAACAAAATCCTAGATCAAAGGCTTAACAGCCTAGAGCCTATAAACGATCACGGAAACTCGTTGTTAGTTTAGTAACCTCTAAAACGAGTTTCCACAGTAATTAAGCAATTAAGCATTCTTTTCAAGATCGATGCCAATACTTGAGTTTGATTGGGATTCGTTATTCATTTACCACACAAGGTTATAACACAAAAGTTCAACCTTCATTCGCATAATCGGTTTAAAAAAAAAAGAAAAAAAGAAAAAAACATAACAACTAGTCGATTCATACAAGGGATAATTAAAACATTCGAGTACACACATTATTCGAATGAAACAATCAACAAGAAATTTTAAGAACCTTACAGAAGATGGAGTCGATTTACAAAGAAGACCAAGAATCAAAACCTGAATCCGATTCAAGCAAGTAATCCACACCCCCTTTTTGACATAGAAAACGTTTGCCCTTAGTCTACCAACTATGAATTTGTTTTGATAAGGCTTGAGTGTGTGGACTTGCTTGTGAATATACTTGAGTTATAAAAAAAATAGACAATGAAGGTTTGACCCTCCTATTCTCGATACCAGTCGACCCATAGCCAAAAAGGGGATACCATCACCCTCAACTTCATCATCTTCTTGGTTGGATATGTTGACTTCGAGGTTTAGACAAAAATAGATCAGACCTGCGATGCTAGGGACCGGTTTGGAGCTTTGTTGTCATCGAGTTGCTTCAGATCTGGGTTATCCAGATGGTGGGGAAGATGATACGCAGAGGGGAGAGAGAGACGTATTTGTGGGGATAAGAGAGAGGGGATAAAAATGTTTTATCGTCTTATATATATATATATTATATATATATATATATATATATATATATATATATATATATATATATATATATATATATATATATATATATATATATATATATATATATATATATATATATATATTTTTATTATAATTAAAAGTGAGGGTGTAAGTAAATAAAAGGTAATTTAAATTTTAAATAAAGGTAAGTGTTAGGTTTTTATTTAATAAAGGTAAGTGTTAGATTAATAGATTTAAGTGTGTCCCGTGTCTCGCTGAGCTCCGGTTTAATTCGGTGTTTTCCGGGTTGTCGTGAGCACGAGCGATATTGTTTTCGAGTGCGTTATTATAATAATTATATAAAAATAAGGTTTTGGTTATCGGATAATAAGCATTGGTTTTATGCCGTTACTGGAATTGTGTCGGTACGCGTGTGGTGTTGTGTGCGAGATGTTTCTCGTTGTGGTACACAAATACTCAGTAATAGTCAGAAAATGAATTATCCACATATTTCTGATAAAAATATCCAATGTAATGAGTTACTGTAAACTACAGTGTGCGGGTTTGCTTCCCGAAATAGTTATGCAAGCTCATGAATGCTTAATTTAACAGTTAGGTAATAATAAATTAACATTTATTATTAAAATATTAGTGAAAAAATTACCGTTTGTCACATCCTTCCCGCCTTAGAAGGAAAACCGTCCTCGGTTTTCACTTAGAGTTACCCGATGGATTTGAGAAAAGGTGTGGGTATTTACGCTTGATCACGTCCTCACGCTCCCACATGTATTCGGGACCTCTTCGAGTGTTCCAGCCGACTTTAACGATAGGAATGCGGCTTTGCTTAAGCCGTTTGATTTCTCGGTCCATTATCTCGACAGGTTCTTCAATGGAGTTTAGTCTCTCATCGATTTGGATTTCCTTTAGAGGAATGGCAAGAGTTTCGTTTGAAAGACATTTCTTCAGGTTGCACACGTGAAACACATTGTGCACATAAGTGAGCTCTTGTGGTAATTCGAGTCGGTAGGCTACCGGCCCGATCCTGGTGAGAATTTTGAAAGGTCCAATGTATCAGGGATTTAATTTCCCACGCTTTCCAAAGCGAATCACGCCTTTCCATGGTGAAACTTTTAACATAACCCAATCTCCAACTTGGAGCTCAAGTGGTTTTCGTCTCTTGTCTGTGTAGCTTTTCTGACGGTCTCGAGCCGCTTGCATCTGGCTCTTGATTTACACAATCTTTTCAGTAGTCTCTTGTACTAGTTCAGGACCAATAAGCTAACTTTCTCCGACTTCAGCCCAGCATATAGGTGATATGCACTTTCAACCATAAAGTGCTTCATAGGGTGCAACTTTGATGCTTGTGTGATAGTTGTTATTGTAAGAGAACTCGGCTAATGATAGGTGCCTATCCCAACCATTTCCAAAGTCTATCACACACGCTCACAGCATGTCTTCTAAGGTTTGAATGGTCCTCTCACTTTGACCATCTGTTTGTGGATGGTATGCGATGCTCATATCAAGATCAGTACCCAAAGCATCTTGTAGTGATCTCCAAAAGTATGACGTAAAATGGCTATCTTTGTCGGAGATGATAGAAATCGGAACTCCATGTCGTGCAACTATCTCCTTTACGTATAATTGTGCAAATTTATCCATGTTGTCGTTCTCTTTGATTGGTAAGAAGTGGGCGGACTTGGTGAGACGATCAACGATTACCCAAATGGTGTCGTAACTACTTGATGTCCTTGGTAGTTTGTTAATGAAGTCCATCGTTATGCGTTCCCACTTCCACTTGGGAATCTCTGGTTGTGCAAGTAAACCTGATGGCCGCTGATGTTCAGCTTTGACTTTTGAACATGTTAAGCATTGACTGACATACATCGCAATGTCAGCCTTCATGTTGGGCCACCAGTATAGTTTCTTCAAATCGAGGTACATTTTGTCGGCTCTTGGGTGGATAGAGTATTTAGACTTGTGGGATTCGTGCATGATGAGGTCATGTATCCCTCCATAGAGTGGGACCCAACTTCTGTCCTTGAAACACAATGTCCCATCGGTTCTTTTCACGAATCCGTTCTCACTCTCGGGCATACCATAGATTTTCTCGTTGGGTCTGTTCTCTTCCTTGAGTGCCTCGGCCTGAGCCTCAAGGATTTTCGATGGAAGGGGTGAAACGATTGTCATACCCAACGATCGTACCCTCAGGGGTTTTGATCATTCTTTCCGGCTAAGAGCATCTGCCACCACGTTTGCTTTGCCTGGGTGGTATCGAATCTCGCAATCATAGTCACTGAGCAATTCTAACCAATGACGTTGTCTCATGTTAAGCTCCTTTTGATCAAGGATATGTTGCAAGCTTTTGTGGTCGGTGTAAACTACACACTTGGTGCCATAGAGGTAATGTCTCCAGATTCTAAGTGCAAACACTACTGACCCCAATTCCAAGTCATGTGTAGTATAATTCTTTTCGTATGTTTTCAGTTGTCGAGAGGCATAGGCTATCACCTTCTCTCGTTGCATCAAGACGGCTCCCAAACCTTTGTGTGAAGCGTCGCAGTAAACTACAAAGTCTTCACTACCTTCAGGTAGGGCTAAGATAGGTGCGCTGCACAACTTATCCTTAAGGAGTTGGAAGGCTTTCTCCGCCTTATCTCCCCAGTCAAACCTTACATTCTTCTGAGTTAGTTTAGTTAAAGGCTTTGCTATCTTTGAGAACCCTTCAATAAACCTCCTGCAGTAACCAGCAAGTCCTAACGATTGGCGTATTTCGGTGGGTGTTGTGGATGTCGCCCAATCCTTTATTGACTCGATCTTTACAGGATCCACATGAATGCCTTGACTATCAATCATGTGACTGATGAAGCGAAAAGTGTACCGCTTTTAGGGGGTCATTTAAGCCCTAAATCGTATTTATTTGATCAAATATTGCCCTAAATCGTTCCTTTTGTCATTTTAGGTACTTTGGAGAAGAAATCTGGAAAAGGAAGCATTTTGGACATTTTTGGAGCATAAAAGTGAAGAAAATGACAAAGTCTCAAAATCGGCTGGAAAAGTACCTTTGACGGCGTCAAGTATTGCTCTTGACGGCGTCATGGCTTGGCAAAAGAGGTGGATATGAAAAATACACATGATAAGCCAGGGAGTTTTGCAATGAAAAGTCTGACGGCGTCACCCTTTGAAGTGATCAAGGCCATCACGGTTTAAGTTAAAGAGGGACGGCGTCAAGCCCATTTCTGACGGCGTCAAGCCTTGATAAGCCAGAGCGGATTTTGGAGCACTAAAGAGGGACGGCGTCAGGAAGGCCATCCGGGAACCCTAGACACGGCGAGGTGACGGCGTCAAGATCTACAACGTGACGCCGTCAGCCACTAAGTTCTATATATAGTTTTGCAATTTTTTGTCATTAGTGTGCAACTTTGTGAGGAGAAACCCTAAGACGAATTTCTGCCATTTTTAAGGGTTTTCATACCCTTGGATCTCCCATGTTTAATTGAAGATAAGTAATCGTTTAATCAATCAATATGTCTATGTGTTGTTTGATTATATCTTGTTCTTGTCTTTTGATTAACATGCTAGGCTAGATTTATCTTGTGTTTGCTTAGATCTAATGAAACCTAACTATTGATTATTGGTTATTAGTGTGTTATTAATTGTATTGGATGAATGTTTATCGATGTTAGGCTTAAGAAAACTGGCTAACTTCCTATTCGGTAACTTGCTTGAACGTCTTAAGAAACATGAACCAATGCGTACTAGGTTTTTATGGTTGTATTTAATGCATGAGCGAATTCTAGTGATCCCATGTTAGGAGCTTCCTAGTCGGCTCGACATAGGAGTGAAGTAGGAGCTTGTAGAGTTGGGGAAGTACGTACGCCACCCCAGGATTGGTATTAAGGAATACACCCGTCATCCACGCAATTAATACACACTAATCAACCGGTAAAAGATAGTTAGGGAGTAAGGAAATCTAAGTAAACACATTTCTCTCCACATAAGTTTCACAACTCTTTTCATTTTCAGTTATTTTATTTTATTTGCATTTGTAGTTATTTGGGTTAGTTGACTAGCAACTAATTCCGCCCACTCATTCAAACCCGAGATTTTACTTGCTTTCATAAAATATAAAAAATACAAAAAAGAATCTTCTCTCACCCTTAGACCTATTAGAGTAGTTTTTCAATCCTAACGACACTATTCCCTGTGGAGAACGATCAATCCCCCGTACTTACCACTACACTATACTACATCGGTCAGGTACACTGCCTGGTGGGGTTGTAAGCCTCTTGAGATCCCTCGAGAGGTAAAACCTGTTGTAAGGTCGCAAAACAACGCATCAAGTTTTTGGCGCCGCTGCCGGGGAATAGTTATTGTTTAGGTTGAATTTTTATTTTATTAGGTCTACTCACTAGATTCCTTTCTAGTGAGATTTTTATTTTAGGTTTCCTTTAGTCTATCTCTTTCTGCTCTATCCATTGCTCAAATCTTCCTTGGCCATCATGGTAAACGAAGATCTCTCCAATCTTAGAATCACCAGGAGTCGTAGTTCACTAAGAGACCTTATTCCACCCTACGCAGAACCTGATAGGGAAATGCGAAGATTAAGGCGACTCTTTGCAACACCCGAACCATCTGGCATTGCCATCAACTTTGATGATGCCCTCTCCGAGGAAGAATCCAATCATCATTCTACACCTCCTAGCCCTCAACCCAATCACGATATGGAGGTTCCCGAAAACCCAATCCCTAAATGCCTCAAGGACTACTCTTCTCCCACCCCTCGTGGTTTTTCCAATGCTATCGTTTTTCCAAATGAACACACGAATGGGGTCTTGCGTGCAACCGATATTTGGCTTGTCCAAAGTGTATGCAAGTTCCACGGATTGAAAACTGAAGATCTAATCCAACACATCAAGGACTTCCTGAAAATAGTGGATACCCTCCATACGGACGGAGCCACTAGAGATACCTCCCGGCTGCGATTCTTTCCCTTCACCCTTTATGAAAAAGCCGGAGACTGGTATAACCAACTTCCCTCCGAATCCATTTTCACATGGGAACAACTTGTCTCAAAATTCTACGAGAAATTCTTTCCAATAGGAAGAACTTCAACGTTAAGAGACGAAATCTTCCGCTTCCATGTTGGACCAGCTGAACCCATTCACGAATCCTGGATCAGATTCAAAGATCTGATTAGACAAGTCCCTCATCATGGCATTGAACTCTGGCTTCTTGTCCAAATCTTTTATGACAGTGTCCCTAAAAGCGACCAATTTGGCATTAATAATTCGGTAAAAGGAAAAATAGCCAACCTAAGTGCTGAGGAAGGATGGAATAGAATTGAGGAATACGCAAATGATCAAGACGATACCTGGGATGAACCCGATTTGATCATGAGCATTTCCAAGATCATGAAAGAGCCTCCTTTTGCTAGACGGTTGAGTAGAATGAATGATCAAGTCTCTTATCTAGACAAGTCACAACCAACTAAACGGTTGTCAAACCCATACTTGATCTGCGACCAATGTGGTGGCCCGCATGAAGTGGAGGAATGCGGGGATGATACCACCACCGAACAAGCATGCTTGTCAAGCCACGACATCTTCGATGATCCTTCGCTCTTAACTTTCTACCAAAACAATGATTTCACCCCTTGGGAAAATCTTGTGAGAGAAGAGGGAGGAGGAGAATATCCTGACTACAAGGTTAGGAGCACTTTTGAGGATGATCTTGGGCATTTCACGTTTGAAAAGAATCTGCAACTAAATGGTCTCGACAACCTCATCAATAGCCAACAAAACGACATGAGGGCCAAATTCGCAGAACTCAACGCCACTCTCGACGGCCTTGGCAAACCTCAAAGAGATCCCTTACTCGCCATCACCACTCGTGCTGGAACAACTACTAAGGATCCACCTTACCCAGCTCAACAATCTAACGTCATGGAACCCAACACCCCTCATGAGGAGGAAGATAATGTGAACGATGAGAATCCCGAACAAACCCCTCCGGTAACTCCCTCTCCACCTACTCCAACCAAACAGCCCATTAAAGTCCCATACCCGTCCCGCCTCAAGAATCAAAAGGTTGAAAATGATAATAAAAGATTCTTGTCATATCTGAAGAATTCGGTCGTCACCATACCCCTTCTTGATGCATGTTACCATATGCCCAAATATAGTACATACTTCAAGAAGTTGCTAACCAACAGAAAAGGGCTCGAGGGTCTAGTAACCTTAGGAGAAGAATGTTCTGTGGTGACTCAACGAGGGCTGCCAAAGAAGGTGGACGATCCAGGTAGTTTCACCTTGCCCTGCTCAATAGGATCTCTTTCAGTCAAGAATGCTTTAGCCGACTTAGGAGCAAGTATCAATCTTATGCCGCATTCCATGTTCCTCAAATTAGGGTATTCTGGGTTGAAACCAACCCGTATGAACATCCAACTAGCCGATAGATCAGTCAAATACCCCTTAGGAATATGTGAGAATGTGCTGGTTAAGGTAGGGAAGTTCAAATTTCCAGTTGACTTCGTCATCTTAGAGATAGAAGAAGATGACCTAGTGCCCATCATTCTGGGGAGGCCATTCCTTGCAGCTGCTCGTGCTGTTATTGATGTTCATGACGGCAAACTAACCTTACGAGTGGGGGCCGATAGCTTAACCTTCGACATCAAGGACACAATGAATCTCTCTCTCGAAGCAGATAATCAGCTGTATTTCATCGGAGAAATCGATGAACTATCCGACGAGATAGACAATTGTATAGATGAACAGGTGGAAGCTGGTTGGTTGCGAGATGAAGCTTTATTACCAATCTTAGAAGAGGAGAAGACTATGGATGTGAATGCAGTCTCCTTCTATCCCAGACAAGAAATCGAACAACTTGAGCTTCGTAAACACGAGAATAAGCTTAAACCTTCCATCATCGAGCCACCCACGTTAGAACTCAAGGAACTCCCAAACAACCTTGAATATGCCTTCCTCCAAGGAGAAGATCAACTTCCGGTAATCATAAGCTCTTCTTTGAAAAGTGAACAAAAGGATAAACTCTTAGGAGTTTAAAAAAAATATAAAGGAGTTATAGCATGGAGTGTAGCCGACATCAAGGGGATTGACTCTACCTTTTGCACGCATAAAATCCTCATGGAGGAGGATTATAAACCCACCGTGCAACCTCAAAGGCGAGTAAACCCCAACATAAAGGAAGTCGTAAAAAAAAAAGTCATTAAGCTCCTAGATGCGGGACTAATTTACCCAATCTCAGACAGTCCATGGGTAAGTCCTGTACAGGTTGTACCAAAAAAGGGAGGAATGACGGTGGTTAAGAACGATAAGGATGAGTTAGTGCCTCAACGAACAGTAACTGGATGGCGTGTGTGCATCGATTATAGGAAGTTGAATGATGCAACCCGAAAGGATCATTTCCCTCTCCCATTTATCGACCAAATGTTGGAAAGGTTAGCGGGGCATGAGTACTACTGTTTCCTAGATGGGTTCTCAGGGTATTTCCAAATCCCTATCGCTCCTGAGGACCAAGAAAAGACTATGTTTACATGCCCTTATGGCACCTTCGCCTACAAGCGAATGCCCTTTGGACTATGTAACGCCCCCGCCACTTTCCAGCGCTGCATGACAGCAATCTTCCATGAGTTAATGGAGGACAGCATGGAGGTCTTCATGGATGATTTTTCGGTCTTTGGAAACTCTTTTGATCGCTGTCTTGCTAACCTTGAGAAAATGCTCAAACGTTGTGAGGAGACTAACTTGGTACTAAACTGGGAAAAGTGCCACTTTATGGTTAAAGAAGGGATTGTGCTAGGGCACAAAATTTCAGGAAGTGGAATTGAAGTAGACCGGGCAAAAATTGAAGCTATATCCAAACTTCCCTATCCAACAACTGTAAAGGCAATCCGTAGCTTTTTGGGTCATGCTGGCTTCTATAGGAGATTCATTAAAGATTTCTCAAAGGTAGCTAAACCAATGACTCAGTTGCTCATGAAGGATGCCTCGTTCGACTTCTCTCAAGAATGCAAGGATGCATTCGATCGATTGAAGCAGGAACTTACCCAAGCTCCAATTATGGTCACCCCTAACTGGGAGTTACCCTTTGAAATCATGTGCGATGCTAGCGATTATGCTGTTGGAGCAGTATTAGGCCAAAGGCTTAACAAACACTTTCAGCCAATATACTACGCTAGCAAAACCATGAATCCTGCTCAAGAAAACTACACTACTACTGAAAAGGAATTACTAGCCGTAGTATTTGCTTTTGATAAGTTTCGCCAGTATCTTGTCCTTTCTAAAACGGTTGTTTTTACGGACCATTCAGCTATTCGATATCTTTTTACTAAACAGGATGCTAAACCACGGTTACTTCGTTGGATCTTACTATTGCAAGAGTTCGATGTTGAGATTTGTGATAAGAAAGGAGCAGAGAATCTTGCAGCTGATCATCTCTCTCGTCTCGAAAACCCCAGCCTCGCTGAATCTGACAAGAGTGAGATTCGGGAGTCATTTCCTGAAGAGCAGCTCATGTCAATAAATGATTCTGAACCATGGTATGCGGATTATGCTAACTACCTGGCAAGTCGAGTCATTCCTGAGCATATGAGCAGGCATGAAAAAAGGAGGTTCTTCAATCAATTAAAGTATTACTTTTGGGATGAACCTTTCTTATTCCGAAGATGTCCGGATCAGGTAATCAGGCGTTGTGTTTCGGAAAAGGAGGCTGTCAGAATTATGAAAGAGTGTCATGCAGGTCCATCTGGAGGACATCACGGAATGAACACTACTGCACGAAAGGTCTTCGACGCGGGATTCTATTGGCCTACAATATTTCGTGATGTGAAGGGAATGATACAAACTTGTGACGCATGTCAAAGAGCTGGGAATATCTCTAGGAGAGATGAAGCCCCACAGAATTATATACAAGTTTGCGAGGTTTTCGATGTTTGGGGAATTGATTTCATGGGACCCTTCCCATCTTCAGGAGGGAATGAATACATCTTAGTGGCCATTGATTATGTTTCGAAATGGGTGGAAGCACAAGCCCTTAGGACTAACGACGCTAGGGTAGTCATTCATTTCTTAAAAAAATTGTTCGCTAGGTTCGGAATTCCGAAGGCTCTTATTAGTGACAGGGGAACCCATTTTTGCAATTCGCAAATGGAGAAAGTTATGAAAAGATATGGAGTCTCTCACCGATTCTCCACCGCTTACCATCCTCAAACCAATGGTCAAGTCGAAAACACTAATAGAGCCATAAAGAGAATATTAGAGAAAACGGTCAATCAAAACATAAAAGATTGGTCTTTTAAGCTCGATGAAGCTTTGTGGGCGTTTCGAACCGCTTATAAGACACCAATCGGGACAACCCCGTTCCGTATGGTATATGGCAAGGCATGCCACCTTCCAGTAGAACTGGAACACAAGGCATATTGGGCACTTAAGGCTTGTAATTTGGATTATACGGTTGCGGGAACAAATAGATTCTTACAGCTCCAAGAGCTCGATGAATTGAGATTAGAGGCTTATGAATCTTCCATTACATACAAAGAAAGGGCAAAAAGATGGCATGACCAACGGATTAAGAGACCCAAGGAGTTTTCAGAAGGAGATAAGGTCTTATTATATAATTCTCGCTTAAGACTATTTCCTGGAAAACTTAAATCTAGATGGTATGGACCTTTTACCGTAAGGAGCTCCACTAAAACCGGAGCCGTTGTGTTGATTGACGACGAAGATAGAGAATTCACTGTGAATATACAATGAGTCAAGCATTATCAAGAGAATGGTAATGAAATGATCAATGAGGAAGACATAACTTTTGATGAAGAAGTCACGTGATATACGGTGACTTTGAGTCTAGCTACAAGACTCGTTAATAAAGAAAAGCGCTTCTTGGGAGGCAACCCAAGCTTTATTTGCTTTGTGTGTTTATTTATTTGTTTGTTTGTTTGATTTTATTTGTTTCCGTATGTATGTTTAATTTTTATTATTATTGATTCATGCTCAAAACTAAATTGTGAAAATGTTTTATCTTGTTTTTAACTTCGTCTTAACTACATATAAAGGTATTTTGCAAAAGTTAAGTGTAAGGGAAATCCAAATCGGTTTATTAGAACAAATGAACATAAATCATAATAATAATAAATTAACATACATATTAGTAATTGTTTGAGTCAAATGCTTGTATCGAGTCATAGTGATGTTTTGCAGGAATTCCAGGAAGTAAGGTATAGGTTTTTCCAGAAATTTTCCGGAAACTTAACATGAGAATTCTGTCAGATCATTTCTGACGGCGTCAGGCTTTACAACCTGACGGCGTCAGGTTTTAATCTTCTGAAATTTTTGAAAGTTTTGTTTTCATAAAAAGTTATTATTAAATCTCTAACTTATAATCTCCAGGAATCTGCAAAATTATCATTCCACAAGCATTATATCCTTATATATAGAATTTATCCCGCCGATGTTATGCAGGTTTTCGTGTTTGTTTTCTCAGGTTTAACAGGTTATTTTGGACAAGGAAATGTATGTGGAATCAAGCTTATGGCGATGCTTTAGTCTTGGAGCTTCTACATTCTCTTGGAAGAAGATCTAACCATGTTACCACATTATCCACCGAGCGAATCAGGGGAGTATTTGATTTCATTCTCTTACCTTTTTACTTTTACATCTTGTTATTTGAACATTGGGGACAATGTTCATCTTAAGTGTAAGGGGGGGTAAAATACGATACTTTAGAGAACACAAGTGCACTTGATTTTTGTTTGTTTGATGGTAGATGTGTAATAAAACTGAGATAAATACCTGTTAGGGCAATTTTAGTGCCAAATTTAAAATTTTTTACAACATTTAGGAGTGAAACTTTGGTCTTAATGAGCATCTCATGGATAGGAGTTATATGACTAGCACAAAAACCGTACCACTAAAAAAATTTTCCACCCCCAAATATGTGAGGTTCGCCCCTAGAATTGGTAGGAAAAGCATTTATGCTATGATGTGTGTACCGGTAGCACTTAGATTCTAGAACTTGCGTTAGGATCATTCTGAGGCCACAAGTGAGACTACATTCGTGTAGTTAGATTTACTACATGATAAGAGGCATTAGGATTAACCCATTGTTTTACACCTGTGTTTTTGTTATAATTACATTGGCTACATTGGTCAAGTAATTCTCCCACACCCTTTGCGTTGTACTCATTTTTAGTACACGATACCCCTAGTACACCCCTCAGAGCCTATCTTTTCGTTTTGACCTTTAAGCATTTTACTTAAAGGAAGAATTTGTTTACACCCTACTTAAATGTACACCCAAATCGCCTTAGCCTACCTTGTATGCTCTCATTTTTAGTGCATTATTGTGACAACATTTGTTTAAACCCCAAGTTAATTATCTAATTGATTACATGGTTGCTGAGTCGAGTCATATCCTTGTACATATTGTTTTGGGACGATTGGGACTCATGGGTAAAGTACTAGTGTAATGGAGTAATGGGGAAGAAGAACATTTTTACCCCCATATGTGCTTAATATTTTAAAAGTACTCCAAGTGTTTCGATTATCTTAATTCGAGTCATTAGAATAGTTAATTGTAAAGTTATGTAAAAGTTCAAGTGTAAGGGGGATGCAACGCCCCTATGATGTATTATTTTTGGATGGTAGGGCAAGAGTGTATGAAAAAAAAAAAAAAAAAAAAAAAACAAGAAAAAAATACAAAAAAAAATGACAAAAAGAAAAGTAGAAAAAACATAACGGACTACCATCCCGTTTCATTTTATGTTTGTTTTATGTTTTTGTTATTTTGTTTTTAGCTTAAGTCGAGTCTAGTCTTGGCTTAGCAACGCCATATTGTACATGTAATTAATCAAGATCTTTAACTCGCCACCAGTAAAATATCCCTTATCCAACAAAACCGTGTTTATCATATCCCTACACCTCACGTTATAACCCATTTAAAAGCCCTCTTTGATAGTTTATCTTAGGTGCTTACTGATGAGTGTCTAAATACTCATCATTTCTGTCATATTTTGACTGCAAAAACATTTAAAAACATGCAGTTGTGCTTCAAAATACAAGAAAATATCATTTGATTGTGTTTTTATGTGTTTCAGATGCAAAATGATTGAAAACAAAAGAAAACAAACAAAGTTTGCATAAATGGCAAGTCTAGTCCCGTGAGTTTTAAAAGTTGTCAAAAGTAGTCCTTGGTTTTCAAAAAAAATGGAAAATTGTCTTTAATGGTCCTTGTACTATTGAATCTTGGCAAAAATGGTCCTTTTGATAATTTTTGGAAACTTACAATTCAGCCCTTCACAAATTCAGAAAATTACAAAAATGGTCCTTGTGTTTATTACTAAATCCAGCCGGACCCTTTGTTTTATTGAACCCAGCCACCACTCCCTTGAACCCCTCCCAATTTGACCCCAGGCCAAACAAATAGAAATAATAAAAATATGGGGTCAAACCCCTTTCTCCCCAGTCAAACCCACTTCACCTCCCTTTTACCACTTCACGTGCAAACCACCATTAACAAAACCAGCCACACGTGCTCTGCCAAGCCACCCTACACCCTTCATCATCACCTCTAATCACTGATAACCCACTTACCCTCACCCCAGTCTAATATAATCCCACTTACACAAGCAAAATCAGTCCTTTGCTATAATTAGCATTTTGGCGCCAAAAATGAAGAACGGCCAAGATTGAATTTCCATCATCCAAAGGTCAAGATTATTGCTGGGAAAAGTCAATGGGGTATCCAAAACCCTAATTGTCATCTATAAGAAGAAAGGGAAGCAAGGAAGAAAAGGATCTAGTGTAATTTTTATTTTCTTATGTCGTAATTTGTAGTTCTAAAATTCTAGTTTAAGATTTAGTTTTCTGATGTTGTAACAAGTAATTCTAGTGTGTAATAACTCTTTTTCAAGTATCAATCACAGTGTAACTTTGCAAATTCAGATTATGCAATTTTAGCTCAAAAATTTAATCTAGTTCAAATGTTGTTGTTAATTGTTATTATGGACTCAATTAGCTCATATAAGCTCCTAGAAAGCTTCTAAAAGCTTCTAAGTTACCTTAAAACTCGGTTTAGTCAATAAACTCAAAAATACAAAAAATCACATATATTAGATAATAAATCAAAAATGCCAATGGAGATGGTGATCACAGCTGGAGTAGGGTAAATTCTGGATGGCCTTGGGTTAGTGGTCTTGTGGAAGACCTATAGGAGTGTTCTTGGTCCTTGTTCTTATTTTTTCAGCTGGATTCCATTTGTAAGCTCATTTGGCATTTTTTTATTTTTCACTGTGTAACTGCTTCTTACTGCTTATCTTTGGTTCTTTTATGCTTATTTAGTGATCTTTAGTCATAATCTAGCTTAAAATAGTCAGCTTGTTCTTTGATATTCATAGTTGCTAAAAAATCTCATTTCAGTCAAAAATAGTCTTGTAGTGATTTGGGTGTTGTTGTTGTTACTTATGTGTTCATTTAAGCTTATTGTATCATCTTATGTCATTCTAAATCAGTATCATGGTCTTAATCTGTGAATTCCTATGAAAATCTTAAATCAGCCATATATAGGGGTGTTTGGTTCATGCTGTTTTTGGTATGCTCAGGGTGTTCATTGTTGTTGTTTCTGCTTGTAACATGTTACCTTAGGTTGTTTTAGGTCAATAAAACAATAAAAATCAATGCTAGTTTGTTAAAAAGTTAAAATAGCCATAAATCTTCATAATCTTTTGTCTGTAGTGTTTTAAAGTATCATAAATCTGCATTTTAGCTTAATAGTTGATAAAGTAGCTTTAAGTCACTTCTTAGTAGCTTAATATATCATATTCAGTAAGTTAGATCTAATCAAAGTTCATAAAAGTCAGCTTAGTAGGGTAATTCAAAAGTCAAAACACAAGCAGTCTTCATTTTCAATTTTTGTGGTTTTTCTAGGTCCTTCTCAGATTTTTAGTTTGCTCATCTTAGGCCCTCAGAAGCTAAGCTTTTGGATATACCATCTCACCCAGCTTGTCTACAGTTAGAATTTTTCTTGTGATTTTTAAATCTCATCTGAGCCCTCAAATCAAGGCCTGCAAAAGGGCCATTTTGCCCTGTGCACTGACTGCATCAGCAGACTCAGTTTGAGTTGAGCTTATTGAGAGCTTTTAAGCTTTTCAAGCCAGCTTTTCTGAGCTTCTTTAGCTTCTTTCTAGTGTACTCAGTCCCTTTGAGCTTTTGCCATAAGCTCATAGCTTATTGTCCAGTTTTGAGTTTACTTTGAAAAGTCTAAATCTCAAAAAGCTTTAAAACACCAACTGTGTTGATAAGCTCATTGTTTCTAGCTTATTTCTTGATATATAAAAATAGTTCCAGTTTTAAAGTAGCTTGTAATTAGCTTAAAAACAGTTAGCAAAAAGAAAAAAATCAAAAAAATAAAGTGTTCACAAAAAGGTCTAACTGGGATTCGAACCAGTGACCTCACGCTCACACACAACATACCCTACCACTGTGCCCGTAGGTCTTTTTCGTTAGTATCTTGTTTCCAGTTCTTTTTAACCCTTTCTTGTTTTTTTAGTTTTTAGCTTATATAAGCTGTCTGCTTATTAGCAGCTTAACTGCATAAGCTATTTCTTTCATTTTATTTTTCTTAGCTTCTTTTTCACTTAGAATAATTTAGGAAAAAGTTTCAGATTTTTATCATTAGTTTTAATATTTTTAATCTTTTTATTAGTTTAAATTAGTAATTAATTCATAATAAATAGAAAAATAATCAGAAAAATATAATTTTAATTTTCAAAATTTTCTTTTATTAAGTAGAATCTTGGAAAAATATAATTACATCGGTAGACATTAGGAAAAATAAAATAGAAAATAAGTGATAGCTTCTATTTAATAAATTTTATCTGTTTTAATTTTTTTTTTAAATCACGTACTTGTTGTTATTGTTTGTTTTAGTCATTTTTCATTCCCTTAGTGTAATCACCATATCAATCACTTTGTTAAATCCTTTCAATCACACTTGATCACAAATCGTTCTAAACACAATTTCACGCTTCGCTGGGATATAACGACCCGGGAAAACACTATACTCCTTGGTTAGTTGTCTTCAAGTAGTTTGACTTTATTTGACCACATCCTTGGTTGATTTAAGTTGACTGTTTGAGGACGATCACTTACGCCTAGTGGAGGAGGTTTTCGATCCTTTCCCAAGCCTATGGTAATCTATTTGCTATGACAGGTAGTGAGAGATATTATCCGTTTTCATTTATGAGATTTATTTTGATGACACCTGAGAGATGTGAGTATCTAAACACTACTTGTGAGGTGCTAGTTTGTAATCTCCGTGCTTATTATGATTAAAATGGAACGACTATTTATTGTAATTACTTTTATATTAGCATTAAATGACCCCTAACTTGTATTTTGATTAGAATAAAAGCGCATTTGCTTGAGGACAAGCAAATCTCAAGTGTAAGGGTATTTGATGAAGCGAAAAGTGTACCGCTTTTAGGGGGTCATTTAAGCCCTAAATCGTTCCTTTTGTCATTTTAGGTACTTTGGAGAAGAAATCTGGAAAAGGAAGCATTTTGGACGTTTTTGGAGCATAAAAGTGAAGAAAACGACAAAGTCTCAAAATCGGCTGGAAAAGTACCTTTGACGGCGTCAAGTATTGCTCTTGACGGCGTCATGGCTTGGCAAAAGAGGTGGATATGAAAAATACACATGATAAGCCAGAGAGTTTTACAATGGAAAGTCTGACGGCGTCACCCTTTAAGGTGATCAAGGTCGTCACGGTTTAAGTTAAAGAGAGACGGCGTCAAGCCCATTTCTGACGGCGTCAAGCCTTGATAAGCCAGAGCGGATTTTGGAGCACTAAAGAGGGACGGCGTCAGGAAGGCCATCCGGGAACCCTAGACACGGCGAGGTGACGGCGTCAAGATCTACAACGTGACGCCGTCAGCCACTAAGTTCTATATATAGTTTTGCAATTTTTTGTCATTAGTGTGCAACTTTGTGAGGAGAAACCCTAAGACAAATTTCTGCCATTTTTAAGGGTTTTCATACCCTTGGATCTCCCATGTTTAATTGAAGATAAGTAATCGTTTAATCAATCAATATGTCTATGTGTTGTTTGATTATATCTTGTTCTTGTCTTTTGATTAACATGCTAGGCTAGATTTATCTTGTGTTTGCTTAGATCTAATGAAACCTAACTATTGATTATTGGTTATTAGTGTGTTATTAATTGTATTGGATGAATGTTTATCGATGTTAGGCTTAAGAAAACTGGCTAACTTCCTATTCGGTAACTTGCTTGAACGTCTTAAGAAACATGAACCAATGCGTACTAGGTTTTTATGGTTGTATTTAATGCATGAGCGAATTCTAGTGATCCCATGTTAGGAGCTTCCTAGCCGGCTCGACATAGGAGTGAAGTAGGAGCTTGTAGAGTTGGGGAAGTACGTACGCCACCCCACGATTGGTATTAAGGAATACACCCGTCATCCACGCAATTAATACACACTAATCAACCGGTAAAAGATAGTTAGGGAGTAACGAAATCTAAGTAAACACATTTCTCTCCACATAAGTTTCACAACTCTTTTCATTTTCAGTTATTTTATTTTATTTGCATTTGTAGTTATTTGGGTTAGTTGACTAGCAACTAATTCCGCCCACTCATTCAAACCCGAGATTTTACTTGCTTTCATAAAATATAAAAAATACAAAAAAGAATCTTCTCTCACCCTTAGACCTATTAGAGTAGTTTTTCAATCCTAACGACACTATTCCCTGTGGAGAACGATCAATCCCCCGTACTTACCACTACACTATACTACATCGGTCAGGTACACTGCCTGGTGGGGTTGTAAGCCTCTTGAGATCCCTCGAGAGGTAAAACCTGTTGTAAGGTCGCAAAATCACGCATCAATCATGTGACCCAGAAATTGAACAGTTGGTATCCAAAACTCGCACTTTAAAAACATAGCATACAATTCCTCTTTCTTCAGCAGTTCTAGGATTAGTCTAAGGTGTTCCTCGTGCTTCTTCTCGCTCTTAGAGTAAATCAAGATGTCGTCGTCTAACTCCTCTTCATCCAAAGCTGCTCCATTCTCTTGAGCTTGCATCAACAACATCTTATCTTTGAAGTAGTCAGAGTTCTGTGGACGCTTTGGTTGAGTGCAGTTCCTTGCTATGTGTCCTAGTCCACCACAGTGGTAACATTTAATTTGCCTTCCCTATCCCTGATTAGCATTCCCAACTCTGTTCTGTATGTTACCCCGACCAATGTTCCTTTGATTCACATTCTGCCTTCCCTGAACATTCTGAACCACAACCCTTCCATCTTCCCCTGTTGCTTGATTACGTGGATTTGATGAAGTTCGAAGTTGGTTGTTGGTTTGAGGGAGTGTTGCTCTGAACTGTTGGAAAAGTAAAGAAACTTGGTTGGAGAGATTATCAATCATCTTGTCAGTATGAGAGTATCCTGAGTCTAGTTGGGTGTTCACAGCAGATGGTAGGTGCAAAGATGATTGGACAAATGATGTCTGATTCTGTGATGAAGAAGGATGGTGATAAACTTGATCAAGTGAGGATTGATTGAACGGCTGAACATTTGAGACAAGTGCAAGTGGATCATTAGTTGTCGTTGGATTGATTCTTTCCCTTAATTGACGATCATAGACAGCATGCTTTTCATGTTGTTGTAAGTAAGCATACAGTTGTTCATAATTCGTCTCTCTCAAGCCTTTGTTGAGCTTCACGGCTGTGACAAATCTATCCCACTCGGGTGACATGTTGTTCACAAACTTAGAATTGAGCTGGATATTTGGCATTGTCATCCTGATGATCCTCATGTCATTCACAAGCTTGTGAAATCTCACATAATAGTCAGTGATGTTTTCACCAGGATTCATCTTGAAGTGCTCAAACTCATCATACAACTGAGATTCACGATCTTCTTTGGTCAGTTCAGATCCAGCCAGAAGCATTTTAACATTGTCCCAAACAGCTTTGGCTTCAGTGTTGAAGTTGATAAGCTTGTAAACGTGATGTGAGTGTGTATTGCTCTAATTCTTTTATATCCACGGTAGCGGCGCCAAAGACTTGGTACGCGCGTGATGTCGTTGTGGTTTTAGCAGTATTAATGCCTACTCAAGTTTTAAATTTATATTTAGCCGACTTATCAATAAAACACACACTTTAACGAGCAGTGTACCCGGTCAGTATGAATATAATGGTAAGTAGAGTGTCGATCACTAAGAGTGGAACGTATTATCTAGTTATTCTAATCAGTATTTTAATATCTTAAGTTAGCTATACAACCTAATCTAACGCAAGGGGGTTCAGCCTGAGAGACTGGCACGGTTTGGTTATGATTAAATAGAAAACTAAACTAATGAGCACGAATCAGCGATTAGCACACACGTACACAGATAAATACTTGAGACAATAAGAAGATCTGCCCTGATAATTAAGTAGCTTGTCACTTGTTTTATTTCTAGCTTTATATGAAGTGTATATAATTAACCCTTTCTCGTTGGCTCTAATCTTATCGGCGAGTAAACCCTTAATGATCACTTATGTCTATCCCACTATCCTAGAATATTGAGCATTTGTGATGCCCACGTTTCGTATACGCTAGAATAGATAGGCGAGGAAGGGGCATGGCGACCCAATCAATGCTCAGCTAGACACAGAGGTTATCAATGCACTAATAAAAGTCACCAAAGACATCAACATATAAACTTTAATTAATGGGAAAGCAATTTTAAGGGGTGCCCATGATTTTCCGTAGTCACATGGAATCGGCCCATCAATCCTGATGAATTAAAGTGTACTAATACAATAAAACAAAACTACTTAATGAATTGAATACATGTAGGACCTTCTTACAGCTCTTGTATCTTCGTTTAGGGTGTGTCTTGTGCTGCTAATACGTCTGAATTCGGCTTTAGGATTTCTTCTGTCTTCGGTCTCTAAAGTCTAGTGTCGGTATGTGTGTCCAACCCCTGAAATTCGTCTGACCTTGGGGTATTTATAGTTTCTGTCTGAGGGTTAGATGCGGCGCATATGATAAGTAGATGCGGCGCATTGACTTAACTTCGCGTGGGGTCCAAGATTAATATATTCAGGAATATTCGTACACCGCCTTAAGATGCGGCGTAACTCCATTTTTTTATGCGGCGCATGTCCTTTGCTGTCTTGGATTGTAACTTGTGAAATCTTGATAGTGATGCGCCGTATGTAAGAAGTATGTTGCGGTGTATCTGGAGCAGAATGATCTTGATCTTGTACATTTCAGTAGACTCTAAACATCTTGCTTGTTTTGCTCCATAATTAGTCCAAAATCGCCAAGTTTCACATAATACTTGTTTTTACCTGAGAATTACAAAAGTAAACATTAACGTACCAATTCTCATATATAATATAATAAAACAAGTCAAATAAATAGGATAAATGATGATAATAAAATGTACTTATTTGAGTTCATCAAATATCCCCCCACTTGAACTTTACTTGTCCCCAAGTAAACCTTAGAATAAATCTTATGAAAATGTATCCTAAAAGATATTAGGATTTATTTTTATATTTAAGCATGTATTCGTTTTGTCATAATTGCACAACCAAACACTTAACGAATTAGAAATAAAATAAAATATTTCGATAAAAGCAAATCTAATCGTTTAACTGTCCAGTCGTGACGAATATTCTATCATAAGCTTGGAAAGTATACGCATCTCCTCCACTAAAGCTAAGGAATAACAAGACTAAAGCGGTAAAAAGGGTTTGTTGGTTAAGGGTTGATCATCCTTTTTAATCTCTATCGATCTCATATTCCAGAAAAGGCGACAAAATCACAAATACATGATCGAATCCACGACCACGATACTTGCAATTGCTCAAATCCTTAACTCGAATAGGCTAAAGATTGGACCAAGTAATCTTCACCAATAATATTATATCAAAAAGGGCGACAAAATCATAAATACATAGTCGAATCCACGACTACGATACTTAAGATTGCTCAAATCCCTAATCTCAATAAATCAAAGGTTTGGATAAAGAATGATATAGGGTATGGATAATATTTGGGATACAAATTGGTGTAAAATGAAAAATAAACAAAACAGATAAATTAAAATCCTAAGTGTGGTAAATTACTTTCCCAACCATCCCATGAATAAGACTCATATCATTGAATAACTCACGCTTTAACACTTGAAACACACGCTTTAGGTAGACACGAATTATACTCAACCAAATCTCAATCAAAGAATAACCTCAGTTGGCGTTCCTATAACGGCCAACTCCCATTCAATCCAAAAATATAATATATAACAAATAGTGGTGATATCGACCACTTAATACAAAACTTTACATAAGTTGGTTAAAACAAACTTTCAACTTTTCCTTTTTCTTTTTCTTTTCTATTTTTTTTTCGATTTTTTTTTTTTTTTTTTTTTTTTTTGACATCAGCATATATGTGTAAAATTTCACAACTTTTCTATCACTATCTTTCCGGATAATTTTTTTTTCTACTCTTCATACTTTCAGAAATAACTGTAATAGCGAAAGTAGTAAACACACGAAAAATAAACTCAAAGATATACAATATTTACTTTCATACCAATTGCATTGTGCAATTTCCTGACTCAACCAAAGATAATGAATTACGCACGCGAACACAGGTAATGTAAGGAAACACACTTTGCCTAAAGCAATTAACCAACCATGGATTTTAATCTACAGGGTAGGCTAAGGTGTAAGGGTGTAACGAAACATTATAACAAAAGTGTAAGAAACGAAAGGAATGGCTCTGAGTGTTTTTTTAGGGGTATCTTACTCTAAAAGTGAGAGTAACAAAAGGTTTATACGGGGGTTAACTAACCAGTGTAGTTATTTAATATCACATAACATATAAAGGCTGTTTGGGTGTAATCCTAGAAATTTACCAATTTAGACAAGTCATTCCAATTATATAGATAATACTTATTATGGTGGTCTCGAATAGTATATAAGCCAAGTTCTAAAGTTTACAAGTCACCGGCACACTCATATATTTGTGAATTTTGAAAAGTTCACAATTTTTGAAAATAAGGTTATGTGTGCAGCTATGTAATTTAGACTTTAAACAAAAACATGCTAAAAATTTTTAAATTTTCATATATTAAGCGCATTTTAAGCATATTTTGAAAAAGTTTAGGACAAGTAAGTGTTCTAATTCTCCAATCCCCCTCACTTAAGTTAAACAACGTCCTCGTTGTTTGTTACAAAGGTTAAAAACTGAAAAATAAAAGAATTAGAACAGAAAAACTCCCCTGAGATTTGCTCGGTATGATCCTCCATTATTTGTATAAGAGCAAAAATCAACTTTCTTGTGGATGAGAACGTTTAAGCTTCATAGATGATGTATCCACAAGAAAGCAGGAATCTATAATACCATTTAGACTTTAACACACCTGAGTTAAGAAGGTTCAAACTTGCATAATACATTAGTAGTTAGTAAAAATAAAACTTAAAAATTAAAATGAAAATCATCAGGTCAGTCGATACGCCGTATCTTATGGAAGAAGATACGCCGTATCGAGCCTGGAATAAATACGAATCAGAATAAAAGATGCGTCGCATCCTTAACCAGGGATGCGCCGCATTAAAATACTGACAGAAAGTTTTAAAGTCAAAAATAAAAATGCAGAAAATTAAATAAGATATGACCTGTGCAGGCGATGCGTCGCATCTTAGGATGGAGATGCGCCGTATCTTCTGCAGGTCTGACAGACTCGACACAGAACAGAAAAGTAAAAATTCTCCGGGTTGTCTCCCGGTCAGCACTTGTCTTTATTCCAGAGTCTTCAAGTTAGACTCACGTTCAGCTCCTTATTTTGTTCTTGTTACATGCCATCCTTCTTCTTTCATCCGAAAGATGTTCCCGTATAGCTCCGCAACATTTTCTTCCGTTCGACTTAATCTAATATATGCTTTGGTCTTCGTCGCAACATATTCCTCATCAGGTCCCAAAGAGTATTTGATGATTTTAAATTTTTCAGAAATTATCATGGGTGGTTCATTATAAGGGATCCCAAGTAGTCGACACTTTCTCTTGATGAATTCTTCTTCGTCTTTATCAACAAACTTGAAATAAGGATCCTCATTCAAATAGTCATCAAGTTCATCAATCAATTCTCCATGCGACTCATCGTTATTAGCAGAGGGATCATAATTAACCACGTTAAAGGATTGATAATAATCTTGAATCTCATCCCACTCTCTTTCCAATTCCCATTGCAAGCGTCGACTAAGCTTTGTGTAATCATCAAATTGTCCATGCACCCATTTCCAGAAAGTAGTATTCGATGCTCCCTTAAGTTCTTTTAAGTATTTGATTCTACCTCTTTCTTGTAAAGCCTCCGCTTTACGAGGGCAGTCTTCAACTTTTTCATACCAATCATCGTCTTCAAAGTATACATCGTTTCCAACCCGTTTCATTCCAATTATACTTCCCCCATTGCAGGTTCCATCATTCTTCTAATCACAGGTTGGCCATTCACTACTTCCATCCTTGAAACGGAAAGGTTTACAAGTGTGATTAATATGCTCAAATTCCCATGGTTTATCCCAAACCTATGGTATTTGGTCATTCCATTCGTAGTACCAGGTGTTTTTGAACTCATCATAAGTTTTGAACCCCGGTAGAACTCCAGTTAGCACATCAGCGTCGACTTGAAGAAGGTAATTAAATTCTTTGAACTGTTCGCACAAGGGTGTCTCATAATTGAACACATCAATGTCTATGCTGAATAATTCTTCAATGCCTTCCTCGATCGTTGAATCGTCATGTGATGTTCCATTGTTGCTCTCTACTTCCTCATCTTCCCCTCTCATCCAATATACCCATAACACATCTTTAGTAGCACGGTCCATGCTCTTATGGTTATTGAACTTACTAGCTAACCAATTTGAAAAATCAACATTGTTAGGATCGTGGTTAACGTCAAAGCTAGTGTTACCAATCATGTTCCTTCTTATCTCCATGAACTCATTAAATTGTCCTTTAAAACTTCGTGTCAACCATGAGGTCACAATCCGTTTGACTTCATTCATAGGAGCAAATTTGGGATTGCCGTATTTAAGTGCAAGCCACTCTTCTAAAGAGATATCCATCAACCTAACCAACTTTCCATGAAATAGTATCTCCGATTCAGCATACATTCTTTCGTTATCCAGATAGCTTTTATCTAATCCCCAATACTGTTCGGAATAAGGCATATAAGAATTTTGTATAGGTTGGACTTCATAGCTTTTGTTGCTCGATTTGTTGACTGCATTTGCTGAGTTCATGTATTCAATTTGGAATTTCCCATCTTTTTCTTCGATAGTCGTCCAAGTTAATCCTTTAGATTCAATGATAGGCCATAAGAGTAACAATTCATCTTCAGTGTAGCTCATTAGTAAATCATAAGAGAATATCCCATCTTCAATATTGCATAAGCGTTTGAATTCCTTATAAGTAGCTTCAAGAGGGGTCTCCCAAGAGAATAAATCGGCATCAATCATGAGCACATTGAAGTTGACATCCTCATAAACTTCCACATCGAATGAATTCGAAAGCAAGAGTTCCTTTTCCAATTCTGAGCTTTTAGTAATGCTTAATGCTGGGAACTTGCTCAAGCTAACTTCATAGTTATCACACTCCTCATCACTTTCCAGAATTAACGGCTTTTTGGTGCGGGACTTTTCATTGTGCTTATCATCCATAAGTTCCTTAGCAAGATATCCGTTCACTAACATGTCTTCCATAGCAAAACCTGTCATCATAGGTAAAATCGTCAGTAGGATTTGTTCGCTAGAAGAGAAATTAATGAATTTAGAAACGGATATAAAGAATTAAAATAACTGATATCTGCAGACGATGCGCCATATCCAAAAAGATGGATACGCCGTATCTTGTTACGTTAAAATTTAATCAGACTTTTATTCAGAAAATAGATACGCCGCTTAGAATTTTAGAATGCGCCGTATCAGTTTTAAATTATCAAAAATCGATTATATTTATTAAAATTAAATGCGTCGTATTAACAGAAGCTAATGCGCCGTATTTTCGTTACATTTCAAAATACAAGATTTTTGATTCAGAAGATGCGCCGTATCGATAAAAATCGATGCGTCGTATCTGTTTAATAATTCGAAAACTGTTTTTAATTTAAATAATAAATACGCCGTATCTGCAAAAACAGATGCGTCGTATGGCGTTATCGATTAGAAAAATTTCTTATTAAAAACAGAATACGCCGTATCTTGGGGAAAGATGCGTCGTACTCGAATTTATTAAACGCGTTGTATTTTATAAAAATTAAACGCAATACGCCGTATCTATGAAAATAGATGCGCCGTATCGTTTGAATCAGCACAATACAACGATAGCAGAATGCAGAAAAAAAAATAAAAAGAAAAACAAAAATAAAATCAAACAAAAAGAAACAAAAATTGAAGAAAATAAAAACACACAAAAACAGAAAATATGCAAATAATACAATGAATGCAATTTAACTAATATACAACGGGGTTAGCGGTTAGAATCTAAAAATTAAAAAGAAAAACCTAATTAAAATACTAATCAAATTAACAGATAATAACAATTCACTCCCCGGCAGCGGCGCCAAAAACTTGATGTGCGTGCGTATTGCTCTAATTCTTTTATATCCACGGTAGCGGCGCCAAAGACTTGGTGCGCACGTGATGTCGTTGTGGTTTTAGCAGTATTAATGCCTACTCAAGTTTTAAATTTATATTTAGCCGACTTATCAATAAAACACACACTTTAACGAGCAGTGTACCCGGTCAGTATGAATATAATGGTAAGTAGAGTGTCGATCACTAAGAGTGGAACGTATTATCTAGTTATTCTAATCAGTATTTTAATATCTTAAGTTAGCTATACAACCTAATCTAACGCAAGGGGGTTCAGCCTGAGAGACTGGCACGGTTTGGTTATGATTAAATAGAAAACTAAACTAATGAGCACGAATCAGCGATTAGCACACACGTACACAGATAGATACTTGAGACAATAAGAAGACCTGCCCTGATAATTAAGTAGCTTGTCACTTGTTTTATTGCTAGTTTTATATGAAGTGTATATAATTAACCCTTTTTCGTTGGCTCTAATCTTATCGGCGAGTAAACCCTTAATGATCACTTATGTCTATCCCACTATCCTAGAATATTGAGCATTTGTGATGCCCACGTTTCGTATACGCTAGAATAGATAGGCGAGGAAGGGGCATGGCGACCCAAGCAATGCTCAGCTAGACACAGAGGTTATTAATGCACTAATAAAAGTCACCAAAGACATCAACATATAAACTTTAATTAATGGGAAAGCAATTTTAAGGGGTGCCCATGATTTTCCGTAGTCACATGGAATCGGCCCATCAATCCTGATGAATTAAAGTGTACTAATACAATAAAACAAAACTACTTAATGAATTGAATACATGCAGGACCTTCTTACAGCTCTTGTATCTTCGTTTAGGGTGTGTCTTGTGCTACTAATACGTCTGAATTCGGCTTTAGGATTTCTTCTGTCTTCGGTCTCTAAAGTCTAGTGTCGGTATGTGTGTCCAACCCCTGAAATTCGTCTGACCTTGGGGTATTTATAGTTTCTGTCTGAGGGTTAGATGCGGCGCATATGATAAGTAGATGCGGCGCATTGACTTAACTTCGCGTGGGGTCCAAGATTAATATATTCAGGAATATTCATACACCGCCTTAAGATGTGGCGTAACTCCATTTCTTTATGCGGCGCATGTCCTTTGCTGTCTTGGATTGTAACTTGTGAAATCTTGATAGTGATGCGCCGTATGTAAGAAGTATGTTGCGGCGTATCTGGAGCAGAATGATCTTGATCTTGTACATTTCAGTAGACTCTAAACATCTTGCTTGTTTTGCTCCATAATTAGTCCAAAATCGCCAAGTTTCACATAATACTTGTTTTTACCCGAGAATTACAAAAGTAAACATTAACGTACCAATTCTCATATATAATATAATAAAACAAGTCAAATAAATAGGATAAATGATGATAATAAAATGTACTTATTTGAGTTCATCAAAACGTCTTTGGGAAGTCCTTGAATCACAATGTTAGAAGCTCTAATGTCTGCATCATAACGCTTCTTCTCCTCCTCATTGAGATCGTTGTAATTACGTGGCCTATCGATTCCAAGAGTGACAGTTCCATCCTCAGCGGTAGTGACAACATCTCTAGTGGTGCCCAATTGAAAAGGTCCTTCATCAATGGATTTAAGAATGTTAACACCATTCTCTTTTCCCAAGCAATAAAGTCGTATTCTTTATGCCCATGATTCATAATCCGTCCTATCAAGCATAGGAGGGGCGGGTATTGGACCCCGCAGCTTGAATGTCATCAGAAGAAGTGCTTGCCATGATGTAAACTTGCACGGGATTTTGCAATTCTATGATTTAAACCGAGAAATAGATTCTTTCGCGGGATTTTACAAAAATCAAGAATAAACCGTGATTTGAATACTTGAATGTGTTATGATGAAAGTTGTTGGATCGGTTAAAGGATTAGTGATTGTATGGTAGGGATGAAGGTTGGTTAAATTAGATGAATTGTTGTTTAGTTAAGTTGTGATTGAGTTAACATATTGGTTTGAGCAAATCTCAATGAGCAAATCGCAGACACCTCAAATCGCAGAGACTCAACTCGCAACTCCTCAACTCGCAACAATCATCAAACCGCAAGATATGATCGAATCTCAACAAAGCAAATCGCAACAGATCAAATCGCAGTTCATCAAATCGCAGCTTGATCAAATTGCAACACAGCAAATTGCAACAGATCAAATCGTAGTTCTTCAAATCACAGCTTGATCAAATCGCAACACAACAAAGTGCAACTCACAACAGACAAAAATGTCCCTTTCTTGCGATTTGTCTTCTTTCCCCTTTTAAGCTAAATACCAAATCGCAGTACTAAAACCTGCTAAATCGCAACACTAACAATCTAAAACTAACTCAAATCGCAACTAGGAAACTTATGTCGAGACTCAAATCGCAAGATAGAAAAACATCAAGACATCACTCGAAATGACTCAAACAAATCAATAAACTTATGAAACAAGCTATCCAAACACTAAACTAAGCTCATACAGCACCCCTAATCATGAAAGTACAAACATATTCCAAGATTAAGCACAAACAAAATTGAACCAAGGTATTTTCACAAAAACTAGTCGAACCAAAATAAAATCACAAAAACCAATCTAAAAATCCGAGCATCCACAATCTAAATGATCTAACCTAGGCTCTTGATACCAATTGTAGGATACTCATTAATCTAAACACATATGGTTCTTGTGATTTGGTCGATTAATGTATAGAGAGAGAGAAGAAGTGGGAGCCTTTAGAGAGAGAAAATGAGAAGTATTAGATTAAGAATAATGAAAGGTCCAACCCTTCCCATGGGTGGGAAGGGCTATTTATACAAGACATAAAAACGCCTCTAGTAGGCTATGGACCGGGCTGACAGTGGGTAAAGACCCGACCCGACTCCATGGTAAAACGATATCTAAACTAATATGATTAAACCTACGAGCTACTTAATGCTAACCCATGCTCGGGGTGACCAAGTCTTTCATGTGAATATTTATATTCCTAACAGTTTTTATGAATTCCATTTATGTGTCTTGCAATGCTATGCTTGTTAATGATCACACTGCTGACACTGAAACGTTGAGACATGAAATTGTGAATTTAAAAAGAGAAAATGAGAGAATCATTAAACTCAATGATGATGTGCAAAGTAAACTTTCAAAAGAAAATTTTCAACTCAATCAGAAGCTACAATGGTGTCAAACTCAGAGTCTTGATTTTGAATTAAAATTGCAAAGTCAAAAAGAAACAATGTCCTTTCAGAACAGTCACACATCCAAAGTTAAGAATCTTGAAAATGAAAATATTATTTTAAAAGGTCAAATTTTCAAATATGAAAAGGACATTGATGAAGTTTGTCAAAATTGGAATGACACCGTTCGCTTAAATAGAGAACTCAATTCAAAAATTCAACAAAAGAATCACATCATCATTGAACTCAAAGAGAAAATTAAATTACTTGAAAAAGGAAAGTTTGTTCACACAAATGTGATTGCACCAGGAATGTACAAAATGGACACAACACCTAGGCAAAAATCCTCTCAGACTACTAATTTGAATGCTTCCACTTCTACAGGAATAGTTACCCCTCCTAGCGTTAGCAGATCCAAGCATAAGAGCAACAAAAAGAAGACTAGTATTTAGCAACGTAGGAGCGGAACACTAAAAGACCAAGAAGTAGAAGACCACCTTAGGAGTTTGAATAAAATGCATATTGCGTCTGATTTAGAATCAAACTTAAAAACTTGTAATTCTAATCTTGATGGAACGAATGCTAAGAATTTGAATGTTTTGAATGTTGATGCATCTTGTGTGTTCTGTCGTAAAAGCATGTTATCTGGTGATCATAAGAAGTGTGTTGCAAAATCTCTTTTATCTCGTAATAAGAAACGTACATATGGCATTCCCTCTAGGCCCACTATTGCTTCTAAGTCTGTACTAGGAAAACCGCCAAGTGTAGTTTCTAAGAATGCCTTAGACAAAACCATAGTTGCGAATAAAACTCCTAAGACAATCCAATCACCTAGCACATTCACTAAGAAGAAAGCTGAAACTAGTTGGACATGGCAATGTTGGCTACAAAGGAAAACTAGTTTTACTTGGCTACCTAAAGTGATTAATAATTGTGCTACTAACCCAATGGGTTCCACCGTTACCATCACTCCATCTTCGTCGTCTTCATGTGATGCAGGTGATTCAAATTATTCTATGGATTGTTGATAGCGGCTGCTCCCGACATATGACAGGCAATCTCAAACTTTTAGTAAACTTTGTTGCAAAGTTCATAGGCACTGTCAGATTCGGGAATGATCATTTCGCTGCTATCATGGGCTATGGAGATTATGTCAATGGCAACATCGAAATTAGTCGTGTATACTATGTCGAAGGCCTTGGTCACAACTTTTACTCAGTAGGTCAATTTTGTGATGGGGATTTGGAAGTAGCATTTCGGGAGAAAACTTGTTTCGTTCGTGATTTACAAGGAAACGATCTAATGTCGGGCAAACATGAAACTAGTCTTTACACCATCTCAATGTCTGATATGACCGCTTCTTCTCCTATATGTCTACTCTCCAAAGCACATTTGACAAAATCCTGGTTATTGCACAAACGACTGTCTCATCTGAATTTCAAAACCATGACTGAACTTGCATGTCACAAAATAGTCGATGGTCTTCCACGGTTTCGGTATGCAAAAGATCACCTATGTCCAGCTTGTGAACAAGGAAAAAGTACTCGTGCACATTTCCCTTCAAAAACATAATACAGTACTGATCACGTTCTTCAACTACTTCATATGGATCTATGTGGCCCTATGCGTGTTCAAACGATCAACGGTAAACACTACATTTTGGTAATTGTCGATGACTTCTCCAGATGGACTTGGGTCTACTTTATCCGAAGCAAAGATCAAGCTCCTTCCATGATCATCACCTTTCTCACTAAAATTCAAGTTCAACTTCGCAATACAGTCAGAAAAGTCAGAATAGACAATGGAATTGAATTCAAGAATCAAACTCTTCGAGATTATTTTGAGAAAGTGGAAATTGAACATCAAACATCTATTGCAAGAAGTCCAGAACAGAATGGGGTTGTCGAAAGACGCAACAGGACGTTAGTTGAAGCTGCAAGAACAATGTTAATCAATGCTCAATGACCTGATTACCTATGGGAAGAAGCTGTATCAACTGCATGTTATACACAAAACCGTTGTATGATCACCAAACGACATCACAAAACTCCTTATGAAATTGTTCACAACCAAAAACCGAATATAAATTATTTTTACGTATTTGGTGCACTTTGCTATCCAAATAATGATCGTGATGATTTTGGAAAACTCAAAGCCCAAGCTGACATTGGTATCTTCATTGGATATTGTGAGAACTCCAAAGGTTTTCGAATCTTGAATCGTCGTACTAGAGAAATTCAGGAGACTATTCATGCTAATTTCGATGAACTTACTGACATGGCTTCTGAGCAAAACAGCTTAGGACCCGCAACTAACGGTCTAAATTTTCCAGATCAATCTGTTGCACCACTTTCCCTCAACCGTAAGGAATTGGAAACCTTGTTTGCTCCACTGTTCGATGATTCTTTTGTAAGTCATGCACCAGATGTATCTACAAGTTCCGCTGCTTAACCTGATAATAATTCAATACCTGATACACTTACTACAACAACAACAGTTGCTGCAGATGCACCTCTAACTGAATCTCCATCAACAAAAGAACAAATCGCTTCCAACACTGATAATGCAGCTGAAGATCAACAACAACAACAAGTACCCGCACCTGCAAATTATGACGGAAACGCCTTTTTTAATCCATTTGCTCCGGCTCCAACCATTCCTAATATTGTTGAGTCGTCTACACGCAACTTGGATCCGTCTAATATGCACAATCTTTTTCAACATTACCCTTCAACACACAAATGGACAAGAGATCATCCCTTAGTAAATGTGATTGGTAATCCAGATAATCCAGTCATGACACGACAAAGACTTCACACGGATGGTGAAACATGCATTTATGCACTTACCGTCTGTCAAGCAGAACCAAAGAACATTAAAGAAGCCATGACTTATGACAATTGGATTGAATCAATGCAAGAAGAACTTGATCAATTCAAACGTCTTGAAGTCTAGGAATTGGTAGAAAGACCCGATGGAGTCTATGTTGTCGGACATAAATGGACTTGGAAAAACAAACTTGATGCTGATGGAACAGTAATTCGTAACAAATCGCGTCTGGTTGCCAAATGCTTCAGCCAAGAAGAAGGCATTGACTTTGAAGAATCCTTTGCACCAGTGGCTAGACTTGAAGTTGTCCGCATGTTTTTGGCGTATGCTGCCCACAAGAACATCACTGTTTATCAAATGGACGTGAAGACTGCATTCCTGAATGGGCAACTCCGTGAAGAAGTGTATGTCACTCAACCAGAGGGCTTCATCGATCCAGATCATCCTAATCATGTGTACAGACTCAAGAAAGCCATTTACGGCCTTAAACAAGCCTCGATGGCATGGTACGACAAACTGTCCGCATTCTTACTTGCTAATCACTTTACCAAAGGATCTGTTGATCCCACACTGTTTATTCAAAAACATGGGGAGGACATCTTAATTGTTCAAATTTATGTTGAACACATCATTTTTGGTTCAACACATAAAAAGTACTCAAATGCTTTTGCAAAATTAATGAAACAAAATTTTGAGATATCTATGATGGGTGAACTTACATTCTTCTTAGGACTTCAAGTTCATCAATCTCCCCATGGAAATTTTTCTAAGTCAGTCCAAGTATGCTCTTGAAATTTTAAAGAAACATGGCATGACAAGTTGTGACACTTATAACACACCTATGTCTGCATCATCCCCAAAGCTGGATGCTGATTTACATGGTACACCACTTGACCCTACAAAATATCGTAGTATGATTGGGTCCCTCATGCATCTAACAGCCAACTGTATACCTATGCTCCCGTTACCAGTCTCGACCTACTAAAAGACACCTCTCTGAGGTTAAAAGAATCCTTCGATATATAAAGGGAACCATTCATTTGGGGATCTGGTATCCAAAGGATTATGGCTTTGAACTAATCGCTTTTTCAGATGATGATCATGCAGGATGTTTAGATACACGTAAAAGTACATCTGGGGGAGTGCAGTTTCTAGGAGACAAACTTGTATCTTGGCAGTCAAAGAAGCAGGATTGCACCTCATTATCATCTACAGAATCAGAATATGTAGCCATGTCAGCATGCTGTGCTCAAGTCATTTGGATGCGATCACAGCTGATGGACTACGGTTACATGTTCAATAAGATTCCCATGTACTGCGACTCCAAGAGTGCCATTGTCATCTCATGCAACATGGTTCAACACTCGAAGTCAAAACATATTGCACTTCGATATCATTTCATCAAAGAGCATGTTGAAAAAGGTACTATTGAATTATATTTTGTAGGTACTGAATACCAATTAGCGGACTTATTCACCAAAGCCTTTCCCCATGCAAGATTTGTGGAATTAGATCACCAAATTGGTATGAGGTGTTTGACTCCAGATGATTTACAAAACTTTTTTAAACATAACTAAGAAAGTCAAACACCAAAACCTCTTTTATAAATATCTTATCAAAAACACCAAAAAGATTTTCATTTTTTCTTTTCTTTCTTTAAAAAAAATGCAAGTACAATATTTCCATCAACACCTTGTTCATTTAAACAAATTAACAATTCTTTCCGTACAAGTGTTGAGGGGGAGTATGAAATTAAAATTTTAAAATTTTCTTTAAAAAATTTGTACTTGCATATTTCCTTAAATTGTTGTTTTTTAAAATATGTTGGTAATATTATCCTTGTGATACACTCCTTGATCTTAAAATGTTTTCTAATACTCATAAGTCAAGGGGGTGTATCAAAATTGTTCTTGTCAAAATTATGTCAAGTCTTGTTAAAGTTTGTGAGTAAAGGACTTTGTTTGCAAAGTTATGTGGTTAAGGGACTCGTTGTGACAAGATTGGAAACTAAAATTTTCAACAAAACAAAATTTACAATGCAATAACTGCATCTGAAATGTAGTTATTACCTTTCACCAACCATATTTACTTATCACCCACCTAAATCAACGACCTCAAATCAATCTGCAAATCCGTTCAAGAATTCCCGAAACTGTGAGTGTTTATACAATGTTTACATGATTATAAGACATGGTTTTTAAGGATTTTGTGATCCAACGGCCAAAATTTTCTAAATCGATTAAAACAAGTTTAGGGTTTAAGTCGAATTGGGTTAAAATGATTTTAAGTGTTTGAGACTAAATTGAATGGTGGGATATGGTCAGAATTAAGTCCTGAACATGCTATGAACGCCTAATTATACCCAGAAACATGAATTGATGCATTTTCAAATTAGGGTTCTTGCGTATGAATTGGGTAAAATTTAATGAGTGTGTTTTGGCCTAATTAATTGGTTGGGATAGTGCTCTAATGGATTGTATAACATGATTTGATCATCGAATCAAACCCAGAAACATGTTTGAATTAATTTAGATGTGTAGGGTTTAAGATGAACTCGACCAGGTTCAATCTTATTGATTCATGGCTAAAAACTGTTAATATATAGACCAATGAACTCTGAAACATCATATGAATCTATTGGAATCAAACAATCAAACATCTAACATGTTAAAATGAATTCCGATGATTCTGAGTATAGGGTTTGTCGAAATTGCAACCATTTGCATTCAAATTAGATAAACAGTGTTTAGATGTGTCTAAATGTGATTAATGATCATATTGTAACTCGTGTATGGATTTAAATTGGACAGATAAACCAATTTCGATAAAGATTCAAGAAAATGTACGTCTACAGTGTTGTCGCAATTTCTTGTATAAAAAATTGTCGAAATTGCAATATCCTTTGGAATTGGATAAGCCTTGTCGGAATTGCAAAATCCATCGAAATTAGATAAATTTGTCGCAATTGCACAAAACTTATCGAAATTCACATTTTTCATCGCAATTGGGCAACGTTTATCGCAATTCAAAATTTTTCATCGCAATTGGACATGGCTTATCGCAATTCAGATTTTTCCATCGCAATTGATCAAATTTCATTGTAATACAAAATTCATCGGAATTGGATAAGAAAAAATCTGTCGAAATTCACAAAACCATCGGAATTGATTAAAACTGTCGCAATTATATATACAAGTCGCAATTCATTAAAACTGTCGCAATCAGATCTTACTTTGTCAAAACTCAAGAGAACCACATGTTGTCGAAATTGATTAATGGACAATTAAAGGAGATCAGATTTTAACTAATAATCCACACAATGCCCAATGATGAAAATTGCTATATTCTAAGACATGTTAAATCAATTAAACAACAATACGGTCACATGAATGATAACAAGATTAACAATTTGCTAGCCTTCATGTATCCTGCAAATTTGTTTTGATTGATGTTTCAGATATCTCAAATGGCTGCACAACAACCACTCCTAATGCTCACCAAGGAAAATACTTTTCCACAAGACTATAATGTGGAAATTGGCAAGAACAATGCTCGCATTGAATTTCACAAGATCAAGTGTGCGGAACCAACATGTCAAATTCCCATTGAAATCCTCAAAGTACACAAGTGTAGGAGCATGTTGGACAAGTCTGCTTCCATTCCCAAATTCTACATTCATCAAATGTGGCACACAATGAAGCTGGACTTGGGAGAAGAATCTTTTACTTGCACATTGGACCGAAAGGAAGTGACTGTAGATGTCAACTATCTCCGCAAGGCCTTACTCTTACCAGAGGCTCCTGCACCTGCCAAGAAGTTTTATCCTACACCATCAGAAGAAGATGTTCTCAACTTCCTAATGGAGATTGGCTATGATGTACAACTGGATAAGCCATTGAAAAGATTCTGCAAGGTTGAAGCCAAGCTAATTCCCCAACCATGGAGAACTATATATTATATCTTGGCTCAATCAATCTTCGGAAGGGACAGTGGACATGAGAACCCTCGTCTGTCTCACCTACAAATCTTCTGGGGTATTGTGAACCAGAAGTGTAACACCCCGACCCGACAAGGGTAAAGATGTCACAATGATGGCTCCATATCAGATCAAACAAAGCATACATCTACAGTAATACAAAAATCTCAGAGGTTACAAATGAAATACTGAAACTACAAGGTTACAAATGAAAACTTCCAAAAACACTAATTCTAAAATATATTATCTTCTAGTCAACTCTAATCCAGAATAGCTATCCAATCTTCTAAGTCCAAAGGTACTCTCCACTCAATCCCAGCTTCCTACTAAAACCTGCCGCATGAAAAGAAATGCGGCTGAGCTACGAGAGCTCAGTGAACAGATATAACGATAACAAAGCAGTAGGAGAGAAAGTACGAAATGACAGAAATAAAGGTCATGCAGATATAATATGAGTTCAGGGATAAGTAACAGAATCAAGATAAAGGAAAAGAAAAGTAAAGGTTATAAGATAGGGAACCAGTAATCCACCACGAGCCCAGAACATATAATATCATAACAGTGTAACCATATAAGCAATCCAGAGGGGATACCTCTCAAGTAACCAGATAATATGAGGGGTGTCCTCATGTATCAAATGGAGTGATCAGCTCCCAGATATGTGAAAGACGTGTATCGCACACACCATCAGTCACCAGATGTATATACACAATAAACATATAACCTAAACAGATAACAGATAACAGATAACAGATCAGATCTAGGATGCATCCATACGCCCCAGGTGGCCAAATACCTCCTCAACACACCAAATCAAATCAAGTCAGGGACGGGACAGGTCATCACTCTCCTGCCCTAGAGTCATGCCATCGGTGCATCAATGACATGGACATGAAACCCTCATGCCTAGTGAAACAGATAGTGGCTCGTAGTATCAGACTGTGGGTCAAGGTCAGATATCATGTCATAATCAGAATGTCATATCAAAGGTTCATGTCAAGTATTGCAGAAGTAAATATCAAAGGTTCAAAATCAATTAGTTTCATATCAGAGTTTATCAGATTAAGGTTTATATCAAAATTTCAAGTCAAGGCTCAGATTAAGTAGATCATATCAATTGGTTCAGAAAAGTATATCAAGGGTTCATAATCAGAATTTCATAGCCAAAGTTCATTTCAGGAGTTTCTATTAAAAGTTCATTTAAAGCAATCCTTTAAAAATGGTTTTCATAGAAATGATCTTTCAAAGTAGTTTTTCATAAAAAGGATCTTTCAAAACGGTTTTTCATAAAGCTAGTCTTTAAAGATAGTTTTCATAAGAGTTAGTAACATTTCATAGAAAAGCAGTATCGTATCGTACTTATAAACATTTCTTTTAAACAAATGATTTGTCTCAAAACCTTTCCATATCAATATTTAAAAGGTTTTCACAGTATAGATTCATATCAGAGTTCATAACCAAGGAAATCATAGACAAGGTTCAGAGCAGAGGGGATCATAGCAATGAAATCAAATCAGAAGCTAAACAGATCAAAGTATAAAAGAAATCAGAGAAGGTTCACAAAACAGGGGAAGCATAGCAGGTTTCAAGGGAAACAAAATGTACAAAAGAGGAAGAGTTCATGAGAAACCTGTGCGAAGGTCAGAATATCTGTACCTTATTAGCAGTGCAGAAAATAAACAAGCAAATAAATACTGAACAGATCAAGGCTTCTCCTTCTTCGCACCTAAAGGAGTAGAAGACGGAATTACAAAGGATTCCAATTCAGATTATTACTTTTAGTTTGCCTTTCCATTTTAAGTAACTTTCTATTTTTAGTAACTTTCCAGATTTAGTAACTTTCCATAATTAGCAGGTTTCCAGAATTAACAGATATTATCATTTCAGATTAGATTAAGTCCTTACTCAGAGATTATTATGGAATAAAGGTATATTTTAACAGGTTACAGAAGTCTAAGGTTAATTATGACAATTTCACAAAGTTTAGGGTTTTAATTGTAACTTCATCAATTTCAAAGGTCTAAAATGAAAAATACTTCAAGTACTGATTTAAATACATATTTTATTCAGAATGACATCATAATCCCTTTAGTTTCATAATTTACAGATTATACCCCTCTAGTTACAATATTTACAAAACAAACCCTTTAATTACCTAATTCATGATTTAATCCTTATGATATCCATATTTACCAACCAAGCATCTCATTTTAAAAATTTACAGAATGTTACCTCAGAATTATGTATGTTACGGATCAGACCCTCAGAATTTCAGAATTTACACAATTGGTCCCTTAAGTGTTCAAAACTTATAATTTAAGTCATAATTTAGTAACAATTACATATTAAGCCCATAATTACTCAAGTTTACACAAAACACTCTTAATATCATCATTTACACAAAATAACTTCAAGTATCCAGAATTTACACTTTTAGTCCCTTCACTTTAATTATTTCCAATTCGAACACCAAACTTACAATTAAATCCATATCTTGCAATATTTACACTTAGGACCCTCAAGTTATATTTTTCCCAAATTCCTACTGACTTATATAACATTACAAAAATGTCCCACACATTTGGAAAATTACAAAACACCCCCTAGAGTTTTAAAAACAATCGTACAACACTTTTAAAATATAATTCCAAGCCCTAATCAAATCCAATCATTGACACATCATGATTACAACCTTAAAATACATTAAATGTCCAGATCATGACTCAAGAATCCCTAACCCTAGTATATTCGACTAGGTTTATATTCATTCTTTTGTTTTCTTAAAACCGGTTTTGAACAAAAATTAGCCACGATTTGTTTAATCTTCTAAGATTTGAACTATCATTTTCCCAGGTTATATGATGCCTAAGGAACTCATAAAAATTATATACATAGTCCAGAAAAATCGCATAGCTTATTTTATATTTTACATACGTTTTTGACACCAAAATTACCACGACATATATAGGCTTCTATAATTCATTCCAACATTTTTCCCAGATCTTACACTTCATATGAGGTCCAAATAAAATAAATATAACACCCAGAAAATTGGTATCTAATATTTTAGAATTTATGTGTGTTTTAAACATTAAAAATACTAGCGACCAATTAGCCTTGTATGATTCGATTAGTACAATTTTTATAAGTCTTATATGATGTAAGGGTCATGAGAAAAATACCAGATCAGTTTTAGAACGTGAGGATTGGGCGCACGAATTTTGCACCTATCGTATGGAATACTCGGCAAAGAAAAAGCTTCACGATCGAACCAATGAATCCACAAGCCCAACCTTATTTTTCCTAGCCTCCTTGGATGCAGAACAACTCCAGAAAAATACTAGATCACCTCCAGAAATTCGTATGGCTTGTGTGTGAATTATTGTATGCGTTTTTGATAATATTGGCTAGGGTTTATTAGAAGTAATTATGGGAGTAACTAAATACAAGGATTAGCCGTGATTTAGGGGAGGGGAGGGCCTTAGGACTCGGCCAAATTAAGGTGGGATCAAGAGGATTTGATTTGATATCATTTCCTAATTTATTTTGTAATTATCCTTATTTTATAAAGTTTAAAATATAACATAAATAATTAAATTAATTATTTTTAGTTTTGTAATAAATTTTGGGACATGTACAAATGTTAAAATGTTGTCTCAGAATTATTTTACTTCATATGTAGCTCATTACCAGAAGTTTGGAGTTAATTCAGAGTTTTATAAGTGATTTAATTATGTTTTATGGCTTCAGGGGTAATTTGGTCATTTTACATATTATCTGAATTTCAGGTATTACAAGAAGCAAATAGACTATGCTCAACTTATCTAGGAGGACATAGTTTTTTCAGATTCAAAGTCACTACCTCAACCCTCTCACCAAAATCCCATTTGTCAGATATACCAAGCTTATCATCTATCATCTACTTGACGACAACGAAGATATTCCTCGACGTTTTGAAGACCAAGAGAAGCATTTATTTGCTATGGACAAGACCGTTAGTCAAGTCTACATCCCTAAAGGAAGCACACGCAAACAAGGGATGAGACTACCTGAATCTCTTCTGACTGACATGATAAAGAAAATGCAAGCATATATCAAATATGATAAAGCGTTCAATGAGGGACATGTCGGTTTCTGCAAGTATGATGATGAGCCTGCTCCAGCTAAGACTCGAGCAAAGGAAGGTAGCAAGTCAGGCAGCACATCTAGCACATCTAAGAAGATCAAACTAGGGCCTCCCAAATACACCAAGAGGAGAGTTCCGGTCAAGATTGCTAAGCCCGAGCCAGAAGAAGAAAAGATTGTTAAAGAAGAGGGATCCAGTTCTGATACAGAAACCGATGAAGAACCGACAATCTACAAGGAAGAAATAGCTACCAAGATTGCTCAAGATGAAATTCGTGAGTCCTTTAAAGTTGATGAAGAAAGGCGGAAGAAGATGATGCTTGAAGAACATATGAGAATCGATGAGGAAATCGCCAAAGACTTTGACGAAGACCAGACCCTCTTTAATCCGGTTAATCAACCCGGTGGGTATGGAGTTGCAGCAGGAGCTATTCCACGTCGTTCAGATCTAGTTAATCAACCCGGTAATGACGAGAAAAAGGATGAAGATGAATAGGCTAGAGATTTTGACATGGATGAGGATGATGATAAAGAGAAGGTGCTTATTGATGAGGAAGTGATCAGAAAAGCTGCTGCAGAGTTGGAATTGAAAAAGAAAACAAAGGAGGAGGAAGAAAGGTTGGCAAGGTTAATGGCTGAGGAGAAGGAAGCCGAAGAATACATTCAAACACCTCCAACCACTCCTCCACACTCTCATCCAATTATCCATGACACACCTCCGGTCTCAAAGCAAGCTTCTCCACCTAAAGACAAAAAACAACATCCTAAATCATCTACACACTCTTCACCACCACCAAGACAAACAACAACAAGCAAGTCTATTAAGGGTAAATCAATCTCCCAAGCTTCAAAAAGGGTAAAGTAGGCCGTAAAGCTTGCAAGAGCTAAGAAAGGTGACAAGCTTCATGAACAAATTGAAACTTTGACATATATGGTCACCGGCCTTGCTGGACAAGTGAACGAGCTTCAAAACACCAAAGCTTGAGTTGATGAATTCCTTTCAGATGATGTTCAAGAAAGGATGCTCACTGCGATCAAGGGCAACACTAAAGAATACTTGAAGAAGTGCTTGCCTAGGATCACATCTAAGAAGGTGGAAGAATATCTTGAGCTGAACATCGAAGGTCTTCTCAAGAATATTGTGGCTACAGTTCCACTTGTCCTTCAAACCCAACCGACGAAGCCAAAAGAAACAACTCTGGAAGTGCTTCAACTTTAACTATTTGAAAGCTTAACAAGTCTTACCTCACCAACTCCTGAGCAAATAGCCATCTCTGAGGCTATAAAGGCTAACATATTGAAGGAGTCGTGTAAAGCTGAGGCTGACAAAGGTAAACGTCCAAGAGAAGACGAAGACCCAGACCCGAACTTACAAGCCAAGAAATCAAAGAGTGTCGGCGGATCTAGTTCTCAACTTCAAGAACCTGTCAGACCTTCAGCAACAACAACAGCCACACAACCACCTAAGGCTTCTGGCTCCGGACCAACAACGATGGAGCATCAGTTTGAGTTCACTGCAGATGAAGAATTTCAACAACACCAAGATCAACCAGATTCTCCACCCAAGTCAAAAGCAACAACGTCTAAGCCTGGAAAGAAGACAACATCCAAAAGACCAACTGTTGTCTCATGGTTGGACGAAGATACGACGAAAGGGAATGAATGGTTTGATCAAGTAGTCAGTGCTCAACCTTATGTCGATGATGACTCCATGATTGAAGGTCGCATACTGGAGTTCACACAAAAACTCAAACGTGACCAACGCATCAAAAAGCTCACAAAAGGAGAACTTCGTCGAATCAAGAATGATGCTTTCAATCTGCTGAAAGATAGGTCTTCATGTGCAGCTGAGCTTGAATATCACCTGGAAAACATTGCACGAGCAATGTCTAGTGAGTTCAGCTGGACAAATTCAGACATGCATGTGGTTGATAGCACTTCTCAACCCAATCAACCATACATTACGGATTGGACAAAGCCTCTACTGGTGATTGGAACTTCAGATCAACCTGCTGTCCCGTACAGATTCTTCTTCAACAACGGCCTCGAACTTGTTGTGCACGGCATCAAGTGTCAACCCAAGTATGCAACTTCTATAACCCTAATTCCTACAGCAATGTATCCATAACCTGCCATCGAAGAAACTGCTACAAGACTCTTCATTACAAACAGAGTACAGTACGATCAAGATGCGCAACTGGGTATATATCATTGGATTGAGAAGAGGAAAACATGGTACAAAAGTAAACTCACGAAGAAGTCTCCAACTCCAGTGATGAGTGATCTCAGGATAATTGTTGTGGTTAGCCTTGAAGCGGAAAAGAGGTATGATTATACCTTTCTACATAAAATCAGGGTTAGAAGACAAGATCAGAAGATGTACACATTCTCAAAAGTAGACTTCCTGGATTTGAACCTCAACGATCTAGAAGACATGCTTCTCATCAAGGTTCAAGGGAAGATGCATCATTTCTCCACTGAACTTACATACGCGTTCAACACTTCACTGCTATACTACATCAGAAGAAAGATCATCCGAGAACGCGTCAAAGATTTGCAACTTGGGGTCGAGAGCTATCAAAGGAAGATTAACTTAACTGCACCACTCCTACATCTTCCTGAGATCAACCAAGAACCCCAGTATACCATGAAGAAAGAACCAACCTTCGGGTTTGTCTACAAGAGTGATCTCTCCATCAACTACTTCATGGGATATAAAGAGGTTCACAAGTTCTGCGACCACACGCTCAAGAAAGTTCATGATGGGTTGGTGATTTGAGTAAGAGATCGGGAACTATACAAGACCAGCAGGTTGACAGCTTCTCAACTAAGAGAAGTTCGTCAATTTATTCTGAAGATCGAGAAAAGGCTTGTTCATAGAGACCAGATGAGGAGACTTGAGAGCTATGTGGGAGGAAGACCATCTTTCCCGATCAGGAACTTTCAAAGACCTGATTCAGTTTTCACTGTCTTCAGAAGCACGGATTGATGTAAGAGTTGGATGATTCTTTGTTGATAATACTTGCTTGTGATATATATTATGGCGTGTACACATATAACAGTGCACAACCCATACTTGTAAAGAAAGGACCCTGAGGTACGTGATGAAGCGAAAAGTGTACCGCTTTTAGGGGGTCATTTAAGCCCTAAATCGTATTTATTTGATCAAATATTGCCCTAAATCGTTCCTTTTGTCATTTTAGGTACTTTGGAGAAGAAATCTAGAAAAGGAAGCATTTTGGACGTTTTTGGAGCATAAAAGTGAAGAAAACGACAAAGTCTCCAAAGCTGCTGGAAAAGTACACGTGACGGCGTCAAGGATTGCTCCTGACGGCGTCACGGCTTGGCAAAAGAGGTGGATATGAAAAATACACTTGACGCGCCAGAAAGTTTTACAATGGAAGTCTGACGGCGTCACCCTTTAAGGTGATCAAGGCTGTCACGGTTTAAGTTAAAGAGAGACGACGTCAAGCACAATTGTGACGGCGTCAACCCTTGACGCGCCAGAGTGGATTTTGGAGGATTAAAGAGGGACGGCGTCAGGAAGACCATCCGGGAACCCTAGCCGCGGCGAGGTGACGGCGTCACCTCCTACAACGTGACGCCGTCAGCCCCTAAATTCTATATATAGTTTTGCAATTTTTAGTCATTAGTGTGCAACTTTGTGAGGAGAAACCCTAAGACGAATTTTCTGCCATTTTTAAGGGTTTTATACCCTTGGATCTCCCATGTTTAATTGAAGATAAGTAATCAATTAATCATTCAATATGTCTATGTGTTGTTTGATTATATCTTGTTCTTGTCTTTTAATTAACATGTTAGGCTAGATTTATCTTGTGTTTGCTTAGATCTAATGAAACCTAACTATTGATTATTGGTTGTTGGTGTGTTATTAATTGTATTGGATGATTGTTTATCGATGTTAGGCTTAAGAAAACTTGCTAACCTCCTATACGGTAACTTGCTTGAACGTCTTAAGAAACATGAACCAATGCGTACTAAGGTTTTTATGGTTGTATTTAATGCATGAACGAATTCTAGTGATCCCATGTTAGGAGCTTCTTAGCCGGCTCGACATAGGAGTGAAGTAGGAGCTTGTAGAGTTGGGGAAGTACGTACGCCACCCCAGGATTGGTATTAAGGAATACACCCGTCATCCACACAATTAATACACACTAATCAACCGGTAAAAGATAGTTAGGGAGTAAGGAAAGCTAAGTAAACACATTTCTCTCCATATAAGTTCCACAACCTTTTTATTTTCAGTTATTTTATTTTATATTGCAATTGTAGTTATTTGGGTTAGTTGACTAGCAACTAATTCTGCCCACTCCTTCAAACCCGAGATTTTACTTGCTTTCAAAAAATATAAAAATACAAAAAGAATCTTCCCCCCCCCCTTAGACCTATTAGAGTAGTTTTTCAATCCTAACGACACTATTCCCCTAGAGAACGATCAATCCCCCGGTACTTGCCACTACACTATACTACATCGGTCAGGTACACTGCCTGGTGGGGATTGCAAGCCTCTCGAGATCCCTCGAGAGGTAAAACCTGTTGTAAGGTCGCAAAACCACGCATCAAGTTTTTGGCGCCGCTGTCGGGGAATAGTTATTGTTTAGGTTGAATTTTTATTTTATTAGGTCTACTCACTAGATTCCTTTCTAGTGAGATTTTTATTTTATTTTTCTAGGTTTTCTTTAGTCTATCTTTTTTTCATCGTTTCTTTGTTCGTAACCATTACCATCCGACATCATGGAAGGTGGTAATATCCTCGATCCCAACAACCCACCACCACAACAACACCCACCTCCTAGAGCCCGTACCTTAGGAGACTACTCTCGTCCTAGCCACCATGGCTATCGAAACACCATTGAGCTCACTCAAGGAGCCAATGTCACTCCCTTGCGATCCGACACCATCCGGTTGGTGCAAAGCGGATGCGCATTCCATGGACTTCGTTCCGAAGATCCTAATCAACATCTCAAGGACTTTCTAAAAATCGTTGATTCCATAGACCTTGATGTTGCCACTCAAGAGACGACCCGACTGCGTCTCTTTCAATTCTCTCTGCGGGACCAAGCTAGTCAATGGCTAGAGCGTCTACCCGCAGGATCCATCACCTCTTGGGATGATCTCACCACTCGTTTCCTCGCTCAGTTTTTCCCACCAGGAAGAACTACCAAGCTAAGGAATGATATCTTGATGTTCCAACAACGTCAAGGCAAAACCCTCTACGAGGCATGGACTCGATTCAAGGACTTACTCCAAAAAGTCCCTCACCATGGCATAGAACTTTGGCTCCAAGTCCAAATCTTCTATGACCATATCAATCTCTCCACGAGGCAAACCATTGACCAATCGGCCGGTGGTAAGCTACGTGATCTAAGTGCGGAACAATTATGGGCTCTCCTGGAAGATCTTGCTCTTTATGACAACGAAAGTTAGAGTGATCCCCGTGATTTGAATAAAACGGTCAAGGCAATATCTTTGCCTTCGAACAATTCAAGCACTTCCGATCGTAGGATCATAGAACTTGAAGACCAAGTCAAGTTTCTTATGAAATCCTACGAGGCTCCTAAACCTTCAAGCCAAGTGAACAAAATCACTTCTTCGTGTGAATTATGTAGTGGTCCCCACGACACTCGTGATTGCGTGGAACTCCCCGAACAAGCTTTTGTGGACTACGCATCCTCGCGTACCGACGGAGCGGGAGACAAGTGGTACACTTTCAAACCCAAGCCAAACCCCTACGGTGATTCATACAACCCCTCATGGAAAAATCACCCAAACCTTAGGTGGAAACAAAACCAAAACGCACAACAAACCAATTCTTCCAACCCACCTAATCGTTTCCAATCAAGCGGTTCCAACTCGAACCGTACTTTCAACAACAATCCTTCCAGCAATGGTAGTACCAATAACTTTGAAGGATTGATGTCCCAATTTATGGCATCTCAAGAAGCTCGTTTTGCCCAGTTTGAAGCCGATTTCAAACAAAAACAAAGCGAGATGACCAATAAGATTGACACTTTGTTGAAAGCCCTCAATGACCGAGAAATGGGAGCACTCCCTAGCAACACAGTCAAGAACCAAAACTAAACGTCAACGCCATCTCGTCGGTTTCGTCTCCTAGTTCTTGTCCACAATATTATTCGGTCAATTCCATGAGCACGTGTTTCAAACAAACCCAAGTTGTTCAAAATGACCAAGAAGTTATGATATCCAACACTAAATTGGTCAACAACATAGTTGAAACACCTCCCACTCAAAACCTTGACAATGAATTCAAGGAGCTCCACCTTGAAAGTCCGATTATTGATGTGTTGGATGAGAAGAAGCTCAAGTTAGGCGAAAAAGGGACCGCCTTCGTTCAAAACAAGCTACCTAAGAAGTTAGATGATCCGGGCTTATTTGTTCTACCTTGCAAGATCGGTAATTCGGAGGCTTATGACACATTAGCCGATCTTGGATCAAGCCTTAACCTACTTCCGTTACCTCTCTACACCTCTCTAAAACTAGGAAAACTTGAAGAAACCGAGGTGATAATAGGCTTAGCGGATGGGAGTGTTGCTTACCCGGTTGGAGTAGTCAAGGACGTGTTAGTACACATAGGAAAACTAACCATTTTAGCCGATTCCACGTCCTTGATATGGTTAGCGACCCTACATGCCCCTTGTTGATAGGTAGAGGATTTTTGGCGACTGCTAGTGCTATGATTGATTGTAAGGAATCTAAGATAGCGGTAGGAGATGGTGATACTTGGTCAGTCTATGATGTGAAGAAACATGCTTATGATACTAGTGATGAACCAACACCCCATTGGTTAGAATTAAATAGGAGACCATCTAGATATGGACCTTGGATCGATAGAGACTTCATAGGACCCCAACGCCCATTTTACCTAGAAGAGGACTTTGTGAACCGAACACATACAATAGAGAAACTCTTGGCTAGGGACACCTAATTGGATCCATTTGAAGACCTTCTAGTTTTTAGGAAGATGATTGATTTCCTAGGAGTTTTTGCCAATTAACCTAGGGATGAATAAGTGGACTTGTGAGGACGATGATCATAAGTGGGATTGGGACAAACCACCCAAAGATGGAGATGGGTCATGGCATATTAAGATGACATTGTATGACCCGGATGGAGAGAAGTTTGAAAGGATATATTGTACTAAGCGGACCAATAGGAAACTTCAATCCAAGCTTAACCCTAAAGATGTCCTCGATGACGAACTCACTTACATAGGGTAGAAGGACTTTGAGTCTAGCTACAAGACTCGTTAATAAAGAAAAGCGCTTCTTGGGAGGCAACCCAAGCTTAAGTGTAAGGGGGGGGGGTAAAGTACGATACCTTAGAGAATGCAATTACGCTTGATTTTTGTTTGTTTAATGGTAGATGTGTAATAAAACTGAGAGAAATACCTGTTAAGGCAATTTTAGTGCCAAATTTAAAATTTTTTACAACATATAGGAGTGAAACTTTGATTTTAATAAGCGTCTCATGGATAGGGAATTGTATGACTAGCACAAAAACCATACCACTAAAAAATTTCCACCCCAAATATGTGAGGTTCGCCTTTAGATCTTTAGGAAAAAGCATTCATTGTTGGTGCTTATGAGTGTACCGGTAGTTTATAGATTCTAGAACTTGCGTTTGTGATGCATACCGAGACCGCTAGTGAGACTACATTCGTGTAGTTAGGATTGACTACATGATAAGAGGCATTAGGATTAACCCATTGTTTTACACCCGTGTTTTTGTTATAATTACGTTGGCTACATTGGTCAAGTAATTCTCCAACACCCTTTGCGTTGTACTCATTTTTAGTACACGATACCCTAGTACACCCCTCAGAGCCTATCTTTTCGTTTCTAACTTTAAGCATTTTACTTAAAGTAAGAATTTGTTTACACCCCACTTAAATGTACACCCAAATCGCCTTAGCCTACCTTGTATGCACTCATTTTTAGTGCATTATTGTGACAACATTTGTTTTAACCCCAAGTTAATTATCTAATTGATTACATAGTTGCTAAGTCGAGTCATATCCTTGTACATATTGTTTTGGGACGATTGGGACTCATGGGTAAAGTACTAGTGTAATGGAGTAATGGGGAAGAACAACATTATTACCCCCATATGTGCTAAATATTTTAAAAGTACTCCAAGTGTTTCGATTATCTTAATTCGAGTCATTAGAATAGTTATTTGTAAAGTTATGTAAAAGTTCAAGTGTAAGGGGAATGCAACGCCCCTACGATGTATTATTTTGGATGGTAGGGCAAGAGTGTATGAAAAAAAAATAAATAAATAAAAAATAAAAAATAAAAAACATACGGACTACCATCCCGTTTCATTTTATGTTTATTTTATGTTTTTGTTATTTTGTTTTTAGCTTAAGTCGAGTCTAGTCTTGGCTTAGCAACGCCATATTGTACTTGTAATCAACCAAGATCTTTAACTCGCCACCAGTAAAATATCCTTTATCCAACAAAACCGTGTTTATCATATCCCTACACCTAACGTTATAACACGTTTAAAAGCCCTCTTTGATAGTTTATCTTAGGTGCTTACGCCTAGTGGAGGAGGTTTTTGATCCTTTCCCAAGCCTATGGTAATCTATTTGCTATGACAGGTAGTGAGAGATATTATCCATTTTCATTTATGAGATATACTTTTATGACACCTGAGAGATGTGAGTATCTAAACACTACTTGTGAGGTGCTAGTTTGTAATCTCCGTGCTTATTATGATTAAAGTGGAACGACTATTTGTTGTAATTACTTTTATATTAGCGTTAAATGACCCCTAACTTGTATTTTGATTAGAATAAAAGCGCATTTGCTTGAGGACAAGCAAATCTCAAGTGTAAGGGTATTTGATGAAGCGAAAAGTGTACCGCTTTTAGGGGGTCATTTAAGCCCTAAATCGTATTTATTTGATCAAATATTGCCCTAAATCGTTTCTTTTGTCATTTTAGGTACTTTGGAGAAGAAATCTGGAAAAGGAAGCATTTTGGACATTTTTGGAGCATAAAAGTGAAGAAAACGACAAAGTCTCCAAAGCTGCTGGAAAAGTACATGTGACGGCGTCAAGGATTGCTCCTGACGGCGTCACGGCTTGGCAAAAGAGGTGGATATGACAAATACACGTGACGCGCCAGAAAGTTTTACAATGGAAGTCTGACAGCGTCACCCTTTAAGGTGATCAAGGCTGTCACGGTTTAAGTTAAAGAGAGACGGCGTCAAGCACAATTGTGACGGCGTCAACCCTTGACGCGCCAGAGTGGATTTTGGAGGATTAAAGAGGGACGGCGTCAGGAAGACCATCCGGGAACCCTAGCCGCGGCGAGGTGACGGCGTCACCTCCTACAACGTGACGCCGTCAGCCCCTAAATTCTATATATAGTTTTGCAATTTTTAGTCATTAGTGTGCAACTTTGTGAGGAGAAACCCTAAGACGAATTTTCTGCCATTTTTAAGGGTTTTATACCCTTGGATCTCCCATGTTTAATTGAAGATAAGTAATCAATTAATCATTCAATATGTCTATGTGTTGTTTGATTATATCTTGTTCTTGTCCTTTAATTAACATGTTAGGCTAGATTTATCTTGTGTTTGCTTAGATCTAATGAAACCTAACTATTGATTATTGGTTGTTGGTGTGTTATTAATTGTATTGGATGATTGTTTATCGATGTTAGGCTTAAGAAAACTGGCTAACCTCCTATACGGTAACTTGCTTGAACGTCTTAAGAAACATGAACCAATGCGTACTAAGGTTTTTATGGTTGTATTTAATGCATGAGCGAATTCTAGTGATCCCATGTTAGGAGCTTCTTAGCCGGCTCGACATAGGAGTGAAGTAGGAGCTTGTAGAGTTGGGGAAGTACGTACGCCACCCCACGATTGGTATTAAGGAATACACCCGTCATCCACGCAATTAATACACACTAATCAACCGGTAAAAGATAGTTAGGGAGTAAGGAAAGCTAAGTAAACACATTTCTGTCCATATAAGTTCCACAACCTTTTTATTTTCAGTTATTTTATTTTATATTGCAATTGTAGTTATTTGGGTTAGTTGACTAGCAACTAATTCCGCCCACTCCTTCAAACCCGAGATTTTACTTGCTTTCAAAAAATATAAAAATACAAAAAGAATCTTCCCTCACCCTTAGACCTATTAGAGTAGTTTTTCAATCCTAACAACACTATTCCCCTAGAGAACGATCAATCCCCCGGTACTTGCCACTACACTATACTACATCGGTCAGGTACACTGCCTGGTGGGGATTGCAAGCCTCTCGAGATCCCTCGAGAGGTAAAACCTGTTGTAAGGTCGCAAAACCACGCATCAGGTACGCTTCAGTGCCTCAATCCTAAGATAAGGAGCTAAAGCTTCTTACTTTTGAGTAGAATTAATCAAAATTTTGATAAGGTTTTCAAAATTCTACTCAAAAGAACAAGTATTCCCCCTCGTGTTTCAAACCTCAAAAAGTGATTTCACTTGTTGAGGGGGAGTACTTGAAACAAATCTTTGCTCTAAAACAAAACTTCTTGTTGAATTCTTCCCGTAAACCTCAAAAAGCATATTTTAATCAAAAAGTTTTTCAAAAACAACATCAATATGCTATTTTTGAGGGGGGGAATAATTATGTGATTAAAATATGGTAACAAAAAGTATGAAATCTCGCATGAGTTCGACTCAGATGACCCAAGAATTGACGAAAACTAAATGTCATTAATCGAAAGGACTTGTCCTGGATGGGTAATAATTTCAAGCTGGTTTATCCAGTGATGTAAGCATGTCTCGAATAGGACTTGTCTGAGTAGAATGTACCATTTCGAGAGATTTTCTTTGAATATGACCAGGACGGGTAATAATTTCAAGCTAGTCTAACTAGTGATGTAAGCATGTCTCGCAATGGTCATATTCACTGAAAATCGATCAATTCAAAAAGTGCTAACTCCACCCGACAGGTGCATATTTATCTTAAAAACTTATGAGCACATGTGAAGGGGGAGTATTTCTGTAAAAGCAAAACCCTCAAAGTGTTAACAAAATATGTTTTATAATCATAAACACTTTGAGAGATTTTCAAATAAATGGTTTATGGCAACATAGGATAGTCATGGAGTTATAAGGTGACTAAGGATAGGAAATACGTCCTATGATCCGCCAGAACTGGAGAGATCTACCCATAGACAATACCAATAGTTTAGAACTAGAAAGTCCTTAGGTATGATTGGAAAAAGGAGTAAAGAAATGAAAGGAGAAAGAAGGGGTTGAAGAATTAAAAAGAAATGTAAATGAAAGGGTGAAAAGAAATAGCCCTCCATATGTTCAACCTTAGGGCAGAAACCGGGTTCAATTCATATGCTATTGGATGTCACTACGGTGACACCGGTATTGAAGACAAAGCCGTCATGGACCCAGTGACGCACTGCACTAAACCTTCTAGCCACTCAAGTGTCTCTCAAAAGATACTTGTTTCATTTCTCACGGAGAACCCTTTATAATCTATCAATCTCTCACTCGGAGATGAGTTGATATTGAAAAGGAGACACTCAGCTCCATGCCTCTGATGACTTGAACCAAAATGTACTAAATCGAGTCTAGAGCCGCGAGATACATCAAATGATCTCTTAGGAACACTTAATATTTCTACACTGGTTGTTCAACATTATGGACACCAGTTGTAAATAACAAGAGTCCTACGCAGGTCTTAGTAATCTGCCAAGAACATTCATGAGGGAACTCACAATTGTGATTCTCAGTGATTGAGTGGAAATTCCTGCCGGGGTCAACATCAAACAGCCCTGACAGCAGGTCACTTCGGTAATCCCTTGTGGGTTACGCTTAGTGGTCGAGGTGGTTCCAAATGGTCTACAGTCGTGGAGTGATACTTCGGTATACTTCAGCGACTCACCCTGAATCGTTGATACACTTCGGTGTATCTGAGTTAGCTCTCTCGGGGGCATCCAATTCAGGAACGGCCTTGGCAAGGATTAGAGAAAGTTTTCACACTATGCTGCTAACGATCTCGAAGTCCGAACCTGTAAGTGCCGGATGCATTATTGCTAACTGTTTACATGCAGGTATTAATGGAGACCAGGAGTTCCACCACCACCATCACCATCATGCTCATACTAACATCACAAAGATAATTCTCACAAAGATCAAAGCAAAGCAAAAGTTCAAAAGTCAAAAATCAAAGCTAAAGAATGAGAGTTACTTAAAGCATAAAGATCAAAGTCGAAAGAAGTATGAGCATGGTGGAAAAGACGCAAAGACACTGGAATTAAAGACGTTGATGGAAGGCATATCACTACATTACCATATCACACACAACAAGAACAAAGAACAAAGATACGAAAGACGTCAAAGCCTAAGAAGCAAAGAAGACGTCAAGCAACCTTGATGACCAATCCTTAGGGGGAGATTGTTGGGAACACATTTCATTAATATCAAGTCTTGGTCATATCATTTGTAATAGGTTGCTAAGAATAAGGCCTTTAGGTTAGTTTAAATGTCTCGGCCCTATTAGAAGGCCTATGGGCCGTGACATTGTTATTAGTTTCTAGAAAGGCTTAAGGTGTTACCCTAATGCAATGCTTATAAATACTCATGTAATACTACTCTATTATTGTGGGTTTTATTCACTATTGCAAGGAAACTTTTATTACTATTTCGTGTGATTAATTCTGACCTTTCTCCTCTCTCTTTCTCTCATCTCTTACGTGTTATATTACTTGTGTTATACTTATTTAGTGACCTAACACGAATGATTTTCTCGTCGCAAATGATGGCGGCATGGTACTTCAACAACCAATCCATGCCGATAATAATGTTAAAACTACCCAATTCTATCGGCATGAGGTCGATGTAGAACGGGTGATTTAACAGGTTTAAGGTACAGCCTCTTATGATAGTGTCTACCCTTTCTACGTTTCCATTAGCTAACTCCACATTGTATATGTTGTCTAGAGTGGTCGGGGCAATACCAAGTAGTGGACTAAATGTAATTGAAACAAAACTCCTATCTGCTCCCGTATCAAACAATATAGATGCATAGCGGTTATTTAAAAGTAACGTACCCGTCACGACGTTCGGGTCCTCTTCGGCTTCCACCTTGCCCACTGCATAGACCCTCCCGCGGGCTCCTCCATCGTTGCCTCGGTTTCCCTGATGCCCAGCAGCTCCTTGATTTCCATCGGTTCCTTGATTCCTTTGGTTACCCTGATTACCCTGGTAACCTCAGTTACCACCATTACCCTGATTCTTGGGTTTTCGGCATTCACTTCGGTAATGCCTGAGAGGATCAAACACTTAGGATGTTACTCCTTTATGACGTGTTTAAGATACTTTGAGGTTATATTGTTAAGTATGCGGAATCTACTTAACAATACTTAGAAGGTTTTGTTTGATGTAACAGTAATGCAATATGAACAATGAACACAATGTTTAACTCCAAACGATTCAATATTATTCAAGAATAATACGAGTGATCTCAATATCACTAGGGTTACAACGACCTTGAATCTTAACAAAACTTGTATGACTCATATATAAAACATCTAACCTAGGATCTCCTTTTATAGACTTAAGGAGTCCTTTACAAGATAAGTATCTACCGTATATTTCTACCTAATTGTGATACATAAGATCTATTCCATACTTATCCTTAATACATATCTTCTAAAGCAGTCTTCTTGCAACAGTACCTTCCTTAATATACTAGCAGTACTAACTTGTAGTTTGTACTGTTAGTTATTCTTCAGCAGTTCTTCAGTTATACACTAGCAGTTTGTACTGTTAGTGTATTCTTCCAGCAGTACTAAGTCAGAAACATTTAATTCCCAATAATCCTCCCCTAAACTTGTGATTTACCCTAAATCATCAAGTTTCTCTGAATTAAATGCATACCTTTGAGGATTGTGAGGACTCTTCCAAACACTATCTTCTAGACTTTGTATCTTCTGCCTGCTGATAGATCTTCCTTACTAACTCCCTTGCCATTTATGAGTCTTCATCTACTGAGAGTTTGGCAGCTAGCATAACAATCAAGATACCTGCTCTCAGCAGATAGTCCTTCTCCACTAGCATATAAACTTCTACTCCTGCTTTTGTAGAAACCTGATGAACACCACAGTTATCAAATAACCTCCAAGTAGTAGCCAAATCATGAGCTTGGAATTTCCACAGTGAATCATTAGCATTTGGCTCATATAACCTTTCAAGCTCAACCCATAGTTCCTTGTCCTTATCATCTGTAGGATCAGCAGATCTAAACCTTTCTTGAACTAAGCTCCATAGCTTATCCAAATATTCTCTGTCAAAGGCTGTTAGGAATATAAATATTCAAATGAAGGCTCGGTCACCCCGTGTACTCAGTAGCATTGAATAGCTCGTAGGATTATATTAGTAAGTTAATATAGTTTAGTTAATATAGAACTTGTGGAGTGGGTCGGGTCTTTACCCACTATCAGCTCACTCCACAACCCACTTGGGGCACAACTACTAGTACTATAAATACCCCTCTCCACCTAGGGAGAGGGTTGGAACTCCTTCACATTTTCACATAATACAATTTCATATTTTCTCTCTCTAGTTCCCAACCTTCTTTCTCTCTCTAAAACCCTCTAAAGATTCGGCCAAATCCACCCTATTTGTGTGTTATATGTTTATGAATATGCTACAATTGGTATCAAGAGCCATGGTTAGGTTCGTGTAAGAGCATATTCAGATTCGTGGTGTGGATTTTTGGTTTTTTTTTGGTTCGTATAAAATAGTGAAGAAAATACCTTGCTTAATCTTTGTTTGTGGTTAAATCTGTGGAAAACTTGTACTTTTGTGTTCATAGAACTGCTTTACATCTTCCTTAATAACATACAACTTGGTTAGTGTCTGTTTGGGGAAGATTTGAAGAGTTTCTTGGTAGCGGTTTGGCTTTCGGAAGAGTTTTCTTCGCAGCGGTTTGACCTTCGGTGAAGGATTTCTTTGCAGCGGTTTGTCGTATTTTGGTAATTATTGTTAGCGGCTTGGTCTAAATCTCTGATAGCGGTTTGGATTATAACCAAATTAGGAAAAGGACAAAACGTACTGAAAAGGACGGTTTGTCCACTTGCGGTTGCGGTTTGTCAGTTCTTGTCTCTAGCGGTTTGTCGTTTAGCAGCAGCGGTTTAACCCACAGCGGTTTAGATCATAGCGGTTCAGGATTCAGCGGTTTAATCTTCAGCGGGTTGAGTCTTAGCGGTTCTAGTTTCAGCGGTTTAGCTCTCAGCGGTTTAATCTTCAGCGGTTTAGGTCTTCGCGGTTCTGGTTTCAGCGGTTTGATCATAGCGGTTGGGTTAATTACTGCGGTTTGAGAATAGTGGTTTGGTATTCAGGACTTGCGATTTGACTTAGCGGTTTGTTGTGTGTGTCAGCGGTTTAGATATAGCGGTTTCGTCTTCAGGTTTAGCGGTTAGATATTAGCGGTTTGCCTAGGGTTTTTGTAACACCCCCATTTTCGATATACGCAGCGGAATATAAGTTTGGGGTGTTACTTCATGGTTCACAGTCATGAGAATAGAAAATGACTAAAAAAGAGACGTTTTAAATAAAATTGTTATCATTCATTTATTTAAATCAGAGTACATAATATAGGTCCCAGGGGGAGGTTCGGAAAATATGTTATAAAAGATACATTATTCAATGAATGATAACAAAGTGGACACTCTTATTATAAAAAGAAAGTCCACAGCCACTCCGTGCTGATAGCCATACTCCTAGTTACCTGAGATAAACATGCTTAAAAAGTCAACACAAAGGTTGAGTGAATCTATAATGTTTAAAGTAACAATCAGTTTTGAACACAAGATAAATAGTAAAGAAATCAGTTCAATCATAGTTCGGAATATTGCAATAAACCTCATGATACGCAATGCGTTGACAGTTTCCAGTCTCACTAACATAATTAAATGGTAGTGGTTTGCCCCCGAGTTTAAGAAATCAAATATAATGCATCTGTCTAATCGGCTACCACGAAGATATCCATCCGATTAGAACAAATGGGTCGTCAGGCCAATAGATCTATTCACTATATTCGCGCTCACCCTGCGGGTGACTAATGGTGCATGATATGAGGGTCTTTCAATAATAATACAATCATAATAAGGGACAGTTAGCCTAGTGCAATAACAATCAGGAAAATACTTGTGTTCGGTTTGATAGCATGTATCTCCCCACATATTTGGAAAATGTATAAAGGAAAAGTGGGACTATAAACTCACCTGAACAGTCTGGATGGAAAACAAAGTTTAAATAAAGTTGATAAATGTCTCCGGCTTGCAACCTGGGTTAGTTATGTCAAGTTTTCAGTAACTGTTTCTGAACATATAAGTTTTATTATTCGTTCCGTTTGTTCGTTAAATAGATATTTCGTTCGTTCGTTATCGGGATATACATATTTTTATTTATTAGCTTTTATAAATTTTATTATAAATATATTTAAAATATATTAATAATAAAGTATATATATAAATTACGCTTTTTACCCTGTAGTTTTATGTATTGACAGTTTATACCCATGAACTTTTATAAAATTACAACTTTTACCCCTTAACTTTGGTCAAATGATAATTTTTACCCTTATAGTTTCGAAAATGACACTTTTTATCCCTAGGGTTTAAGTCGACTGCATATTAGATCCTTTTTATAAATCTAGTTAAAGTTTTGACATAAAATACCCTTGAACTTCCTATGTCGTTTCACCCGTCGTCCTTATTCTTTAAAAACGCTTTATATCTTACGATTTATGGCAAAACCTTTTACGACTCTTTTGAAAACTTGTTTATTAGTTTATAAACTTGATTTTTACAAAAACTTAGCTCGTGATTCGAGCTCACGAGCTCGTATTAATTTTTAAAAGGGTGCGTTTGGGCTGTTTGTCGAGGCAGAAAACACGCAACAAGAAGTGACCATATCTCATTCATTTCTTAATCAAATGACTTCATTCTTTTTCCTATAGTTAGATAACTAAGTGGTCTATGTTCGTACAAAAATATAAAATTTTAGGTGCTCGTTTGATGGTCTAAATTTATTTAACAAACCCAGGGTCTGCTGTTGGGTCGCGATAGCAACAAAAGAGAAAAAAAAAAATTGGATTTTTGATTTTTAAGATTTGGAACTAGGAAACTTAGATTATAATTAGTATCTTTAACATGTTTAGAAGGTTTCTAATTAATCTTAGGTATTTTTTACTTATAAAACCATTTAAAAGGGTGTTTGTTTGGGTCGATTAGGGTGAAAAAGAAAAAGAGAATTAGGGTTTTAAATCCTAGGGTTACTATCTTTGGTTTTAGAGTGTATTAGGAGTATTTTAATCTTGTTTAGACTTTATCTTATCATATTGTACTACAAAATAAAATACCTAAGGGTGTGTTTGGGTTTGTTCGGCCAAAAGAAAAGGAAAGAAAAATAATATGTAAAACTTAGTTTTAGGGTTTTATATATATTAAGGCTTGTTTATTTATGTTATTAGGATCATTTAAAGTATATAGAACAAAATAAAAAGAGTTGTGAACTTACCTAGATTAATATGGATTGAATGGGATGAAGTGGGGCTTAGGGTTTTCGAATTGATTACCAAAGCTATCTACCTTCCTTCTTGGCTCTTTAGAGATGTGTTTAGACTTGATTAGGGACTGTGGTTTTTGTATTGAAAGAGTATTGGGGCTGTAGGATTTTGGTCGTGTGGTTTGTGAAGGTTAGGGTGGAAATGAGGCTTTGTATTTATATTGGAGAGTGACCTAGGGTTCCACATGATTCTAGGGCTGCTTATTGAAGAAGGTGAAGAGGTTTGGGTGATGTGGGAGGCCAATTGTGGCGCCACATAGTTAGGAGGGGGAAAAGGAAGATGTGGAAGATTATTGTCCTTACAAGTGCATCATTTCTAGAAGGAGGGAGATGTGTATGATTAAGGTTCTCACATGTGGTCTCTTAGGGTTTAAGAAAGTTTGAATTTTTGTTTTGGGTTTTATTGTATTCGAACTAAGTTATAAGATTTGGAAGGATTTGGAAGGATTTGGTTCGAAACATGCTTCAAGGGTTTGTACCCTAGGCTTAGGTAGGTGGTACTCTAAGGGTTAGGGTTCTAGTTAGGGCTCCTAGGGTTTAGGGATTGCTTAGAAATAATTTTTAGGGCTTTATGAAATATATACATATATATCGAGCTACATATATTAATAGAAAATCATTTTTATGCATTGGGAAGTTGTACTTTAGGCTTAGAAAAGTTGTACTAGGGTTTAGAAAATAAGAAAAATATAATTTTAATATTCCCTTAATTTATATAATTTTTATATAAATTTTTATTAATGTTTTAAGGTAATTAAATGGATTTTTATGTTTTTGTGCATTAGAAGGTTGTACTATGGGTTTGAGGGTTTGTACATTTATTTTATAAATTAATAAACTTACTTTAAAAATCATTATGTGAAATTATTACAATTTATGTCTTTAAAATAATTATTATTAAGATTTATATAAGGTTTTTGTAAATAATTAGTTTGTATGCATTAAAGACTTGTACCTTAGTTTAGAAGACTTGTACATATATATTTTGTAAAAATGTTAATTAGGGTTTGTGAATTTATTACATATAATATCAGTTTTGTGAAATTAGGTTTTTATCGGGAGTTATGGTGGAATTAGGGTTTCTGTGCTTTTGTGACTTGTACATTACTCAAATGAATTGTATTTTAGTATTTCTAGGGTTTCGTTACTTTTATATGTTGCTATGGTAGTTTAGGGTTTTATAAAAACTCTTATTAAATAAGAAACATTCGGTTTTAAATGTACGTTAACGAAATAACGTAAAGTGGTAAATGGAATCTCATAAAGTTTTAGGTCAAAGATGTTTAAATACTAAATCAGTTGAGGTTGGGTTGCAAGCACGTTTATCAGGAATATAATTTATGTCAAATAAGTTAAGAATTATAATCAGATAAATAAATAATAAAAAAAAATTTCTACGTGAAAAAAGGATAAGTACTAGATAATTAAAATTTCTATAGGGAAATCTTACAGAATTGGTTACAGTTTTAGCGGTTTGATATTTACTGTTTGAATAGCACTTCAGCGGTTTTGGAATTGCGGTTTGTTCCTGAATTTTGTAAAATCCCGCGAAAGAACTCATTTCTCGGTTTAAACCTAAAGAATTCTAAAATCCCGTATACAGTATGGCAACCATACCAAGCACTGCATCTGATGACATTTAAGCAGCTGGGTCCGATACCCGTCCTCCTATACTTGATAGAACGGACTATGAGTCGTGGGCACAACGAATACAGCTTTACTGCTTGGGCAAAGAAAATGGATTTAATATTCTCAAATCCATTGATGAAGGACCATTTCAGATGGGCACCACCAGAGATGTTGTTACTACTGGTGATGACTGAACTGTCACTTTGGGAATCGACAGGCCTCGAACTTACAATGATCTCAATGAAGAAGAAAAGAAGAGGTATGATGCAGATATTAGAGCCTCAAACATTGTCATTCAAGGTCTGCCCAAAGATGTTTACAAACTCATCAACTTCAACACTGAAGCAAAAGCAGTATGGTACAATGTAAAAATGTTGCTGGCTGGATTAGAACTCACAAAGGAAGATCGTGAGTCACAACTGTATGATGAGTTTGAGCATTTTAAGATGAACCCTGGTGAGAACATTACAGACTACTATGTGAGATTTCATAAGTTGGTAAATGACATGAGGATCATCAGAATGACTATGCCCAACATCCAACTTAACTCAAAGTTTGTAAACAACATGACTCCAGAATGGGATAGATTTGTTACTTCAGTAAAACTCAACAAAGGTCTGAGAGAAACAAACTATGAACAGTTGTATGCCTATCTACAACAACATGAGAAACATGCTGCTTATGATCGTCTGTTGAGAGAAAAACTCAATCCAACTGCATCAAATGATCCACTGGCATTTGTTGCAAGTTCTCAGCCAATCAACCAATTGTCATCTGACCAAGATTATCACCATCCCTATTCATCACCATCTGCTATGAGTCCACAACTGGATTCAGGTTACACTCACACCGACAAAATGATTGATAACCTTACCAACCAAGTGTCCTTACTTGTTCAATACCAAGTGTCCTTACTTGTTCAACAATTTAAAGCAACACTCCCTCAGACTAACAATCAACTCAGAACCTCATCAAACCCACGCAATCTGGTAACGGTGGAGGATGGAAGAATTGTAGTTCAAAATGTTCAGGGGAGGCAAAACTTGAATCAAAGGAACATGGGTCGAGGTAATGTGCAGATCAGAGTAGGGAATGCAAATTAGGGGCAGGGGAAACAGCCTAAGTGTTATAACTGTGGTGGACTTGGACACATTGCCAGAAACTGCAATCAACCAAAACGTCCTCAGAACTCAGACTATTTCATGGACAAGATGTTGTTGATGCAGGCTCAAGAGAATGGAGTTGTGTTGGACGAAGAAGAAATGTTGTTTCTTGCTGGCGATGGGGGAAATACTTTTGATGCCGATGTGGACGAACAGCCAGTTCAGGACCTTGCACTTAATGATCCCAACATTTTCAAAGCTGATGATTGTGATGCTTTTGAATCTGATGTGGATGAAGAACCAACAGCTCAAACAATCTTCATGGCTAATCTGTCCTCTGTTGTCTCATCACCTCAACAAGCTGGTTCCTCCAATGCATCTGTGATTTCTGAGGTACTAAAGCTTTATGACACATATGACGTGGTTGATAAACAAAAGATTCCCAACGAAGTACAACAGACAGATGGGGTTGATTCAGATACTGTTGACATGGGAAATAGTAATATTATTCCATATGAACAATATGTGAATCACAACAACGTGTCTGATGTACAAGGTGGTGCATCTTTTGTTGAAAATATTGCTTGTGTTGTAGATAATGCCTGTGTGGTAGATAATGCTTGTGAGTGGCATGAAAACACTGAGTTTGTCCCTGATGACCCCTTAACCACTAGACTAAACATATATAAAGATCAGGTGGCAATTTATGAACAACGTGCTAAATTTGAACTAACTGAACGTGAGCAGAAAATGGATAGTCAAATGCGTACACTTATAACTGAGCGTAACTTAAGGGAGGAAACATTAAAACAAGAGTTGAATTCTTTACAAAAACAGCTGGATCAGACTGTTAAACAAAAACAGGAGGCCCTAGAGCATGTAAATACACTAAAACAAGATTTCAAGGAAAACGAAACACAACTCTTAAATGATTTCTCAAGACACAAAAACTTAAAGAATAAGCTTGAAAATAAGTTGTACACGCAAGAACAATCTAGACAGACGGTTCAAATGCTTCAAAAGCACAAAAAGTTGTGTGACACTAGTACAAAAATGAGATTTAGTCACACATGTTGTTTTTCGAACGGCCACACAGTAACTTTTTTATGTGACTAAATATACCAGAATAAAAGAAACAGCCACACTTGATCCGACTTGTGTGACCATTTCGTCTTTTCAACTGAGGCTACAGTCACACATTTGAATATTTTCGTGACTAGAGGTATCTTGTAAAAATTTTTTTTGATTATTTAGTCACATATAATTTGGGACGTGTGACGGATACAAATAAGTTTGAAATATTAGTCACACTATATATATACATATGTGACAAATATATGTCACACAATTAAATAGTGTGACCAAAATTTATATATGGTCACATGAAGTAATTGTGTATGTGGCTAAATCACATACTCAAGTTTGTCACACATTATTTAAAAGTGACTAAATCATATAGTCAAATTTGTCACGCATTATTTAAAAGTGACTAAATGTGCTAAATGTGCTGTACTTAATTTTTCCCGAAATAAAATTTCCCTCTCCTCAACTTTTCACAATCCCGCCTAAATTTTTCCCAAAAATCAAAATGCCCTCCTTCCCATATTCCCAAATATTTCATTAACCATCCATAGATAAATCTGGTCTTTCTTCTTCTTCTTCCCAAATTCCCAAAATTAACTTTTCACACATAGATCTGGTCTTTTCACAATCCCGCCTAAATTTTTCCCAAAAATCAAACCCTCCTTCCCATATTCCCAAATATTTCATTAACCATCATATTTCATTAACCACCCATATTCCCAAATATTTAATAATGACGATAGAAGAAAAAAAACCCAATTAAAAAAAAACCCATTATGTGAGTGGCTGAGGTGCGGTGTCTGCAAAGGGATAACAACGACTTCATTGTCTTACACGTGCACATTCACCGACTCTGACTAACCAAAAAGGCACACAAGCCTACCACCTGCATCTTCATCATCAATACAAACTCGACAACGAGATGGCATCGGTTGAAGGTATTTTTTTGTTTGTAAATTGATTTGATTGTGTTTTTTGTATTATCTAAAGTTTCCGAATAGGGGTATGTTTATCGGATATGAATTTTTACATGTTTTCCAGATCTTGGAGATATACTGCACCGCCTTTTCTTCCCTCACCTCATGAACTTTCGAGAAAAAAAGGCATGCCCTTCGTCTTAAGCGAATATAAAGAAAAAGGTATGATTATTATTATTTTTCTTTGTTTTTCATAAATTTTGAAATTTGGGTTTTGGTTGGATCGTGAATTTTTTATGGTTCTTGATTTTTATGTGGTTATGTCACCGTAACTCTGTTTGTTTACTTATTCAATTTGGTATTGACGATTGGATTAGAAGTAGAAAGTCAGAGTGATAGTACGGTAGCATGGTCTGTTTGGAAGGAGAAATAGGTTCATAGTATACTGAATAGTTTATTTCTTAGGCTATAGTAGTTGAATTTGGAAGTGCTCATTATTATTTAGATTGCCAACATCAACTCATATAATTAGTTTTGGTCTTAATAGTTGATTGTAAGATTTGCAACTTGGTTCGTTATTTGGGCAGTAGTAGTCGTCTCAGTTACAATTTCAAATTTTGCGATTTGGTGATAAAAAATGTTTTGTGTATAAGGTTTTGTTACCTGGTGATTGGAACGGGTAATTCTGGTATGGAAATTGCACTTTGATTTTGCGAACTATGGTGCAAAAACATCCATCGTCGTCCGAAGTCCAGCAAGTATTGTGTAGTTAAGCATCTTAATACAGGAATTAATATAATCTATGGATGATGACGTTTTCATACATTATATTTTTTGGGCGTTGTATAATTTATATGGCAATATTTTATTTGCAGGTCCATATATTATCAAGGTGGTCTATAAATTTTGGGCTGATGTTACTAAAGTTTGTACCATTGGATTTCCTGGATTCACTTTTAGTGTTACTTAGCAAGGTAATGTATGGAGGTATAACAAACTATGGGATCAGAAGGCCCAAAGAAGGTGCAGTTTTGCTCAAAACAAGAGATGTAAAGTGCCCAGTCATTAATGTCGGTACAGTAAAAAATCTCAGGTGTCAGGAGATACAGGTTTGGTATTTCCGATCTTTATAGTAATTCTTGTATGTGTGTTACACAGGTTATTGCTGATCATCAATATTGTATACGTAAACAGGTGTCGCCAGCAATGAAAAGTATAAAAGCCGAACGAAATGAGGTTGTGTTTCTTGGTTGTTTTATTAACTGAATTTCTCATCATCAGTCTCATTTATATCTTGGGCTTGGAAAGGATGGCTTGCTACCTGCTATATTTGTTCGTGTTTATCCAACACGACACACTCTTATTCAGTCTCAGATATGGGTAGGATTTATCACATGTGTCTTAGCTGGGCTACTTTACGTGCACTTGCTCTCACATGTTCTCTCAGTTGGTTCACTGGTATGTTGTCTCAGCCTCTTTGATAGGTAAGTTGAAATGATAATAGAAATAAACACGATAAAGTGGCAAAATGAATAGGGTAGATTGTTTAATTGGTTTGTTTGCAACTGGTGATTTTATTTTGTCTCTTTAATTCACATTTTGTGTTATGATCTTGTAGGTGCGGATGGATCCACCAGGTTTCTCTTGCCCGTGGGTTCCAATAGTGCCTGTTCTTTGCATCTTAGTGAACATATTTCTTTTTGATCAGGTTTGCTTCCAAAACTGTTACAGCTACTAGATCTAGAAGTCACAAAGAAGTTACTTTGTCTGCATATCTTGCGGTAGTTTTTCTTAATGCAAATATTAATCAATATTGTTTGCATATTGCATCATTGCTATTAATTTAAAACGAGACTTATTAGCAACTCACGCTTTACTGTGATAGTTTACCAAAAACTTTGCAAAGAAGGTTCTTGCCACCGTACTGTGATAGTTTACATTCAAGTCTGAGTGTACTGAAGTAAGGTGTAGTTAGAGCCAAAGAAAATACACGACTAGGTAAGGTGTAGAAATAAATAAGATAAAGGCAATCCAAATCAACCCGTTTGCAATTAAATAAGTCAAAATTATTGCTTCTACTTTGACAGTCTACGGCTATTTCACTAGTTTCCTGTTCTACATCATTTGCATACTACTTTTTCTTATTCTTTTAAAAGACTGCTTAGTGTCTATATGTAGTTTCATTCACGTTACAAGAAAATGTTTTGATTTCCCGGTTGGCATTTATGAGGAAAAGTAGCTTCCCTCTCAGTCTGCGGTAGACATCTAAAAGTAGCTTCACCATAATGAAAATGCAACTCACGGTTAATTTGCATTCACTACGTATGAGTCAGGGCAGTATCTGGTGTTTTTCTGGGCGGATGATCCTAATCAAGGTGGGGATTTAAGTGTAAACATTGACTGGAGAACGGGGATTGCAGCAAAAGATTGGGAGTCGGTTGCAAAGAAAGAAAAACTTGAGGTTAGAAATAAATAGCTTTTAATTCCATCTGTTGCTTCACTCTTTTATGTGATGCAGTTACTTATGAATAAGAGAAAAGATATACAAAGTTTGTCATAGTTGACAGGAGCTCTGACGAGGATTACTTCTGCAAATAACTTCGGTTACTTTCATGAATCAGAGAAAAGATAAAATGGTTGGATGAAGAACATGAAGCCCTTGTTGAAACTGCTAGTGTGTTAGTTACAACTGTTAGTACTACTATTGTATTAGTTACAATTGTTAGTTATAAGTTAGTACTTTTGGTTCATATAGTTAGTACTGCCTATATGATAAGTATTAGTGGTCCAGTTATATACATTTCAATTTTATTGTATTTGAATTTGTTTTGATATATATTTGAATTTGTTTTGATATATATTGATTTCTTAAATGTGACTAAAAGATGTATATAGGTCACACTTATTAACACCTATTGTTTGCTTAATTCGTTGTGTGACTAAATATTACAAAAGGCCACACACAAAAAATTCATGTGGCAATTGGATGATCAATAGTCACATAAAATACAAATTTCTTCACTTTAAACAACATATGGTCACATTTATTAACACTTTTTGTCACTTTATGCTTAATTGTATGTGACTAAATACCCAAAACAAACATGCTTTGTGTGACTAAATATTACAAAAGGCCACACAAAAAAAATTCATGTGGCCATTGGATAATCAATAGTCACACAAAATACACATTTTTTCACTTTAAACAGCATATGGTCACACTTTTTAACACTTTTGGCCACTTTATGCTTAATTGTATGTGACTAAATACCCAAAACAAACATGTTTTGTGTGACTAAATATTACAAAAGGCCACATAAACATAAAATTCAAGTGACCATTGGATGAACAATAGTCACACAAAATACACATTTCTTCACTTTAAACAGCATATGGTCACACTTATTCACACTTTTGGCCACTATTTTTTGAATTGTATGTGACTAACTCGAAAAAAACAACACACGTTGTGTGACTAAATCATCACAATCGTCACATTTATTATATATTCATGTGGCCATAGGATGGGAAATAGTCACACATACTGATAAATCCAACAAAACTTGTGCCTAATTGGTCACACATATTCGGGTTTTGGTCACTCTTTTTCAATGAAAACGGTCACAAACTAAACAATGTGACCATATAGACCCTACGGAGGCGCGACTTTTTGTCACACACACCAAAAAAAATGTGTGACTATATGCATATAGTCACACATTTTTTGGTGTGACCGTAGGCCAAATCTGTACTAGTGTGATAAGCACCGTGTAAGTAATGTAGGTGAACCTAAATTAGCTCTTCTTAGGATAGCTAAAGTGACCCAACCTGCCTTATATGATGCCATTGTGATGATTATGCCTGGTCATGCCCCACCTGATGTTTCATCTTTAGAAGAGAGTAATGAGATAGATGTGAGAAATAGAGAAAGAATGAATGAGAAGATGAAGGATCCCAAATTCATATCCAACCGAATAATAGTCAAACCCCATGATTATTATGAGGAGAATCGATTGACTGTGTTTGCACCTCAAAAGAAGTTAACGCCTGAACAAATATTTTGGTCTATAGATATGGAAAAGAGAAAGGCCGATGAGCTTCAAGCCAAAACTCCATCCCTTAGGAAAATTGCAGCTGCGACGGTGTATCCTCCCAATACACCTAGGCATTTGGTTCCTTTGAGTCTTCCTACTAAATGTAAAACCTTAATTAGCATATATGTACTTTTTCAACTATTTGCTCATTTTGATAAAACATGTAAGAAGAGAATTACACCAACCGGAATTACTGAGGGGGAAAGGGGTTTTGAACAGACAAAAAGGTGTTACTTAACTGAGGTTGTTAATACAAATATCGTCCTAAAAACGTTATTTATATTTTACGATCTTTACTTAGTTTTGTTAATGACAATTACAAAGTATATCTTTTAGCAAATTATAAATACTAGCTAAAGTCACTTTAAAAGACATTTTACATTTCACAAGATTACTTAGAATTACATTTTACACATCTACTAGCTTATTTCCTTAAAAGCAAACTTTATTTTTAAAATGATACAACGACATCATGGCATGCATCATACATAGATTATGTGATATTTTAGTTAGATCTTCAAGCAAGATAGTTGACTTTGGAAGATCTTGATATGACAACACAAAGATATGGAAAGATTGTGGAAGATTTGGAGAGATTTGATAAATCTCTTAGCTGTCATACCTGCGGAACCAAACGACTACAAAGACGGATCCCTTCTATGGGATCCGCCGGATCCGTGGGTTGTTCACCAAGTTTGCCTATAAATAGCAGACTTATCATTTGAGCATTTTATCACTTACAAAGTAGAAAACATTCATCCATTTATTTACTAACTCATATTAGTCATATCATTGATCTCTCTTTTGTAGCAAAGAAGATCAAGCTAAAGAACTTCAACAAACATACTGTTGCAAGTTGTAGTAGTTAAGCTCTGTGTGATTTTTGAGTAGTTCTCATATCATTAATTGTATCATTTATATCAGTGAGTGTGGTTAGTGTTTTAGTCCTCAAAACACAAAGAGTGTAGGGAGTGGTTGTACCCTTGTGAAAGAACCAAACGAGAGTGGTTGAACCCTTGTAAAGAACTCGACATCTAGCTTAGTGTCGGTAATTGTATAGGCGACGTTAGGTTGGTTCTGCCTTGAAGTAGAACCCGGTGTTTAGCTTAGTACCGGAAAAGGAAGTAAGCAACGTGTAAAGGTTTTCTCCACCTAGAAGGGAGTTTGTTTCTTAGTGAAGGATAACTCTCGAGTTAAAGGCTCGGGGAAGTGGAGTAGGGCAAGGAAAAGAGTCCTTGTAGCCGAACCACTATAAACATCCGTGTTATGTGGTTTGATCATTCCTCTCTTTACTTTTCGGATATATTGTTTGATTATTTTTGTGTGCATAGTTTCATTGAATTCACATAAGTTACAAAACGGTTTAAATTAATTTTAAACGGTAAAACTATTCAACCCCCCTTCTAGTTTTCCACAATTGGCATCAGAGCTACGTTACTCAAGATTTTTAAAATATATTGTATTTTAAAACTTGAAACGATCAAATGGATTTTGAAAACTTTAAAGAAGGGCAATCTATGCAAAGACCATCACTTTTTGAACCAAACAATTTTATATACTGGAAAAATCACTTTGAAACTTATGTGAAGTCAAAGAACCGTAGGAAGTATTTTAGATGCAGGAATTCTAGTCACTTGATAAGAGATTGTCCAAAGCCTCCAAAGAACATATCTCAAAAAGGATTCTCTAATAGATATTGTAAAGATAATGACAACAAACCAATGATCAACGAAGTTGCTCTCATGGCCAATGACACAGAAGAGGTACTTTCTGACTCGTCATACTCTTTCATAAATGATAACACGTTAGATATAGAATATAACAAATTATGTAAAATCATTCTAAAAATCATAAGTAAAAATAAGTTCTTAAAAACCAAAAAGGAATTTTTAGAAAATAAAATTCATCGGTTAAAAGAAAAAGTCATAGGATTAGAAAAAGGTAAAAGTACTAAAACATGTGTCTTATGTCAAGAACTAAAACATGAATTAGAAATACTAAAGCTTACCCAAGAGAATCTTATAAAACAAAACTCCGTTTTTAAAAGATTCGATAAGCACATAAACTGTACAGATGATACAATGAGGTTACTAAAAATACCTCATGGTAGTTTCAAGCCAGATTTCATGAAAAATGGTCACTTAAGTGATCTTCAGATTCAAATGAAAAAAGAAAATAAGACTACACCAACTGAGTCAATGACCCACGGATCCCACGGATCCAAAACCTTGGATCCGCGTGGTATAACCAAAGGATCCGTAGGTACAGTACAGAAAAGTCAAAACTTAAATAGTATTAAACCTGTTAAGATATCTAGAGAGCCTAACACTAATACAATTAGAAGAAAAGATAAGAATGAAGTTAAAACGACAGTAGACACTTCATTATATAAAGGAAAAATGCTTAGTGAACAAATTCCATTTGATTGCCTCCAAGATATTAGTGAACCTTGGTAATATTTTGATTAACCCAAAAGGACCCATGAGATATTGGGGACCAAATACTTGAGCTTTCATTAGGTATGCTTGAAAGAAAGGATTAGATCCAAATGAATGGATGAATGGAACTTCAAGATACATTGCTGAAAACAAATGTACCTTCTGAATCCACAAAGTGTTCAACGGAGGTTACATTTTGCTCAATAACATTCTTAGAAATAATCATTGGAAAAAGGTACGGTTCCTCATAACTCCTCATGATGATTGCTCTCATAGATAATTCAGATTTCATACTCACTTAATATAAGTTATTGGTACCGTAATTAGTATCACATCTTTAATATAGTATTTGAAAGTTAGCATGATGAGTAGGAAAAGGTTCTTAAACCTTTATGACATAAAATTAGATTAAAACACCTAAAGACAAGTATTGTCTTAACTTCTTGGATTATATCTCAACAATATAGCATTGACACTTAGGTAATAAAATAGGATAAGTATATAGCATATTCTCCCGGCATTGTCGTGATCACAAACTTTAGCATCAAAAGTTTGGTATGATCAACTTGTCAAAATAAACCGTAAGTACACAACTAACCTAGTAGAGAACATTCTTTACTAAGTAGGATCATGTGCTATTAGGATGACATCATCTCCAAATCAACTTGTCAAGATATGCCGTGACTTCTCAAAAATCATGCATGACAAGTCTTGAAATAAGTAGATAAACTTCATCTAAGATCTTCAAAAAGTTAACAATTAGGAAAAAGGATATTTTCAACCAATTTGAATATATCACGGATATGCATTTGAAAAACACTCACGCTCTCCTAAACCAGACTCACCAAGGATAAAGATAGTAAATACATAAGATGACCCTAAACTTAGAGATGCATCAGGTAGAATACTCTATCCCATAGCTCCAAATATTATATATGTCTACACTTTCAAGATGATTCCAACTTGAAGTCATCAAACACTTAGGAACTTAAGAAACATTTATGGTGCCCCAAAGGAACAGGTATAGAAACCATAATATATGTCAACTAAGATCATCCCGGTAATTAGAGATTTAGGAATAGTTCAAACAATATGTGTACTAATGTGAGACATTATATCACATCATGATTTACTAAGAAACAAACGGTCCTTGCTACTTTAAGGCAAAGTGTGGAGAAATCTCTAGTGGTCTATAATAACTTTTTTCCTTTGTTGCAACAACATTGCAACAGTTCACCTCAGCAAAAATTTAGCTTAACTTTTTCACCATCATTTCCGTCTTAAACAATGTTTAGATGATAAAAACATCTCGAATTGAGAAAGTTTCTCAAAAGATAACATTGATAATCCTCTCACAAATACCTCAAGAAAGAACCCTACTTTTGTCTACGGATTATTGAAACCTAGTTAAAACAATTGTTTGAATCCTAGTTCAACCATAAACGGAAATAACCAAACATATATTATGATCCTGCGGATCCAATCGATAACAAGGACGGAACCCTTGTTTGGGATCCGCCGGATCCGTACTTTGCTGAGACTAATTCTCAATAAACAGACACTTTTTACACTCACTAACCACATAAAATCCAATTTGTTGACGACCCTTATCATCCCAAAACTCTAAAATTTCATTCGCCACAATTAACTCGTGCTTAATCGATCATTGTAAGTATCCTAATCCATCTCAATCTCTTATTTGTGTCTAGAATTCATATAGGTTGCACTAAATTAAATTAGGGATTATCAAAAATAATGAGGCACTTCAAAAATAACTATCAAATCATGTTTTCAATTAGACACTACAATAATCATCAAATACTCCATTAAGATTACTTTTTCACAACTAGGAAAAACTCCTTTCAATCATTGTTCATACAAAATCAAAAACGTTATAATCCATATGTATTTTCGGATCAGGAGTGTTTGGATTATCTCATATTTTACTACAAAAATCTTTGCATCAAAAGAGTCGAGATAATCATACTCCACATTATTCTCATTCAGACACATATGTATATATTATGTAATTCTAACTTAAATTGTATGTCTAGGAAAACCATGCCTCCCGCTACTAACTATGATTACAAAAAGACCACCAACTACCTACCCAAACATCATCAAACAAAGGGACTCTCAGAATCTCAAGTCAAAATTTTTAAAGCTTTAGAAAGTCGGTATGTTCATGAAGGCAGAACTGTAGATTCATCATTCTTAGAAGAAACAAACATCCGTGAACAAATGACTGTCATTCAATTTGATGCACTCCTAGACATAGATGAGCCAATCATCCCTAGGTTCATTCTCGAGTTTTATGCTTTCATGAAACTCATCACTGATGACCTTGGATCTTTTAGCATCCATTTCAAAATAAACCAAAATCCCTACAATTTCCCATTAGATCATTTCGGGGAAGTGTTAGGCATTCCTAGAGAAGGAACTTGTTTCTACTCAGACAAATGGCCTTTAACCATTCTTGATTCAAACCTAGGTCATGAACACCCATATGATACTCCTCTAACTCCCAAAGAAACAATCCGTGATCATCTTTTCAAGCCTAGAAGCAACCAAACTAAGAAACTCCGAGGCAAAGAAGTTAGTCGAGATCCATTCGCTATGGAACTCAATGAACTTAAACCCGAATTTAAGAAACTTGAAGAGATTCTTAGAGCAAATGTCATTAGCACTATTGGAAACAAAGATCATGTGAATGCAAGCTTATGCTACATGCTCTATTGTGTGTCTACTCATCAAAAGTTCAATCTAGCCTACTATATCGCCAAAAGAATGGTCGATATACGTGTCTTAGGAAAAACCTCAATGCCATATGGAATGCTTCTTACACGTTTGTTTAGAGATTCCATTCCTATTCCTCTAGACTCATTCGGCTTTGTTCCAGACTACATCGAAATCAAACACACCTTCGTTCTGCTTAGTGACTATAGAGTGGCAGTAGGAAAAGGGAAACGGGCTCACACCTCATCCTCATCTTCATCATCATCATCGGCTAGCGATGAAGATGGTTTACCTAACTCTATGCTCCCTCCAATCGACTACTTGAGTCAACTTCCTTCCCTTGATGACGAATCTGAGGAACATCGACAAGCAAAGGGAATTTTAAAGAACGTAGGACGATGGATGATGAAACTCCGCAAGGATCAGAAGAAAATACTTAAATTATTAAAAAATAAGTGAGATTTAAAGAGTGTTTGGTATAATACATTATTAGACTAAGTATTGTTAAATTTATGTGCTTATGATAGTACTTGACACTTTTGTGGTTTAGCTCAACTTGAACTAATGATAACATGTATTGTTATCAATTTTCCGAATTTAAGCCACTGTTTGGCTTAACTTCCTTTGTGATGAAGTTTGATGATCAACTTTATTTATAATGTGTGTTAGAATCTACATATTTGGTATCTTTGCTTTACATAATAAACAATAGATATGTTCCAGGAGAATTTTCGAGTTTTTGTCGAAAAACGCGAAATTTGCATTGCTGTCTGTTTGTTTTAGGATTTTTGTTCGGCGGATCTGGCGGATCCCTCAGTTTGGATCCGCCTAGTGTTAACGTTGGCTCCGCCCATCTTAAACCTGCGGATCAGACGGATCCAAAAGTTTTGGATCCACATGCTTTGTCAATTGGATCCGCAGGAATACACAGTAATCTTTTTCACAAATTCTAACTCATTCCAATACTTGGATCGTAGTTTAGCTTTCTTAGATTATATTTAGACATCTTAGAAAATTAGGAAAATCCACCTCCCACCAAAATTTGAATATTTTGTCCTGCTCATAACTCACAGACTCTTTCATTACCTTCTCGAAAACCGTGAATCAATCACATTTCTCTCTTTTGAGTCATCTTTCTGCATACCTTCATGTCAACTCCATTTCTATGGATTGACTTTGTCAATAGGACAAACTACTTTATCTTGTTCCAAGTCTTTGAAATTTACACATCATTAATCCAAACACCAACTTCTATAAAAATGGGAAGTATAAATTAGAACCTTAAGATGATCATAACACACTAAATCTTCATCTTCTTTGCCTCTCACAATGCACAAATCAAACAAATCTCATATGTCTAGACCATATAGACAAACCGCTAGAATTAGTGTTAGACCTTACTGGCTCGTTAATCCAGTTCCACACGTAAGCTCACCAATCATATCCACTACTACCACTACAACTTCTATCATAACTCCTATAGTCAACATATCTTCATCTCCAAAATCATCATCACCAATCATAATTCCACTAGGTACAACATCATCACCCACATATAGCACACCACCACCTGTAACTACACTAATAGCTTCCTCACCATCACCTTTACCATCTGAAGAAAGAAAATCATCATCACCACTAAATCCACTCAACCTTCAACCACATGATCTACTTACCACACTTCAACACATTGATAATTCAATGTGGCTAAATCAAACAAACACTCAAGAAAATGAAGAACATGACACTAATCTTTGTGACACTAAGGATTTAGAAACTATGTGGCTGGCTTCCATCATATCTCCATCAACACCAACAAATTCCACTTCATAGAAGCTGTTAGCTTTTCCTAAGTATCATCTTAGTGTACTTCGTAGAATTATTCTAGGATTTCTTCAATTTTTAGGGACTTTCTAGTGTAACTTCAAGTTTGAGACGTTTGTCACAAACAAATTTTCAATGAATAAAAGTTATATTTCAATGTTTAGATTTGGCCTCTCATATTTTAGATTTTTTTTCCTATCAGACACTAACATTTAAATTTTTCCTACAAGCTTAACGACGGATCTGGCGGATCCCTAATTTTGGATCCGCCTAGTGTAATCGTTGGATCCGCAGGTGTAACAGTAACAATCCCAAATATTTTCGACTCATCCCGATTCTTAGATTTTAGTTTCTAGTATTCTTTAGAATAGGTTCACTGATCATTAATCATCTTCGAATGATTTAGGAACTCTTAGAAACTTAAGAACAAAATTTCCCACCAAAATTTGAATTTTCAAATTTTAGGAGTGAGTTACCTTTCTGATACAAACAAGGAACCCTTTTTAGGGATCCGTCAAATCCGTGGGAACATCACATCAGAGGATTTTCCACTATCTCTTTGCATTTACTGCATATCTTCATCATATTACTCAACATAAGTTCTATGGATTGACTTATGTGATGTGATTTGCACAAATTTTTGTTCCAAATCATTAGGAACCAACATTCTCTATTGGATTTACATCAAATCCAAACACTAGTTTCTATAAACCATCTGCCTATAAATTAAGATCATAACTTAGAGCAAAACTCACTCATTCACCTTCTTCACCACATATAACCTGTACATCTTAGTTCTCTTAGCTCACCATGACCAAATCAAACATCACCTCCACCTCTAGACCTCCAAAACGCACTGCCCGCATTAGTGTTAAGCCCTGTTGCTTCATCAATCTTGCTAACTCATCATCAGAGGAATCATCTCCTCTTAATATTTCATCTCCTATAGCAAGTGAAAATTTCCTTACTCCATCCACACCTACACCATCCAATGTTGTCATACAAACTCCACCTCCAACCATAACTCCAATAGCAACCACACCACCACCCGCTCCATCACAGACTGTCAAATCCCAATCACAACCAAACTCACCCAAACTCCAACCTATGGAACTATTTAGGACTCCACCTACATCACCACATCCATACCTTGATGACTTGGAGGATCTCCCACCAGGATCAACCAATCCTCCACCCATGACCTTTGAAGGTCAAGAGCCTATGCTTTTTCATCCGATTTTCCCGGATATCCATGGTCCTTTATACCATGATGCACCATCATCTCAACCTCAAATACCACCTCTTTCACCCACTTCAACTCTCATTGCCATAGACGAGGCAATGTGGATCAATTTGCCTCAAACCCAAGAGGAGATTAGTGAAGAGCTCAACCGTCTCTACACTCTCTCGGGTATGGTAGATCACCGCCTCAATGAAGCTATGGACCTCCAAACCATCCTCATGAACTCCATCCAAACACCACCACCAACCAATGAACAAGCACAACCACCACCACACAACAACCAATCACCACCACCACCACCACAACCAAATGAGTCTACTCTTTCGCCCGGTTTTCCTCGCCATGATTGCAACACGTGTGAAAGAACCGCTCACATAGCTCAAAGGACAAACATTTTGGTGCACGAGCTCCAAAATGAAATGAGGTTCATATTGAACCACATTCTTGAGCGTCTAAACGCCATCTCTCATTGATGAGTGTGTAAATACTCATCATTTTACACCCATAAAAGACACAAAAATATCCAAAAACGTCCAAATATACCAAATATTATTGCAGATATCCTTGGTTTGTGTTTTTATGCATTTCAGGTACAAAAGATTGAAAACAGAGCGAAAACTGGCATTTTTGGATCGACTCGACAACAATTGTGCATTTGATCAAGTGAAGACAAAAGTCAAAGTCAAAAGTCAAAGTCAACCCCAAAAATACCAAAATAACACAAATGATCCTTGGAAATAATTTTAAGATTTTGGCTGCCTTGGTCCCTGGATTTTTAGAAGTTACAAGATTGGTCCCTCAAAGTTTAAACAATATTCCAAATACTTATCCCAAATCCACAAATAACCAACCCATCACCTATCCCTTAGCCCAAAACCAATAAGCCCAAACCCAATCCGGCCATATGTTTTTAGCTAAACATAAACTCTGACCTAGGTCAAAGTATCAGACCATCTTCTTCCTTATCCCTAAATCCCGCCAAACCCACCATCACCCATCACCATCAATCATACCTTCCCCAACAACTTTGTCCCCTCTCCCACTCCCCATAAACTACTAGCCACCCTACCCATCTTGTCTCTTTCCCCCCCCCCCCCATGCCATGTCATCAATCCATGTGATAATTTGGGCGCCAAAAAGAGATTAAAGGCTGTGATTATGTCTACCTTAAACCAAGGGTTGGGATTAAATCCCAAGAAGCACAGAAGCAAGTTGAAGCTGTTTTGTCTCACAAAACAAGCACAAGTGTTGAAGACCCCTAGGTTTTAGAAAATAGTATATATAGCAGTCATTTGTAAGCCTTTAAAGGCAGGATTTATTTAGCTTAAAAATTAGTTAAGGTACTTGTATTTTTACTTTTCCAGTCTTGTAATTCAGTTTCTCAATGAAATTTTAGTTTTCTTATTTGGTCAACGATAGTCAACTGTTATTGTTCATGTGCTTATTTCTGTATTCTCAGTGCTTATTTGAGTAGTCATAGCCTATTTGATCTCATTTATGATTATGTTTTAGACTTTAATTGTTTAAATCTTATCTTTGTTTTTAAAAGCTAAAAAAACTAAAAACAATCAACATAATTCCTAGCTTATTAAGTGTTTATCTCACAATTGAAAGTTGTTTATTGGGTGATAAATAAGTTAGGTAATCAGTAGTTAATTAGATTAATGGTTTTATTTGGTGGTTTCTAGTTTGACAGTTCATAAACAGCTTCAAAAAGGGGTGTTTGGTTTATAATGGATGCTGTGTGATTAAGCTAGGTTACTGTTCATTTGCCTAATTGGATACTTTAATATTGCTTAAAATAGTGGATAAAAGCTGTTTGTAGGATTTTATAAGCTGTTTTGAAGCTTTGTGGAGTTTTGAGCTTGATAGTGTGAGGATAGGAAGTGAACTGCCCTCTTAAGCTCCATATAAGCTGAGGCTTATTTGGACCATTTTTTTTTTGGCAAAATTAGGTGTAACTTAGTGAGTTAAGTGTGACTGCAAGCTTTGGTACCATGTCAGTTAGGATTGTATGATTTAAGTGCTAAAAACTATTTCTGCTGCATCAGTTACATGTGCAGACCTGCAGATCATCACTTGGCCTAACTCAGTTCTTTTGCTCTCTGAATCTGCTTATTCAGCTGATTCCCTTGCATGATAATTGGTTTGAGATAATTGGTAGTATAGGCTTTAGGATTTTGAGATTTAATTCCAAATTGTAGCTTATTAAACATCTTCTTTTTAGTCTGCAAATAAGCCCACTAAAACTGTGCAGACCTGCACAGTTTTAAGTTCCATAGGTCATCTGTGTTTGTGCTTATTTTAGGTAGCAATTGTGGTTACAAATTGGGCATTTTTGGAATGCTAGTAGTCTGTGGTATGAACTTTCAGTTTCTGCTTTTGGATTTGCACAATTAACTGTTGCCTAGCTTATAAATCAGCTGCAAATTGGGTGTTTGATCACTGCTACTACCTTAACTAGTCAACTGTTCAAACTGTTTTTCTGCTTATTTTGAAGTGCTTAATTGTGCTTATCAGTTGACTTAAGTCTCATATAGTGTGTTTGTCAGCATTTGATCATTGGATTAATTTTAGCATTGTTTAGCTTATTTTTGTGCTTTTTCTAAACAGCTTATTTGGCCCAAACAGCTTATTAGGGTTTAGATAAGCTCTGCTTTTATTTTTCCTAGCTTTTAAATATAATTTTAGATTTTTTTGAAAAGTTTCATAATTTTCCAAATCAGTTTACTGTTTTTAAATCATTTAATTAGTTTCTATTAGTTTTAATTCATAATAAATAATTAAAAAGTCAAAAAAATATAATTCTTTTTTTCAAAATTTTCTTTTGTAATTTAGAACGTAGGAAAATTAATTTGGTATTCCTAGGATTAATACTTTTAGATTTCACGTTTTAGTCTCGCGTTTTCCCGTTTTTAATTTCGTTATTTGTTACGTTTTGCTAATTATTTGTAGACTTGTATCTTATGCTTTTTAAGTTTCCCATAGCCTATTTATGCTTCCCGTAGTTGTAAATTTAATCAAAATCCAAAATCTCTCCATTTTCATATTTCAAACACGATTCACAAACCCGATCTCACAAATTCCATTCATCCTTCATCGGGGATAACGAACCGGGTCACACATACTTCACTTGTGTTTCCTTGGAAAAATAACGTATTGATTTTAACCGATCACTCATCCTCCTCAATAGGAGTGTTCTAGTCTCATTATATAGGACCTTTAAGGATGTTGTCTTAGGATTGTTAGGATGTATTTTTCATTTTCTTGTAACTTCATATTTTTGTGACTTTGGTCACATATTTTCAATATATATGAATGTTATATGTTATGCTTGTGAGTGATCAACATTAAGCATATTATCATTATTTAGGTGACTAACATCATTATATAGCCATTTGGAATCTACATTATAGTTTGATCACTTGTACTTTAGGTACAAAATTTTGATCAGACACTACATTTTGACTTTTTCAACTCAACTAGATTAACATTCTTATTTGGATGACCATTTCATATGCATTATGCTTCTCCATTGAAGCTATTCACAACTAACATTTCTTTTGTAGCATCTCATACCCTTCAAATGTATACGCTGGGACTCTTGTAATGGGGAGTATACATCGAGGGGGAGCATTTCATATTCTAACCATTTGTTTTGTAGGATCATGCATCATTACCTTGTTACTCCATTTAGGGGGAGTATCAAACAAGGGGGAGCTCTTAAAGTTCTCAAAATCGCATTCCGCTACGCAACTCTTCTTTTTGTTTCGACAAAAAGGGGGAGAAAGGATTAAGTTTGCATAACTGTGAATCATCACAGTACATACACTTTTGCATAAAAATAGTTTTTAAACTCAAATAAAACAAACTTAATCTATATTTTAAAGAACTCATGCTATATTTATTCCTTTGCTCAAAAATATACTTAGAATTACATTTTACACATCTACTAGTTTATTTCCTTAAAAGGAAACTTTATTTTTAAAATGATACAATGACATCATGGCATGCATCATACATAGATTATGTGATATCTTAGTTAGATCTTCAAGCAAGATAGTTGACTTTGGAAGATCTTGATATGACAACACAAAGATATGGAAAGATTGTGGAAGATTTGGAGAGATTTGATAAATCTCTTAGCTGTCATACCTGCGGAACCAAACGACTACAAAGACGGATCCCTTCTATGGGATCCGCCGGATCCGTGGGTTGTTCACCAAGTTTGCCTATAAATAGCAGACTTATCATTTGAGCATTTTATCACTTACAAAGTAGAAAACATTCATCCATTTATTTACTAACTTATATTAGTCATATCATTGATCTCTCTTTTGTAGCAAAGAAGATCAAGCTAAAGAACTTCAACAAACATACTGTTGCAAGTTGTAGTAGTTAAGCTCTGTGTGCTTTTTGAGTAGTTCTCATATCATTAATTGTATCATTTATATCAGTGAGTGTGGTTAGTGTTTTAGTCCTCAAAACACAAAGAGTGTAGGGAGTGGTTGTACCCTTGTGAAAGAACCAAACGAGAGTGGTTGAACCCTTGTAAAGAACTTGACATCTAGCTTAGTGTCGGTAATTGTATAGGCGACGTTAGGTTGGTTCTGCCTTGAAGTAGAACCCGGTGTTTAGCTTAGTACCAGAAAAGGAAGTAAGCAACGTGTAAAGGTTTTCTCCACCTAGAAGGGAGTTTGTTTATTAGTGAAGGATAACTCTTGAGTTAAAGGCTCGGGGAAGTGGAGTAGGGCAAGGAAAAGAGTCGTTGTAGCCGAACCACTATAAACATCCGTGTTATGTGGTTTGATCATTCCTCTCTTTACTTTTCGGATATATTGTTTGATTATTTTTGTGTGCATAGTTTCATTGAATTCACATAAGTTACAAAACGGTTTAAATTAATTTTAAACGGTAAAACTATTCAACCCCCCATTCTAGTTTTCCACAGAGGTCATTCCATTCTTTAAATTACTCAAGGAACAGTTTGAAGGATTGCAAAACGCTCTTGAAACTGAAGTAAATGAAATGAAAGTAATGTTTAAAGATATGGAAAATGAGGTAGCTCAAAATGCGATAGAACTTAAGAGCCGTGAGATCGAGAGAAAGAACATTCTCATCACCAATGAGAATTTGATTGCTAGATGTATTGCACATGATATATTTTATACTGCCACTGATTCTGCTTTAACTGCCTGTCAATTTCATGAGTATTCTATTGCATTGAATGTTACCCAGAATCGTGTTGTTGAGCTTGAGGGGGAGAATTAGAAACTGCAAGAGAAAATTCAAAATGATGACCATGATAACATGATCAAGCGTTTTTCAAAACTAGAAGTTGATCATCTTAATTTACAATTAAAATATCAACACTTAGAAGAAAAATGTAAAATATCAAATGCCAAGACATCTCTGGATGCTCCTGAATTTGATACATATTTTGAATTGAGTAAACGTGATGAAAAAATTCAAGCTCACACTAACACGATTCGACAGTTGAGGGCTCAAATTGCCCAATTAAAGTCAAATAAGAGTGAAGCAATTGGCACCAATAAACCATCGTCTTTGGATTTTCAGAATTTTCACTATCAGGACACTATTAATAAGTTACATGGTGAAAATGAGTGTTTTCGAGCTGAAAATTCAAAAATCAAACAGCATTACAAAGAGTTATATGACTCAATTAAAGTCACACGAAACAGTCATAATGAAAAAATAACTTCTTTGTTAAATGAAATTGAGAATCTTAAGACTCAGGTGAAAGGAAAAATGCTAATTGACACTTGTGATAAGGTTGCTCCAAAGGCTTATGTTGTTAGAAAGTATGATGTTGATGTTGTGCCTATTCCAATTCCCTTTAGGAACAATAGGTCTGCCCATCAAATTTATCTTAATCACCTTAAGGATAGACTGGATATACTTTGTGTGATTGTAGAGGAGGATAGGATAGAAAAACCACTTGATAAAGCAGTTGTGGATGCCTACTTCCTCACTAAAAGGTCTCAGGAATTTTTAGAGTACGTCATTGGCACTGGCCCTAAGATTGATAACAAAAGAGATAGATTTATTGCATCATCATCTATGACTAAAAAAAAGCAAGTAGCCTTTGATCTACCACTGAGAACATCAGAACCCAGCACATCAAAGTCAGGAAAGCTGTAATGAGTAGATTCACGTAGAAACACATATTCAGGAGGTCGGGGATGCTCGAATTAAAGGTTAAACATGGTATATTAAATTAAAGAATGGGGGAGGTGTGTGTGCTTTCTAAAGAGAGAAAGGAGAAAACTACACACACCTCCTTATTACAAAGAGACATCCAACCTTTCTTGTTGAGACAAGGAAGGTATTTATAGCAACTAGGTGACGCCCTAATGCTATCTTTGGGCTTTCGGTTGGGCTTTGGCTCATAGGCTATACATTAGTACAAGCTAACTTATCTATTCTAGTCCACAAGCCCAACTCGTTAACTAAACAACCCTTATACATGTGACTAAATGCAATTCCCAAATATGACATAACTTTAAGTCAAACAAAAGCAAATGACAGTAAAACAAACTAATGTTCCCATCATTACTTCTACAGGAGTAAAATGTGACACAAAAGCTAGCGGGACAAAGCCTAGAGGTAATGCAATCAAAGATAGGACTACGCCGGCTAAGAGTGGTCACGAGAAGAAAGTAGAAGCCCAACTTAGGAACAATAAGTTTGCAATGAGTAGAATGAACCGTGTTGATTCTAGTATCAAAAGTACTGTAATTAATTCGAATTCTAATGCTGTCTGTAAAACATGTAACGAATGTTTAATTTCTGTTAATCATGATGATTGTGTTGTGTCATTTTTTATGTCTCCTGTACAAACCCATGTTAAGAATGTTAGGAAAACTGAAACAAGTAAGAAAGTTTGGAAGGCAACAGGAAAAACGTTTGCAAATGTCGGGTATCAATGGAGACCCACTGGAAGGACGCTCACTTTAGGAGATCAGTGCCCCTTAACTAAATTGAATGACCATAAAGTAGTAAAGGTTAAGGAATGGAGACCAACTGGTCGAATGTTGCCTTTAGTGACACAATGCCCTACTACTAGGTCAATTGCTTCCTCTAGTGTAATTTCCACTGTAAATACAGTTGCATCTATAAAACCTGTAGTTCCAGAATTTATGTGTGCTAACCAAACGGACCCCAGCTGTACATGGGGATTTACATTTTTCAGTTATCCATCGTTGTCTGTTTTTAAATGCAGGTCGTACAAATCATCCTTTGGTATTTGGACTCAGGCTGCTCAAAACATATGACTGGGGATCGCTCACGGCTCAAGAATTTCGTGAAAAAGTTTATCGGGACAGTTAGATTTGGGAACGACCATTTTGGGGCAATTATGGGTTACGGAGATTATGTGTTTGGTGACAGTGTAATTTCCCGAGTATACTATGTGGAAGGACTAGGACATAACCTGTTTTCTGTTGGTCAATTTTGTGACTCCGATCTTGAAGTTGCTTTCAGAAAACACACCTGTTTCGTCAGAGAGTTGGATGGTGTTGATCTTCTTAAAGGCAGTCGTGGTACCAATTTATACACCATCTCAATTGAAGAAATGATGAGGTCCTCTCCTATATGCTTGCTTTCAAAGGCCTCGAAGACTAAATCATGGCTTTGGCACCGTCGTTTGAATCACTTAAACTTCGGCACCATAAATGACTTGTCTCGCAAGGATCTCGTACGAGGCATGCCCAGACTAAAATTTGAGAAAGATCATCTTTGTTCTGCATGTCAATTGGGTAAAAGCAAGAAACATACTCACAAACCCAAAACCATCAATACCATCATGGAAGTTCTTCACACCCTTCACATGGATCTATGTGGACCAATGAGAGTGCAGAGTATCAATGGAAAGAAGTATGTTCTGGTGGTGGTCGACGACTACTCTCGGTTTACATGGGTAAAGTTTTTGAGAACCAAGGATGAAACTCCAGAGGTTATCATTAAACTAATCAAGCAGTTACAAGTAAGGCTGAACAAAACTGTCAGAATCATCCGGACGGACAATGGAACTGAGTTTGTTAACCAACAACTCAGTCAATTTTATGAAGATATTGGCATAACTCATCAGAAAAGTGTTGCACGCACTCCTCAGCAAAACGGTGTTGTTGAAAGACAAAATCGTACTCTAGTGGAAGCTGCAAGAACTATGCTAATATATTCTAAGGCTCCGATGTTTCTTTGGGCAGAAGCAATTGCTACTGCGTGTTACACCAAAAATCGTTCCTTGATACACACTCTTCACAACAAAACTCCTTACGAGCTGTTACATGGGAAGAAACCAGATCTTTCCTTTCTTCGAGTGTTCGGTGCTTTGTGCTATCCGACAAATGATGGTTAAGATTTGGGAAAGCTAAAAGCTAAAGCAGACGTAGGTTTCTTCGTTGGGTATGCACCAGATCGCAAGGGGTATATAATCTACAACAAGAGAACCTGAAAAATCATGGAAACTATTCACGTTACATTCGATGAGCTAACCGAGCAAACGGCTCCTGGACAAACCAGTTCTGGACCCACACCTAATCTATTGACACCTGGACCAATTAGTTCAGGTCTTGTACAGAATCCCATGCCTACAGTTCCTTATGTACCTCCCACCAGTGAAGAGTTGAAGAAGCTATTTGATTCGATGTTTGACGAATATTTTGAGCCACCAACAGTAAATACCACAACGGAAGTTCCACCTGTACCTCCTGTTGCTGATGCTCAAATTCCACAGAACTCAGAAGGTCCATCTGTATCTGTATCAATCAGTCAAGATGCACCACCTGCCAGTCAATCGCCCTCATCATCAAATATTCAGTCTTCTTCGGTACAGCAAGGTTCTGCAGAAAACAATTCTTTTGAAGTTAATCCTTTTGCTCCTGTTGATGATGTTCCGTTTGAGAACATATTTGCTCCTGAGTCTTCAACTGGTACATCTTCTTCAGGAGATCACAACATGGCAACATCAGTTCAAAACCCTCAACCCTACGATCATCTCAGAAAATGGACCAATGATCATCCAATTGACAACATCATTGGAAATCCTTCGCGTCCGGTATCTACACGAAAACAACTTGCCACCGATGCACTGTGGTGTTTCTTCAATTCTGTACTATCCAAAGTCAAGCCAAAAGATGCTAAAGAAGCAATGTCCAAAGACTGCTGGTTCAACGCTATACAAGATAAAATTCATGAGTTTGATCGGCTTAAAGTATGGGAATTAGTGCCTCCTCCAGAGTGTGCAATGATCATTGCTCTAAAGTGGATCTTCAAGGTGAAACTCAATGAGCATGGTGATGTTCTGAAGAAAAAGGCACGGCTAGTTGCAAAAGGGTATCGACAAGAAGAGGGCATAGAATTTGAAGAATCTTTTGCTCCGGTTACACGAATTGAAGCCATTAGAATCTTTCTCGCAAATGCTGCTAGTCAAAATATGATAGTCTGCCAGATGGATGTTAAGACAGCTTTCTTGAATGGTGACTTAAAGGAGGAAGTCTATGTGAGTCAACCAGAAGGATTTGTGGACGCTGATCATCCCACTCATGTCTATCGCTTGAAGAAGGCCCTCTATGGCTTGAAGCAGGCACCTAGGGCGTGGTATGACACGCTGTCCAAGTTCCTTCTTGTAAACGGATTTTCCAAGGGTGTTGTTGATCCCATGCTATTCACCAGGAAGGCGGGCAAACATCTACTTCATGTTCAGATATATGTAGATGACATTATTTTTGCCTCTTCTGATCCTAGTGAATGTGATCGGTTTTCAAAGGAGATGAGTTCTAAGTTCCAGATGTCGATGATGGGACAAATGTCGTTTTTCTTAGGTCTGCAAATCTCTCAAAGTCCCGGAGGCATCTTCATTAATCAATCCAGATATGCAAACGAAATTTTGAAGAAGTTTGGATTTGATTCAAATGATTCTGTTGACACTCCCATGGTTGAAAGATCAAAGCTGGATGAAGACCTCTCTGGGATCCCGGTTGATCAAACAAAGTATAGAAGTAAGATTGGATCCTTGATGTATCTCACTGCTAGTAGACCTGATCTTCTGTTCGCAGTATGTATGTGCGCTCGGTACCAATCCAAGCCTACCAAAAAGCATCTGGAAGCAGTGAAAAAAGTCTTCAGATATCTTCAAGGCACTGTTCATATGGGTCTCTGGTATCCTAAGGACACTGCAATGGAACTCACGGATTATGCTGATGCTGATCATGCCGGGTGTCAAGATACTCGTCGAAGTACTTCGGGGGGAGCTCAGTTTTTGGGGGAAAAGTTGGTTAGTTGGTCTTCTAAAAAGCAGATGAGCACTTCTATATCTTCTACAGAGGCCGAGTACATTGCTATGTCTGCTTGCTGTGCTCAAATCCTATGGATGAGATCACAACTTTCGGACTATGGCTTTGCATACAACAAGATTCCTCTGTATTGTGACAACAAAAGCGCTATTGCTCTTTGTTGTAAAAATGTCCAACACTCCCGGTCGAAGCACATCGATATCAGGCATCACTTCATAAGGGAACATGTTGAAAAAGAGATTGTTGAACTATACTTCGTGAGGACGGAGTTTCAGTTGGCTGACATCTTCACCAAGGCACTTCCGAGAGAACGGTTTCAGTTTATTCTCCCTCATCTTGGTATGAAGAGCTTGACACCTGAAACACTCAAATGTCTTCAAGAAGAAAAGGAGGAGTAAAGGATTGGCTTCACATATCCTTGTATATACGTGTATATATCTTAAACCAAAAAGAAAATAGAAAAATATAAAACCTATAAAAGCCCTAAAAATCAAAAAAACAGAAAATACCAAAAATAGTTCTTCTAGGCATGTCTTCTGTTTATCGATAACATTTACGGACCTAGAAATGTCATTCAATAATGACACGGGTCTTTAAATGAAGCTCGAGCAAAAGTTATACTAACCGGTTAAAACATGTCTAAATGGCTTGCAGTTACTTCATACTGCAACCCGCGCTTTATAATGGGGAAAGCATGTCGCCAAAAGGACGGTTGTTCCTCCAACTGGGTGATGTTCACCTGGGCATGGATTACTTTATATCCATGTTTCTTCGAACTGATGTACGTTTCAGTGCATCATTTCTTGTATAAGAAGAGAAGTCTTCTTTACACCACAAACTCCTTCTGTTCTATGATTCTTCAGGAGAGTTTTGGTGTTTCACAAGGTGGTAACTGGACTTAAATTTTTCACAAATACTTCACACTCAATTGAATGACTACAGCTCTTTAAATAGAAAACGGGTCATTAATTGAGGGGGAGAGTATTTGTTCAAATTTCTGACACCTTTTTAAGCATTGTGCAACATCAGCAGTGACACTCTCTCGTGGTTTAAGGGAGAGCATAGTATGCTCCATAATCAGAATACATTTAAACCTGACCACATTTTCTCCCAAATTTTCTAAACATATTTAAATCAATTGGGATCACAAATCTCAAATGGTTTGAAATTTTTGATCGGGGGAGAGAATGTGATTTAAATATGAAATTCTGATGAAAATGTGATTATTTGGTCTTAAATGTAAGCTCTCCCATATGTGCTAAACTCTTTCGTATATCGATGCACATATTGAGGGGGAGCAAATGGCACTACAGCAAAAAGGATGCGACATCTCATGTGACTCAGACCTTACCAATGAATTGACGAAACACAAACTGTCATTAATCGAAAGGACATATCCTGGCCGGGTAATAATTTCAAGCTGGTCTAACCAGTGATGTAAGCGTGTCTCAAAGAGGATATGTCTGAGTAGAGTGTACCATTTCGAGAAACTTTCTGTGGATGTGACCAAGCCGGGTAATAATTTCAAGCTAGTCTAACTAGTGATGTAAGCGTGTCTCGAATCGGTCATGTTCACTGAAAGTGGATCAATTCAAAAAGTGCAATCTCTACCCAACATGTGCAAATTTTAATTTAAAACATATGTGCACATGTTAAAGGGGAGAATTTGAAAAATATAAAACTCTTAAAGTATTAGCAAAATGTGTTTCATAATCATGAACACTTTGAGAGATTTTTCAAGGATTTTGGTTTGCGGCAACATAGGATAGTCATGGTGTTATAAGGTGGCTAAGGTTAGGAAAACCGTCCTATGATCCGCTAGAGCCGGAGGGATCTACCCAAGGACAATACCAAATAGTTAGTATTAGAAAGTCCTTAGGTATGATTATGAAAAAGGAGTAATATGAGAAAGGAGAAAGAAGGGGTTGAAGAATTAAAAAGAAAAGTAATGTGAAATGGTGAAAAGAAATAGCCCTCCAAATTATTCAACCTTAGGGCAGAAACCGGGTTCAATTCATATGCTACTGGTTGTTACTAAGGTGACGCCGGTATTGAAGACAAGACGCCATGATCCCAGTGACGCACTGCACTAAACCTTCTAAGCCACTCAAGTTCTCTTAAAAGGACTTGTTTCATTCTCACGGGGAACCCTGCATAATCTATCGACCGCTCATTACGAGTTATGTTGATATTGAACCAGGAGACACCGCTCCAGTCTCCGACTACCAAAATTGCACTTATCGAGTCTAGAGCCACGAGATGCATTATAAGATCTCATAGGAACACGTGTTACTTCTACACTGGTTGTTCAACATTAAGGACACCAGTTGTAAACTTATGAGTCCTACGCAGATCTTAGCAATCTGCCAGAACATTTATGAGGGAATTTACAAATGTAATTCTCAGTGATTGAATGGAAATTCCTGCCAGGGTCAACATTAAACAGCCTTGAAAGCAGGTCACTTCGGTAATTCCTTGTGGATTACGCTTAGTGGTCGCGGCAGTTTCAAATAGTCTACAGTCATGGAGTGAACTCCAGCGACTCACCTAATCGTTGATTTACTACGGTAGATCTTGTAAACCCTCTGTGGGTTTCCGATTTAGGAACGGCCTTGGTAAGGATTAGAGAGAGTTTTCACACTATGCTGTTAACAATCTCAAAGTCCGAACCTGTAAGTACCGGACGTTTTATTGCTAACTGTCGTATGCAGGAATACCTGGCGGTTGTAGCTGGTTGCCGAAAAGATGCCGATCCATCACCCCATGCTCACACTTCATCATTACAATCAAAGAAATCATGATGAACAAAAGACCTTCAACACAGCTTCCACAACTCTGATGCTGAAAATCATGATTCAGAAAAGTGTGAGCATGTCGATTCAAAGATTACACTATCACATGGAGACAATACTGCAAGAAGATGACTCGAAGACGCATGTTGGATGATAACGTCGAAGAATACTCAAAGATCGTCCAAGACAAAAGATCAGTCATCAAAGGTTCACTGCTGAAGGCACAAAGATTTATGACGTTGAAGAATCAAAGACTACGAGCTATGAAGTCAAGTTCAAAGAATAGAATGCTAGAATTCAAAATGTATTTTCCGGGGTGACCTCCCTTAGGGGGAGATTGTTAGGAATATAAATACAATTTCACATTTTCTCTCTCTAGTTCCCAACCTTCTTTCTCTATCTAAAACCCTCTAAAGATTCGGCCAAATCCACCCTATTTGTGTGTTATATGTTTATGAATATGCTATAAAGGCTTTTATCATGTCTTCAAAGAACTTATGAACTTCATATTTTCCTCCTACTCTGATGATCTTCCACCCCTTGATCATTCCATCTGAGTATACCTCCCAATCTATGATGGGATGTTTGGCTTGAATGGGATCAACATTGAAAGCTTCTGGAACTACCACCATCATTCCATGGATCTGTTCATCAGTTAATAACTCTTCCTCTTCCTCAGCTGATTCCTTCTCAACTGGTTCATCATGCTTTTCCTCTTGTGTCTTTTGCTTCTTGGATTCCTCAGAATCCAATTGTTCTGCTGCTCTCTTCTCTCCTCTTCCTTCACTCCTTTCAAGATCACCTCTCAGAAACATCTGCATCCTCCTGTGTGTATCAATGTAGATCCTTTCAACCTCTTCAAAAGATCTTCCCTTGAAATGCTCTTCTTTTCAGGTGTCTTGATGCTTTAAGTAGTTTTTCATATACCTTAGTTGTTCACTTCTTGAAGGATGTTTCTTCTGATAAGTTTTCTTCTTTCTTCTAATCTGCTCCAAAAGATCATCAATGGCTTGTTCCTGTTCTTCTCTGGTGAACTGTGACCTTTCTTCCTCTTGAAGTTTGGCAGCCAACTCCTTATCAGCAAGAACATGAGCAGCTATTTGTTCTTCTTCAGTCTGATATATCTCTTCAACCATAAACTTTGCTAATCTTTCTTCATCAGCTACCCTTGCTAACTCTTCTTCATGAAATTTCTGAGCTAGTTCCTCATCTAGAGCAATCTGGGCTTGATCCTTTTTGGTTGTCTTCTGTGAAGATGGTTCTTCTTCTATCATGATTCCCTTACCCTTGTCTACTCTTGAAATCTTTGGCCTTCTTCTGTATACTGCACCAGCAGTACCTTGTGAACCACCAGTACATTCTTCTTGTATACTAGCAGTACCATGTGTGGCACTACCAGTACCTTCTATCAAACCACCAGTACCTTAATCCATTTGCTCTGTTTGCCTCCCCTGAGTATCAAACTCTTCTTGAACCAAAGTGACATGAGGATCATCATCTAATTGGGCAATCTTCCTCCCCTGTTTGGAAGATTCCTCACCTTGATCTGCACTGTGATCATTTGATGAACTGGATGAAGAAGATGTACTAGTTGAATCTACTAAATGAGCTGATCTCTTTCTTTTAAGTGTCTTGACCTGGTCCTCCAATTTCTTGACTTTAAGCACCAGCTTTGTGTATACCTTGCCAAAAACCTTCTTGCGAGAGATCAGATCAGCTTCTAAAGTAGTAACTTTCTTAGACAATTTGGTACATAAATCCGTCAATTCTTTTAGTGTATGTCTGCCCTCAGCACTTCCTGATGTGTTACCTTCAGGGAGAGGTGCATCATGGGGCAAAGACTCATAGTCCACCATATGGTGAGCTTTTGAGCCACCCAAAATTTTTGGTTGGCTTGGGATTCCACCAATAGTACTGGGTTCATAGGAACTTGGTACTGTTGGTGTTGCTATGGATTGGGTCTTAGCTATGGTACTTCTGTCCTGCCCAGCTTCTAAGCCTGAGACAGTAGAAGCAGCCCTTTCCATACTAACAAAGTCAGCCTCATCTGCTACATTGGGAGGGGTAGGAACTCTGTGCTGAGGTACATCAGAGTCCTGTCTGGATAATGACCTATCTGGTAATGAGGTTGGTTGCGAAGGTGATTGTTCTAATGTTGTGGGTATGTGTTGGGAGTCAACTGGGCTTGTTGATCCTTCACCTTGTACCTGTAGCATTGAATCAAAAAGTGGAACCTCTTCCCCACTATACCCTTTTGAGGCCATCCTCATATTAATGAAAAGTTTTTGGGTAAGTTTGGGTGTTGGATAAACATTTTTGTAAGGAAGAAGTTGATGTTTTCTCATGTTCAAAATAGTTTGAATGAACCTAGGATACATCAAAAATTTTGATTTGCTATCAACATTTTTAACCATTCCATCAAAGATGAGTTTTGAAAAATTGAAGGTTCTGTCAGTAGCTAAGCATATGAGAGCAGTTGCAATATTACTACTGAACTGTTCCCATGCTGTTTTCTTAGGACTAAGACAGTGAAGGATGGTGTGAATAAAAAACCTCCATTGTGGGGCAAAACAACCTTTTTGAAAAGTTAAAGATTGTGATTGGATATTGTACCCCATCCTGGTTAAATTTTCAAAAATCTCAGTGTTAGGCATAACACTAATACCATTGTCATCATTCAGATGGAGATGCCTTCTGAGTGATGATTCAGTAAGAGTGATTAATTTGCCATCCACTGTGGCATTTAACTCTTTGTCACCATTGTCAAATGTTTTGACAGTAGCAATCTGCCAAAACTCTTTGATGTGGGAGACATAGATAGTGGGATTTAATGTTAAAGAATACCTTATATGGGAGCCATTTAAAAAGTCCATTATCTGATGAAAGTAAACATCATCCTCTGCCTTTTCCAAAAACGCGACCATATTGTGCTTGTCAACAAAGGATAAAGAAGCCATTATTTTTCAGTAAAAGTTGATTTGACTGCTGTAAATAGTGTAAATTTAGGTTAGAAAGTAGATGAAGAAAGTGAATTGAGATATTTTGATTGACTTATTAGGGTTTCTATTGGACCGAATTCAATAAAAAGATAACTTTTGATTGAAGATAAGGTTAATAAAATAGATTAAAAGTAAAAATATCCAAATAGGAAAACCTTGAAAATAAGGAATTGAGCAGTAAAAATCTCAACTAACTCTCAACGGCTATTTTCAAAAAGCTGTTATTTCGCACCAGTACTAACGTCTATCCAGCAGTACAAACTTAAGCCTACTAGTACTAACTTTATGCCTAGCAGTACAAAACTTTTGGAAAATTTTTGACTCAGCAGTATGAACTCAATTTTGATTTAAAAAAAAAAAAAAAAAAAAAAAAAAAAAAATATATATATATATATATATATACTGCTTACAACCATTTTGAAGGGATTAAGTGTAAAGACAGACACTTAATCATAATTTTGGTTTAATGCAACCTCTGGTTGTGTGAGAACCAATGATTTCAGTTATAAATAACTGCCTGTGATCAGATAAACTCATTCAAAGAGCTTTCTTGACAGGGTTTCCAGCTCGTGGCAGTTGTTGCCTCTAACACAATTGTATTAGATTCACGTTTGCTCGCTGTTCTCTCTACCAGATGTCCTTAGACTAACTCATTATACAAAAGTATAAAATGATAGAAAGTGAGTTATGTCAGTTACTATCTGACTAACTGTTAGATCGTGCTTCATTGATAGATCTTTGTGGATCGGTAGAATGCCTATGTAATCACAAGCACACTACAAGAGAATCTCTGAATATAAACTAATAAAGAAGAAGAAGTAACTAATAAAATTTGATCCTATATGGATCTTTTATTAACTAATAATGTTTTCAATCGATTACAAAACTCATAGCCGCATGTTTCTTTTATACTACAAGAAACCCTAATGCAGCATTACTAAGAAAACGTGTAAAAGAGATATACACTATCTCTTCCTAAATTAACTCTAACAAACTTTCTAAACATACGGTATTTCTAAACATACGATATTACCCGTAGCAATGACAACTAACAGCAGAAACAAAATGTACTACCAGCAGGAACTACATACCTGCCAGCAGGAACCATTAACACTAACAGCAGGAATGAAATAAACTATTATTCTAATAATTCCTAACACTAACAGCAGGAATGAAATAAACTATTATTCTAATAATTCCTAACAATCCTCCCCTAAACTTGAATTTGACTTGGTTAACTTCAAGTTTCCAGATAGATCTTTGACGTCCAGGGATAGAGGATTGAATCAGCAGCATCAGAAAGTAACCAGCAGCAACATCATCTTTAAGAACAAACTTCCAGCAGCAAGCTCTATGTATCAGCAGCAACAGGAAAACACATCATCTTAATCTAGTCACCATCTGAAAGGCAATGTACTTGATCTTCACAGCAACCATGACTTATTGTACATCAAATCTTTTAAGTTTCATACTATTCTCATCACTTCCAGGTGTCTTAACTCCTGTGAGAGGTGAATCATTGAAAATTAATGGATTTGATGTCTCTTTACCAATAGCCATCACTACTGGAGTAGCCAATGTTTAGGTGTGTAAGACCATGGTACATTGATAACCATATGATTTTTAGTAAATCATCAACTATAAACAGATTTGATTTGTCTTTACCAAAAGCCGTACCCTTTTGGACTAGCCAATTCTTTGGGTTAAGATAACCTTGGTGAATTGATTACCAAATATGGTTTTCCACTGCCTTTACCACAAGCCATATTCTTGTGGGCTAGCCAATTCTTTGGAACCCCAAAGGGTAAGATCCATGGCGAATTGAGAACCATTTCAACTCTCAGTAACGAAACACGGGTGAGTTAAAAACCCTATAGTTTTGAGCAAACTATTAAAGTTGTCAACGGATTTGATTATCACACCAGAGCCGTACCCTCATGGTGAGTCAACTCTTTCTTGTCTGTGAGACATGGTGAGTTGATTACCATTTGTTGTGTGGTAAGAAACCAACACTGTACCTGCACCTGATGTTACTCAAACATACAAGTTAGTAGACAATATACAATTTTTTTTAACTAATAAAGAAACAAAATAAAAGAAACATAAAGAAAAGAAAGAAAGAAAATGAAAAAGATGAAAAATGTACAACAATAAGCCTCCCCTTAGGCTTATACCTCCCCTCAATCTCAGCACTTAAGGATTGAGCATTCCAATATGAACCACCAAATAGTTGAATCTTGGCCCATCAAAAGCTTTTGTTAACAAATCAGCCACATTGTCATCAGTGTGAATTTTAAGCACTTGGATAAGATGCTTCTCATTAGCATCTCTGATAAAATGGTGCCTAATTTCTATGTGCTTAGTTCTTTGGTGAAACACTGGGTTCTTAACAATGCAAATGGTGCTTTGGTTGTCAATAAAGATTTTGGTGTTCATAAAATTAAACCCATAGTCTAATAACTGATTTTGAATCCAAAGTACCTGACCACAGCAACTAGCAGCAGCAACATATTCTGCCTCAGTAGAAGATGTAGCCACAATAGTCTGCTTCTTGCATTGCCAAGATATCAACCTCCTTCCCAGAAACTGACATCCCCTAGTAGTAGATTTTCTATCAAAGTTAGCACCAGCATAATCATTGTCACTGTAAGCTTCCAACACAAAAGGAGAATCTCTTGGGTACCAAAGACCCAACTTAGGTTGTCCTTTTAGATATTTGAAGATTTTCTTGACTGCATTCAAGTGTGAAGTTAATGGTGTAACTTGATATCTAGAACAAGCACTGACTGCAAACATGATATCCGGCCTAGAAGCTGTCAAATACATTAGTAAACCTATCATGGATCTGTATAAATGAACATTAACAGCAGCATCAGGCTCATTATTGGACTTAGGCTTTGGAGCTTCATATGGTGTAGTTGCAGTCCTCACACTTTCCAAATCAAACTTCTTAAGTATGTCTTGCACATACTTGTCCTGGCTGATAAAGATGCCATCAGGCTTTTGCTTGACCTGTAAACCCAAGAAAAAGGTAAGCTCTCCCATAGCACTCATCTCAAATTCTCCCTTCATTAGCACCTCAAACTCCCTACACCAAGCTTCCTTTGTGGAACCAAAAATGATGTCATCCACATAAACCTGAACAAGGATGATATCTTTTGAATTCTTCTTGATGAAGAGAGTCTTGTCAATTGCTCCTTTTCTGTAACCATGCTTCAGCAGAAAAGTAGACAACCTAGCATACCATGCCCTGGGTGCTTGATGAAGTCTATAGAGTGCTTTCACCACCTTGTAAACCAAATCAGGATTCTGTGGGTCCACAAAACCCTTAGGTTGAGTCACATACACTTCCTCTGCAATTTCACCATAGAGAAATGCACTCTTCACATCCATCTGATAGACAATGAATCCCATGTATGAGGCAAAAGCTAAAAATAATCTAATAGCTTCAACTCTTGCCACAGGAGCAAACACCTCATCATAGTAAATACCTTCTTCCTGCCTATGACCTTGAGCTACCAATCTAGCTTTATTTCTAACCACAATAACCCGAGCATCCCTTTTGTTTTTGAGAATCCATTTTGTCCCAATAGCATACTTTCCTTCAGGCAAAGGTACTAACTTCCAGACTTTCTGATTGTAGAACTGTTGCATTTCCTCTTGCATAGCTTCAACCCAATCAGAATCTTCAAGGGCTTGTGCTACACTGCTTGGTTCAATTTGAGACAGAAAACAAGCATAGAGACAATGTAGATAGTCTGTGTGATTATTCCTTAGCTGATCTTGAATATAACTAACAAATGCAGATTCTCCAAAACAAGGTTGTTTCAACTTGTTTCTTGTCTGAACAGTTGAATTGGGATCTCCAAGAATCAAAGACTGAGGATGAACAGTGTTTATCCTCTTGGTAGCCATGGGATTGACATCAAAGGTTGAGGCTTGATTAGTAATAGAGGGATTGAATTCATCATCATACGAGGAGTAAGTGAAGATGCCTGTTCTTGATTGATGATGAGGATCTTCCAGCTTAGATCCTGAAGAGAGTGAATTCCCAAGGTCAGATGGACTTGGGTATCTTGTGGGAGGTTCAATGAAACCCAATGTGTCAGTCGAAGGAGTGGACAAAGGACTAGCAGGAATGGTGACACCAGCAGGAACAGAAGAACTATCAGTAGAATTGGTAGTAGCAGCAGGAACCAGAACACCACCAGCCGAATCCAGATTCCTGCGGGCTTCATCATAAGCTTTTCTTAAGATCTCCTCTGTTTCTTGTGTGAATTCGAAACCAAACTTTTCAGCAGCTTCCTTGGCATTATGTTCTTGTCTTTAAAGCCTAGCAAGATCTTCTGCAAAACTTGAATCTCCTTCAGCCATTTCAGAAGAATCTTTGAGCTCAGAACCTGAAAAGTGGTTAGAGGGAAAAGAAGGAACAACAATGGGTTGTTCATCACACTCTAAATCTGAATCATCATCTGAGGTACCTGCATTGTTAGTTTCATAATCATGTGTACCTACAGATTGATTAGCTTTGAATCTAGAATAACCTAAAGTATCAGTCAGATAATCAAGGTCAAAATACCACTCATGACCTGCACCCTGTAAATTAGGTTTATCCTCAAGATATCTTAAATTGAGTGTCTCTTCTATCCTCTTAGCAGATAAATTATATACCCTATAGGCCTTACTATGAGCAGAATAACCAACAATAAACCCCTCATCTGCCTTCCCTTCAAATTTACCTAGGTGATCACTTGTGTTCAATATAGTTACATGACATCCAAAAGGTTTAAGATAACTAATGTTAGGAACCTTCCCAGACAAAAGCTCATAAGGTTTTTTGTTATGAGGACTAGTGATCGAAACCCTATTCAGAACATAACAAGCAGTGCAAACTACTTCAGTCCAAAACATGGTTGGCAACTTAGAGTCAGCCAGCATTGATCTAGCTGCTTCTATAAGGGTTCTATTTTTCCTTTCAACAACCCCATTTTGTTGTGGGGTTCTGGCATTACAATAGTCCCTTTTAATCCCCTTATGCCCACAGAGTTCAATTAGGTTAGAATTTTTAAACTCTATCCCATTGTCACACCTTATACTCTTAACCTTTTTATTTAGCTGGTTTTCAATTAAGGCAATAAAGTCCCTAATCACAGGATAGGTTTCATCTTTAGTACCTAAGAAGAAGGTCCAAGAAAACCTGCTAAAGTCATCTGTAATCACCAGGCAGTAGTACTTATGGTCTATACTTCTGATGGAAGTAGGACCAAAAAGATCCATATGAAGTAACTGAAGAGGCTCAGTGATGGTGCTCATAGCTGTGATGGCCTTGTATGAAGCTTTGTGTTGCTTTCCTTTGTTGCAGGCAACACAATTGTGTTCATTAGTGAAGGTCTTGAGAGGGAGCCCTTGTACCAATCCATTCTTTGCCAGCTTGTTGATGGTCTTAAAGTTCACATGCGCCATCCTCCTATGCCATTTGTTGGATTCATCCACAGATGCTTTTGCCACCAAGCAAGCCAAATCACCCTCAGGCTGGACATCATTCAGATTGAAACTGTAAAGGTTGTGTGTTCTTGGGACTTTTAGTACAACCTGACTATCATCAGGCAACTTGAAGTCTTTGGACAACACAAGACAGTCAGTCTCAGTGAAGAGAACACTGTTCTTCTTATCACATATTTGTGAGACAGAGAACAAGTTGAAGTTCTGGAGTTCCTTCACATAGAAAACATTCTCAAAATCCAGCTTGGATGTCTTAATGGTTCCCTTCCCTGTTATCTTGCCATCTCCTCCTCCAAATGTCACAGTCCCTCCATTAATGGGTATAAAGTCATGCAGTCTCTCTAGGTTACCAGTCATACTTCTGGAACATCCACTGTCAACAATACCTACATCTTTACTTCTATGAGGATTATCCTACAACAAAAGAATACATACAACAACATTAGTTACATGGGAGACCCAAGCCATCACTGACTTGGGCCTGCCTAGTGGATCAATAATAATTAAACCATGGAGATTGATGAGATCCACCATTGTTCTTGGACCCCATTCTCATATAGTGGTCATTATTTCTCCAAGAACAACTTGCTGAGGACTTAACAGCAGTTTCCCATCTTGCCCCCCCCCCATGTGCATGGTGTCAAAATAAACAGGCCTAAGATCATTCTGAAAATAAGTGCTTGTAGGTCTGTAGAAAGGTCTAGCATCATTCCTCCTCCAACCAGCAGAATTGGTATTACTAGCTGGAACTGGCTTACCAGCAAGAACAGACTTACCTGCAGGAACTGGCTTACCAGCAGCAACAGGCTTACCAGCAGAAACTAGCTTACCATCAGCAACAGGCTTACCAGCAGCAACAGGCTTACCTGCAGGAACTGTTCTACCAGCAGGAAAAGAAGCTCTACAAGAGTTCATTCTTGCTGCTTGTGGAACATATGGGGGTATATCATTAACATTATTCCACATAGGCCTTGTTTGACCAGCATATATACCCATCTTTTTCTCATAAAAATCACAGTCTTTGATAAGATGAGCATAACTACCACACACAAAACAAGATTTCTTACTAGAAGACTTATTCTTAGCATAACTTTTCTTATTGCAACCAGAATTATCACAACCACAAGATGAAACAAAATTATTCTTAACAGAATTAAAACCAGAAACATCATTGTTTGAAACAGAACCAAAACTAGAAACATCATTGTTTTTAACATAATCAAAAGAAATATCTTCAAATGCAGCTGTCTTTGAATGAGATTCATCATCAGCTACTTCTGAGGAGAAATCTTCTGACTTGGTTGAGTTAGACTTGTCACTTGAATCACATGTGGCATAGTCATTGGTCTTGATTTCTGAAGATTTGTCACTGTTAGAACAAGAGACAAAATCATTAGAGTCACAATCAAGATCAGGCAAATCATTTACCTTCTTGCCATAAGTCATTTGTGAATCATCAAAGTCACTATGGGGAGAGGTAGGCTTAAATGTTCCAGTTATTGGTGGAGGAACAGCCTTCATTCCTCCTTCTTTTTCAAACTTTACAGGTTTTTGATAGTTTACAGGTTCAGGGTCAAAAGTACTTAGCTCATTAGGGTCATAAACTTGATCTGGCCCTATGTAATCTCCATACCCTAAACCTATTTTACACCTGATAGACTGAGTACTATTGTTTAATTTAGCTAGGTTTTTAGATTGCTGTTGCCAAGTATTACACCTGGCCACTTCTTTATCTAATTTGGTTTGTAAGTCCTGTTTTTCTAAAGACACCCTAGCATTTTCAGACTCAGAATATTTAAGCAAGTTAGTGGTGTTCTCTAAGTCCCTTTCCAAAACCCTTATCTATTCCTCATATGCTAACTGTTGGGTTTGATACCAAGCCTTTTGTTTATCTAATGTTTTCAGTGAGTTTTTATAGGCTTGAACTTGTATATAATAATCTTTATACTGACTATCTATATCATCAAATTCCTTTTTCAGTTCAGCATATTTAATTTCACAACCAAAAGGACAATTTTGTACCTGAGATGGGTAGCCCATCAAACCAAATTCCTCAGCCACTTGTGCCTCAGCACCATATCCAGCAATCATCCCATAGACCTTTGCAGCTCCTCTTACTGCATCAGCTACCTCATGTTGTTCCCAATCCAGCATGGAATCCACAGACAGCAAGGCTTTGGGTTCTTCTGACTCCAATTCTTGAATTTTGAAAGCAGAATACCTTGTTTTGTCATCCACCTTCTTATCTGTGCATTCTCTAGCAAAGTGACCTGGTTGTGAGCATCTGTAGCATCTCACCTTCCTCTTGTCAAACCTTGCTCCTTCCTGTCCATCGAATTTGATCCTCCTCCCTGCCTTCTTCTCAAATCTGTTAACCTTCAATGACAGCATAGCCATCTGCCACTTGATGTCCATCTCTTCCAGATCCATTTGATCAATCTGGTCAAAGTCTTACTTTCAGCAACAAACGAATGAAGAACTTCCTCAAGCACATTGTCAGACCTTGACTGTGATCTAGGTGTTGCAGGGGAATAGGAAACTGATGAAGAAGAGGGGGTTGGGCTATCACCATATGAGACCTTGTTAGTACTGGTAGCACTAACAAATGCAGTATGAGTTGGAGTGTGAGATGAGTAGGTTGAAACCCCTTTGATGTCAATTTCAAGGGTCTTGAGCTTGTTGTAAAGATCATCAAAACTCATGAAATCGAGCCCACCTCTGGCCTTAAGGGTGATGGAAACCTGAGACCAGGATGGAGGCAGAGCCCTCAAAAACTTGGTGTTGCAGTCTTCATTGTCTGGCCTGGCCTGCAACTGGTTGAGTTGGCTCAGGATCTTGTGAAACCTATCATAACCTTTGTGAATCCCTTCAGCCTTAGAGATCTTGAACTCCTGGAACTCCTGCTTGAGCATGGACTTCCTCATCTTCTTGGACTCATCATTCCCTCCAAATCTAGCTTTTACAGCAAGCCAGATCTCCCTAGCATCATCCAGGTGATGAAAGTCACCCATATGATCTTCTGGGAGAGCCTGAAGCAAAAGAGTTCTTGTTTTTGTCTCCCTTTGCACAGCAACATGCTCCTCTGCTGATACAGGTGGAAGTATGATGATGTTCCCCTTCTGATCTCTCCCAGTTTTCTTCTTGATGTTCCCATTCAGGATCACATTCCATAGGTTATGATCACTGTTTGAGATCCAGTACTCCATCTTCATAGCCCAAATCTCGTACTCATCTTTCTTGAGGTATGGGAATTTAGCATTACTGTTAGACACAGTGGTTGTGACTATTTGTTGTTGGACTTGTGAAGTTTCAGGTTTTTCATTATTGATGACAGACTCATCAGTATTGATGTCAGCCATTGTGAAAGGGTTTAAGAGATTGTTTAGAAAACTTTTTCTTCTTTGACAGAGATCCTTACCAGTCTCTGATACCACTTGTTGGATCGTGCCTCCTTGATAGATCTTTGAGCCTTTGTGGATCGGTAGAATGCCTATGTAATCACAAGCACGCTACAAGAGAATCTCTGAATATAAACTAATAAAGAAGAAGAAGTAACTAATAAACTTTGATCCTCTATAAATCTTTTATTAACTAATAATATTTTCAATCGATTACAAAACTCATAGCCGCATGTTTCTTTTATACTACAAGAAACCCTAATGCAGCATTACTAAGAAAACGTGTAAAAGAGATATACACTATCTCTTCCTAAATTAACTCTAACAAACTTTCTAAACATACGGTATTTCTAAACATACGGTATTACCCGCAGCAATGACAACTAACAGCAGAAACAAAATGTACTACCAGCAGGAACCACTACCAGCAGGAACTACATACCTGCCAGCAGGAACCATTCTAATAATTCCTAACACTAACAGCAGGAATGAAATAAACTATTATTCTAATAATTCCTAACACTAACTAAGCCATCAATTCCAATTCAAAACATCATAATAAGATCTCAAGAAAGAAGTTTTAAAGAATCAGTTAACTTAGGTATAAAACCTTCGTTAATGTATTCCCAAACTCTGTCCATCAACAACCTATTATGTCCGCAACTGAGCCACCACATGCTGCTCACACAATGCACTAGTAATTCCTTTGTGCTTTAACTTCCATACCTGCAATTGTTAGTCCAAAACCAAGAAAACAAGGTGCAAAGCACTTGCTTAATAACAGTATAAACATATAAAAAAAAGTTCTAACAAACAGCCCAAATTTGTGGTAGCAGTACAAATTATACAAAAACAGTACTAATGACAAGTCTAACAGTACAAATTCATTTTAATGTACAAAAACACACATATTAAAATCTTTAAGGATTAAGCATTCCAATACTTGCTACCAAGTATTGAAACCTTCCTACATCAAAGGCTTTTGTGAGAAGATCTGCAAAGTTTTGATCAGTATCAATTTTAACCACTTGAACTAAAATTTTCTCATTGCAGTCTCTAATAAAATGATGCCTAATTTCTATTTGTTTTGTTTTAGAATGTTGCACTGGATTTTTAATAATGCATATTGTACTGCTATTGTCAATATATATCATGGTGTTCATAAAATTATACCTATAGTCAAGCAGTTGATTTTGAATTCAAAGCACTTGACCACATCAACTTGCAGCAGCTACATACTCAGCTTCAGTTGTAGAAGTTGCCACAATTATCTGCTTCTTAGATTGCCATGATATAAGTCTGCAACCAAGGAACTGACATCCACCAGTTGTTGATTTTCTGTCCAGACTTTCTCCAGCATAGTGACAACTCGTAATTTCAGGCCATTTTTCCGAACCTCGACAATTTACTATTCACAAGTACTATTCATTTTTACTATTCACTGGCACTATTCATTCCAAAATTTTTATTTCATATTCTCGTAAGTTAAACTATTTTAATGATAACCCGAGATTTTGGCACTCGTCGGATAATTTCTGCAAGAATCACGAAACCGTGTCCGAGACTTACTTTAAGGTTTAAACGTCATTTAGGCATCCCGATATGTCCAAACAACATTACCAACAAGAGAAATATATGTTTCCCACCTTCCGTGACATTTTCATGAATTTAGGAATTTTAGGATATCCGGTTTTAAGTTTTGTGACTTTACGACTTACAGTTAGCAATTAACGGGACCAAAACTCACTCCGTAAGTCAAGATAAGTATCCAACCTAAAATATCTAGATATTTTCTCAAAAATATCTAGATATTTCAAAAACCTAGTGAAATTACCATTTTACCCTTTCATTGAAATTACCAAACTACCCTTTGACTATATAAAGCCTTAACTAACTCATTTTTATCACAAAAACTAGATCAAATACTCCCTCTTTCTCGCCTCATTCCCATGGCAGCCCAAGAACACCAAGGAGATCCCATAATTTTTCCAAGATCGAGTGTTATACAAGTTCCTTATATCTTCCATGTTAGAGTTTTGCGATAAAAACTCCAAGGTTGTGATCTTTTTCATCCAAACTCATCAATCTTCAAGTAAGCTTCAAGAACATCTTTCTAATCTTTTCATACTTTCAATCTATTGTTTTTCATGTTATATTGATGATTGATCATGCAAAATACAAGTTATCTATACCACTTTGTTCATTTTCATAATAAACCCTAGATCTATAAGTTTTATTAACATCCTTATGAGATCCTTGGTAGATTAGCAAGGTTGATGATGTTTAGGACCCCATGACACCCTAAGAAGGTGTATGGTAGGATTTGGGATCATTTGAAGTTGTTTGGTTGGTTTTTGAACAAGTTAGTAACTAGGAAAACCAAGTTTTGACACTTATATATAGTTGCTGTCCCATTTTGCAAAACGTGGGAAACTCAGGGGCTAGGGTGTAATTTTGGACCAAAGATTTAGAAAATACTTTCAAAAACGAAACCGTGGTCGCTTGAATCACTAAAAACCGACCTACAACGAGAAAGTTATGATTTTTCAAAGATTAGACGACGAAACTTATATTTTTCCAGAAAATACCTTGCTGTTGCACAATTTTCAAGGGCTGTTTTGAGGCGTTAGCCGACACCTAGCCGTCCCAACTTATCAAGAATATGTTAATAGGTTGTCCCACGATTCCGGGGATATAAAGAACATAGAAAACGAGCTTATAACGAAAAAGATACAAGTGTTTGAAACCCGACGAAAAATATATAATTCCATCAGCTTTTACTAATATAAACTTGCCGCAAAACTGTCTTTGCGAGACACCATTTTCACGACTGTTTTTATCCATGATTGGTATGGTTTGAGTCCGAGCCGTCTTCATATGAAATCAAGATCTCCCAGCAAGCTTTTTAAATCAATTGGCCGTTCGTCGAATAGACTTATAACGAATAAACTACGACCTCATCTTTTTACCCAAAAATCCTTTCAAAGTTATAATTTTGACAGCTTTTACTATAATAGAATTTTCTAAGTGTTGAACATTATATTTTCAAGTAACGATATTGAGGGCCGATTTTCTCATTGATCGAGGCGCGTATGACCAAAACTCAAATGAGGCGACATTAAGATCATGTTACAAGGTTTTCAAAAACGTCGAGTTTTACCGCTAACACTTAACGTACAATATTTCACGACTAGTTTTACGAGGCCATTGGGGCATATTTCACAAAGTATGAAAAGTGGTATTTTGCGAGAAAAACATCATATTTGACCATAAAACACCAAACGAGGATCATAGAGTATCATTTCAACATTTTTACACGAAATATAGTATATGACTTGCCGAGACGTCAAAAATGTATTTTTCGACGATAAACATTATTTTCAAAAGTAACGAGTGGTATCGTTAACATACGTATTTGCATGTGTAGCATCATTTCATTGCTTACAATAGATCATATCATTCATGTTAGGTCGCGGTTAGAGACCGAGCCTCATTTCAGCATATTCATATCTGTCTTTGTTGCTATCGCATCAGGTGAGTTCCATAGCCCCTACCTTTATACGTTTTGGATTACGTTTTGGGGGAGAATACATGCTCAATTATTTTTCACAAGCACTTTAATCTTCTAAGGATTAAAGTGAGTTTTCATAGCCCCGTTTTTCAAGTTATTACATCATTTCAAATTTCTCGGGGGAGAATACATTGCACCATTTTTCATGTGGACCAAAGTATATAAATTCATTACATTGCTTAAGTTACCTCATTGCCAAGTTAAAGTCCCCTATTATCATGAACCGTTAATTGTGAGCAAGCGAGAGTGTGTGAATAGATCTATTGAGGGTGACTCCTCCGTTCGGGTTGGTAGCACCAACTTGTCATACGAACGCATTACATTTGATCCATTTCAGGGTGTTTGGCAAAGCACTCAGTTGGGGAATTTCATTTAGTCTAGCTTCGGGGTCATGAGCTTAAGAGCTAATGTATCATTTTCATGTGGCAGTTTTTCATACACTTTATACTTGTGGTTTCCGTATAACATTTCAGTAACATAAACCAAATCATATTTGGCAATGGGTTGTAAACACACAGGTTGCAAGTCTTGTTATGGGCGGGACTTGGAACTGGGTGGATTTACAACGCCTTTGCTGGGAAAATCTTCATTCAAAGGCATTACATTTTACAATAAACTCTATGAACTCACCAACCTCGTGTTGACACTTGTTAGCATGTATTTTCAGGTATAAAGCAATAGCACGCTACTGGAGGCTCTTGGCAGGGCATGGCATGGTCATAGAAGACTCTGACAAACATTTGGGACCGTTCTACCTATTTTAAAGGGCCTATTTCCGCACTACTTTTAATAATGTAAATTCAACATTTTTGTTAAACAATTTTGTTCTAAATGATTGAGATGAAAACCGTTCTTTGCACTTGTGTCATGATACCAATTGAGTTGCACCCCAGCGATGTGTAAGGTTCCGCTGAACCCGAATTTGGGGGTGTGACACTTTCACCAGCATAATCACTGTCTGAATATGCTACCAAGTCAAAAGGTGATTCCTTAGGATACCACAAACCCAACCTAGGTTGACCCTTAAGGTATCTGAAGATCCTCTTGACAGCAGTTAAATGAGAAGCCTTGGGAGTAACTTGAAACCTTGCACGGGCACACACAACAAACATGATATCTGGTCTTGATGAGGTGAGATACATCAAGGATCCTATCATAGATCTGTAAGTGTGTACATCAACATTTTCTCCATCAGCATCTTTAAGTAAAGGTTTTTCTGGATCAACTGGTGCGCTTGCCACTTTAGCATCAGCAAACTGAAACTTCCTTAGTATCTCTGCCACATATTTATCCTGACTGATAAATATGCCTTCAGTTGATTGCTTCACTTGCAACCCTAAAAAGAAAGTAAGTTCCCCCATGGAACTCATCTGAAACTTATCATGCATAAGTTTCTCAAATTCCAAACACATTTCCTTCTTTGTGGACCCAAATATAATGTCATCCACATAAACCTGTACCAGCAAGATATCCTTCTTGTTCTTCTTGATGAATAGAGTCTGATCAATCTTGCCCCTTTGGAATCCATTCTCTAACAGATAAGAAGCCAAAGTCTCATACCATGCCCTTGGAGCTTGATGTAGTCCATAAAGAGCTTTCACAACCTTGTACACCTTGTCAGGATGTTCTGGATCAACAAAACCTGGAGTTTGTGAGACATACACCTCCTCTTCAATAGTACCATACAGGAAGGCACTCTTAACATCCATCTGGTAAATAGTGAAGCCCATGAAAGAAGCATAATCTAAGAATAGTTTGATTGCTTCAATCATAGCTACTGGTGCAAAAACTTCTTCATAGTCTATTCCTTCTTCTTGTGTATACCCCTGGGCTACAAGCCTAGCCTTGTTTCTGATCACAAAACCCCTTTCATCCCTCTTGTTTCTAAAAACCCATTTGGTGCCAATTACCCTCATACCCTTGGGTAAATCCACTAGTACCCAAACCTTCTGAATCTTAAATTGGAGAAGCTCCTCTTGCATTGCTTCTACCCAGCTTGAGTCTTCTAAGGCTTTGAGAACATTTTTGGGTTCAGATTGTGAGAGGAAACATACAAATAAGCATGTGTTGGCATCTTCATGCTTCTTTTCTTCATAAACAGCACTAAGAAACCCTTGTTGGTCTGAAGTCATGATCTGTCTTCTTGTCTTCACACCAGATTGTATGTCCCCAATCACATTGTCTCGGGAGTGATCTCTGTGTATTCTTGTGTGTGGTGTAGAGAGAACTGGATAGGTGGGTGGTAAATTGTTGATATCCACCTCATCTTCTGAGAAATTAGCAGTATTAGTATCTGATGGGCCAGCAGTATAAATATTTTGCCCAGCAGTACTAACTTGGGGCTCAATAGTACAATCTCCATTAGTACTGTTTTCTTGATTCTCTGGTTCTTCAACTTCATCTTCATTGTTTTCATCTTCAATACCTTCTTTGGCTTCATCAGTAGAAGGTTCACCATTCTTTGAAGATGAATCCACACTGTTCCATATTGGCATCAGCAAATGATCTTGATCTTTCTCCTTTCCCAAGCCTGCTTCATTTGTTGCAACATCAACTTCTGGACCTACAAAATTACTAGAAAAGGTTCCTACAACAACTGACACATAATTCATTGATTGGGTTAGAGTATCAAGGTCAAATAGCCATTTTGGACCTTCACCTGCAACATTAGATTTATTTTCTAGAAATTGAACATGCAGGTTCTCCTCAACTTTTCTTGTTCTTGTGTTGTATACTCTGAAGGCTTTGTTATTTAGTGAGTACCCAACCAAGAATCCTTCATCTGATTTACCATCAAATTTGCCTAGATGGTCTAAGGTATTTAGAATAGTTACATGACACCCAAAAGGTCTTAGAAATACTAATGCAAGAGTTCTACCCCTAAAAAGCTCATATGGTGTCTTGTTGTGAGGTTTAACTACCAAAACCCTGTTCTGCACATAGCAAGCAGTATTAACTGCTTCAGCCCAAAAAGTGATGGGCAACTTAGAGTCAGCTAACATGGTTCTAGCAGCTTCTATTAGTGTTCTATTTCTCTTTTCAGCAACCCCATTCTACTGAGGAGTTCTAGCAGCACTAAACTCTCTTCTAATACATTTTTCCTTACATAACTCATCCATAACTCTATTCTTGGACTCTGTCCCATTGTCACACCTAATGACTTTTACTTTCTTATCCACTAAGTTTTCTATCTCAGTAATGAATGTTTTAAGAATGCTAGGTGTCTCATCCTTAGAACCTAAAAAGAAAACCCATGTGAATCTACTATAGTCATCAGTAACTACAAGACAATACCTTTTATGCATAATACTACTCACAGATGTAGGGCCAAACAAATCCATATATAGCACAAACAAAGGTTGATTGATAGAGTTAAGGGTCTTGGGCTTACAAGAAGCCTTGTGTTGTTTGCCTTTGAGACAGGCAACACAAGTCTGGTCATTTTCAAATCATTTCTGAGGCAAGCCTCTTACCAAACCATCTTTAACAATTTTATTTATGGTTTTAAAATTTATATGACCAAGTCTTCTATGCCATAACATGGACTCATCCAATGTGGCCTTTGCAACAAGACAAGTAAGAGCCTTTTTAGGAACCATCTTCTTCATATCAACACTGTACATGTTGCCCTTTCTTGGAACTTTAAGTAGAACCTGACTGTCATCAGGAAGCTTAAAGTCTGAGGAAAGCACAAGACATTCAGTGTCAGTAAAAAAACCTTGTTGTTTTTGTCACATATTTGTGAGACACTAAAATGTTATACTTAAGCTCTTGCACAAAATACACATCTTCAAAGTCAAATTTACCAGTTTTCAAGGTGCCTTTACCAGTAATTCTTCCTACTATTCCTCCCCCAAAGGTAACATATCCTCCATCCATTGGTTGAAAGTTTGAAAGATAGGACATGTTGCCTGTCATATGCCTGGAACATCCACTGTCTGCATAACCTTGATCTTCCTCATCATCCTGTGAATGTCCCTGCACATAAAATAAGGAAATTAGTTTCCTTGGGGTACCCAAGCCATCACTGACTTGGGTTTGCCTCGTGCATCAATATAGTCAAATCTTTTCAATACAATTGATGCACCATTGGGTTTGATTGGTCTCCATACCCAACATGCTGAGGCCTTAACAGCATTAGCCCTCTTATCCCTAGCAGTGTTTTTAGAGTTACCAGTACTAACTGCTTGGCTAGCAGTACTAACTACTAGCTTTGCAGTTTTAGCCTTTGGTTTCTAAAATTGTTTTTGAACCACTGCTTTCTTGTGAAAAGGCCTTTTAACAGTTTGTTGTGCATGTTTGAAAGTTAGTTTTGCACTTGAAACTGCTAGTCTGGGGTGAACAGGTTTAAAAGGTCTGGCAGTACTAACTGCTGGTCGAGCAGTACTAATTGGTTTGAGGCCAGACTTCAATAAAAGTGCCCTGGGTTTCATTCTATTAGAACTAGGGTGAGTGTGAGACCTGTTTAAGTTTACCCTATGACTTAAGTTCGCAGTTACCCTGTTGTTCCCAGTAACCATCTTTCTCCCATGATGGTTATGACAAAAGGCTTCTAGATGGTCAAAGCTACCACAAGTAAAACAAGCCTTTTTGTATATGACAAAGTGACTTCCTAGTTGATGTGACTTGAGGTCATTCCAGTTCCTCTGATTACCTCTTGGCTTGTCTGTGGACCTATACATCTCACAGTATGATGAAGCAAAAAGTGTACCGCTTTTAAGGGGTCATTTAAGCCTTAAATCGTATTTATTTGATCAAATATTGCCCTAAATCGTTCCTTTTGTCATTTTAGGTACTTTTGAGGAGAAATCTGGAAAAGGAGGCATTTTAGACGTTTTTGGAGCATAAAAGTGAGAGAAAACGGCAAAGTCTCAAAAATCGGCTGAAAGTTACCTTTGACGGCGTCACAGTTAACCCCAGACGGCGTCATGCCTTGGCAAGAAAAGGTGGACGTGAAATTTACTCATGATAAGCCAGTGAAAATACCATGTGAATTCTGACGGCGTCATGCTTTAACTTGATCAAGGGCGTCACGGCTTAAATCAAAGAGGGACGGCGTCACGTTCAAGGTTAGACGGCGTCAAGCCTTGATAAGCCAGAATGGATTTTTGAAGAGCTAAAGAGGGACGGCGTCGAGAAGGTCATCCGGGAACCCTAAAAGCGGCGAGGTGACGGCGTCACACTCCATAACGTGACGCCGTCAGATCCAAAAATCTATATATAGTTTTCTAATTTTTTGTCATTAAGAGAGAGCTTAGTGTGTGGAATTTTGGGAGAAAACCCTAAGACGAATTTATCTTCTTTTTCAAGGCTTTTTGCCTTGAGATCTTCCATGTTACATTGAAGATAAGTTATCAATTAATCATTCAATATGTCTATGTGTTGTTTGATTTTATCTTATTCTTGTCTTTTGATTAACATGTTAGGCTAAATTTATCTTGTGTTTGCTTAGATCTAATGAAACCTAGCTATTGATTATTGGTTATTAGTGTGTTGTTAGTTGTATTGGATGATTGTTTATCTATGTTAGGCTTAAGAAAACTGGCTAACTTTCTATTCGGTAACTTGCTTGAACGTCTTAAGAAACATGAACCAAATGCGTACTAAAGGTTTTTATGGTTGTATTTAATGCACAAGCGAATTCTAGTGATCCCATGTTAGGAGCTTCCTAGCCGGCTCGACATAGGAGTGAAGTAGGAGCTTGTAGAGTTGGGGAAGTAAGTACGCCACCCCACGAATGGTATTAAGGAATACACCCGTCATCCACGCGACTAATACACACTAATTAACCGGTAAAAGATAGTTAGGGAGTAAGGAAATCTAAGTAAACACATTTCTCTACACATAAGTTTCTCACCACATTTTATTTTCAGTTATTTATTTTATTTGCATCCGTAGTACTTTTGGGTTAGTTGACTAGCAACTAATTCCGCCCACTCTTTCAAACCCGAGATTTTACTTGCTTTCATAAAAAATTATAAAAACATAAAAAGAATCTTCCTCAACCCTTAGACCTAATTAGAGTAGTCTTTCATACCTAACGAACACTATTCCTGTGGAGAACGATCAATCCCCCGTACTTACCACTACACTATACTACATCAGTCAGGTACACTGCCTGGTGGGGTTGTAAGCCTCTTGAGATCCCTTGAGAGGTAAAACCTGTTGTAAGGTTACAAAACCACGCATCAAGTTTTTGGCGCCGCTGCCGGGGAATAGTTATTGTTTAGGTTGAATTTTTATTTCTATTAGGTCTACTCACTAGATTCCTTTCTAGTGAGATTTTTATTTTATTTTTCTAGATTTTCTTTAGTCTATCTATTTTCTTCGTGCTTTTGTTCGTATAAGGTTTCCATTGACTCTTCCGTTCACCATTATGGAGAACGCGAATCCACCATACCACCAACCACGTAATTCACCCACTCCATATGACATCTTGATATTTAAACAACATAAAGATGAACCTCTCTATGATGCATGGACTCGTTTTAAATATTTACTCCAAAAAGTCCCTCATCATAACTTTGATTTTTGGTCCCTAACTCAAATCTTTTACAATCATGTCGACCGACATGCCCAAAGGGACATTTACCATATTGCCGGCAGGGATATTAGGGAATTAAGTGCTGAGAAAGCATGGGAAGCTATTGAGAATTGTGCCCAATATTATTATATGGTAGACAACCCAACAAACATTAATACAAGTCAATTGACCACAAATTTCAAGGATCATGAAACAAGTTTGTTTGGGGATGAGGGTAGAGTTGAGCCACCTAGCTGCATGTCATGGTTAGGCACTACCATTATACAGGGTGAACACTTAGGTTATCTTGATGTGATGGAGGATCTAGCCGAGCATGATCACATTGATCAAAAAGACCTAGGTTTTATGATCGATGACGATGAATCTCAAGAAACACATGTGTTAGGATCTCTGGGAAATAAGAGTTCATTGTTGCTGCCGATAGTGTAAAGTTGGTTCCTGCCGATATCATGGTTCCTGCTGAAAGCTCATTGCTGCCGACAGTGTTATCTTGTTCCTGCCGATAGTGTTGTTGCTGCGGATAGTATTATTTGTTTATCCGTATATTTAGAATGTTTGTTATGATTTATTTTTAGAAGAGATTGTTGTTAATCTCTTTACACGTTTTCTTGTAGAACGGGTTAGGGTTAGGTGATCTTGTTAGTATAAAAGCTAAACCCGTCTATGAGTTTAGAGAGGCTTTGAACATCTTTCAATATTCAATAAACGATTCTTAGTTCAATAGTTTGATCCATAGAGGATCATTGTTCTCTTAGAGTTTTCTTCTTTATAATACTTGCTGTTTAGTTTCCGCATAAACACTTGTATTGCAGAGGTTCTTGTTTATACCAAGCTCAATCAAGCTCGAAGTACTCGATCCTACAAGTGGTATCAGAGCCTGGTAAGGATCTCTGATAAAGAAGGAAACAGTGTTGAAGTGTGTCTCTCTTGAATCTCTTCACAATGTCACTATCAGGAGATAATTTTGAATTATGCGCAAGGAGGATCAGGAACTTGTTCCACAATAAGTCCTATGAAGAAAAAGAAAATTTGGAAGAATATGCTCTGTTAGGATTCCCATCTCAGGTACAAAGATGTAACTCAGCATGTCAAGAATTGTACTCAACTCTTAATATTGAATATGATGACATGAAATCCAAGTATAATGAATATTTTATTAAGGTACAGGCTTATGACAAAGCAGTTAAAACATTAGAAAAGCAAAAGGTTTGGTTTCAAAAGAATCAGTTAGCATATGAGGAAAAGATAAAGGTTTTAGAAAGGGACTTGAAAAACACCACTAATGAGCTTAAACATTCTGAGTCTCAAAAGGCTAAGATGGTGTTAGAAAAACAGGATGTGCAGACTAAACTAGACAATGCCTTGGGTAGGTTTAATAAATGGAAAGATTCATCTAAAAACCTAAACAAGTTAGTTGATAGTTCTATGTCTACAAAAACAAAAAGGGGTTTAGGGTATGGTAACTTGATAGGGCCAAATCAATTATATGACCCTAATGAGTACAGTGTTTTTAACCCTGAACCTGTAGACTATCAAAAACCTGTTAAATATGTGAAAGAAGGTGGAATGAATGCTGTTTCTCCACCTATAAGAGGAGTTTTTATGCCTTCTCCTGTGCACTCTCTCTCTGATATTGACTTAGATGAGTCACAAGTGGTTTATGGTAAAAAGTCCAAAGACTTACCTGAATCTAATGATTGTGTTTCTTGTCACACAAGTGACAAATCCTCTGAAGCAGAGTCTAAAGACTTTGTTTCATGTGACTCAAGTGAAAAGTCAACCACACCCAAATTTCACAGGTCCTCAAGTTCAACAAATAGTATATCTACTCCCAAATCAGTCTTTTCAGATAACAGCTCATTGAATTCTTTTAAAAACAACTGTGTCTCTAGTTCCACTAGTGATAATGGTGTCCATATTAAGAAAAGCTGTAGTAAAAACAAGGCTGTTAGGAAGAAGACATGTTTTGTGTGTGGTAGTCAATATCATCTTATAAAAGATTGTGATTTTCATGAGAAAAGATTGAATGGTGGGAAACATCAGAACAGATCATTGTGGAAAAATGTTAAACAAATCCCACCATATGTTCCACAAGCAGCAGGAATGAATTTTTATAGGAGTCCTTTTCCTGCTGATAGACCTATTCCTGCTGGTTCCTCTGTTCCTGCTGATTTTCAGGGAACCATTCCTGCTGGTACATCTTCATATTATCACAGGGATTTTTGGCCTGTCTATTCAAATCAAGTCTTTGGAGGGGGAATGGCTTATTCTCCATGGTATCCTTGGTAGTTGATTTGTTTGGTTTTTAATGTTGTTGTAATTGTGTTTGCTGGTTTAATGGATAGTTTTAGCCTAAGGGGAGGCTAATGCTTGTAATTTTGTCTTGTTTTTCATTCTTTTAAGTTTTATTTGTGTTTCTCTAATCTTATCTTGCAGGATTTTCGGTGTCTTTTGTTAGTTAACTTTATTTTGCAGCTTCTTAGTGCTTGGAATTAAAGCTAAATACAGCAATTTTCATTCATCATAAGAAAGATCAGTACATTCAGTTGCTGGTTACAAAAGAGTTCGAGTTACAAAAGATACTTATCAACATCATTCCACATCATACAAAAGCTACAAAAGATTCCAATCATCCATCATAAATCTACCTAAACCTTACCACCTATTCCATCTTCTCTTTACCCTTACCCATGTTTTCAGGCATGTACCTCTTTCCTCTCTGGCGAATGATCTCTTCATAAACATGGGGGACTGCAAGTGCCAAGATGACTGGCCGTGGTTGTCTTTGTTCAGGGGATGGCCGTGGTTGCCAAGAGCTTGAGGTAGTTGACCTCTGATGAGTTCTGGATCGTGTCCTTGAAGATGGATGGATTGGTTGTGAAGTAGGGATACCTGCTTGTGGAGTTGGTTGAGTTGGTTGTGGTTTTGGTTTGTTTGATTGTGTAGCTGGCTGGGTTGACTTGGGAGTGGTTATGGTGAGATTCTCCCTTTGTCTTGGATCTTTGCCTTCACGTTGTTGATTGTGTCGACTTCTGGGGTTTGGTTTTTCTCGGCTTGAACCTTCTTGATGTTTAGCCTTGCCTTTTGATACCGGTACTTTATAAAAAGCTGCAGTTGCTCTCTCCATCTCTTCAGCAAGCAGAGCTTCAGTTTCCTTCATCTGTCTTCTGTCCTCATCTGTTAAAGGAAAATTGGGAGGGAAAGTCTCCCATTCGCCCTGGTAATACACCAAAGACTTCAACTCTGATGTATCTTCATCATCAGAGCTAAAGTACTCAAAAGAAGAAGGGGTAGATGGAAGAGGATCAGATGAATCCTCCTCAACCTTGGCCTTACCTTTGACTTTAGAAGATGATGCTGTTTTGGGAAAGTAGTTGTTCCATCCTGAGTCACTCGAGGAGGAAGAATCCGATGAGATTTCGATTATTGGATGTTTGGATGAACTCATAATGTGACTTGTTTTCTTTTGGAAGATTGAGTTTGATTTGTGGTAATAAAGGGTTTTGTGATGATAAAGTTATGTGATCTGAGGGTTATATAACGATATGGAGATTAGTGCAAAATTTATTGATGGTTGGTATTGAGAGTTAATTCGGGTAAGTTATTCTTAATGACAAAGTTCGGAAGGTTGACTTTGGTCAAACCACTTCATTCCTGCTGAATGGTCAAAGATTTTATTGCTGCCGATTGACTAAGTGTTACTGCCGAAAGGTCAAACTTTCTTAAGTTTATTGATCAATGATACGTGCAATAAATAGCAGCAATTTAAAGTGATATTTTTGGAAACTCAACATATAATTGCACATCTCTCATCTCTATTTCTTAGAAACCTATCAAACCCTAATCTTCTCATTTCAAACCCTAAATCATTCCTTCAATACAATGACAACTCTTCGTTACAAAGATGATCATAACAAGGTTGCTTATTTGGAATCATCTTCAAAAAGTGCTGGTTATGATGAAGTGCTGGAATTCCTTCGTGGGTCATCTATTCGTTATGCCCTCACTTATTGCCCAGGGACGGTGTACGATTCTTTGGTCAAGCAGTTTTGGAGGACAGCTAAAGTAAGACATGTTGTGGGAAGGGAAAATGATATTGTTGCTACCATCGATAATCAAGAAGTGGTTATTACTGAGGAGTTGATTCGAGTTCAGCTTCAATTTCCTGAGGAACAAGGAGAATATGATCTTCCAAGGCAAGACATTCTTGATGGTATGGCAGCTATAGGGTATCCTGTTGCTGGAAGTTGCACCTTCTTGAAAAGTAGGTTGTCTCCTCAATGGAGATTTCTGATTCATACTTTACTTCAGTGTCTTAGTGTTAAGTCAGGAGGATGGGATCAGTGTCCAAGCCCTGTTGCATCTGGTCTAGTTTGTTTATCCCAGGGTAGAATTTTTAATTGGGCAAAATATATTTTTGAGGGAATGGTTGAGAATCTAAGTAATGGTAAAAACAGCTTTTTGATGTACCCTAGATTTCTTCAAATCATCTTAGGTGTACAGACCATTAATACATCCCCTAAGATTATAAATAGGTTGACTGCCAAAATGTTTGCCCTGATGAAGATGAACTTTACTGGCCAACATTTGCCTTTGTTGCCTCATATGTTACACCACCCTGATCCTGCTGATATCCCTGATCCTGCCGACAATGCTGATCCTGCTGATAATATCCCACCATCACCTAATGCACCTGAGCAAGAGACTTCAGTTGATGCTGCTGCATCTGCATCTATTGCTGCTGATGATCCATTACCACCTTCACCCAGACCAGTGACACCTACACCTGAGACTAATGACAATGTTGAATTCAATGAGCAGCCCATCTCAGCTGATACACCTATTGTCCAGCCATCTCCTTTAGAGGATTTACCTTCGTCTTCAAGGTTTTCATCACCTAGTCCTACTAGGCAGCCAGTTAGTTCTGACATCAATGCAGGGGAGGAATTTAATGTTTCTCCACCCAGAGTCGGTGAAGCTCCTAATACTTCAAGTGTTCCTGCTGGTGGAACTGATGATGCTGTTGATCTCACCTCTATGTCTCAGCTACTTGAAAGATCTGTGAAGAAAATTGAGGCATTGGAGTCAGAACTTAATGAGACAAAAAGGATTTTTGGTGAGAAAGTGGAAAGCTTGGAAAAGGAGCTCAGGGATTCTAATGAAGCATTTAGTAGAACTATCCAAGAACTCAATGATAAGATCAGCATATTGGAGGGTAGTCAAATGCAAAAGAAAAGAAAGGTTATTCTTTCTGAGTCTGAGGAAGATCAGGATGATATGATATTTGATGGACTTAATGTTCTAGCATCTGTTTCTCTTGATGGTGCAAATACTGAAGCTCCTACAACTTCTGAGCACAACATCACTCCTCAAGCACAGGTCTCCACTGAACCAAGGACCATTGCTGCCGATGTCTCCATTGCTACCGATGTCTCCATTGCTACTGATGTCGCCATTGCTGCTGATGTGTCTGCTGCTACTGCTAATGTTGAAAATATTTCTTCTGCATCTAAGGATCCTGTTACTACTGTTGGAAGTTCATCTGTTGCTGCTGAAAGTAACATCATTCCTTCTGAAGCAACTGAACATGATGAAGAGATAGCTGCAAAGGTGCATGAACAGGAAATTGCTGCTGAAGAAGCTAGATTAGCACAGCTTGCTCAAGATGAAGAGCTTGCAAGACAATTGTCTGTTGATGAGAAGAATGTTGCTGAGATTATAAATAACCCAAGTTCAGATGATCCTTCTTCAGAAGTGTTTAGTGCACAAGTTGAATATTTGTTGAACACTGACATGATTATTAGAGCTCATGGATTTATGGTTCTTCAAATGTCTGAATTGGATTCAGATACAAGGTCTGATCTACTCAAGGCATTCATCTTAAAGAAACAAAGAGCAACCACTTGGAATGAATTGATGGACAGGATCAAGGAAAGACAAAGGTTAGGATATAAGATGCCCACAAACAGAGATAATATCAATTTTATGAAGGTGTATCTAAGGAATGAAGCTAACTACAAGATCAGTGATTTCAAAGGTTGGCCTGAAGGTGCCATTCAAAAATTGTTCCTTGATACTTATGCAAAGCTCAACTCTTTAGTAGATACTGATATTCCACAAAGCAGAAAAAGAGCATCTTCATCTTTGGAGTCTGATGTTGCAAAAAGAATGAAGTCTGGAGAAGGCTCTAAGGATGATTCATTCATTGCTCCAAGTTCTACTGATGATGCATCTGAGGTACCAAAGGAAGATCTTGTTCCTGCTGATCTTCCTACTGCTAATGCTTCTATCTCTGCTGAGCCTTCTGTGTCTGTTCCTATTATTCGATATGGTCTAAGATCAAGGCAGAAGAGTCATTCTTTCCACTCCACTTCTGTGGATATTCTTGAAGTGGATGATCATGATTTGATTGAGGTTGGTTCTGAAAGTGATTCAGAAGATGACTCCATTCAGTCTTGGGGTCATATTGCTCATTGGGAGATTAGATCTACTTCAGATGGTGATGTAAATGTTTGGTTTTCTCTTGATGGGACAATCAAGTTCTTTACATTTCTAAGGGAGATCTTGGATAGGGTTGAAAGACAAGATTTGGAGCGTCTTTATGAGATTGTAGATAATCATTATCAATCTAATACTCCTACTGAGATTGGCCTATTGTTATGGGGAGATTTACAAGTCTTGATGAATAAATTGGATGGTGACAAGACTAAACTAGTGTGGGGTAATCAATCATCATGGAGAGTCTTCTCTTGGAAGTTATATCCTTATTCCAATGTTCATGTTGTGGAACTCACCTCTGGCAAGTTCCTCACTATGTTTGTGGATATTGCTTATCCTTTAACTGAAGGAGTATTAAAGAGAATGCTATCACAGAAGGTCAAAGTTCCTAAGCATATTATAGGAAATGATCTAACCACAGCTGAACAATTGGTTAAATTCATCAAGGATCAGGTTGCAGCTAAGGGATCATCAGCTTAAGGGGAGGATTGCAGATTAAGGGGAGGAATGAAGTTTAAGGGGAGGATTATTTCTTGTTGTTGTTGTAAAGTTTCTATCTTTCTTTCTATTTTCTTTTCTTATTTTCTTTTGGAGTGTTTTTGTTTGTTTTTCTTAGTTAAAAAAAAAAAAAAAAAAAAAAAAAAAAAAAAAAAAAAAAAATTTCTTATTGTATATTTGTGTGCTAATACGTTGGTTTTGAGCAACACCTTGCAGGTACAGTGTTGGTGTTTACACCTGCACAATAAATGGTGCTCAACTCACCATGTCTTGCAGACAAGAAAGAGTTGACTCACCATGAGGGTACGGCTCTGGTGTGATAATCAAATCCGTTGATAGCTGTAATAGCTTGCTCAAAGCTATAGGGTACTTCAACTCACCCATGATTCATTTCTGAGAGTTGAAAATGGTTCTCAATTCACCATGGATGTAACCCTTATGGGATCCAAAGGATTGGCTAGTCCACAAAAGTATGGTTTGTGGTAAAGACATTTGGTATCCATATTTGGTATTCAATTCACCAAGGTTCAGTTGAATCCAAAGAATTGGCTAGTCCTGAGCAAACGGCTACAGGTAAAGACAAGTCAAATCCGTTTATAGTTGCTGATTTGCTAATAAATCAGATGGTTATCAATGTACCATGGTCTAACACACCTAAACATTGGCTACTCCAGTAGTGATGGCTATTGGTAAAGAGACATCAAATCCATTAATTTTCAATGATTCACCTCTCACAGGAGTTAACACACCTGGATGTGATGAGAATAGTATGAAACTTAAAAAGATTTGATGTACATTTTGTCATTAGTAGCAGCCAAGTTCAAGTGATGTTATGGTGACCAGTAAATCTATTTTGAAGAAGATTTCATGTTCCTGCTGCTCTATTGAAGTTGCTGCTGGATGCTATAGAAGTTGGAATCTTGAAGTTATTGTAGTTGCTGCTGGTTACTTCTTATTGTTGCTGCTAAGTCGCAGTCCTCAAGCCTGAGTTTATGAAAGCTCTATCACATTGGAATCTTGCAGGTTAACCTAGTCAACCTCAAGATTAGGGGAGGATTGTTAGGATCTCTGGGAAATAAGAGTTCATTGTTGCTGCCGATAGTGTAAAGTTGGTTCCTGCCGATATCATGGTTCCTGCTGAAAGCTCATTGCTGCCGACAGTGTTATCTTGTTCCTGCCGATAGTGTTGTTGCTGCGGATAGTATTATTTGTTTATCCGTATATTTAGAATGTTTGTTATGATTTATTTTTAGAAGAGATTGTTGTTAATCTCTTTACACGTTTTCTTGTAGAACGGGTTAGGGTTAGGTGATCTTGTTAGTATAAAAGCTAAACCCGTCTATGAGTTTAGAGAGGCTTTGAACATCTTTCAATATTCAATAAACGATTCTTAGTTCAATAGTTTGATCCATAGAGGATCATTGTTCTCTTAGAGTTTTCTTCTTTATAATACTTGCTGTTTAGTTTCCGCATAAACACTTGTATTGCAGAGGTTCTTGTTTATACCAAGCTCAATCAAGCTCGAAGTACTCGATCCTACAACATGATGAATCTTTTGGGCAATTTGAATATAGCAGTCAGAATATTGAGGATGATCCTTATGATTCGGACATTGAAGTTGAGATGCCTAGAGAAGCACTTGAGATACTTGGTAAAATGTTAGGGTTAGATCCTACTAAAACACATGATGAGGATATAGGTGATCTTGACATAAGGAATGATGAGGTAAGTAACATAAGCCCACCAAGTACCCCACAAGTCCTACCATCATTCGAGGCATACACACCACCGGTGACTTACCCGGAAGAAGTAGAAGAGACTATAGGAACCCCAATAGAGGTAGAACCTTTGAACCAAACACAACTAGAAGAAATAGGTTTGAATACTTGTAGTCACAACCTTTCTTTTAGTTCTATGGAAGTTCCTAGTTTTGATGAACCGGAGCCTCAACCAAAACCGTTACCTAATCTTCCATCTTTAGATGTGAATTTAGGAATTGAAAAAGGTCCCGATCCACCCATCAAACCATGTAGTCCGGGTAATGTTAAGATTAAGGTAGTAGACTCTAGGCCATGTGGAGTGGAAGCTAATATAGGAGTGAACCATGACCTTACATACTTACATCACCCATTTATGATTGATCACAAGAAACATTATGGGTTTAAACCAGGTTTATTAGGTCAAGATAGATTCTCAACTAGGAATCTCTCGAAGTTGATAGAAGATGATCCCTTTTTAGGAGAAAACTTTAATTCACCCATTGACCAAAGTGAACTAGGTAAGGTTATGATGAAAGGAGCACACCCCTTTGAGTATATAATTCATCCACCACTCTTTCCTCACGCGGCATACTCCTACCAAGTTGGTGTGTATCGCTACTATCACCCGCACTTAATCCTAAGTGTAGGGACAACCTCCCCTATTTCCGTTAAATAAGGGTAGAGTCAGGCTCATGACTCGAACAAAAACAAGCGCTTCTTGGGAGGCAACCCAAGCTTTATTTGCTTTGTGTGTTTATTTATTTGTTTGTTTGATTTTATTTGTTTCCGTATGTGTGTTTAAGTTTTATTATTATTGATTCATGTTCAAAACTAATTTGTGAAAATGCTTTATTTTGTTTTTAACTTCGTCTTAACTACATATAAAGGTATTTTGCAAAAGTTAAGTGTAAGGGAAATCTAAATCGGTTTATTAGAACACAAATAAACATGAATCATAATAATAATAAAATAGCATACATATTCGTATTTGTTTGAGTCAAATGCTTGTATCGAGTCATAATGATGTTTTGCAGGATTTCCAGGAAGTAAGGTAAAGGTTTTTCCAGAAATTTTCCGGAAACTTAAAATGAGAATTTTTGTCAGGTCATTTCTGACGGCGTCAGGGTTTATAACCTGACGGCGTCAAATTTAATTTTCATAAATTTTTGAAAGTTTTGTTTTCATAAAAAGTTTTTACTAAAATCTCCAACTTATAATCTCCAGGAATCTGCAAAGTTATCATTCCACAAGCATTATATCCTTATATATAGATTTTATCCCGCCGATGTTATGCAGGTTTTCGTGTTTGTTTTCTCAGGTTTAACAGGTTATTTTGGACAAGGAAATGTTTTGAATCAAGCTTGTGGCGATGCATTAGTCATGGAGCTTCTACATTACTTTGGAGGAAGATCTAACCGTGTAATTTCATTATCCACCGAGCGAATCAGGGGAGTATTTGATTTCATTCTTTTACCTTATTTACTTTTACATCTTGTTATTTGAACATTGGGGACAATGTTCATCTTAAGTGTAAGGGGGGGTAAAAGTACGATTTTAGAGAATGCAATTGCGCTTGATTTTTGTTTGTTTAATAATAGATGTGTAATAAAACTGAGATAAATACCTGTTAGGGTAATTTTAGTGCCAAATTTAAAATTTTTTACAACACTTAGGAGTGAAACTTTGATCTTAATGAGCGTCTTACGGATAGGAGTTATATGACTAGCACAAAAAAACCGTACCACTAAAAAATTTTCCACCCCAAATATGTGAGGTTCGCCCCTAGAATTGGTAGGAAAAGCATTTATGCTATGATGTGTGTACCGGTAGCACTTAGATTCTAGAACTTGCGTTAGGACCATTCCAAGGCCACAAGTGAGACTACATTCGTGTAGTTAGATTGACTACATGATAAGAGGCATTAGGATTAACCCATTGTTTTACACCTGTGTTTTTGTTATAATTACATTGGCTACATTGGTCAAGTAATTCTCCCACACCCTTTGCGTTGTACTCATTCTTAGTACACGATACCCCTAGTACACCCCTCAGAGCCTATCTTTTCGTTTCGACCTTTAAGCATTTTACTTAAAGGAAGAATTTGTTACACCCCACTTAAATGTACACCCAAATCGCCTTAGCCTACCTTGTATGCACTCATTTTTAGTGCATTATTGTTACAACATTTGTTTAAACCCAAGTTAATTATCTAGTTGATTACATGGTTGCTAAGTCGAGTCATATCCTTGTACATATTGTTTTGGGACGATTGGGACTCATGGGTAAAGTACTAGTGTAATGGAGTAATGGGGAAGAACATCATTTATTACCCCCATATGTGCTAAATATTTTAAAAGTACTCCAAGTGTTTTGATTATCTTAATTCGAGTCATTAGAATAATTTTTTGTAAATTTATGTAAAAGTTCAAGTGTAAGGGGATGCAACGCCCCTATGATGTATTATTTTGGATGGTAGGGCAAGAGTGTATGCAAAAAAAAAAAAAAAAAAAAAAAAAAAAAAAAAAAAAAAAAAAAATTCAAGAAAAATACAAAAAAAATGAGAAAATGAAAAAAATAGAAAAAAACATACGGACTACCATCCCGTTTCATTTTACGTTTGTTTTATGTTTGTTTTTGTTTTTGTTATTTCGTTTCTAGCTTAAGATCGAGTCTAGTCTTGGCTTAGCAACATTGTATAGTACATGTAATTGATCAAGATCTTTAACTAGCCACCAGTAAAACATCCTTTATCCAACAAAACCGTGTTTTCCTTTTCCCTACACCTAACGTTATAACCCATTTAAAAGCCCTCTTTGATAGTTTATCTTAGGTGCTTACGCCTAGTGGAGGAGGTTTTCGATCCTTTCCCAAGCCTATGGTAATCTATTTGCTATGACAGGTAGTGAGAGATATTATCCGTTTTCATTTATGAGATTTATTTTGATGACACTTGAGAGATGTGAGTATCTAAACACTACTTGTGAGGTGCTAGTTTGTAATCTCCGTGCTTAATATGATTGAAGTGGAACGATTATTTGTTGTAATTACTTTTATGTTAGCATTAAATGACCCCTAACTTGTATTTTGATTAGAATAAAAGCGCATTTGCTTGAGGACAAGCAAATCTCAAGTGTAAGGGTATTTGATGAAGCAAAAAGTGTACCGCTTTTAAGGGGTCATTTAAGCCTTAAATCGTATTTATTTGATCAAATATTGCCCTAAATCGTTCCTTTTGTCATTTTAGGTACTTTTGAGGAGAAATCTGGAAAAGGAGGCATTTTGGACGTTTTTGGAGCATAAAAGTGAAGAAAACGGCAAAGTCTCAAAAATCGGCTGAAAGTTACCTTTGACGGCGTCACAGTTAACCCCAGACGGCGTCATGCCTTGGCAAGAAAAGGTGGACGTGAAATTTACTCATGATAAGCCAGTGAAAATACCATGTGAATTCTGACGGCGTCATGCTTTAACTTGATCAAGGGCGTCACGGCTTAAATCAAAGAGGGACGGCGTCACGTTCAAGGTTAGACGGCGTCAAGCCTTGATAAGCCAGAATGGATTTTTGAAGAGCTAAAGAGGGACGGCGTCGAGAAGGTCATCCGGGAACCCTAAAAGCGGCGAGGTGACGGCGTCACACTCCATAATGTGACGCCGTCAGATCCAAAAATCTATATATAGTTTTCTAATTTTTTGTCATTAAGAGAGAGCTTAGTGTGTGGAATTTTGGGAGAAAACCCTAAGACGAATTTATCTTCTTTTTCAAGGCTTTTTGCCTTGAGATCTTTCATGTTACATTGAAGATAAGTTATCAATTAATCATTCAATATGTCTATGTGTTGTTTGATTTTATCTTATTCTTGTCTTTTGATTAACATGTTAGGCTAAATTTATCTTGTGTTTGCTTAGATTTAATGAAACCTAGCTATTGATTATTGGTTATTAGTGTGTTGTTAGTTGTATTGGATGATTGTTTATCTATGTTAGGCTTAAGAAAACTGGCTAACTTCCTATTCGGTAACTTGCTTGAACGTCTTAAGAAACATGAACCAAATGCGTACTAAAGGTTTTTATGGTTGTATTTAATGCACAAGCGAATTCTAGTGATCCCATGTTAGGAGCTTCCTAGCCGGCTCGACATAGGAGTGAAGTAGGAGCTTGTAGAGTTGGGGAAGTAAGTACGCCACCCCACGAATGGTATTAAGGAATACACCCGTCATCCACGCGACTAATACACACTAATTAACCGGTAAAAGATAGTTAGGGAGTAAGAAAATCTAAGTAAACACATTTCTCTACACATAAGTTTCTCACCACATTTTATTTTCTGTTATTTATTTTATTTGCATCCGTAGTACTTTTGGGTTAGTTGACTAGCAACTAATTCCGCCCACTCTTTCAAACCCGAGATTTTACTTGCTTTCATAAAAAATTATAAAAACATAAAAAGAATCTTCCTCAACCCTTAGACCTAATTAGAGTAGTCTTTCATACCTAACGAACACTATTCCCTGTGGAGAACGATCAATCCCCCGTACTTACCACTACACTATACTACATCGGTCAGGTACACTGCCTGGTGGGGTTGTAAGCCTCTTGAGATCCCTCGAGAGGTAAAACCTGTTGTAAGGTTACAAAACCACGCATCACAGTACCTAACTGTTTTCCTAACTGGTTTAACATTAGATGTAGGCTTAACAGTTTCATTACTAGCCACCTTAGGAACATTGGTTCCATCTAACTTTACCATATCAGGTTCAGCTACAACCTGATCTTCATCATCAGATGTCCAATCCTCAATAGTTGGAGCATCTGAATTCCTATCAGTGGACACCTTCTCCTCAGCAAGAGAGGTGTCACTTGCACTCTCAAAAGGCTCATTATCTTCTACAGGTTTATCAGCAATTGAAATTTCTTTGGGCTTACAACCATACTCTAACTTAGGTTGTTGAAACTCAGTCAAACCTGTATGCTCTAGGTCAATTCCTGGGGGTGCAGGCACTCCTCTGTGAGGAGGTGGACATGTTTTATACCCCAACCCAGACTTAGCCTTATTTATCAATTGACACTCTATGATTTTGTTCACTCCCTTAGAAGCAAACTCTAAAGTATCTACACTCAATTGAATATTTTCCTTAGCCTTTATGATTTTATCTAATTCAGCTCTAAGCAAATTAATCTCAGCATTCTTAAGTGACAAATCTCTCTTAAGAACAGCTATATCCTCAGCAAAAGTAGACTTATTGTTCTTATAATGCACTATTTGTTCTTCTAGGATTGCTAAACCTCTTTTGTGATTAGACAAGTTATAATTTGTTTGGTTTAATTCAATCCTCTGCTCATCATAGTGTTTCTTTAAAGATTCATATTCTTTAAGAGTAGTGAATGTTTTAGAACAACTTTTATCAAATAGTACCTCAGAATCAGAGAAGGCCATAAGTGCCATCTCAGTAGGTGCTTCCTCATCATCTGCCATGAAACTCCAGTCATAGCCTAGTCCATCAATAGCCACCATAGCCTTTGAAGAAGTCTTTGGCTTTTCCACTCCTTTAGGCTTACTTCCATAACCTTTGCTCCTGCTATCCTGTTGCCTAGGTCTCCTGCATTCCCTTGAAAAATGCCCCAACTTGTGACAGTTGTAGCATTCTACCCTAGATTTGTCAAAACCAGCAGTATCATTGCTGCTGATGTTGATCTTCTTGCCAGTTCTTTGGTAAAATTTCTTAGCCCTCATGCTAAGAAGTGAAATCTGCCACTTGAGATCCATCTCCTCAAAGTCATCATCATTAATCTCCTGGAGATCTTCATGTGTCAGCATTGACCCATCATTCTGGCTAGTCAGGAATGCACAGTAGGTAGTATCATTCAAAATCCCAATAGTACTTGTAGATGAGCTAGCAGTACTAACACTAGGGTTAGCAGTACTAACTCCCACAGCCACTTTCACTTCATCTGGACTTGAATTACTGGGAGATGACACAAAAGCCATGTTTCCAGTACTTGAACTAGCACTTCCAGCTTTCTTCACATCCTGCTCAACAATCTTGAAGTTGCTATATAAATCATTGAGGCTCATAGTATCAATGTCTGGCTTATTCTTCCAGACCACCACATGCATAGCCCATTCAGCAGGTAAACTCCTCAAGAACTTGGAGTTCAGGTCTTCCTGAAGGATTTCCACTCCAAGCACAGCCAGTTGGCTGAAAATCTTTTGCAATCTGTTAAACATATGATCAAAAGACTCATTACTGGTTGCAGTAAAGTTTTCAAAGTTCTGCTTCAACAGAGTCTTTAGGGTCTTCTTGGTGGCTTCATTACCACCATACCTAGCAGTGATTGCCTCAAACAAGGACTTTGCATCCTTGTACTTGCTGAAGTTTAAGAGTTGATCATTAGGAATTGTCATCATCAGCTTCTCTTCTGCAGTCACTGGAGAGGTTTGCACAACAGTCTCTTCTTTACCATTAACTGTTGATACAGATGTGGAAGGTTTAAAGGAGTTTCCTTCTTCAATAATCTCCCAGAGTGCATAGTCTTGCACCTGGAAGTACTGTTCTATACGCAGCCTCTACATCTCAAAGTCGTTTTGCTTCAACATAAGTAGTTTAGCAGCCATGTTAGTCTGTGTAGTCTCCATATCCATAATCTTCAAAAAGAGTTCTTCTAAAATCAAAGTATCAGCCTGGCTCTAATACTACTTGATAGGATCAAACACTTAGGATGTTACTCCTTTATGATGTGTTTAAGATACTTTGAGGTTATATTGTTAAGTATGCGGAATCTACTTAACAATACTTTGAAGGTTTTGTTTGATGTAACAGTAATGCAATATGAACAATGAACACAGTGTTTAACTCCAATATTATTCAAGAATAATATGAGTGATCTCAATATCACTAGGGTTACAATGACCTTGAATCTTAACAAAACTTGTATGACTCGTATATAAAACATCTAACCTAGGATTTCCTTTTATAGACTTAAGGAGTCCTTTACAAGATAAGTATCTACCGTATATTTCTAACTAATTGTGATATACATAAGATCTATTCCATACTTATCCTTAATACATATCTTCTAAAGCAGTCTTCATGCAGCAGTACCTTCTTAAATATACTAGCAGTACTAACTTGTAGTTTGTATTGTTAGTTATTCTTCAGCAGTTCTTCAGTTATACACTAGCAGTTTGTACTGTTAGTGTATTCTTCCAGCAGTACTAAGTCAGAAACATTTAATTCCCAACAATACCCTTTCTCACCACATCCAAAACATGTTATTTCAGCCTTCGAGTTGTTTGTTGGTGCAACTTGTGCAGTTGCAAGGGGCCTTGACTTGCAATCCCGGGTCATATGTCCTATCTTTTGGCATTTGTGACATTTGACCATGCACTGACCCTTGTGGTGCAACTTGCAGCGGTTACACAATGGTAAGTTCCCTACGTACACCTTTTTCTCTGTTGGTCCCACAGCATAAACTTTAGCAACTTCCTATCTTTTGTTTGGGTGGTGGCTGTTGTTGTTGTTTCGGGAGTGATCATCCCATTTCCTCTTATTAGTCACAACCGCTTCAGCCGAATCCTCAATCACTTGGTCCATCAACTTGTTGGCCACTTCCATAGTCTCATGGAGATCAGCAGCCTTGTAGGTAGTGATATTACCCTTGATGGATGGGGGTAATCCTCCAATGTACCTTTACAGTAAACGAGTTTCAGTCTGGACCATCTCAGGGCATAGCAAAGCTAACTCTTGGAAACGTTGGTTGTATGCAGCCATGTTGGTACCCTGCACCTTGAGGTCCCAAAACTCGACCTCCAACTTGTTAACTTCGTTGCAAGGGCAATACTTTTTGAGTACCATTTCCTTGAAATTTTCCCATGGCATTGCGTAAGCGGTGTCATAGCCAACAGACTTCAGATAGTTATTCCACCAGGTTAAAGCAGCATCCATGAAAGTAAATGATGCGAACTTAACCCTGTCTTCATCCGCACAACTACATATTCGGAACACAGTTTCCAACCTTTCAATCCATCTGACTAAAACAATTGCCCCCTTGGTTCCTCCGAAACCTCTAGTCATGGTCTTTCAAAATTATTGGTAGGTGCAGCTACGGTTGTTGTTGTTTGTTGGTCTTGAGTTTCCAACATCAGTAGTTGAATTGTTTTCCGCAGCCAGTGCTGCTGCCACCCGTTCCTCTACTAACTGATCAAGTATAGCTCGGTTCATAGGTGGAGCTGCTGCATTAGCCCTGGATAGGCCTGGATTAACTGGTTGTGCACGAGTTGTCTTGTTTGACTTTCTATTAGGAGGCATCTTGCTGCACCACAAACAAAAGATAGAGACAAACGAAATTCGGAGAGTTTGTTATCACACAAGAATATAATCATCACAGGTAGAGTATATGAATAAGATCAATCATAGAGAGAATGACACAATAGTGTAATCAACTAAGCTTGTTATAGATTAGAAGTCAATACATGTCCACAAAATTACAAGCTTATAATACATAAGAGAAAGGTACGAGTTTCGAATACATAAAGGAAGAGTACAACTGCCACTAACTGATGACTACTCAGTTTAGTGGAAAAATACATCATAAACTACTAGAAACTAAAATCAATCATGCCGAAGGCGTAGCTGCTCCAACTCTGCTGCCAACCGTCCTACAGTAGACTCCAACTGTCCTACAGTAGACTCCAACTGTGCAATGTGCCTCCTTAACGCCAAGACCTCACAACGATCCTCCTGCTCTGACCTCATCACCCTAGCAATCACTGACTCCATATCATGCATCCTATGCCAAGTGGTCCACTCTGCATCCTAAGCTCTCGCCTGATCCCTCCCGATATCATCCATCCTGCGATGCACACCTGCAAGCTCTCTGCCAAACCTATCTGTCCACTTATCGAGTCTCCCAAGTCTCTCCAGCTGATCTGAGTGAACATCTAGCAGGGTCGCCTGTGCCCTCAACTAAGTAAAGATCCTCATAATATCATCCTCTTCCTCCTCGGCCACTGGTGAGTCAGCGGGTGAAGGGGAAGCTGGTATCAATGGAGATGGTGGTACAAAATATGGTGAGGATGGCTCATATACTAGACTATCAGCACGAGGCGAGGTGTTGTGCACACACTCGATGTCTCTCCATATCTCGCCATTAATCTCAAAAGTACCAGGAACAACATCCAAACCCTCATCTCTAGCACGTAGCATGGCAGCTCTCTGTCCTAACCCAAGAGGTACATCCACATCTCTACCCAACATCTGAGCAGCCCTCGAACTCTGCCCTGTCTCAAAAGTGCTCGGCACATCCTCCAAAATCATCTTCCCATGTCGCTGCATAGTCACCCCCTGATCTAGACCTGCTGGCAAACCTGTATCCCTATCTATAAATGCACACCTGGGGGCATGCTCAACTGATAAAGTCTCCTCAGATGTAGGATCTACTGCTGGCTCCTCCTCTGGGTCATCCTCCGACTCCTCCTCTAGGTCATCCTCTGACTCCTCCTCGGGGTCATCCTCTGACTCCTCATCATCCCCAGCTAAACATGAATCATCGACCCTCCTGAGCCTCTGGCGAAGTGGTGAATGGTCAGGTGATGAAACAGGTGAAAGAGATAGTAGGGTGGTAGAGGTACCCATGTAGATAGCTCGGGTCCTCTTATAAGGTGGGGATGGTAGGTCTGAATACCGCAGTCGGCGCCCTAGGACGCGTATGCGGGTTGTGCGACGGCTAGGAAGAGTCTAAACAGGTGAGGTGGACTGTATAGCAGGACCAGTAATAGAGGTAGGTGTAGGCTGAACAGGAATGTGATCAGCGATGAGAGTGGGTGCAGACTGAGTAGGTAATGATGGAGTAGGTGTGGGCTCAATGGTGTCAGGATCTGGTGCATGATATGCCTCAAGCACCTGCATGTATGGATCGTCGGAACGTGGTGCGATAAGAGGAGATGATGAAGTGTGGGTGAGTAAGATGTCCTCGTTGATGTCAAAGGAAGGCATAGTCTGTGACAAATACGGTATATGTGTATAAGTATATAGAAAATACTTATAGTATGTATTGTAGAGTAAAATCAATAAAAACGTAACGCGTAGATAATCAAGTAAACAGTAAGTAATTGTCAAGCAAGGCAGGCAGGCAAGTGGCGGTCACAGGGACTTGTTTTTGTAAAAAGCGGTTGTAGTTTAGGGTTTATATGTACCTAGATCTCTATAACCTAGGCTCTGATACCAATCTGTAACACCCTCAAATTTGGTATTCGCGAAAGCATTCGGGTCATGGGGTGCTACTAAATTGGTAATCACAACACAAAGTAATAAAGAACGGAATACATGCTCCGCTTAAAAACATTCATCCAAGCTAAATAGAGTTTACAATAAAGTTTCAAGTTCAGAAAATAAGGCCCATGAGTTTAGTCGTCCCATACAAACAAGTCATAGTTATGTGTAAAAACACTTCGGAAGATAGTCTATGACCCTTGCCATGCCAATACCTTGCAACAATCAAGCAGATTAAACACCTGAGAAAAACATGCTAAAAGTCAGCAAAAGCTGGTGAGTTCATAGGTTTAGAATGAAGCAGTAAAGTAATAAGTTTGGACCAATAGTTTTGTGTACGAACATTACAACACATATAATGTCATACAAAATAGTCTATCACGCTAGCACTAAGTTCATGCAACCGAACCTCGACATTTCAGTGCGCTACAATGTAGCACATAAATAATAATCAGGGGCCCATGGCGAGTGTTTAACCCAATACACTCGTAGTCCGACTTGGTATACGCTCGCATTGACCCGTCTGGCCAACCGAACGGGGGAGTCACCCCAATAGATCTATTTATATCAATCACGCTTCCCAGCGGGGATTAACGGTTCATGAAGGTGGGCATAACAGTGGGTTCGGGGGCTTAGGCTAACTACGCAATAGTTTTGAGAAAATAAAACATTATTGTGTTCCAGGAAACGTTTTGCATGTTTCTCACCCCATAGTTGTAAAACAAGTATAAGTAAAGTGGTGCTATAAACTCACCTTAGCCAAGTAAGCAGTAAGTGAAGTAGATCAGAGAGAGAGTGTGACACCAATACGTGACCTAGATTAGTAAGGAATTGTTTAGTTCACAGTTTAAGTTTAAGACTCAACGAAGTTTAATTAAACTTAAAAGTTTTAAAGTGTTATGTTATTGTTGTTTGTGTGGCAGCATTTAAGTTTGAAAACGGTTTTCTAAACGTTTGTGTGTATTGGCTCTTGGAAGTGTACAACGAATAAGACCTCGAGAGTGAATAGTCTTTGGTTTTGAAATAACCAAAGACAAGATGTGGGAAATAATCACAAATAAATGTTAGACGTTGATGTATTTTGTAAACCTTTTGGTTAAAAGACTTTATAATGCTAAGTGCGAATAAAATGTCTAAAGTTAAGTATCACTTTATTTCTCATTGTAAGTCGTGATTAAATGTTACCATTTAAGTGTATAAAAATGGACGTAAGTTTACATTTCTTTTCTTGGAAAAATTTATGGGCATGACCCGTGTACACGCGCTTGTTGTTTCACGTGAAAATATTCGTCTAAGTAGCAGTCGTTTTTGTAAGTTTATAAAACTTTAATTTGTTGTTATAAAGTTTACCGTTTCAAGCATTTATAAGTTGAATAGATCTTATAGGTACGTTTAGTTTTTATAGTTTCAACTTACGTTGCTAGTGTGTATTGTGTTGTAGTGTACGTTTTATATTTTGATATAAAACGTGTCGTGAAGAATTTTTATCGATGTTTGTAGGACGTATTCGCACTTGTGTTGCGGAAAAGCTCGAATACGAAAGGTCGATAGACGTGAAAATTTATTAAGTTTACTTTTGTTCGTTTTTTTTAAAGACGGGAGTGGGCTGTGACCCGTTAAACGAAAAGACCAGCAAGGACTTGGGCTTCGGCCCAAAGAATTTCTCAAAGCAGTAACAAAAGTTTATGCAAACCTGCATTTCGTTTTTCTTTTTGTTGTTGCACAAGGGTGCAAATTTTCTTGACGCGACCACAAGTTTTGATCACTTTTTTTAAACCATTTTCCGACTCGGCATGTGCACGACTGGCACCAAAGTGGTCTAACCAATACGACACAATTCTAAGTGCTATGAACGGCGCAACAAATGTGAAAACATTCAAGTTGACTCATTCCTTTTCGGCTTAGCCAACCCAACGCAAGACCATATTAACGATACGCTTTGACATAAACTATAGAACACGGCTTATACTACCACGAATATGCAAGTTCACAAGACCAACAACAGGAACAAGACTTCCATTTTTGAGCCATACTAAAGCTGTTTTTCGACTTGATTCAAAACCTTACCACACAAGACTTTAACAAAGTGTTTTATTACTAATAACCACTTAACCGATTCATAAATACCAAAATTTGACTAATTTCACCACAAGTGTTTATGACTAATTCGATTTATCAAAACCATCATAATAATCCAATAAGCAAAGTAATTAAGCAATTAAGCATTCTTTTCAAGAACGATGCCAATACTTGAGTTTGATTGGGATTCATTATTCATTTACCACACAAGGTTATAACACAAAAGTTCAACCTTCATTCGCATAATCGGTTTGAAAGGAAAAAAAAGGCATAACAACTAGTTGATTCAAACAAGGGCTAATTAAAACATAAGAGTACACACATTATTCGAATGAAACAATCAACAAGAAATTTTAAGAACCTTACAGAAGATGGAGTCGATTAACAAAGCAGACCAAGAATCAAAACCAGAATCCAATTCAAGCAAGTAATCCACACCCCCTTTTCGACATAGAAAATGTTTGCCCTTAGTATACCAACTATGAATTTGTTTTGATAAGGCTTGAGTGTGTGGACTTGCTTGTGAATCGACTTAAGTTATAAAAAAAATAGACAAGGAAGGTTTGACCCTCCTATTCTCGATACCATTCGACCAATAGCCAAAAAGGGGATACCATCACCCTCAACTTCATCATCTTCTTGGTTGGATATGTTAACTTCGAGGTTTAGACAAAAATAGATCAGACCTGCGATGCTAGGGACCGATTTGGAGCTTTGTTGTCATCGAGTTGCTTAAGATCTGGGTTATCCAGATGATGGGGAAGATGATACGCAGAGGGGAGAGAGAGACGTGTTTGTGGGGATAAGAGAGAGGGGATAAAAACGTTTTATCGTCTTATATCTTCTTTTTTTAATTTGATTATAATTAAAAGTGAGGGTGTAAGTAAATAAAAGGTAATGTGAATTTTAAATAAAGGTAAGTGTTAGGTTTTTATTTAATAAAGGTAAGTGTTAGATTAATAGATTTAAGTGTGTCCCGTGTCTCGCTAAGCTCCGGTTTAATTCGGTGTTTTCCGGGTTATCGTGAGCACGAGCGATATCGTTTTCAAGTGCGTTTTTATAATAATTATATAAAAACAAGGTTTTGGTTCCCGGATAATAAGCACTGGTTTTATGCTGTTACTGGAATTGTGTCGGTAAGCGTGTGGTGTTGTGTGCGAGATGTTTCTCGTTGTGGTACATAAATACTCAGTAATAGTCATAAAATGAATTATCCACATATTTCTGATAAAAATATCCAATGTAATGAGTTGCTGTAAACTACAGTGTGCGGGTTTGCTTCCCAAAATAGTTATGCAAGCTCATTAATGCTTAATTTAACAGTTAGGTAATAATAAATTAACATTTATTATTAACATATTAGTGGGAAAATTACCGTTTGTCACACCATATGGGTCCTAATATTCGGTCGCCTCTATAGGGTGTATGGTCTTGGGCTTGGTTCAATTACTTGTTTAATAAGATAATGATATTATTAGATAATATCATAGCTTTTAAAGAGGTAATTATCTTATAAAATTATAAACGTATATCGTATATATAAATATAGAAGATGATGTGTCGTTGTGTGTAGGTAATTTTTATTATCAAGTTTTACTATTTATATTTTGCCGACTTTACCTATAACAAAAACTAACGGGCAGTTACCCGATCGATGGTAGGTTAGTTGGTAAGTAGGGTGTCGAATGCTAAGAGTGGAACGTTAACACTTAAATCTATCAGTATTTTAATTATCTAAGTCAGTCTATTTAAACCTAATTCTAACGCAGCAAAAGGGTTTTCTAGCCAGAGAAACGGGCACGTGGTTTAGATTTAATAAAATTGTAAATGTAATGAGACAGATAACACACACAAGCAGAAACAAATATATAAAGAAGATGTCAAGCCGATAGTAAGGAAAACATATTAACCAAGTTAATCATATAAGATGTCAGATTTGTCTAAAAGCTGTAACGATGATACTCACTTCCTGGCGTTTCTAACGTAATCTAGGCGGGACTTCTTCCTAAACCCTAGGTTTGCAAATTAAGTTCCTCAACAGACTAATCCTGTCACAATTAATCAAAACCCGCATAAAGTGCAACTTAATGATTATAAATTTATCATTTATCCCACGAGGGCTTACATTAACATAATTATGCCCTAACTTAATTACTAGTAGCCTAATGGTCATAGCACTATTGATCTAGTAACAAGCCAAGTAATATGTAACTTTCCCGTATTAATGTCTATCATCCACTAACTTAGGACTTATTGATAGTGCAAGAATCAGTTGAATGAATAATCACATACACATAAATATGAATGAAGTAATAACCATAATCAATACGCAAGAATGAGTAAGCAATCCAATTAAAGCAAATCAAAACATCAAATAATCATAAACTTGGCTAATACCTATAGGTATTAGCCCATGATCTCAGTAATAATACAAGCTATCATGTTCAGAAAGATTCAAGTATAAATCAAAAAGGAAAAATACGCTAACCGAACGATTATAGTGTAGTAAAACAATTAAGGGAATTCTCCTATGGAATTATGGCACTAGCAGGACCTTCTTGGTCTTCTTTAGTCTCTGGTTTCGTACTTGGTGGTTAAAAGCAATCTGAAAATCGAACTTAGGGTTTTCTATTTATACTTTTCGAAAACAGTCGATACGGCGTATCGGATTGGTCCGATACGGCGTATCGAGGTAACTTCGCGTGGGGTCCAAGATTATTAAATTCCATAATATTCTTACACCGCCTTCCTAATACGGCGTATCACAGAGATGCATACGGCGTATCAGGTCTTCTTTATCTTGAAAATCTGGTGAAGTCTTTGAGATGGATACGACGTATCTTGATGATGTCATATGGCGTATCTGGACTAAAACAAGCTCGTTCTTCTTGTTGACAAAATTTTCATATACGGCGTATCTAATAACTGGATATGGTGTATTCTTCAATGTCAGGAAATGGTCTTGATAATCGTCCAAGTCTTGGTATACGGCGTATCTGCCTAGAATGATACGGCGTATTCTTGTTTGTTTAGTGGACTTTCTCGAACTTGATCCATTTGCTTCAAAACACGTCCATTATTGCTAACTTTCACCAATTGCTTGTTAATAACTGAGATTGAAACATTTAAGCAACTAAGTATCAAATCTTATATAAAATGATATAAAACAAGCAATATACATAGGATAAATGATGCTATAAATATGACCTTATTTGATGTCATCAGAAGATATCATTTAAAAGTTATATAAATAGTCTCAACTTTGAAATTAGGGTTACACACTTGTTTTTTCCCGTGTGATTTTTGTGTCTCCCTCTTCCCCTCTTTTTGGCCGAGCAACACAAAAAACCAAACACATACTTTTGTTTTCATTTCTTCAATTAATATTGTACGTGTGGAGTTCATTGGATCAAGCACTAGCATCCTACTAGAGTTGCTTGAATGTTACTATGCAATAACCGTGAAAAGATCTGTTAGCTTTATAAAAGTGATGACATTATAGGATTGGACTAGATACGTAGATAGCTTCGCCCGCAGGGACTAATATTGTACACAAGGCATAGTTATGTTGTAATGAGCTTATAAATACCCCTCAAGACTCCACTTGAGGGTTGTGGGTGTGTATTGTATCATTTGTTCTTAACAATATTTTCTTTCACCTCACCTTCTCTCTACACACTCTCTCTAGAACAATGTATAGTTTTGTGTGTCTTTGATCAACCAAAACCTCTCGAATAACGTGAATCTTGATACTATCAATTGGTATCAGAGCTCACGGGTGTGATTTGGGGGGTGTTTGTTTTGAAAATTATTGTTTTTCGTGTGAAAATAGCGAGTTCGTATGCTTTTGGTCCAAACCGTGTATTTTTTCTCTTCAAAACCAAAGTTTTCATGAATCTAACTTAATGGCAGGCGTTATTAGGTTATGGTTTATGTTTACAAAGGTCATCTTACAAAAAAAGGATGCGTTGATTTCATAAAAAATGGTCTCTTTTTGCGGTTCCATGTTTTTAGGGCTTCAAGTGTACTTTGTGGAAACCGTAGAGGGGGGGTGAATACGTTTCCATTTAAAAACTTAAAACTTGTGTATCAAACACCCGATCAAGTGTGACGTAATATGAAGAGTGTCAACAATGAGTATATAGCATCTAGAGATGACTATAGTAAACTACAACATATGCACAATCAAACCATGGAACATACATGATCAATCACTACATGAGCAACAAGCCACACAAACACATATGCAATGCAAATATAAATATAAAGCGATAACTAATGAAATGAAAGTAAAGAGATAAGTTAGAAGGAGCAAACCGGACACGGTGATTTATAGTGGTTCGGTCACGAAGCTCCTCTTCGCCCTACTCCACTCCCCGAGTACCCAACTCGAGAGTTACTTCACTAATCAACAAACTCCCTTTAGGCGGAGAAAACCGTACACGTCGCTTAACTTGTTTTTCGACACTAAGCTAGATGTCGAGTGCTAATCTTAGCTAGCACCAATCTACCACGATCTACCCGATCTACACCATACATGTCGCTTATCCTATTTCCGACACTAAGCTAGATGTCGAGTGCTAATCTTAGCTAGCACCAATCTACCACGATCTACCCGATCTACCCTTGATCCACATGATCAATCACACAAGCCCAATGGCTTCAAGAGATCTTCACTATCTCTTAAGATCACAATGATCTTGACTCACTCTCTCACAAAAGAAAAGTAATCTTGATGTATTCTATGATACAATCAAGAGTGTAACAAATGTTACAAGACCTAACAACTCCAACCCTTTGTATCTACTTGGATACTTTGTGTTCTTCTCTTGCTAATCAAGAGGGATGACAACACTTTGTATCTACTTGGATACTTTGTGTTCTTCTCTTGCTAATCAAGAGGGATGACAACACTTTGTATCTAGGATACTTTGTGTTCTTCTCTTGCTAATCAGAAGGATGACAACACTTTGTATCTAGGATACTTTGTGTTCTTCTCTTGCTAATCAGAGGATGAACACTTGATGGATATTGGATCTCTCTTTAACACCTAAGACTTCAATGATAATAGAAAGTTATCAGATGATGATTGGATAAACCAAACAAAAGACTCTAATGATCAAAAAAGATCTAAGTGAAGAGGGAATGCCAGAAAAAAGGATGGAAAATCATTGAAGTGTGAATGGTCCACTATTAAGGCAAGGTAAATCTACCGTTACGACCCGGCTCCACTAAATACCCAGGCTCCACTAAATTTAGTGGAGCCGTACCTATTTAATGGTGTCGTAGACGCTCCTTCGTTTGTCTTTAGTGGGGAAGGTTTATTTGGGGAAGTTAGGAGCTATTTTGGGGGGAAATTTGACTGTTGGGATTTTTAAACATATTTTTCAAAATAAAACTTTTCTTTTTAATTCAAAAATAATTTGTGAAATATATTTTTGAAAAAATGTTTTGTCACATTAAAAATGAGAAGTTTAGAAAAATAAAATCCTTTGATCATTTGTCAAGTAGTAGATTTGTTTGTCCATACCTTGAGTGATTTATGTCGGGATGGAAATCTACGACTTCGTTGAAGCATACTTGAGACGTCGGGAGGTGTTGATGTAAGTATGCATTGATGATTTGTGTTTACAAGTAACTTGCACATTTTACATTATGTATTACAAGTTACATGTTTGTCATTATTAAAACCGAAGAAATCGTTTAGTTTAAATATCGTAATATTTGCACTAACAATCTCCCCCTTTTTGATGTTGACAAATATGTAAACCGTAACACACAGTAAAATGTAAAAGTTACCTGTTTACACTTCCTTCTCCCCCTTTTGTCGAATCAAAAAGGTAGTCGCCTCGAGCGCTCCCTTGGATTTACTCCCTATTCCCCCTTATTGCACTAATATCCTTTCTCCCCCGAAAGGCGAGCTTGCATCATCCTAGTGAAGCCTACTATCAACACTTGTGAAGACGACTCCATGCTATGTATTCAAATACTCCCGAGCTCCCCTAGCTCAATGCTCCCCTATGGTGACTTAATCCCCTTGTTTATTTACCTTAGTATCTAGCGGATCCATGGATCAAATTCTTACAAAGGCTTTTCCTACATCAAGGGTTAGCTTCGTGCAGCATAATATATAACAGTATAGGAGCAACATTATAGGGATAGAATACACATAGCAAGACATGCATGGGTTAAACTATGTTAACACGTAAGTGTCACAACCCGACCGAAAACCTAAGGTGTAATTGTTCACTCAATCACACTAATCAAGAACGAGATTCGTTCATTGACTGACGCACTAAATGACTTATTCCAAGTTGTCATTGGGAAGGAAAGTTCTAACAAACCTTTTGAACAACATAATCATCTACCTAAGATGATTGATGTTAAGGATAGTTTGTTGATAAGACATACTCTAAATGATTACTATTATGACAAGTCATGCCATAAAGTAGACTCGATAGAGGTTATACCTAAATGATTCCATAAGGTGGGAGAGTGTTGGTTGTGGTGACAACAAGGACAACTTGGGTTATGTGGTTGTAGGAGATAAATAATGGGATGACCCATTAGTGGTTGTGGTGATGGTGATAGTGATAAGGATGATGTGTTAGTGCCAAGTTCAAAAGGAGATGTAGGTGACAAGGTTAGTGTGAGAGCTAAAGGTTGTGGTGATGGTGATGGTGATAAGGATGATGTGTTTGTGCCAAGTCCAAAGAGGTTTGATGGTGATAGGGTTAGTGTGATAGCTAAAGGTTGTGGTGGACTTGGTGGAGGTAAGGGTGTAGGAATCCTAAAGGTGGAGGATGATGATGATGTGGTTGGAGATGTTGGTTTTGCCCTTTGAGGAAAGGTGGGAAAGGATGGTTTAGGTTAATATATCATTTGCACTGACAATGAGATGCATGACATATTTCAAAAGAGAAAAAGAAAAGGTGCATGTGATCCTAACAGGATTGTTGGTGGATATCTCTAACGGGGTTAAGGTAATGAAGTTCTAGGTTTCTAGGTTGGATGATCCTAGTTGTGTGTTAGGGATAATTTGGTGTATGAAGGGTTTCGTGTGTTTATGAGGATTAAAGGTTGTTGAACTAACTATCACTTATCCAAAGTGAGGAGTAGTTGTAAGGTTTGAGTGTGATGAGTTGAAGGTTATAAGGTTTGAGTGTGATGATCTATGGGTTGAAGGTTCTTAGACTAACTGTCACTGTCAAGAGTGAAGTGTAGCTAAAAGGTTTGAGTGTGATGATGATGTTAATGTGAGGTTTGAAGGTGAGATGCAAGATAAGCTTGCAATGGTGAGGCCTTATATAGGCAAGAGTTGTGGGATTCGAACTAAAGTTGGTGTTAGAGTCCTATGGTGTAGTGAGGGAATCCTAGGGTGTATGTGAGTTTGCAAGATTTTGCAGGTTTGAGGTTAGGAATGCAGGGATCTAAAGGAAACAGTGAAAATTCGTCAAACATAGGCACGGTACCACTAAATACCACACGGTACCATTAAATTTAACGGTACCGTGGCCTATTTAACGGTACCGTGACCTGGAAGTCACGAATTTTCCTATACAGCCTAGTTCTGGGCAGCTAAAGGGAAGTTTCCTTGGGAATAAGAATCACATTTGTGTGTTCTTGAGAGTATTTAGTGAAAGACTATATGAGTATGTTTTCGCTCCCCCTTAATCTATGACCAACCGGACAAGATGTAAAAGATAAAGAGGAAAACACACGTTGACTGAAGCGATGAGCTTAGTAACGTCATGACAAGTAGTGGATAGCATACGATAAACTTCACCTTTGAAGTCACGTAGCTCTTCTCAATCATTGTGAATATTCATAGAATATTTATATGATGAGACATGTGATTACTTGGAGATATCCTAAGGGTTAAGAAGATATAATCTTCAGGGTTGTGAGGTAGGTGATAAGGTTATAGGGTTATCTATGTTGATGAAGGAGGGTTATCTCAACGTATCCTAATGTCTTCGTTTGAAGTGTGTGTGAGATGAGTGGGATGCGGAAGCATTGGTAGTGTTTAGTACCATGCGGAAGTGAAAGGGAAGAAGGCTTAGGAATCAGAAGATAGATACAATCTGTTCTGATAGGATACTGATGCGTGGTTTTGCGACCTTACAACAGGTTTTACCTCTCGAGGGATCTCAAGAGGCTTGCAATCCCCACCAGGCAGTGTACCTGACCGATGTAGTATAGTGTAGTGGCAAGTACCGGGGGATTGATCGTTCTCTAGGGGAATAGTGTCGTTAGGATTGAAAAACTACTCTAATAGGTCTAAGGGTGAGGGAAGATTCTTTTTGTATTTTTATATTTTTATGAAAGCAAGTAAAATCTCGGGTTTGAAGGAGTGGGCGGAATTAGTTGCTAGTCAACTAACCCAAATAACTACAATTGCAAATAAAATAAAATAACTGAAAATAAAAAGGTTGTGGAACTTATATGGAGAGAAATGTGTTTACTTAGATTTCCTTACTCCCTAACTATCTTTTACCGGTTGATTAGTGTGTATTAATTGCGTGGATGACGGGTGTATTCCTTAATACCAATCGTGGGGTGGCGTACGTACTTCCCCAACTCTACAAGCTCCTACTTCACTCCTATGTCGAGCCGGCTAAGAAGCTCCTAACATGGGATCACTAGAATTCGCTCATGCATTAAATACAACCATAATAACCTTAGTACGCATTGGTTCATGTTTCTTAAGACGTTCAAGCAAGTTACCGTATAGGAGGTTAGCCAGTTTTCTTAAGCCTAACATCGATAAACAATCATCCAATACAATTAATAACACACCAACAACCAATAATAAATAGTTAGGTTTCATTAGATCTAAGCAAACACAAGATAAATCTAGCCTAGCATGTTAAATAAAAGACAAGAACAAGATATAATCAAACAACACATAGACATATTGAATGATTAATTGATTACTTATCTTCAATTGAACATGGGAGATCCAAGGGTATAAAACCCTTAAAAATGGCAGAAAAATCGTCTTAGGGTTTCTCCTCACAAAGTTGCACCCTAATGACTAAAAATTGCAAAACTATATATAGGGAAACAGATCTGACGGCGTCACGTTATAGAGCGTGACGCCGTCACCTCGCCGCGGTTAGGGTTTCTTGATGGCCTTCTTGACGCCGTCCCCTTTTAATCCTCCAAAATCCTCTCTGGCGCGTCAAGGGTTGACGCCGTCAAGGTTAAGGGTGACGCCGTCACTCTTTAATCCTGATGGCCATCTCTCTTTGTCTTAGCACGAGACGGCCTTGATCACCTAAAAGGGTGACGCTGTCAGACTTTCTTTGTAAAACTTTCTGGCGCGTCACGTGTATTTGTCATATCCACCTCTTTTGCCAAGCCGTGACGCCATCAGGAGCAATCCTTGATGCCGTCACGTGTACTTTTCCAGCAGCTTTGGCATTTTGTCGAATTCTTCACTTTTATGCTCCAAAAACGTCCAAAATGCTTCCTTTTCCAGATTTCTTCTCCAAAGTACCTAAAATGACAAAAGGAATGATTTAGGGCAATATTTGATCAAATAAATACGATTTAGGGCTTAAATGACCCCTAAAAGCGGTACACTTTTCGCTTCATCAAATACCCTTACACTTGAGATTTGCTTGTCCTCAAGCAAATGCGCTTTTATTCTAATCAAAATACAAGTTAGGGGTCATTTAACGCTAATATAAAAGTAATTACAACAAATAGTCGTTCCACTTTAATCATAATAAGCACGGAGATTACAAACTAGCACCTCACAAGTAGTGTTTAGATACTCACATCTCTCAGGTGTCATAAAAGTATATCTTATAAATGAAAACGGATAGTATCTCTCACTACCTGTCATAGCAAATAGATTACCATAGGCTTGGGAAAGGATCAAAAACCTCCTCCACTAGGTGTAAGCACCTAAGATAAACTATCAAAGAGGGCTTTTAAACGGGTTATAACGTTAGGTGTAGGGATATGATAAACACGGTTTTGTTGGATAAAGGATATTTTACTGGTGGCGAGTTAAAGATCTTGATTAATTACATATACAATATGGCGTTGCTAAGCCAAGACTAGACTCGACTTAAGCTAATGAAAGAAAATAACAAAAAGATAAAATAAACATAAAATGAAACGGGATGGTAGTCCGTATGTTTTTTTCTACTTTTCTTTTTCTCGTTTTTTTTGTATTTTTCTTGATTTTTTTTTTTTTCATACACTCTTGCCCTACCATCCAAAATAATACATCGCAGGGGGGTTGTATCCCCCTTACACTTGAACTTTTATATAACTTTACAATTAACTATTCTAATGACTCGAATTAAGATAATCGAAACACTTGGAGTACTTTTAAAATATTTAGCACATATGGGGGTAATAATGTTGTTCTTCCCCATTACTCCATTACACTAGTACTTTACCCATGAGTCCCAATCGTCCCAAAACAATATGTACAAGGATATGACTCGACTTAGCAACCATGTAATCAATTAGATAATTAACTTGGGGTTTAAACAAATGTTGTCACAATAATGCACTAAAAATGAGTGCATACAAGGTAGGCTAAGGCGATTTGGGTGTACATTTAAGTGGGGTGTAAACAAATTCTTCCTTTAAGTAGAATGCTTAAAGTTAGAAACGAAAAGATAGGCTCTGAGGGGTGTACTAGGGGTATCGTGTACTAAAAATGAGTACAACGCAAAGGGTGTGGGAGAATTACTTGACCAATGTAGTCAATGTAATTATAACAAAAACACAGGTGTAAAACAATGGGTTAATCCTAATGCCTCTTATCATGTAGTAAATCTAACTACACGAATGTAGTCTCACTTGTGGCCTCGGAATGGTCCTAACGTAAGTTCTAGAATCTAAGTGCTACCGGTACACACATCATAGCATAAATGCTTTTCCTACCAATTCTAGGAGCGAACCTCACATATTTGGGGGTGGAAATTTTTTTAGTGGTACGGTTTTGTGCTAGTCATATAACTTCCTATCCATGAGACGCTCATTAAGACCAAAGTTTCACTCCTAAATATTGTAAAAAATTTTAAATTTGGCACTAAAATTGCCTTAACAGGTATTTCTCTCAGTTTTATTACACATCTACCATTAAACAAACGAAAAATCAAGCGTAATTGTATTCTCTAAAGTATCGTACTTTACCCCCCCCCCCCCCCCTTACACTTAAGATGAACATTGTCCCCAATGTTCAAATAACAAGATGTAAAAGTAAATAAGGTAAAAGAATGAAATCAAATACTCCCCTGATTCGCTCGGTGGATAAAGAGGTAACATGGTTAGATCTTCTTCCAAGGTAATGTTGAAGCTTCAAGATTAAAGCAGCGCCAAAAGCTTGATTCCACATACATCTCCTTGTCCAAAATAACCTGTTAAACCTGAGAAAACAAACACGAAAACCTGCATAACATCGGCGGGATAAATCTGTATAATGATATAATGCTTGTGGAATGATTATTTTGCAGATTCCTGGAGTTTATAAGTTAGAGATTTAATAAAAACTTTTTATGATTCCGGTAGAAAAACAAAACTTTCAAAAATTTCAGAAAATTAAAACCTGACGCCGTCAGAAATGATCTGACAGAATTCTCATGTTAAGTTTCCGGAAAATTTCTGGAAAAACCTATACCTTACTTCCTGGAAATCCTGCAAAATATCATTATGACTCGATACAAGCATTTGACTCAAACAATTACTAATATGTATGCTAATTTAATATTGTTATGATTCATGTTCATTTGTTCTAATAAACCGATTTGGATTTCCCTTACACTTATCTTTTGCAAAATACCTTTATATGTAGTTAAGACGAAGTTAAAAACAAGATAAAGCATTTTCACAATTTAGTTTCGAACATGAATCAATAATAATAAAAATTAAACATACATACGGAAGCAAATAAAATCAAACAAACAAATAAATAAACACACAAAGCAAATAAAGCTTGGGTTGCCTCCCAAGAAGCGCTTGTTTTTGTTCGAGTCACGAGCCTGACTCTACCCTTATTTAACGGAAATAGGGGAGGTTTTCCCTACACTTAGGATTAAGTGCGGGTGGAAGTAGCGATACACACCCTTAGGGTGGAAATATGCCACGTGAGGTGAAGGGGGTGAGTGAATGGCTTCCTTCATCCTAAAACTACCCGGATAATATTGGTTTATGGGTGGGTCGGTTCCTCTTTTGTCTCCTAGATGTAAATCTAAGGATGAAAAGTTGTGTAAAGGTTGAGTTTCCGGCTCATCAACACTAGGAAATTCCCTAGAACTAAGAGTAAGGTCATCACTAAAAGTGTTCAAACCTATATCCTCTAGTTGTGCTTGGTCCAAGGGTTCTACCTCCATCGGGATTCCTAAAGTCTCTTCTACTTCTTCCGGGTAAGTCACGGGCGGTGTGGGTGCCTCAAATGATGGTTGAGTATTTTGTGGGCTTATGGTGTTTACCTCATCATTCCACGTGTCAAGATCACCTATATCCTCATCAATTGTTTTCTTAGGTAGTGATGATAACAAACCTAGCGCTTCATCCAACTTATGGTTTATTGCTTCGGCTCTATCCACAATTCCTTGGCAAACTAGGTCGCTTTTCCTATTGGCCTCACTAAGATGAGATCCTAAACATGGAGGTTGTTCATAAGAATCTATCCTAGGTGAAGGCTCATATGATTCATAGGTGTCACTAAATGAGGTATTTTGAACTCCTTGGTGTTCTAGCCACTCAACCATATCTTGCAATCTTAGAAGTCTAAGTGAAAAGTCCATTTGAAGCAAATTACAAACAAAATCACAAAGAAAAGATAGACTACGAGAAAGCTACAAAATAAAAAGAAAAAATCTCACTTGATAGGAATCTTGTGAGTAGACCTAATAAAAATAAAATATCAACCTAAGCAATAACTATTCCCCGACAGCGGCGCCAAAAACTTGATGCGTGGTTTTGCGACCTTACAACAGGTTTTACCTCTCGAGGGATCTCAAGAGGCTTGCAATCCCCACCAGGCAGTGTACCTGACCGATGTAGTATAGTGTAGTGGCAAGTACCGGGGGATTGATCGTTCTCTAGGGGAATAGTGTCGTTAGGATTGAAAAACTACTCTAATAGGTCTAAGGGTGAGGGAAGATTCTTTTTGTATTTTTATATTTTTATGAAAGCAAGTAAAATCTCGGGTTTGAAGGAGTGGGCGGAATTAGTTGCTAGTCAACTAACCCAAATAACTACAATTGCAAATAAAATAAAATAACTGAAAATAAAAAGGTTGTGGAACTTATATGGAGAGAAATGTGTTTACTTAGATTTCCTTACTCCCTAACTATCTTTTACTGGTTGATTAGTGTGTATTAATTGCGTGGATGACGGGTGTATTCCTTAATACCAATCGTGGGGTGGCGTACGTACTTCCCCAACTCTACAAGCTCCTACTTCACTCCTATGTCGAGCCGGCTAAGAAGCTCCTAACATGGGATCACTAGAATTCGCTCATGCATTAAATACAACCATAATAACCTTAGTACGCATTGGTTCATGTTTCTTAAGACGTTCAAGCAAGTTACCGTATAGGAGGTTAGCCAGTTTTCTTAAGCCTAACATCGATAAACAATCATCCAATACAATTAATAACACACCAACAACCAATAATCAATAGTTAGGTTTCATTAGATCTAAGCAAACACAAGATAAATCTAGCCTAGCATGTTAAATAAAAGACAAGAACAAGATATAATCAAACAACACATAGACATATTGAATGATTAATTGATTACTTATCTTCAATTGAACATGGGAGATCCAAGGGTATAAAACCCTTAAAAATGGCAGAAAAATCGTCTTAGGGTTTCTCCTCACAAAGTTGCACCCTAATGACTAAAAATTGCAAAACTATATATAGGGAAACAGATCTGACGGCGTCACGTTATAGAGCGTGACGCCGTCACCTCGCCGCGGTTAGGGTTTCTTGATGGCCTTCTTGACGCCGTCCCTTTTTAATCCTCCAAAATCCTCTCTGGCGCGTCAAGGGTTGACGCCGTCAAGGTTAAGGGTGACGCCGTCACTCTTTAATCCTGATGGCCATCTCTCTTTGTCTTAGCACGAGACGGCCTTGATTACCTTAAAGGGTGACGCCGTCAGACTTTCTTTGTAAAACTTTCTGGCGCGTCACGTGTATTTGTCATATCCACCTCTTTTGCCAAGCCGTGACGCCGTCAGGAGCAATCCTTGACGCCGTCACGTGTACTTTTCCAGCAGCTTTGGCATTTTGTCGAATTCTTCACTTTTATGCTCCAAAAACGTCCAAAATGCTTCCTTTTCCAGATTTCTTCTCCAAAGTACCTAAAATGACAAAAGGAACGATTTAGGGCAATATTTGATCAAATAAATACGATTTAGGGCTTAAATGACCCCCTAAAAGCGGTACACTTTTCGCTTCATCAGTTATACGGTTCTGGTTCAAGACTACATCGAGTGTGTTTCGATAGTGGTTTTGAAACAGTGAGAATAAACTGTCTCAGCAAATAACGGTCCGACGGTACCATTAAAAATAACGATATTGTCCCCTATTAAAGAGTACCGTGACCTGCTGAGGTCAGTTTTGACCCAGAATTAGATTTCTGACAAAGAAATTTCACATATGTTGTGATTTTTCTGGACCTTAGATTAAAAGAATTTATACCGAATAAATTCCTTTATGAATGAATCCACCGGGATTCGATGAACGTTTGTCGAGAACGAGAAATGACATTTAATTGCATTTCGCAAATTAAATAAACTTTAAATACTTCGGATGAAATATTTAAGTTGTCATTGGAGTTTAAGAGGATTTTACGAATAAATCTTCGCTGATTAAGGGAGATTTTTCGACACGAGGAGAGAATTTATACCTAATAAATTCTTTGACCGGTACTGGACGAGAAGAAATGACTTTTATATTTCCGAGGAAATACATAGGTAGTCATTAGAGCGATGTGAAAGATGACTTAATATTTCCAGTGAAATATTTAAAAAGTCATCAGACGAGACACAGGATATGAATTGACATTTTCAGTGAAATATCTAACAGTCATGGGACGAGATCGAGGGAATGACTTGATATTTCCAGTGAAATATCTAAAAGTCATGACACGAAATATAATAGATGATCTCAATATTTCCAGTGAAATATTCAAGAGATCATGCAAGGAACGTGAGGGATGACTTAATATTTCCAGTGAAATATTTAGATAGTCATGAGAGGGATTTAAAGAATGACTCAATATTTCCAGTGAAATATTTAAAGAGTCATGAGACGAGACGCACGAGATGACTACAATATTTCCAGTGAAATATTCAAGTAATCATAAGAGGGGTACGAGAGATGACTTTAATATTTCCAGTGAAATATTTAAATAGTCATAAGTTTTATGGAAAATTTTCCATCATTCCTAGACCTAGACGGAGATGGTAAGGGGATTCTCGGTTGAGAGGTTTGGTTGATTTAAGGGTTTCTATGTGCTTCGCACGTGAGTGTTTCATGGGGTTTTGAAAGATGTAAAGCTAGGCCTATGGTGCTGATTTGCAGCAGGGTTTGGGATCTTAAGACGTGTATATTCACACGAGGATGAAAGGAACTACTAATTACTTATATAGTAACTCGTGAGTCCTTTGGATGAGCGTTTTAACATATGTTGTTAAAAGGCTTGAGTATGATGTTTCGGATATGACATTTAACAATTGCGATCGCAAGTTAAACTTACTTGAATATTTCGGATGAAATATTTAAGTTGTCAACCCTACTCCGAGTTTTACTAGGTTTGTTCCTAACCTTCCCATGACAAAAAGGTGTATTACTTGGAAGAAGGCGAAGTGATGACTGGGGAATTAGGGTAACTTCGCGACTACTTTGACTTATGGGTTTTGACACTAGTGTATGGCTCTATGACTTCTAAGGGTTCATAGTGATGGGCATACCTAATTCCTAATGTGTCAAAAGAACATAGTGTGGTGCAAACTTTACAAGTAAATCAAGTAAAATGCACATAAGGAATAAATGCAAACATCATGCAAAACATGATAATCATTTAGCATTTAAGATCATGAAGACATTTAATCATGTCTTATGAGAACATGTTATCATTTTGAAACATGTATGTGGGATGCAAGCAATCTAGGTTTGCTAAGGCAGATCCTAATTACTACTTGTTCAAGATGACATCCTAATGGGAGATATAGTTCAACGATGCAAACTATCTCTAGTCAAATGTAGGAATGAAAATTTTTCAAGTTAGAGAATGAGTATGAGACACTCACTAGTGGTGCTCAATTAAGGCTGAACACGACCATTTTTACGGGTTATACCACAAACCCAACTTCTCTCCTGGAAGCAATTCAACCGTTAGGTCAAATTGAATTTCTAGTGCGATAGGTTCTCTAGTAGTCATTCTCATATTAGAAAATTTCAAATTCCTATATTTGCCTATTGAAGTGTAGCAAAGATGATATTAGCTTATTTCGCTAATACATGACCTAATATGACTCAATTAACCATACTTTGAAGGTCGATTAAGAGAATGACATGTCTTACACAACTCCTAACAAAGGCAAGCGAAATATTTTAATTTCGTGTTTGAGATTTAGAGGTTATTTGATGGAGATGGTGTATTTTATGATCTCTTGGACAATATCTTTGTTTGTTGAGTTGTTACATGTTATTTTAACATGATTTGGTTTCCTAGAACCAAGAGACACTCTAATGTGATACAATGTAGAATCTACTACATCGTGTGTGTTTCAAGAATGCTCCTTTGCATATCTTGAGTGAGAATCTAGTAAAGGTTACTTACCTCAATAGATCTTGTGAGCATTTTATTTAAAATGAGACATACTGTTTATTTCAACAAGTATGCTTTTCTAAGAGGAAACTTATCACTCTTATGAATGCTTTGTGAAACAAGTATTTTAGTATATGACTAATTTTACTTGTTTATGCAATGACACATGACGTATTAGGTTATTATTCAACTCTAATATCCTATATTTGTTAACAGGATGCAATGTATTCTCTTGTAACATAACCATTCATGTCACAAAGAAAATAAGATGCATGGGATATAAGTTATCCTTTGTCAATCTTTTGATAAGAGAAATACATGTGATATTCTCAAAGATTGATGACTTACATAATAGTTAATAACATATTATGTGTGACACTTTTACTAGACATGTGACATTGAGTGTTGAGTCGTTCATGAGCAAAGTTTACATATGTTGTTTGTTTGCTCTTGTTTGGTTTTTCGGAAATGACACATTTACTAATTGCATTGCAAAGTAAATTACTTGTATATTTCGGATGAAACATCCAAGTTGTCACTCCTACTTAGTTGTGTATTTTATGCATCTTTTAAACGTATTAGTTTAATGTTTGGAACACAACTATTGGACAACAAGACTCAATATGGCATCTTCAACACAAGTGTGAGTTATGATCCGATGCATATTATTTTCGTCTTGAGAGGACGTCATTATTTTCATAACAATCGAGTGTGATTGAGTATGTAGATTCAAGATAATATGTTTCATCATGTTTTGATGTTATCTTGAAGCTAAACAAATAATGACTCCAATTTCATGTCCACACTCGAAAACTTGTCAATTAGATTCGATGATGATATCAATCATAATTTGAATAATGAATTGATATGTACTCGAAATCTTTCTTGACCCTCACAATCACTCCCTTTTTTAAAAAGAAAATAAAAATTTAAGGAGTGTGTTCCATTTATTTTAACACTAGTTGTATGTGTGAGGTTAATGACAAACTAAGTTACTACTTTGATATTGTCATTTATTTTTATTTGAGAAAAACTATTTATATTATTATGTATAATACTCTTAGTTTTTCGACACCTCATTAGTATAAAAATAATTATCTTAACCATTTTTATACCACATACGTAAAATACTAAATGTTTAAAACATTTTGTATGTGTGTTAAATCAATGCAAGTTTAATACATTTTCTTTTACTTAAATACTAATGTATTAAAATGACCTTTTATCTTGTTTAGACAACCCATGGTCAAACAAGACAAAATGATGTGATGTTTTAAGGATCATGTTACGGATTTTATGAAAGTGTTAAGTGTTTTGGGGTGATATACTTTTTACACTTAAACCTTTGGAAAAATAATTGTGTAAGACAATATCTTTCGACACACATGATCTACCAACTTAGTTTATATTCCTAAGAAAGTTACTAAACCATTTTAAGAACTTGCAACAAATGCAAGACAATGGTTGATGCCTATATGCAATGCAAACTAATTACTTAATATAGTGCAAGTGATTTAGCATGAGCCTTATAAATGCATAAACCGAAAAACTATAATAAGCAAATAGCAATTTAACACACAAAAATACTTATCGTCATTTTGTGTATTAGGTATAACAATGTATACTAAGCTTGATTTTATTTGACAATGAATTGGTTTCCTCCCCATTTCAAATATTTTTGCTGAGCACTTTGAAAACATGTCAAGGTTTAAAAGTTGAATCGCCCTTTTTCAGTTTGACCAAAAATTTACGCAAACTGCATGACCAGAAGACCTTTAGTTGAAAATCAAGGACTTTAACATACTTTCATTTAGAACTAATTCATAAAAATGTTTCTCAAATGAAAGTAGACTCAACATCGTTCAAAATGATGGGCGACACGACTCGTACAGACTCATGGTTGATTTTATATGGATTTTTGAAAATAAACCAAAAATGAAAAACAGACAATCAGATACACGGCACCGTTAAATGACCCACGGTACCATTAAATATAACGGTACCGTACAATGTTTAGTGGTACCGTGGTCTGTTTTCTGATTCAGAACTGCATGACTTAATGACTCGTTCTGAAAACATGATCGGACACTTAAAGACACTGTTCTTTTAGTGGTTTAAGAAAACCTTCAAGCTAGTATGACAAAGTATACTTAACAACAAAACTTGTAAGTATTAAGCAACTAAATACTTTTCATATTTTTATCACCTTCATGAGTAATTTGATACATGGATCGTACTCAATTTTGAAAACCATTTGTTTTAAAAATTTGAGCGACCTGTCTCTGGTACCAATTGTGGAAACCGTAAGAGGGGGGGGGGGTGAATACGTTTCCATTTAAAAACTTAAAACTTGTGTATCAAACACCCGATCAAGTGTGACGTAATATGAAGAGTGTCAACAATGAGTATATAGCATCTAGAGATGACTATAGTAAACTACAACATATGCACAATCAAACCATGGAACATACATGATCAATCACTACATGAGCAACAAGCCACACAAACACATATGCAATGCAAATATAAATATAAAGCAATAACTAATGAAATGAAAGTAAAGAGATAAGTTAGAAGGCGCAAATCGGACACGGTGATTTATAGTGGTTCGGTCACGAAGCTCCTCTTCGCCCTACTCCACTCCCCGAGTACCCAACTCGAGAGTTACTTCACTAATCAACAAACTCCCTTTAGGCGGAGAAAACCGTACACGTCGCTTAACTTGTTTTTCGACACTAGGCTAGATGTCGAGTGCTAATCTTAGCTAGCACCAATCTACCACGATCTACCCGATCTACACCATACACGTCGCTTATCCTATTTCCGACACTAAGCTAGATGTCGAGTGCTAATCTTAGCTAGCACCAATCTACCACGATCTACCCGATCTACCCTTGATCCACATGATCAATCACACAAGCCCAATGGCTTCAAGAGATCTTCACTATCTCTTAAGATCACAATGATCTTGACTCACTCTCTCACAAAAGAAAAGTAATCTTGATGTATTCTATGATACAATCAAGAGTGTAACAAATGTTACAAGACCTAACAACTCCAACCCTTTATATCTACTTGGATACTTTGTGTTCTTCTCTTGCTAATCAAGAGGGATGACAACACTTTGTATCTACTTGGATACTTTGTGTTCTTCTCTTGCTAATCAAGAGGGATGACAACACTTTGTATCTAGGATACTTTGTGTTCTTCTCTTGCTAATCAAGAGGGATGGCAACACTTTGTATCTAGGATACTTTGTGTTCTTCTCTTGCTAATCAAGAGGGATGACAACACTTTGTATCTAGGATACTTTGTGTTCTTCTCTTGCTAATCAAGAGGGATGACAACACTTTGTATCTAAGATACTTTGTGTTCTTCTCTTGCTAATCAAGAGGAATGAAGAGGATCACTTGAGTGGATGATTGGATCACTCTTAAACAACCTAAGACTCTCCAAATGATCAAAGAAAGTTATCTAAGTGAAGAGGGATAAGACCAGAGAAAAAGGACTGGAAAAATCAAGTTGGAAGTGTGGAATGGTCCACTATTTATAAGCAAGGGAAAATCTGACCGTTACAGACCCACGGCTTCACTAAATACCCGACGGCTCCACTAAATTTAGTGGAGCCGTACCTATTTAATGGTGTCGTAGACGCTCCTTCGTTTGTCTTTAGTGGGGAAGGTTTATTTGGGAAAGTTAGGAGCTGTTTTGGGGGGAAATTTGACTGTTGGGATTTTCAAACATATTTTTCAAAATAAAACTTTTCTTTTTAATTCAAAAATAATTTGTGAAATATATTTTTGAAAAAATGTTTTGTCACATTAAAAATGTGAAGTTTAGAAAAATAAAATCCTTTGATCATTTGTCAAGTAGTAGATTTGTTTGTCCATACCTTGAGTGATTTATGTCGGGATGGAAATCTACGACTTCTTTGAAGCATACTTGAGACGTCGGGAGGTGTTGATGTAAGTATGCATTGATGATTTGTGTTTACAAGTAACTTGCACATTTTACATTATGTATTACAAGTTACATGTTTGTCATTATTAAAACCGAAGAAATCGTTTAGTTTAAATATCGTAATATTTGCACTAACAAAGTGTACTTTTTCTTCAAAAACCCATTTTAACGGTTAAATCCATGAAAGGAAATGTTTTTATGGTTGTTTATGTTCTTAGAAGAAGTCTATACAAAAAGAATGATAAAATATCATAGAAAAATGAATTTTTAAGCTCGTTTTTTGGTGTTTTGGTTCGAAACAGCTTTTGGCGAGTTCATATGGATTCCAAATTGCGAGTTTGTTCACTTGGTCAAACGGTTAAAACCGTCTTTTTGGCGAGTTTGTTATAGCAAGTTAGGGCATTATGTTTGGCGAGTTTCCAAATAGCGAGTTTCGAAACTCACCATTTCCTGTTTTTAGCGAGTTTCCAAATAGCGAGTTTCGAAACTCACCATTTCCTGTTTTTAGCGAGTTTCCATATAGCGAGTTTCAAAACTCACTATTCCCAATTTAGCAAGTTTCCATATTTGGCGAGTTCCTAATATACCAAGTTAGGGCTTTATTTTGGCGAGTTCAATATAGCGAATTAGGGCTTCCATTTAGCGAGTTTGTACTAAAGGTAACAAGTTAGTAGACTGTTATTGCGAGTTAGGAACCAAACTCAAATGAAACCCTAAATATCAAAACCCTAATTACCTAATTCACCATTCACCAAAAATACCTCAGATATTATTGATTTATGCTTATCAAACATGCTTTGTCCTATCGTTTCATCATCTTTACACTAATTTATCTCATTTCAAAACAGTAACAACCTTCACTTCATATGATCGATCCAGATCAAGATTCACAAATGACAACGGCTAGTTTCGGTATTTTTTTAACTACAGGGTTTTTGTACGATATCGTTTATTGGGTTTGAAGTGACGTTTCACGCTTGCGTGTACTTATTTATCTTCGAGTCAAGCTGGTTGGTTGGTTGTATGTCTCAAGATAACTTGTCTGGGCGTTGGTTGGTTGGTTGTAGTCACTATGATTAAGTCTAAGCTATGTGCACTTGATATTTTAAGGAGTTACGTTATAGTACTCAGTATAGTTCTTAGTCACAATTATTAATACAAGCAATAATTCACAAAGTTAGGGATTTTACTTCATTCTCAAGTTCCTCATATCGGGTTGTCTTCATATGTGGTCATTACTATTAGCCGGTTGAATTGAAAGGAGGTTTGATTAAAGGTTGATTTGAGAGAATTGTATTGAGAGTACTTATCGACATCTTCTCATGAGATAATGCTTATGCATTTATGGGATTGATCTGAGTACACATGGATACTCTCTTAATTGATTGACACACTCTAAATTAGAGTGTGTCAAACAATTTGAGAAGTGTACAAATCATCTCTCTTTTTGTAAACGTGATTTTACTTTTATTTTAAATTTACTCAATTGTCCTTGTTCGCGTACATGGTTGCCAACGTTTTATAGTTCCTTTTCTTTTCTTTTCTTTTTTATATAAGCATCCAAAGTTTACAAAAGTTCCCCATTTGTTATATGCTTCACGATTTCTTCTATATACAAATGTTTTCTTTGAGCAAATAAACTTCCAAATTTGCTCCAGTAGTCAACATTATGTTTCAAATTTGCACAGTTCTTTCATTTTTCTCTTTTTATATTATTTCTTTTTGTAACTTTGATACTATAGTATCCCTCGTTATGTTTTAAGTTGCTATCAGATAAATCAATATGTATATATCTTAATTTTTTCAATTTTTGTAATCCTATATATCTCTACGTAGCTTTAAAACAGTAATTATTACGAGTATATGTTATCATAGAAATACACATTATATGTTATTACAGAAATACACATTATATTCAATTCTAACATGTGGATTTATGAGAATATCCGTTTTAGTAATTTTACCTATTAAAATAATCAGATTTGCCACATTAAATAAACTGATTATTTGATTATTGCGTTAACATACAACAAAGTCAAAACATCTGGCTTCTAGCGCAGATGGTACCGAAGTCCTCCAATGAAGGGGTTTGGACTCGTTGATGCGGGTTCGAATCCTGGAGGAGGCAAGGTTTTCTCCCAATTAAGTGTAGTGTCTACGGGCTGCTTGGTTGGTGAGTTTTCCCTCCCCCTTGGTTTCCGTGAATTCATCGGTCGCTAGTGCGCCTTGAGCCTCTGCATACTGCTCAATTGAATGTCACTGCAGGACCCAAGGGCTAGCCGTCCCGTTGACTGTTCAAAAAGCGTTAAAATACAACAAAGTCAAATCAAAACACTAAGTTTTAGAATCACATTTTTATGACAGCCGATTATATTGTTATGAATTTTCAAAACGCATAATACATCTTAAGTTCTTCAACCACTATGTAAATTCTATTTTGATGAAATAAATTTTGAAGATCTTATGTCGAAAAAAAAAAGTTCTTAACTAAGCAATCAAACACCCCTAAATGAGAGAACGACACGATATACTTCTTGTGTGGCATTAGAGCACAAGGTGCAGCTTGCCACTCGAGCTCGCCGTCCACGGTGGCACTTCGCCACAGCTCGCCACCACACCGCCACCCCCCGTTTTTTCTCCCCACTCCAAGCCTCGTCGTCTGCACGACGAGGCAGTTTCTCTGACAATTGGAACGTTTGATTGGGAAAGGGACGAAGAAAAAACGGATATATTACCGTTTAATTTCAAACGGTTACTTTTTTTCTTTTCTTTTTTTTTTTTTTTTTTTTTTTTTTTTTTTTTTGTTTAAAAAAAACTTAAACACCATATAAATACCAAACCATTACATATATTTTTCTCACATACAAATCAACCAAAAAATAACATTACTCTCTATATCTCAACTCCAAAAAAAAAAAAAAAAAAAAAATAAAAAATAAATAAAAAAACAATGTCTCAAAACCCGAATGAAGGCGGCTATTTCACGAACCTCCTCACGTCAAACCCACAACAATACGGGGGTTCGTCAAACCCGTCTACCCCCTCGTAGCAAAATTCTAACTCGTCGTCGCCATATGATACGCAATTGACCTCGGAGGCAATTTACCTTAATCAACAATATGCGTTTCAACAAGGATTCGCAAATCACCCCAACGATTTACGGCACCACATTTTTTTAGCCGTCACAACCTTCAACGTTTCCTCAATCTCAACCACAACCACAATTTGAATCACAACCATCAGGTTCACAATTCAAGGTACCAAAAGCACGTGAACCGGCTAAATCCCGAGGAAAAAAACGATGGCAAAAAAATCAAAAAAAGCCATGGATTTGGATGCGGACGATGACGATGACGTGGAAGAAGTAGGTACGCGTGTGAATAGGAAGTGGACCAAGGAAGAAGAAAAGTTACTTGCGGAAATTTGGATAGAAATTTCCCAAGATAAAGAAATGGGAAATGACCGTTCCGAAGAGTACTTTTGGAACCAAATTTTGGAGGTGTTCAACCTTCAGACTGACCGTGACCCTCGTACCAAAAATATGATCACGGGTAAATGGACGAGGATTAATGGTGATTGTCAAAAATTCAACGCTGTTTATAAACATTTGCAGCGTAGAAGTGGTGAAAATGAGGCGGATCATCTCGAAAATGCGAAGACGAACTTTGAACAACGCTTTGGTTCGAAGAGTTTCATGTATGTTCACGTTTGGGAGGTCTTGAAAAATTACCCGAAATGGGATGCCGAGGACCCGATAGACATTACATGTCTCGAGGATATATTCGGCCCTGACAAACAACCTCGTCCCGAAAGAGACGGCGCCAGAAAGAGTCGAGATGCAAAGAAACAAAAGTCGACGGATACGTCGAGCGCGGCGAGCTCCGGTGGGAGTCAAACGAGTACTTTTTCGGGACACTTATCCGAAAAATATTCGCAAAAAGCCGACGTTCAAATGGCCGCGTACGAGGCGAGGAGACATAAGGAAGTGTAGACCTTAGAGATGGAGGAGATGAAGTTTCTCATGATTGATCCTGACCAGACGACACCGAAAAAAGCCGCTATAATTCGCCTGAGACAAGAACAAATCATGAGAAAATATCAAATCAACGACGAGGACGAGGATTAATTTTCGGTTTTTTTTTCCGTACCGTTATTTCCCGTATCGTTTTTTTTCGGTATCGTTATTTCCCGTATCTTTTTTTTCTGTATCGTTGTTTCGTATGTTTTTTAATATGTTGTAATGTATTTTTTTTTAATGGAATGAATTTAATTTATTTGGAAATTTGAATAAAAAAAATAAAGTTGTAAGTGGTGGGCCCCAAATGATTAAGTTGAGGCTAGTTGTTAGTGAGGGGGGTTAATTGTGAAGGTTTGTTAAAATGATGTGGCACCCCGTGGGTCCCAAATGAGGAGGTTCACCTCCTCACTGCACCTTGTGCTCTTAAACTTCTTATGTGGCATTATAATGATGACAACAAATAAGAGTAATCGGTACCCTTGGCTGCTAAGTGGCGCCATGGCCACCAGCCCACCTCAACCGATGGCGCACGGTACCGTGGGTGGCGCCATGGTGGCCAGCCACGCCGTGGAATTTTTTGTTTAATAAATATTTCGAACGTTGGGAGGAAGAAGGTGAACGTTTGGCAACGGTTATAAGACCGTTTGGATGCATTAAAAAAAAAATAAAAAAAAAAATTACCCTCTAAAAAATCTTATAAATACCCCATATTATTTCATACTTTACGCACACTTCCAATATATTTTTTGAAACAAAATGAGTAGATTTTGGAGCCAAGAAAATGAGTCTCTTTTGGAGGAGTGTTTCACTCAAATATCCAAGAATCCAAATACGAGTGCGGATCAACAAATGAATACGTTTTGGGATAAAGTTCTCGACGCATACAACAAGAAAGCCAAGAAGCGCAACTACCGTATTCGTACCAAGAACATGTTGACGGGAAAGTGGATTTTTTCCCTTGCCCGAAAAGCACGAATCAGGGCAAATAATCCAAACCAAAACTAGTTAATTTTATGTATTTCTAACATACGGGGTTTTTTTGGAGGATATATATGTGAAGTAGAATGAAATGCAAGAGGATATATATACATCTGTCCTTCGTTTCATTCAGCCTCATTATATATATCCTCAAAAAAAAAAAAAAAAAAAAAAAAAAAACCATGTATGTGGTTTAAATTTTTATGTTTATGTACTAGGTTTTTATTTTTTTTTTATTTTTTTTTTATTATTTTTTTATTTTTTAATGTAATGTGTGTTTTTTTTTGTTAATTAATGAAGTTTAGTTTAGTTAATATTGTGTATGTTTTATTTTTGAATTTGAACGTTTTATTAGGAGGGATATACAAATTAAAAAACGGGCGGGATATATTTAAATTTTAAAATTCAAATTCAAATTGCAAATCTAGCCTATAAATACCACAGACTTCTCACACACTAACACATTCAAAATCGAAATTCAAGATCGAAAATCAACATTCAAAACTGCCAATGTCTCGCAAAGATTTCTCCCAACAATTCCCCAGTCCTCCTCGCCAAGATTTCTCCCAACAATTCCCCAGTCCTCCTCGCCAAGATTTCTCACAACAATTCCCCAGTCCTCCAAATGAACAAGTGAACACGCCACCAGAAGATATATTTCCGGTTTTCCGACCGGAAAATGAACCGGTAAACAATCCACCGGTTGTCGAACAACAACCAAATCCATTTGGACTAACTGAAGATGAACAACGTGAACTAGAAGAGGAAGCTGCTCGTTTGGAGCAGCAAGCCAGGGATGAAGAACATCTGAGGAACAACTGGTTTGACGGTTGAGTCTCAGATGATTCCTCTTCGAGTGAAGACGGTTGAGTCTCAGATGATTCTTTCATTAATTTGTAGTTTCATTTTGTTTACCGTATCGTAGTTTATATTAATCGTACTTTTTTTTAATGTAATGTGTGTTTTTTTTTTTAATTAATGAAGTTTATTTTAGTTATATTGTATATGTTTTATTTTATGTAAAAAAAAAAAAAAAAAATAAAATAAAAAATGGACGACGGCACCACATTTTCTGGTGTCATGGGTAACGGCTAGAATGTGATGGCGTGAGATTTTTGGTGTAGAGATTTTTGCTGACGTGACATGCTCTTTTTTGCCTTGAGGATACCCATTAGTCTAAGAAAGAAGGAAAAAGTTTGGTAAGATGTGAGCTGGCCAAAGGGACAATTTGTCAAAGAAGGGGAGAAAATGAATTCGGAAACGGCTTTCTTTGGGTCCATTTTCTAGAGCTTAATCTGATATGTTAAAGCTAACGTACAAGTTGTAATGCATGACGTATACGTTTCTTTTTAAACGATTGTTTGGTTTTAGTGATTTTTCTTTTGGAGTTGAGTTATGTGAGACTTTGGATTCTATAAATTTGTTTCCTCGTGTATGGTGTATTACAAGGTTGTCCCTGTTGATTTTGGATAAGAATTTATAATTGTTCTTTTAAAGTTGCTATCAATGTTTATGACGAGTAGATATTTTTAGATGTTAGTTTTCTTTTTCTTTTTTTTTATAAAAATGTAATAAGAGCATTCAGTGGAGCTTTTAAAGAGCTTAAAAGCTTTATAATTTTGTCATGTTGTAACATATCATCAAGCTATACATTTTTTGATCTTTAAAACTATTTAGTATTTACATTATAGATTATCAGTCCAGCTGGTTAGAGGCACTCCCGGTTTTACCCAAAGGTATTGAGTTTGATCCTTAGGGATGGCAAGCCTTGGGGTTTTTCCCTCCGAATACTTGTAACGGCCCATAGTCAATATCTCGTTGTCTAGGGTACGTGCAAGGCTTCACTATTATTCAGTGAGGTTTTCCAAATGTCGTATCCCGACTGAATGTTCGAAAAAAAAATTACATTATAGATGATAAAGTTTTTAAAGGCTTATAATGCCTCTTATATAATTTTTGAAACCACTTCATAATATTAGGCCTTTTCAATTCTTCTCATTAATATTTACAAACTTAACCGCGCTAACTCACGGCTCACACCTAAAATCCTCATCCTTACCCACATCCTAAACAACTTTCATAATATACTCTATTGTCGACATTATACACTCCTCCCCACGTCTTGAATATCCGTTATTTTACGGAGCTTCACTGCTTGAACAATACCCGCAGGACCTGGTATTATCCAGCCTGGATATTGAGCACAAGTATCAAATTTAAGGTTTTGATGATTTGTGGGTGAATTCATATTTTGTGTATTTGGTGGCTGCACTTAAATGAAAAGTGATGGTACGATAAGGGTGGGTTTTTTTATGGTAGGGTTTCTCATCAATTTATAATGCAAGTGTGAAAAGTTTAAGGTTTTTCAATGAGTCATTCAAATAACGAAACAAGAAAGTCTGTTAAAAAGTGGGAAAAGGTTTTTCAAGCGGATAGACAATATAGACTTTGGTATCTAACAGTTGTGTGCTTTGCAATGTTATATTTGACGATCACAAGTATAAAACATTCAAGCTGACAACAAATGATACTTATATAAACATGTTTTACATCGGCACCTTGACGCCATTTACTACTACCTTCTTAAGAACAATTTCATTTAATCTTAGGGGGTGTTTGTTTCGGCTTATATAGCCGGTTTATGATTTATTTGGTATCGCGCTTATGTTTCATAAGCTCATTTTTTGTGGATTATAAAACTTTTCAACTTATATAAAGTTTATTATGACCTAATAAACTTATATAAGACAAAAAGTTTCAAAATAAGCCACAAAAAGTGAGCTTATGAACATAAGTCCAAAATCAAATAAGTCATAAGCTGGTTCTATAAGCCAAAACAAACACCCCCTTAGTTAAGCCGACTTGTCTTTTATATCGTTTCTAATATAAGCTAATCAGTCATAATCATAAGCCATTTTATCTTTCTTTACAATGTTAGAGCATCATTAGGCCAAAAACCAAATTATCTATTTGTATTTATTTCGATCTCAAGAATAAACCGAATCAAACCGGCCCAATCTCAACACTAAATATCATTATTAAAGGAGTATAATGATATTTAATTATGGCATATTCTTCTAGAGTTTTTTGTCTAATCATCTCATAAATTAATGGGTAAAAAGATTAAATTGTTTAAGAAAACAAGAGCAGGTGGGTGGGTGGGTGCACACCATGTGTAGTTTATCAGCCCTTGAAAACGACAGCACCGAATGGGAAATACGATACAACCCCACTCCAGCGCATTTCAGCGTTATCCCTCTTCTATTCGTCTTGTGTAAGGATTAGTTTCATAAATAACCTTCTAGAGTTCAAAATGTTGCATTATGAAACTATATATTTTGTGGTAAAATATTGATTGACATGCTAATTGTTATGTTTAATTATAGTGATTTGCTAACGGGTGCTAACTAGATACCCTTTAATGTATAAGTAAATGCATTTAATGTTTAGTTAATACATTAAAACTTTCTTTTTACACTAAAAAATACATTTAATAAACCTTAATTAAACTTAATTTATCATAATTAAATGTGATTTTCAATTTAATACACTTAAACTTTTCATATATTTACATCTTATAAGATGCTCAGTGGGCAACTGTTAGCAAATTTCTTAATTATATGCTTAAACTTGCATGACAATATTCTGTTGGTAACAACATAAGGACCTACAATTTCACAAATCACTAAACTAGTGTCACATCTATTTAGACATGAAAGTAACCACATGTTTAAGCCTCTAAATCATTTTCTTTTGTAGTATATCATATTACCATTAAGAAGACTAAATAGAGACATGTAATTTAACTGATGAATTACTTATTACATTTTGTTTGCTGAATAAAAGAAGTTATCAAAGTGAATCATATAGTAACACTCTCTTAATTTGTTCACTTATTTAGACTATTACAAAAGAAAGTATGTGAAAAGATATATATATTCTGATATTCACATGCCTAAAAATCATGCTATATTTTAACTGTGACTTAAAAGTCACAGTTTTTGATTGATGAAAATTCAAGTCTTGAATCACATAACTACATTAGGCGTAACAATTCGAAGCTACTCATCACATATATATAATCTAGAATCATGAATGTATAGTGATGTACCATTCTCCATGAAACTTGCCTAATGACCTATAAAAGTCCATAATATACATCATAACAGTTTTATCAAATTTAGCTAAAGTGTTGTTTTTTCTTCACGAGATTTTATGTCTTCATCTGCAAACTATACCTGCAGAAGAAAAAGTACATCTCAAGTCTTCATATGTAAGGAAGAATACCGTTTATTTTTTGTGCTTTTAAAAAATAAAAATAAAAACGAAATAGATAGGATTTGTGTATTGAAGAAGTGAGAAAAAATGAAAGTTTATGTCTAATTTTTTAAGAAGTGATAAGTGAAAAGAAACACATATATCTAAAAGAAAATAAAAAACAAACACTTCTGAACACCTGTACAAAAAAAAAAAAAAAAAAAAAAAAAAAAAAAAAAAAAAAAAAAAAAAACACTGTTTCCTTCAAAAAAAAAAAAAAAAAAAACACACAAGCAAGTTCTCCCCTTAAACATAACTTAAAAGGGAGGGGTTATACAAACTCCCTATAATACAAATCAAACCCTCCCTAGTAGGGAGGGTGTATTTTTTATTTTTTTATTATTATTTTTTTATTATTATTATTATTTATTTTTTTTTTTGTAATGTTTTTTTAGTGGTTTATTTGTTATGTTTTTTATGTTATATTATTTGTATTCGTCTAATGTGTTTTTATTTAATTAAACAACAGCAACAATAACACGTTAAATATTAACACATTAAACAACTACAACAACAATTGTTATTATTTAATTAAACAACAACATTAACACATTATTTAAAAACAACAACACCTACTACACATGAAGATTATTTATTTCATCTAAAAGCTCATGGAGCATTGCACCCGACTGACATGCGTGATCCTCAGGATTCCTTGCCAATTCCAGTGATGCCTCCAGCGTCTTTATTCTTGTCATCAACATCTTGTTTTGAGACAATAACATATTGTTTCTTGTTTCAAGCTTGTCAATCTTATTATCTTTAGCTACGCAGTTTGAGCACTGCGTTGAAGAAGAGGCTTGACTAAAGTGCTTGTTTTGAAAAGCATCCTTCCACATAAAGTATCCACACCCATAGTGATACCGATTGGCATCATAACACAGGTCCGGTGGAACGAAGGCCCATCGACGGGAACGGGTCCGATGGGTTAAGTGGCTAAGGGCGAAATTTGGCAACAAGATCCCATCCAACCGAAGTTAAAGGAGAATTTATTGCAAGTCTATTTTTGTTACGAATTTGTTTCCTTTTTAATTGTGTTTCTTTATCCTTAAGTTTAGGGATTTAGGTTTATTTGTTTTCCTATTTAAACTCCTTGGTTGGTTGGTTAATGCATTGATTATTGAAGTTTTCTACTACACGTGTTCCTGCGTTTTTTTTTTTTTTTTTGCCTTACTCGGTTGGCCGAGAAGCGCCCGACGGTCCAGCAACTTGGTTGGCCAAGTGCTCATCGCCGCTAGGTTTTAGTCCTAGGTTATCATTTTCTTACTAATCCTTATCAAGTGGTATCTAGAGCCAAAAGGATCTCAAGATGTCTGCTGAACCCGACCCTCGTGATGTTGAGATCGAACGACTTCGCAACAGGATTCGGGAGTTAGAAATCAATCCTTTTAATCGCTACGAACGACAGTTTGAAAACACCCCATCTCAGTCACATCTGGGTGGAACATCAGACGACGACTTCGAAATTTTTTTTCACAATCAGCCACCACCACCTCCTCCAGCCCAGCGCCGCCGCCATGCCCCACCACCACCACAACAACCCGCTGATCCACTCCGCTCTCTAGGTCTACGCACCGAGATTCCTGAGTTCGAAGGCAACCTACAACCCGATGATTTTCTTGACTGGTTACTTACAGTCGAGCGAATTTTTGATCTTCGCGACATTCCAGATAATTTAAAGGTAAAATTAGTAGCCATAAAGTTAAAAAAAATATGCTTCATTATGGTGGGAAAACGTCCAAAAACAGCGTTATCGCAACGGGAAACACAAGGTCGCTTCATGGGATAAGATGAAACGACTCTTGCGTACCAAGTTTCTTCCAGTCACCTTCAAACAGGATGCATATATCGAATACCACAACCTTAGACATGGTACTTTGTTAGTCGCAGCTCTTATCACCGAATTTGAACGACTGCGCTTACGTTGTGGGGCTGACGAAGACGAAGAACAGCTTATCGCACGCTTTCTAGGAATACTCCGACCAGACATTGCCGACACCGTTTCGTTAATGCAATATTATTCTTTTGCGGATGTGTGCAGGTTAGCCTTGCGGGTTGAACAACAGAACACTCGAAAAGGTAAAACCGTTGCCCGATTCCAACCTTCTAACCGCAACCCAACCCAACCACAAATCTCCAACAAAACTGGACCGGTCAAGACCGATACCCCAGCAACCCCTACTACAGCAAATGACAACTCAGCTCCCTTACGTTGTTTTAAATGTCAAGGCTTGGGCCATATCAAGCGTGACTGCCCGAACAAACAAATTGTTGCATTCGTCAACGACACAGAACCCCAGTTTGACACCGAAGGTGAAGAAGAAACCGAGATCCTTTACCCGGACAAGGGTGAAGCACTTGTTGCAAGACGGCTGTTGAATACCCTTGTTGCTGATCCGGAGGACGACACCAAGTGGCTTCGACACAATATATTCCGCACTAAATGCACAGCCAAGGGACGGGTGTGTACAGTCATTATTGACGGTGGCAGTTGTGAAAACATGGTCGCCACCACCATGGTCGACAAGCTAGGGCTACCCACCCAAGACCTCCCGGAACCGTATCAGTTAACGTGGTTAAAAAAGGGTAACCTAGTCAAGGTGACACACAAGTGCTTGGTGACCTTCTCGATCGGTACCAAATACACCGATGAGATATGGTGTGAAGTCATCCCGATGGACGCGTGCCATTTGTTACTAGGGAGACCATGGCTATACGACCGAAGGGCAAAGCATGATGGGTTTCGAAACACATACTCCTTCAAAAAAGACGGTCTCCATGTTACATTGGCTCCTCTTAATCCTCGAGACGATCAACCAGAGATAGCACCAGTGACAAAAGCCGATCTCCTCGGCCTCACAAGACACTCACCGCCACGTCCCATGCTCGGTCTAGTTATCCTCGAAGAGAACGCACCTATTGAAGACGTCCCAGTTGAGGTGATTCCATTACTTACTGAATTCTTAGATATTTTTCCTGATGATATTCCTGCAGGATTACCTCTCATGCGGGAGATACAACATTGCATCGACTTCACTCCCGGTGCAACAATCCCTAACAAAGCTGCTTATCGCATGAACCCGAAAGAATATAGCGAGTTACACCGACAAGTCACCGAGCTATTGAAAAAAGGTTTAATCCGTGAGAGCATGAGCCCATGTGCCGTCCCGGCATTACTTGTTCCTAAACCTAATGGCACGTTTCGCATGTGTATTGACAGCCGCGCGGTTAACAAAATCACCATCAAATACCGTTTTCCAATTCCGCGATTTGATGATCTTTTGGATCATCTCCATGGCGCTACTATTTTTTCAAAGATAGATTTACGAAGCGGCTATCATCAGATACGACTACGACCCGGGGATGAATGGAAAACTGCGTTCAAAACACGCGACGGTCTTTATGAATGGATGGTCATGCCATTTGGTCTTTCAAACGCTCCTAGCACGTTCATGCGTTTAATGAACCATATCTTCAGGTCTCTAATTGGCAAATGTGTGGTAGTTTATTTCGATGACATCTTGGTGTTTAGCAAAAGTTTAGAATCGCATCTCCAGCACCTGCGCGATATCTTTTTAATATTACGGGAACATAAATTATTCGCTAACAGGAAGAAGTGCCACTTTTTGACATCAGAAGTTATCTTCTTGGGTTACTTAGTGTCCGGCACGGGTATTCGCATGGACACTACCAAAGTGGAGGCCATCACTACCTGGCCAACTCCGCGGTCGTTGCACGATGTCCGCAGCTTCCATGGCTTAGCCTCTTTCTATCGACGTTTTATTCGTGATTTTAGTTCGCTCGTCGCTCCTATCACGGATTGCTTAAAAGATTCAAAGTTCATATGGAGTCCGGAGTCACAACGCGCGTTCGCAAAGCTAAAGAAAGCTGTTACCGAAGCGCCGGTTTTAGCTTTACCCAATTTTGAGCATGTCTTTCAGGTGGAATGCGATGCGTCGGGACTCAGGATTGGGGGCGTTCTGAGCCAACAAAACCGACCCATCTCTTTTTTTAGCGAGAAATTTAATGACACTCGCAAACGATATAGCACGTACGATAAAGAATTCTATGCTATCGTCCGAAGTCTCGAATATTGGCGTCACTACTTATTACCGAATGAATTCATACTCTATTCTGACCATCAAGCATTACAGTTCATTCAGGGGCAAGCCAAATTAAAACCAAGACATGCGAAGTGGGTTGAGACACTTCAGGATTTCACTTTTGTCATTCGACACAAAGCGGGAAGTGCAAATACAGTGGCTGACGCACTCAGCAGGCGACCAGCGTTAACCACCACGTCAACGGTTCATGTGTCGGGTTTCGAGAGTATTAAACCTCTCTATGCAGATGATCCAGATTTTAAGGATTGTTGGGAACAATGCGCGACCGCCCCGTTTCGTGACTTTATTCGACGCGACGACTTTCTTTTCAAAGGACATCGCTTGTGCGTCACACTCTCGTCCGTACGGGACGCAATCATACTTGAGACACATCAAGGGGGCTTAGCGGGTCATTTTGGGCGTGATAAAACTGTTGGTTTAGTCTCCGAACGTTTCTTTTGGCCAAAACTTGTTCGGGATGTCGTTAAAGTATTGAACCGTTGTCGCATATGCCGTTTGGCAAAAACTCACCACACTAATCAAGGCCTTTATACCCCGCTTCCAACACCGAACGGACCATGGGAGGACGTCTCAATCGATTTCGTGCTCGGCTTACCATTAACACAACGAAAGAAAGATTCCATTATGGTGGTTGTCGACAGGTTCTCAAAAATGGCGCATTTTGTCCCTTGTTCTAAGACGTACGATGCATCTCAGGTGGCGCGCTTATACTTTGCTGAAATTGTAAAATTGCATGGGGTCCCGAAAACAATCACTTCGGATCGGGATGTTAAGTTCGTTAGCCATTTTTGGCGTACTCTGTGGAAGCACTTGGGCGCCAAGTTATAATTCAGTTCTTCTAACCACCCACAGACGGATGGCCAAACCGAAGTGACAAACCGGAGCCTTGGTAATTTGCTTCGTTGTTTAGTTGGTGATAATAAGAAACAGTGGGACCTCGCCCTTCCTCAGGCTGAATTTGCATACAACCGGTCGTCCCACAGTTCAACTTGACGAAATCCCTTTTTGGTGGTTTATGGACGCAATCCTTTCACACCGTTGGATCTTGCTCCATTGCCAGCTGCTGATTCCTATAGTGCCGACGGGGAGGCTCGGGCGGCTCAAATCAAACTCTTACATGAACAAGTTCGGGACCAGATCACGAAACATAATTTGCAATATCAGGAGCGTGCAAACAAACATCGCAAACGCGTTGTTTTTGAGGAGGGTGACTTAGTTTGGATATTTCTACGCAAGGACCGATTTCCCTCGGGACGATACGGGAAGTTGCAGGATCGAGCGGATGGGCCATTTCGTGTTTTGCGGCGTATCCATGATAATGCATATAAGATCGATTTGCCTGGTCATTATGGTGTGTCTGCTACTTTTAATGTTGCTGATCTCGCTCCATACACAGGTGACGATGCTTTTGGAGGCGACTCGGGGACGAGTCATTTTTTAGAGGGGGAGGATGATACCGATTGGCATCATAACACAGGTCCGGTGGAACGAAGGCCCATCGACGGGAACGGGTCCGATGGGTTAAGTGGCTAAGGGCGAAATTTGGCAACAAGATCCCATCCAACCGAAGTTAAAGGAGAATTTATTGCAAGTCTATTTTTGTTACGAATTTGTTTCCTTTTTAATTGTGTTTCTTTATCCTTAAGTTTAGGGATTTAGGTTTATTTGTTTTCCTATTTAAACTCCTTGGTTGATTGGTTAATGCATTGATTATTGAAGTTTTCTACTACACGTGTTCATGCGTTTTTTTTTTTTTTTGCCTTACTCGGTTGGCCGAGAAGCGCCCGACGGTCCAGCAACTTGGTTGGCCAAGTGCTCATCGCCGCTAGGTTTTAGTCCTAGGTTATCCTTTTCTTACTAATCCTTATCACATAGTCTTCTGTTTCTGGCTGTTACATGTTAAGAAAATTATAATAAATGTATTCTTAACAAACAAATTATTTACATAACTAAGCAAACGTATGATTATTTACCACTGAAAAAGGACATGCATAATATGGTTGACCATAAGTAGCGTCTGTACGGGATGTCCTTTCTATGATCAATCCTCTCCGACAGTGACACAAGAAATGATTTTTTCGTTCCACCTGGCCAAAGAATTTGTATAATAATTTACAACATAAATCAGTAATGTTATTGTTAATTTAAATAAATTTTTAATCATTTACTATGTTTTGAACGTGTCAGAATACAAACAGTTATTTACAACATAAATCAGTAATCATTTACAATGTTTTGTCGGTATAATTATTTACAACATAAATCAGTAATCATTTACTATGTTTGTGCTCAACTATTCTCAATAATTTTAGTATACATGCGTTGTCGATCGGAATATAAAGTTTCCCATGCGGATGCATTGGGAACTCTGTACGACCTCCATTGTGGGTGAGTAGTGGGGAGTGGTGAATTTCCATCCAGCGTCACATAAATGAAGTGAGCACACTCGTCGTGCCCCACACGGGCAATCACAAGGGAGCCAATTTCTTGTGATAAGTCTGGACCGGACAAAAGCGGAAAACACGTATAACTTTGTTGCTGGGATATAGATACAACTGGCCGGTTAATTAGTGAAGCAATAACCAACCCCGTGTTTGGCATACTCATCCAGTAGGCCCGCGGTGCAAATCCATCTTCGAACCAGTCTACCGACCTCCGAATTTAGTTAAAGTCATCATGCCACCACATACTTATGTAATAGTCCATGCGATTGTCTAACTCTTGCCTTAAATGAGCTCGAGTACCCATGTAGATGGCTTGGGTTCTCTCATACGTGCAGTACGGCGATGAGTGGGGATCGGTGTGGGTGATGTGGTCTGAGTAAGTGTAGGATTAGTAGGGTCAGTGGGAATAGTAGGGGTGAGCTGAGTGAGGGAAGCAGGGAGTAATACGTCCTCCGTGACATCGTAGCATCCAGCAGCTGATTGCGGGGAAGACATAGTCTGTGACAAAAGATGGTCTGTGTATAAGTATACTGAAAAATACTTATAATAACAACTTTGAACAAACAGTAACAACTTTTATTTTTTTTTAACAAATAATTACAACTTTTATTTTCATTTGTAAAAAAATTAAAATTAAATAAATACTTTTATTTGTTACAACTTTTTTTTTAAATAACTTTTTGTTACAAATGATATTTTTTGTTATAACTTTTTACAACTTTATTTTTTTTAAAATACTTTTTACAACTTTTTTATTTGTTATAACTTTTTACAATATTTTTTTAATTATTTACAAATGATACTTTTTTTGTTAAATATATATATATATATATATATATATATATATATATATATATATATATATATATATATATATATATATATATATATATATATATATATATATAAATTGTTTTAACAAAATACTTTTTACAAATAAATACATTTTATAAAAAGTTATTTTTTTACTTTTAAAAAAATACTTTTACAAAATACTTTTTACAAATAAATACATTTTATAAAAAGTTATGTTTTTTATAACAACTATTGTTTTAACAAAATACTTTTACAAAAATTGTTTTTAACAATAACCTCTCCCTTTTACAAAACTGGATACCACCCGCCCGTTGTTTTTTAGCGATAACCCAACCCCAAGTCCCAACCCAACCCATCTTATCACTCTGTTTCACTTTTTCTCTCTCTCACTCTGTCTCACTCACTTCTCTCTCTCTCACACTCATACAGAGTTGTTTAGATCTGGTTTATGATAAAAACCATCTTTGGTGATACGTGATAAAAACCATCTTTGTTTATGATAAAAACCATCTCGTTTGGTTGGTTTTTTTTTGAAAAACAAGAAAAACAAGAAATAACGATTTAAACCATGGTGGTTTATGATAAAAACCATGGTTGGTTGGTTGCTTTGTTGGTTGGTTTTTACCAACGTGATGGTTTATGATAAAAAACCATGGTGGTTTCTTGGTTTTTTTTAGATCTCGTTTGGTTGGTTTTTTTGAAAAACAAGAAATAACGATTTAAACCCTCCCCCGTAAAAAAAATAACGATTTAAACAAGTTTAGATTCATGTTTTCTTGGTGATCTGTGATGTTTTTGGTTTCTTGGTGATGGTGATCTGTGATGTTTTTGGTGATCCGTGATTTCTTGGTGATGGTGATCTGTTGGTGAAAAACATATCTGTGATGGTGATGGTGACCTGTGATGTTTTATTGTTAGATCTTTTTAGATATAAAAAAATTGATGGTGGATCGTATGTTTTTTTAGATCTTATTGTTTTAGATCTAAAAAAAAGAGTTTTGATGGTAAAAAATAGATGGCAACATAATTTTTTAGACCGTATGCTTTTTTAGATCTAAAAAATAGATGGTAAAAAATTATGTTGTTTGTTAGATCTAAAATAGATCGTATGCTTTTTTGTGATGGTGATATTTTTTTGTGGTGGTTTGGTAAAAAAACATATTAGATCTAAAAAATTATGTTGTTTGAAACTGCTTATTATGAAATAAGCAGTTTCTTGAAAACTTATTAGATCTAATTTTTTTTTTGTTGGTGGCTTTGATGTTGTAAAACTATTGGTGATGATGGTGTAAAACTGTTGGTGATGATGGTATACTCAAAAGTTGCACCCGACCGACAACTAAATAAACAATTAAAAAAACACAAAGGACACAAAGTTAGAGAGGGTTAGTATGACCCAACTTATAAGCCACTTCAAACTCAAAGTACCAAACACAAACAAACCAAATACCAAAAGGACACAAACAAACCAAATACCAAAAACTATCAATCAATATAACAAACACACACACATCTCCCCCTCCCCCTCCCCCTCACAAACCCACCACAACCATGGATCTCCGTCGCAAACTACCATCCAAACCACCATCAACCACCACCACAAAACACCGCTTACAACGGTCAAATTCACCAACACCAATACCAAAAGCCTCAGACGCATTACCATTACCATTATACCTAACCAACACCTTCTTCTTCACCTTATTCTTCTCAGTCGCTTACTATCTCCTTCACAGATGGCGCGACAAGATCCGTTCTGGGACGCCTCTACATGTCGTCACGTTAACTGAATTGTCGGCTATTGTTTTACTCATTGCTTCTTTTATTTATTTGTTAGGTTTCTTTGGCATTGATTTTGTCCAATCTTTTATTACGCCTTCGCGCGAGAACGAACGGTTAAATAATGATGATAGTAGTAATAGTAATATAGCATTATACAAATGTCAACTTGTTTATGATGATGAATTGGATGAGAATCGTGGTAATGGTGATGATGATGATCTGATTGTAAAAAGTGTTGTGAATGGTGAGATGAATTCGTATTCGTTAGAGGCGAGTTTAGGTGATTGTTATAGAGCGGCTAAGATACGTAGACGTGCGGTTGAGAGGATTGTAGGGAGGGAGGTTTTAGGGTTAGGGTTTGAGGGATTTGATTATCAGAGTATATTAGGGCAATGTTGTGAGATGCCTATAGGTTATGTTCAGGTGCCGGTTGGGGTAGCGGGGCCTTTGTTGTTGAATGGTGGGGAGTTTATGGTGCCTATGGCGACTACGGAAGGGTGTTTGGTTGCCAGTACGAATAGAGGGTGTAAGGCGATATGTTTGTCGGGTGGGGCGACTGCCATTTTGTTGAAAGATGGGATGACTAGAGCGCCTGTTGTTAGGTTTGCCACTGCGGAGAGGGCTTCGCAGCTCAAGTTTTTTTTGGAAGATGGGGTGAATTTTGATACGTTGAGTGTCGTTTTCAATAAGTAAGTTGGTTTTTTTGGTTATGCTTTGAAGTAGTTTTTGTATTGATTGTAGTTTACATAATCTTGGTGAGAGATAGTGACTTAAAAGTTAAGCAAATGTGTATCTAGATTGTAAGTTGCATGAGATAGTTAATCGTTATTGACTAAATAACTAAAAGATATTGAATTTGGGTAATTTTATTTAAAAAATGAAGCATATATTGGAATTTCTTTTATTTTGTCTGTTATATGTTTATCATCTATCTTCATGACTCCCTCGTGTAAAATAGGAGATTAAGGTAGAAAGGGTAGGGAGGATTTGGTAATGTCACGTGTTTTACTTCACACTTCTCTACACCTTTTTGGTGCACCAAAATGTAAAAAGTGGTGCATTAAGGCATGTGCCATCTCCGGAATACTCACTACACATGACCTTAAGAACTCTTTTTTTTTTTCTTTAATCCCTTTGCCTGGCATGAAGCGTTAGTAGAATTCCTATATACTTGAAGATTTGAAATGTCTCTGCATGTTTACTGAAATGGACATGAGTAAGTATCTAATGCGTATATATTTTAACGTATTCGGATATGATAGCTTTTCAATAAAACAATACTATATTTTAACGTATTCGGATATGATAGCTTTTCAATAGAAAACAATGCTACATTTTTCATAATTATGGATATGTTGATGGAAGTGTACTAGGTGGAGGGTTACTTTGTATCTTACGCAGAAATATCCATCATTTAATTAGCATGTGATTGTCCGTGTTCAAAACAAAATTTTAGCATGTGATTGTCTGTTCAAAACAAATTTTTTAGCATTTGACTGTCATATCTGATGTTGATAGATTTGATAGGTTCGACTTTATTCAATTTTGATAATTTTGGTTTTGAGATTGAAGTTTTATGCCCTGCTCTAAACAGATCAAGCAGATTTGCTAGGCTCCAAAATATTCAATGTTCAATTGCCGGAAAGAATCTATATATCAGATTTACTTGCAGCACGGGTGATGCAATGGGAATGAACATGGTATCAAAGGGTGTCCAAAACGTGTTGGATTTTCTTCAAAATGATTTCCCAGACATGGATGTGATTGGTATATCTGGTAAGTTTTGAGTTCGTCTAGCTTTACAGAGTAATTAGGATTCTTGGGAATTATCGAAAATACATGACAACATGTCAAAGACCCTACCAAACATTTTTATTAATTTATGGAAGAAAATGGGATATTCAAAAATTGATTTGACACTTTATTTCATGTTAATTATCCAAATTTATAACAAAAAACCATAACAAAACAAGGGTCTCACATTCACAAGATACCGGTAATGGACTACTTGCTAGCATGCAATTTGTCATATACGTTTAGTGTGTGAACATCTTAGAATTTTTTAAGATCTTAGTTTACAAATAACAAGATAAATTGTCAAAAATATGATCAAGACAAAATAAACCCTGATGGGTCACTGATGCACGCTTGACACATCCTCACAGACGTTTGCATATGCACGTTTCGATACTTATAAAATATAAGTTCCGAATATAACCAAACACTTGAAGTGACACTTTACCCATTCACTATTGTTTTTTGGTAAAAAGGGTAATGGATCAAATGGGTCGAACTAGCCAAACATATTTTTTGGCATATGTTTTTTTGGAAGTCGTCCATAGTCTATATCTAAAGAATACAGCCTTCTTGATCGAGCTATTTAAGGAGCTACACGACTATTTTAATAATGTAGTTTACGTAATTATATGTAACAGACAGGTATTTATATATTTTTATTAAATTTAGAAAGAAAGTGTGTGGTCTGCCTGACCCGTGTATATTCTGGTGGAACAGGAAACTTTTGTTCGGATAAAAAACCAGCTGCTGTTAACTGGATTGAGGGGCGTGGAAAATCTGTTGTGTGCGAGGCAGTAATCACTGAAGAGGTTGTGAGAAAAGTTCTTAAAACCACAGTACCTGCACTTGTAGAACTCAACATGCTTAAGAATCTTACTGGTTCAGCTATTGCTGGTTCTCTTGGTGGATTTAATGCACATGCTGCAAATATTGTATCTGCAGTCTTTATAGCCACTGGTCAGGATCCGGCCCAAAACATTGAGAGCTCTCACTGCATAACCATGATGGAAGCTGTCAATAATGGAAAAGATCTGCACGTATCCGTTACCATGCCCTCAATCGAGGTATTCGTCATCTCCCGTATACGTGCTTTGAAACTGATTATATGTAGGAAATAGTGGTTGTATGTGTTTGTGTAGCTTGAAGTTGTAATAGTTAGATAAGTAGCTGTTTGATAAACTTTTATTATATTTAGGAACTAACATAAACAATCGGGTAAAATATGGAGGGGCGACACCTAATCTTAGTTTATCATTGAATAATCAGTTTTGTTGGCCTCATGAAAGTATCATATAAATACTCAAACAGTCAAATGTCCAAACACTGAAAGCTGCACGTTTGTTTGTTTTAGGTTGGCACAGTTGGAGGAGGGACACAACTAGCATCACAATCAGCATGCTTGAACCTACTTGGAGTCAAGGGTGCCTGCAGAGAATCACCAGGCTCAAACGCTCAGTTGCTAGCAAGGATAGTTGCTGGTTCGGTGTTGGCTGGTGAACTGTCGTTGATGTCTGCCATATCAGCCGGGCAGTTGGTTAAAAGCCATATGAAATACAACAGATCAAGCAGAGACATGTCAGCAATTGCGTCAAAGGTGTAAAAGCTTTTGTGATTTCCTTATTTATTGTTTGTGTGTATCAGTGTATGTATAAAATTCATTTGGGGTGTGCGGTTTTGAAGGGTTATTTATAAGTTGGTATTTTTTGATTGGTAATTATTTATTTTCTACTGATCAAAGTATCAAACTTCTTTTCTTTGTCTCAGTTATGCATCCGTTTCTATAACATTATTCAATTTATTAAATTTCTGTATAGAAAGTTGTTTTGTAATAATATCGTAAATAGGAATAAAAGAAGAAAAAAAATAATGAGAAGAAAGACTTTAATAGTTAAACGTGGGCTCATTGTCGTCACTATAAGAGCACTCGGTGTAGTTAGGGCTCATTATTGTCACTATAAGAGCCCTAGGTGTAGTTACAGGTAAAATTGTATGTTACCAACAATACAATACAATTCATATTTTATTTTTATTTTAATATTAATTAAATATAACCAAAAACCAGGGTTTCTTACTGTTCAATGATCAGAAAAAAAGTGCAAAACTGGTCCTGCGTTTTATCGACGATTACACCAACTGTCCAGAGACGATTACACCAACTATCCAGAGAATATAAAAAAGCCTGAGGTTAACCTGTAATTATAGAACAGTTCACGAGTTAAATCACTGCAATTATAAAACAGTTATTGAGTTAAATCAAAGGACCGCATGTGTAACACAAAGTTGCATAAATAGCCCTATAAGTTGACTCAGTTAACGAAAACCTTAACTAAAAAAGTTACATAAATAATCCGTGTCTGTTATCTTACTTTACGAAAATCGTCCCTAAGTTAAACTTTTTAAGGGTGCATGCATAGAATCACCAGGCTCAAACGCTCAGTTGCTAGAAAGTATAGTTGCTGGTTCGGTGTTAGCTGGTGAACTGTCATTGATGTTAGGTTTTGTGTTTAAATATTAATATACGTATGTCCGGTTTCGAACCCGAGGCTCGGGATTGCACACATTAGCGTGAGAGTTTCAATGATGAATAATTAAATAATTATATATTTCATGTATTTATTTATTTATTCATTTCACTGATTAAAACACTTAACGACGGTTAGTATTTAACGGAGTTTTAACTAACGACGGTTAAAGGACTAAACGTGAAAAATAGGAAAGAAGGATCTAGAATCCTTGGGGAGTATGGAAGTCGGCCAAAACAACCCTTTTAGGGATGTTGAGCCGATCGGTTGGCTTGGAGGAGGGGCAAGGGAAAAACTATAAATACCATTCACTTGTGTTTTAGTTTCTCTCTAATCCTTGAATCCCCTACAAGCCTAACTTCTCTTCTTCTCCTCTCCTAAGCATAGAACCGGTCGACTCTTTTTATATCCACTAGGATATTCGACCCAAGTAAAGCTTTGCTAGTGTTTGGCTTGTTGGTGATCAAGAAACTAGCTTTTCTCATTGAAACGCTATTATTACGTGTGTACAAGAACGAGTGACAAGCTTTCTTTAGCTTGTGATCTTTGGTTTAGTCGATCCACATATAAATCCAATTAGGGTTTATAACTTGTTCTTGTTCAAGAGATTCCTTGTTCTTGCTAGGAATCAATAAGGTACGTGTCTTATTTAATTTAATTAATTACATGTTCTTGTAGATCTATTCCGCTGCGTGCTTTGTGATGTTTTATGTGTTTATGTTTTTAATAGTTCACATATTACAACAGTGGCATCATGAGCCTCGTTTAGAACTTGTAATTAATTACTTAAACCTAAAAATTGGATCTTGTAGAGATTACATGCATTAATTAATTAAAAATTAGGGTTTGTTTTTTTTTAACCCTAATATGGTTCGATCCTAATTAATTAAAAATTAGGGTTTTGGTTGTTTTATTAAAACTTGAGAAACCCTAGGATTGCATGAAAATTTTTAGGAATTAATTAGTAAGTACCGTATGTGATGTTACTAATTAATTAGATACGTACAATTAATATTGTCATAATAATATGTGTTGCATGATTATGTGATCAATATGGTATCCTTGACAAATCTTGCATATTTGTCATGGTGTGATTTGTATGCTTGTTTTGAATTGTTTGCTACATGTTTTAAATAAATCTAAAATTGGGGAAGACCTCAATATATTAATTAAAAGGTTATGTGCAATGTGGTATCTAACTAACTAAAACTTACGCGGCCAAATTTTATTTGGTGCTGTGGTCCATTGGGTACAATGAGCTCGAAAACCAATGGGAGTTTTGTTAGTTACATACATTTAAAATTACACATAGAATTAATAATAGGATTTATTGAAAAAGGTTTGCATGTGGCTATATGATATCGTGGATGATCATATATTTGTTATTATGTGTTTATTTATTTTTTTGTGAATTACTTGATCTTTTGTGTTTTATATTATGATGGATTGTAAACTACAAAAGAGGGTAATTTTTCATAATAAAAATAAATAAGACTAATAACTATGAAACCTTTGTAGTAATTTCAATTATTGCCAAGTCTTATGTGCCGACAGTGGTTCGCTTCGCACGGTAATTTGCTCCCAGGCGAGACTAGCAATAATAAATTTACTACATTAATTGTTTTAGCAAGAAAATTATATTCTTTTAGTTGATTGATTGCGACTGTATTAAGTGGTCGAAGCGGCGGACCTAAAATTGACAAACTAAAAAGTGGGTTCTAGTTGGTACGCATTAAATTGTGACCTTAAAGGGGCACGGTTTTAACCAGCTTCGGCGGCTGTCGTCCCTACGCCCGCCTGTGCGTCAAATTTTAGACTTACCAAGTACACCACGATAAATACGAAGCATCTTAAGGCAATGTTGTAATTTATTCAACGCCTCAATTAAAAGATTTGATAATTTGAGCTACGAATGAGTAAATGGTTTTGTTTTAAAAATATATGATACAAAGATGAATGCATGACATCTTTGCACATAATTTTTGATTTAACACATCAAAATTTTATTACCCTATAAATTTAAGTTATATGCCGACCAATTAACAAGGAAACACCTAAGATGACATTCTATCATTACTAGCAGCCTCAGCTGATGTGATGATTCAAAGAATGAAGTCAATAGGGGTAAAATTGAGCACTTCCATTACTAGCAGCCTCAGCTGATGTGATGGAACGGCGTCAATTTACACGTTTCTAAATTGGTTAACTTAATTGAGCACTTTTATTACTAGCAGCCTCAGCTGATGTAATAAAACGGCGTCAAGGCATAAAAGAATTGGGGATGAAACATGCTTACAATTTGCAACTGATGTTGGCAACATATATATTGTAAGTCCCAAGATTTCTAGGAATTGCAATTTGAAATTGGCAATTGGGTGATCCCGTACCTTGTTTGAGTACTTTCATTGCTAGCAGCCTCAGCTGATGTAATGAAACGACGTCAATTAGGATCCTAGATTTCAATGAAAATTAAATGGTTTTTAACCAATGGGTGTTTAATTTTCATGAAATGTTTAAAATTATCGAAAGTACTAACTTTTGAACTTTTTTCTGTAGAAATGGCCCAACCCGGAAACTCGTCAAACTTAACTTCCTGTTTCAAGATGATGCTTGAAAAGGAAAAATTGACCGGGACTAAGAACTTCAATGCTTGGCATCGAAATCTAAGGCTTGTTCTTAGAATTGCCAAACGTTCTGAATGTCTTACTGAGGCTCTTCCAGAAGCTCCTCCTGCAAACTCGTCTAATGAAATACTTAGGCAGTACAATGAAACCTATGACAAGCACAATGATGCGGCTTGTCTCATGCTATCGGGGATGGATGATCAACTGGTCAAACAGTTTGAGAAATATAGCCCGAAAAACATGATTGATGAACTGACACGTATGTTTCAGAAATCACCAATGGCTGAATTGTATGATGTACTTGACAATTTGGGCAAGTGCAAGCAGGATGTGACAACACCCGTAAGTGATCATGCACTTAAAGTGAAAGGTTATCTTGACCAACTGGATGCACTTAATTGCGGGTTTGTGGAAGACGTTAAAGTTGGCCTCATCAACAAATCCCTCAATGAGGATTTATATGGTGATTTTGTGCGCAACTTTAACATGCATTGCAAGGGGAAGACATTTTCTGAATTGCATGCAATGCTTATTGAGCATGAGAAGGCCCTCACTAAGAAAGCTCCTACACCTGCTGTTATGGCAATAAAAGGTGGTAGGGTAGCTAAGCCCGGTAAACCGAAACATGTGAACAAGAAAGGAAAGGGCAAAGCTGACAAGGGCAAGCAGATTGTGACCTATCAGCAAAAGCCGAAGAAGCAGAATCCTCCTCCCAAGAAGGATTATCCCAAAAAGGATGCGGCTGCTTGTCACCACTGCAATACTCCTGGACACTGGAAGCGTGACTGTCCATTGTTGCTAGAAGAGTGTCGCAAGAATAAGAATGCCAAGGCTGGGCAGGGCGCCAGCACTTCAGGTATTTTTATGGTTGAATTATTTTCTTTTCCTCGTAAGCAAAATGCCTGGATATATGATACAGGATGTGGTACTCACATTTGTAATACATCGCAGGGGCTTAGAGGAGCAAAGAAGCTGAACTATGGGGAATGCTACTTGTACGTGGGAAATGGAATACGTGCAGCGGTAGAAGCCATAGGGACTTTTGAGCTAGTTTTACCTTCTGGTTTAATATTAGTTTTGAACAATTGTCATTACGCACCTTCTATTGTTAGAGGTGTCGTTTCAGTTTCTTTGTTATTGGATTTGGGTTTTAAGCATACTTTTAATGATAATGGAATTTCTGTTTCTTTAAATTCTGTTTTCTATTTTAATGCTATTTCATTAAATGGTGTGTTTGAAATTGACATGGAAAACCATGTATCCAATAAAAATAATTCTATGTATAGCATCGGGAATAAGAGAACTAAGTCTAACTTGGAGTCGTCTTATTTATGGCATTGTCGCCTTGCCCATATAGGCAAGAAACGCATGGAAAAGCTGCTAAGTGATGGGCTTTTACCAAATATCAATGATGATTCAGTTGATAAATGCGAATCTTGCATATCTGGGAAGATGACAAAGAAACCTTTCCATAGTAATATGGAGAAGGCTTCTGATCTACTTGGATTGATACACACGGATGTGTGTGGTCCACTTAGACATGTGTCAAAACGTGGTGCTACCTACTTCTTAACCTTTACGGATGACTATAGTCGTTATGGTTGTGTTTATTTACTTAAACACAAACATGAAGTCTTTGAGACATTCAAGGTTTTCAAAAATGAAGTAGAATTACAACTCGGAAAGAAGATTAAGGCCCTTCGATCCGATCGTGGTGGTGAGTATTTGAGCCAAGAGTTCAAAGATTATCTAGCTGAGTGTGGCATTGTCCAACAACTCACTTCTCCTTATACTCCACAACAAAATGGTGTATCTGAAAGGAGAAATCGTACTTTGCTAGACATGGTACGATCTATGTTTAATCTTACGACTCTTCCTTTATCCTTTTGGGACTATGCTCTTGAAAGTGCTGTTCGCATATTAAATATGGTTCCAACTAAGAAGGTTGATAAGACTCCATATGAATTATGGACTGGAAAAGCTCCCAACTTGTCTTACTTAAAGATCTGGGGTTGTGAGGCGTTTGTTAAACGTGACTCACCTGATAAGCTCCAACAAAGATCTGTTAAGTGCATCTTTGTAGGATACCCTAAGGAAACAAGGGGTTACTACTTTTACTTCCCACCAGAAAATAAAGTCATTGTGGCTAGATATGGTGAATTTCTTGAGGAGAGTTTCTTGACTCAAGAATTCAGTGGGAGAGTATATGATCTTGAAAATGATCAAGAAGATGTGTCACCTTCTGAGAACACTAACACACTTCCTGTGGAACCTGAAAGTTTAGGTCCTCCACCTGAAGTTGAAGTGGTACCCATCCGTAGATCTTCAAGATCTATAAAGGCTCCTGAACGCCTATGTTTAAGCATAGACGATGAGGAAACTTTTCTATTGGATCACATTGATGAACCAACTAGTTATAAGGCTGCCATTAATAATCCTGAAAAGGACAAATGGCAAGCAGCCATGGATGGGGAAATGCAATCCATGAAAGACAACGAAGTCTGGATTGAAGTGGATCTTCCACCCAATGCTAAGGTAGTTGGGTGTAAGTGGCTCTTCAAGAAAAAGACTGATATGGATGGCAAAGTACACACCTATAAAGCTCGTTTGGTGGCCAAGGGCTTCACTCAAACATATGGTGTTGACTATGAGGAGACTTTTTCTCCTGTAGCCGATATTAGAGCTATTAGGATTCTTATAGCCATAGCTGCCTACTATGACTATGAGATTTGGCAAATGGATGTCAAAACCGCGTTTCTGAATGGTCGCCTAGATGAAGACATCTATATGGCGCAACCTGAAGGTTTTGTAAATCCAGAATTTCCTGAGCGTGTATGCAAACTTCAAAGATCCATTTATGGATTGAAGCAAGCATCCAGGCAATGGAATAAGAAATTTGATAAGGAAATCAAGAAGTTTGGATTTACTCAAAATTTCAATGAGCCATGTGTATACCACAAAGTTAGTGGGAGTAACACTACTTTTCTTGTCCTATATGTCGATGACATATTAATCATGGGAAATCACATACCAAGCCTTAATGAAGTTAAGGAATATCTTGGTAATTGCTTTGCTATGAAGGATTTAGGAGAAGCAGCGTATATCCTTGGAATCAAGATCTATCGAGACAGATCTAAACGGTTAATCGGATTAAGCCAAAGTGCTTACATGGATAAAATATTGAAGAGATTCAATATGCAAAATTCCAAGAAGGGATATTTGCCCATGCAAGTTGATCATGGCTTAAGTAGCGAAATGTGTGCTTCTACACCTGAAGAGGTGGCATACATGCAGAAAGTTCCATATGCTTCGGCAGTAGGATCTATCATGTATGCTGTTAGATGCACAAGGCCTGATGTGGCATTCGCTCAAAATTTGACGAGTCGATATCAGCAAAATCCAGGGAGAGATCACTGGCATGCTGTTAAAAACATTCTCAAGTATTTAAGGAATACCAAAGATATGTTTTTAGTTTTCGGGGGAAATCCAGACGCAGAACTGAATGTTACAGGTTTCTGCGATGCATCCTGGCAAACTGATAAAGATGATACGAAGTCGCAAACGGGTTATGTCTTTGTCATAAATGGAGGAGCAGTTGACTGGAAGAGTAAAAAGCAGAGCACAACGGCCATGTCTGCTACAGAAGCTGAGTACAATGCTGCATCGGATGCTGCACAAGAAGCTGTTTGGATAAGGAATTTCATTACGGATCTTGGAGTGATGCCGTCTATTGAATTACCTATAAATGTGTATTGTGACAACTCTGCTGCAATCACATTCGCCAATGAACCTGGAGTTATGAAAGGCGCCAGACACTTTAAAAGAAAGATGCACTATGTTCGTGAACAAGTCGAACTGGGTGAAATCAAAGTACTCAAAGTTCACACAGATGACAATCTGGCTGATCCTTTCACGAAGGCATTACCTAAAGATACGTTTAATCGGCATGCTCAGGGTATTGGTCTTCGTTTAGCAGATAGTTTCATGTAAATCTGTTGGATTAGTATTTCGATAGGGACGTGTAAACAATTATTATTTTAATAAAATAAAGTGCGGATAACGTTTATTATCATTATTAATATTTGTGTCCTATATTTGCATGTTTAAATCCGTGAATAATTTATTTATTCTAAATAGTCCGTTGTCAATTAATAATATGGGAATATTATTGAACTAAGACAAATGTGAGGATTGGTAGAATGGACTGTAAGGTTGAGACACCAATGTCACATGATATTCAATATTGGATAAATTGAATATAGGACTTATCCCAAATACATGATTATACTTTATGGATCATAGTCATTAAGTATATCATGAATATTTATCCTCAGACTTGAGATGACAGATAATTGCCGTGGATGTAGCTTATTTTCTGTAAGATGGTCTAACGCTAACCGTAAAAGGTAGTTATAAGGGCTATTTTCAGAAATGATGCGAAGTTCAAGGGTTATGCTCGCAGTCAATAAGGGATTTGTTCCTTCAACTTTGTGTTGAAGTTTAATACTGCTTGGCCACTCGTATGGTTGACAAGATGTTTGCGTGCGCACGCCCAAAGTCTATCTGGAAGACGTTCAGATGTTTTGGTAATCTTGTTCAATTATGTATAAACGAGAAACTAAGTTAATTATGGAATGACAAAGATCCATATCCAAATTAACGCGGTATTAGTAACAAAAGGATAAGTATGATGATTAATTTCATCACACGTGGTTTTTACCAGGAGAACCACAACTCGGATCGAGCTGGGGGCATTGGGAAGGTTAAGCTAGGCTGACCCATGTCATTGCTATATTAATGTTTATCCAAGTGGGAGCTGTTAGGTTTTGTGTTTAAATATTAATATACGTATGTCCGGTTTCGAACCCGAGGCTCGGGATTGCACACATTAGCGTGAGAGTTTCAATGATGAATAATTAAATAATTATATATTTCATGTATTTATTTATTTATTCATTTCACTGATTAAAACACTTAACGACGGTTAGTACTTAACGGAGTTTTAACTAACGACGGTTAAAGGACTAAACGTGAAAAATAGGAAAGAAGGATCTAGAATCCTTGGGGAGTATGGAAGTCGGCCAAAACAACCCTTTTAGGGATGTTGAGCCGATCGGTTGGCTTGGAGGAGGGGCAAGGGAAAAACTATAAATACCATTCACTTGTGTTTTAGTTTCTCTCTAATCCTTGAATCCCCTACAAGCCTAACTTCTCTTCTTCTCCTCTCCTAAGCATAGAACCGGTCGACTCTTTTTATATCCACTAGGATATTCGACCCAAGTAAAGCTTTGCTAGTGTTTGGCTTGTTGGTGATCAAGAAACTAGCTTTTCTCATTGAAACGCTATTATTACGTGTGTACAAGAACGAGTGACAAGCTTTCTTTAGCTTGTGATCTTTGGTTTAGTCGATCCACATATAAATCCAATTAGGGTTTATAACTTGTTCTTGTTCAAGAGATTCCTTGTTCTTACTAGGAATCAATAAGGTACGTGTCTTATTTAATTTAATTAATTACATGTTCTTGTAGATCTATTCCGCTGCGTGCTTTGTGATGTTTTATGTGTTTATGTTTTTAATAGTTCACATATTACAACAATTGATGTATGCCATATCAGCCGGGCAGTTGGTTAAAAGCCATATGAAATACAACAGATCAAGCATAGAAATGTCAGCAATTGCATCAACGATGTAAAAGCTTTTGCAGTATCCTTATTTATTGTTTGTGTGTATCAGTGTATGTATAAAATTCAATTAGGGTGTGCGGTTTTGAAGGGTTATTTATAAGTTGGTATTTTTTGATTGGTAATTATTTATTTTCTACTTATCAAAGTATCAAACTTCTTTTCTTTGCCTCAGTTATGCATCCGTTTCTATAACATTATACAATTTATTAAATTTCTGTATAGAAAGTTGTTTTGTAATAATATCGTAAATAGGAATAAAAGAAAAAAAAAATAATGAGAAGAAAGACTTTAATAGTTAAACGAGGGCTCATTGTCGTCACTATAAGAGCACTCGGTGTAGTTAGGGCTCATTGTCGTCACTATAAGAGCCCTAGGTGTAGTTACAGGTAAAATTGTATGTTACCAACAATACAATTCATATTTTATTTTTATTTTAATATTAATTAAATATAACCAAAAACCAGGGTTTTTTACTGTTCAATGATCAGAAAAAAAGTGCAAAACTGGTCCTGCGTTTTATCGACGATTACACCAACTGTCCAGAGACGATTACACCAACTATCCAGAGAATATAAAAAAGCCTGAGGTTAACCTGTAATTATAGAACAGTTCACGAGTTAAATCACTGCAATTATAAAACAGTTATTGAGTTAAATCAAAGGACCGCATGTGTAACACAAAGTTACATAAATAATCCGTGTCTGTTATCTTACTTTACGAAAATCGTCCCTAAGTTAAACTTTTTAAGGGTGCATGCATAGAATCACCAGGCTCAAACGCTCAGTTGCTAGAAAGTATAGTTGCTGGTTCGGTGTTAGCTGGTGAACTGTCATTGATGTATGCCATATCAGCCGGGCAGTTGGTTAAAAGCCATATGAAATACAACAGATCAAGCATAGAAATGTCAGCAATTGCATCAACGGTGTAAGAGCTTTTGCAGTATCCTTATTTATTGTTTGTGTGTATCAGTGTATGTATAAAATTAATTTGGAGTGTCCGGTTTTGAAGGGTTATTTATAAGTTGGTATTTTTTGATTGGTAATTATTTATTTTCTACTTATCAAAGTATCAAACTTCTTTTCTTTGCCTCAGTTATGCATCCATTCCTAGAACATTATTCAATTTATTAAATTTCTGTATCGAAAGTTTTTTTTTGAAATTATATCGTAAATATGAATAAAAGAAAAAAAAAATCAATGAGAAGAAAGACTTTAATAGTTAAACGATGGCTCATTGTCTGTCACTGTAAGAGCACTAGGTGTAGTTATAGGTAAAATTGTTTGTCACCTACTCACCCACAATACAATTCATATTCTATTTTAATTTTAATACTATAAACAAAAAACAAGGTTTTTTACTGTTTAATGAACAGGAAATAAGTGCAAAACTGGTCATGCGTTTTACCGACAATTACACCAACTGTCCGGAGACGATTACACCAACTGTCCAAAGAAAATTATAAAAGTCTCTGAGGTTAACATTGAAATTATAAAACAGTTCATGAGTTAAATCAGTGCAATTATAAAATAGTTCCTGAGTTAAATCAAGGGACTGTTTGTGTAACACAAAGTTGCATAAATAGTCACTGTAAGTTAACCCAGTTAACGAAAACCATCACTAAGTAAAACAATAGAGCCTTAAAATTTTGATTATTTAACATTTATTGGCTAATTAGGACCTTAAATAATCAGACCCCTAAAAATGACATACGAAAAAGAAAGAGAAAAGTCCAAAATACATCCCTGTGGTTTGCCAAAAGCCCGCTTTACATCATTTTTCTTTTTTTTGGAACAAAATCATCCATCGTTAGTAAAGTTGGCACAAATACATCCCTCAGTTAGTAATATCAGTTACTATGGACTAACGATGCAAATGATTTTCCGTTATCTCCTAACAAGAGTTAAAATAGTTGCATCGTTACTCCTCATTGAGTTAAAATATTTGCATCGTTAGTCCTCATTGACTATAGAGTTAAAATATTTGCATCGTTAGTCCTCCTTAAGTTAAATTTTTTGCATCGTTAGTCCTCATTGACTATAGAGTTAAAATATTTGCATCGTTAGTCCTCATTGAGTTAAAATATTTGCATCGTTACCATCGCCACCACCCACCACCACCACCAGCACCTACCAACACCCACCGCCACCACCACCTCCAACCACCACCACCCACCACCAACACCCACCGCCACCACCACCACCGCCGCCGCCACCACCACCCATCGCCACCACCACCCACCTCCACCACCACCACCCACCACCTCCACCCATCACCACCTACCACCGCCGCCACCACCCACCACCGCCACCAACACCCACCACCACCACTACCACCACCGTCGCCACCGCCACCACCACCACCACCACCCCGCCGCCGCCACCACCACCACCCATCGCCACCACCACCCATCGCCACCACCACCCACCACCTTTACCTACCACCCGCCGCCACCACCCACCACCTCCACCCATCACCACCTACCACCACCACCCCGCCACCACCTCAGCCGCCCCCCCCGCCAGCCCCCCACCACTACCCATCGCACCACCACCCACACCACCACTACCACCCTCGCCACCCCACACACCACCCCACCCACACCACCACCACCGCCGCCGCCACCACCACCCATCGCACCACCACCCTCGCTACCACACCACCACCACCTCCACCGTAGTGGTGGGCGTGTCACCAGGCGGCGCTGGCGACGGTAAAGCTGTCGGTGGTAGTGCGTGGTGGTGGTGGTGGCGGCGGTGGCGACGGTAGTGGTGGTGGTGGTGGCGGTGTGGGGCGGTGGTGGTGGCTGGGGTGGGACGGTGTGGTGGTGGTGGATGGGGTGGTGGTGGGTGGTGGCGGCGGTGGGTGAGGTGGTGATGGTGGGGTGGTGGTGGTGGCGTGGTAGTATGGTGGCGGCGGCGGCGGGGGATTATGTGAGGGCGGGGGGGGGGCGAGGGTCGGGCCCCTGGTTTTTGACGCTCCGGTGCAATTTATTTTCCGTATTATTTTCGTCCGAAAAAAATTATATTTACTAAGTCGGCCCCCCCGAATTAGAAGACCCTAATATAATGATAGAACAAAAAAATTTCCGGCCCCCCCTATTAAAAACTTCAAGATCCGCCACTGGGCGGCGGTGGTAGGTGGTGATGGGTGGAGGTGGTGGGTGGTGGTGGAGGTGGGTCGTGGTGGCGATGGGTGGTGGTGGCGGCGGCGGCGGTGGTGGTGGTGGCGGTGGTGACGATGGTGGTGGTGGTGGGTGTTGGTGGCGTGGGTGGTGGCGGCGGTGGTAGGTGGTGATGGGTGGAAGTGGTGGGTGGTGGTGGCGATGGGTGTTGGTGGTGGGTGGTGGTGGTTGGCGGTGGTGGTGGCGGTGGGTGTTGGTAGGTGCTGGTGGTGGTGGTGGGTGGTGGCGATGGTAACGATGCAAATATTTTAACTCAATGAGGACTAACGATGCAAATATTTTAACTCTATAGTCAATGAGGACTAACGATGCAAAAATTTTAACTTAAGGAGGACTAACGATGCAAATATTTTAACTCTATAGTCAATGAGGACTAACGATGCAAATATTTTAACTCAATGAGGAGTAATGATGCAACTATTTTAACTCTTGTTAGGAGATAACGGAAAATCATTTGCATCGTTAGTCCATAGTAACTGATATTACTAACTGAGGGATGTATTTGTGCCAACTTTACTAACGGTGGATGATTTTGTTCTAAAAAAAAGAAAAATGATGTAAAGCGGGCTTTTGACAAACCACAGAGATATTTTTTGGACTTTTCTCAAAAAGAAATATGTGACTGATTCTCTATATATACAAGGTTTTAGAAAATATTTGATTTTTGAGATAGCTTTAATACCTTTACCTTTGAGCCAATTTTTGATATTGGATTTTGGTATATCATGCAATGTTATGTATAATTGATATTGGTATTAATACAAGGGGTTGTATTGATGTAATATTTAGATTTTAGAATTGAATTTTGGGCTCTGTACTGTTTTTATGTAAACCATTATCAAATGACTTAGTGATAAGACATTTGACTTTTTTTGCAAGAGGTCGAAGGTTTAAAGCTCACCCGATACACATTGGGTGGTGACTAAGGAACGGTCAGAAACAAAATTTATGCATTGTTTTATGTATTGGGGAATATATTTCCTGGGCGCGAAGTTGTCTCTAATTAATGCATAAAAAAAAGTCAAACAAAAAAATAGTTTACCTAAAGTGTAAGGCGTTATTTCTATTTATATATATATAAGAGTAAATTACACGGTTCGTCTCAGGTAAATCCATAATTGAGTCCCTATCTTTTTTTTGTTGCATGATTGATCCCTATGTTGAAACTATTGCACATCGTTGGTCCTTATAGCTAACTGTCGTTATCTTCTCCGTTAGCTCTCAGTCGTCAAGTGGCAACATTAGTCCATTAACCAAATGATCGTTTGCAACGTTAGTCCTTTATACTAACAGTCGTTTCTAATTAAATAAAAATTTGGTTTTCTTACGTAACTCGTCCGTTTTCTTATGTTTTTGTCCGTTTTTATACGTTTTCGCCCGTTTTGCTACATTTTCGTCCGTTTTTATACGTTTTCGCCCATTTTTACACGATTTCGTCTGATTTTATACGTTTTTCGTCCGTTTTTACACGTTTTTGTCAGTATTAACACGTTTTCGTCCATTTTTCTTAAGTTTTCGTCAGTTTTTATATGTTTTCACCCGTTTTGGTACGTATTCATACGATTTCTTATGTTTTCGTCCGTTTTTACACGTTTTCGTCCGTTTTTATATGTGTTTCATCCGTTTTTACACATTGTCGTCCGTTTTTACACATTGTCGTTCATTTTTATACGTTTTCATTTGTTTTTATACGCTTTCGCCTGTTTTCATACTTTTTCGTCTACTTTTATATGTTTTCATCCGTCTTTCTATCGTTTTCACAAGTTTTCGTTTGTTTTCTACACGTTTTCGTCCGTTTTACTCGTTTTTATCCGTTTTTCGTCCGTTTTACACATTTTCGTCCGTTTTCACACGTTTTCGTTCGTTTCATACGTTTTCGTCCATTTTACTTACGTTTTCGTTTGTTTTTATACGTTTTCGTCCGTTTTATAGTTTTCGCATGTTTGTTACGTTTTCTTTCGTTTTTATACGTTTCGTTCGTTTTTACACGTTTTCGTCCATTTTTATAAGTTTTTGCCCGTTTTTAAAACGAACGAAAACATATAAAAATGAACAAAAGCGTAATAAAATGGATGAAAACGTATAAAAACATACGAAAACGTAAGAAAAACGGACGAAAACGTAAAAAATGAACGAAAACGTTTGAAAACGGAAGAAAACGTGCAAAACGGACGAGAATGTATAAAAACGGACAAAAACGTGTAAAAACAGACGAAAACGTATAAAAACGGACTAAAACGAATAAAAACGTAAGAAAAAAGGGCGAAAACATATAAAAATAGACGAAAACGTAGCAAAACGGGCGAAAACGTATAAAAACGGATGAAAACATATAAAACGTAAGAAGACGTAATAAAACGGGCGAAAACGTATAAAAACGGACGAAAGCGTGTAAAACAGACAAAAATGTGTAAAAATGTATGAACACGTATAAAAACGGACGAAAACCTATAAAAACAGACAAAAACGTATGAAAACGTTCCAAAACGGGTAAAAAAATATAAAAACAGACGAAACGTAAGAAAAACGGACGAAAACGTATATAAACGGACAAAAACGTGTAAAAACGTAAGAAAACGTGTAAAACGTAAGAAAAATGGACGAAAACATATAAAAAGGGACGAAAAGGTAGCAAAACGGGCGAAAACGTATAAAAACGGACAAAAACGTAAGAAAACGGACGATTTATGTAAGAAAACCAAATTTTTATTTAATTAGAAACGACTGTTAGTGTAAAGGACTAACGTTGCAAACGATCGTTTGGTTAATGGACTAACGTTGCCACTTGACGACTGAGAGCTAACGGAGAAGATAACGACAGTTAGCGATAAGGACGAACACTGTGCAATAGTTTCAACATAGGGATCAATCATGCAACAAAAAAAAGATAGGGACTCAATTAGGGATTTACCCCAAACCATAAGGACGAACCATGTAATTTACTCTATATATAATTTATCAAATGTTACTTTACTATTCATACATTATGAATAGTAGAAAACATTATTAGCTCTTGATGATTAGGTTTATTACATGTTAGTCCTTATGTTTTTTTTTTTGTTAGTTCTTCCGATGATCATTAGGTTTCTATTGTGATTTTTTTATTTTATTTTATATTATTAGTCTCTTAAATGTATAGTCCTTAGGTTTTCTTTGTTAGTCTTTTCGTTAGTCACTAGGTTTCTATTATCAGACTCTTATGACTAGAAAACCAACCTTTATCACACAAACTAATGCTATATTAAACCCAACTCGTGTTAGGAATATGAATATTCAGCTGAAGACTCGGTCACCCCGAGTAATTATTAGTACATCATAGCTCATAGGATTATCAGTAATATTATTAGTAGCTTAGTTATTATTATTAGTATAGTGGAGTGGGTCTGGTCTTTACCTTCTGTCAGCTCACTCTACAGCCCGCTAGGGGCATAATATGTAGTAAGTATAAATACCCCTTCCCTTGCAAGGGAAGGTTTGGAACTTCACATTATCTCAAGCTAATATACACATAGTTTTCTCTCTCTAGAAGTTCCCACTTTCTCTCTCTAGTTCTTGTTCATTCGATCTAAACTAAAGCCTCAATCAAGTGTTTCTTGCATTGTGAATACCCTACAATTGGTATCAAGAGCCATGGTTAGGTCCATGAGAGTTGGTATTCACGGATTTGTTTAGTTTTTGAGGTTTTTGTGTTCGAATTGACAAGTAACAAAAAAAATTCATTTTGTGCATTGTTTAGTGATTAGAAGTTGTTATACCTTGTACTTTCTAGCTTAGGAACAGTATAAGAGTGGTATTTGGTGCTTGGATTCACAGATCTAAGAATTGTGTGGTGATTTTGGGGTAATTCGTGGGTGTTTGTTGTAGTGTTCTTCGCAGCGGTTTGTGTGCTTGGGACAAGTTCTTGGACTCGGTTTGTGTCACTTTGAAGATACGGTTTGTTTTATTACTAGTTTAGGCAAAAAGACAAAAAGCAGTGAAAGCGACGTGCTTGGGAGTTTGTGTCTACACGGTTTGTCCCTGCAGCGTGTACTCGGTTTGTGTCTACTCGATTTGTCCCTCCAGCGTGTACTCGGTTTGTGTAGACGCGGTTTGTCTCTGAGGAGTCTACTCGGTTTGTGTCTACTCGATTTGTCCCTCCAGCGTGTACTCGGTTTGTGTAGACGCGGTTTGTCTCTGAGGAGTCTATTCGGTTTGTGTCTACTCGGTTTGTCTCTGCAGCGTGAACTCGGTTTGTGTCTACGCGGTTTGTCCCAGCAGCGTGTATTCGGTTTGTGTCTACTTGAGTTGTCTCTGCAGCGTGTAGTCGGTTTGTGTATACGCGGTTTGTCTCTGAGGAGTATACTCGGTTTGTGTCTACGCGGTTTGTCTCTACAGCGTGTATACGGTTTGTCTCTCAGACGTGTATGCGGTTTGTGTCTTGGTGATTTTAGAAATTCCCGCGAAAGATTCAATTTCTCGGTTAAATCACAAGATCTGTAAAATCCCGTAGTTACTATGGCTACCACATCAAGCACATCATCAGAAGATATTCAAGCAGCAGGATCTGACACTCGTCCACCTATGCTAGATAGGACGGATTATGAGTCTTGGGCACAACGGATAAGACTTTACTGCTTGGGAAAAGATAATGGTGTTAACATTCTTAAGTCAATTGACGAAGGACCTTATCAGATGGGTACCACCAGAGACGTTGTTACAACTGGTGAAGATGGGACTGTAACTTGGGGCATCGACAGACCTAGAAACAACAATGATCTTAATGAAGAAGAAAAGAAGAGGTATGATGCTGATATTAGAGCCTCAAACATAGTCATTCAAGGTCTTCCAAAGGATGTATACAAGCTCATCAATTTTAACACTGAAGCCAAAGCTGTGTGGGACAACGTTAAAATGTTGTTGGCAGGGTCAGAACTCACAAAGGAAGATCGTGAGTCACAGCTGTATGATGAGTTCGAGCATTTCAAAATGAACCCAGGAGAGAATGTCACAGACTACTATGTGAGATTTCATAAGTTGGTGAATGATATGAGGATGATCAGAATGACTATGCCCAATATCCAACTAAACTCAAAGTTTGTGAACAATATGACTCCTGAATGGGACAGATTTGTTACTGCTGTCAAACTCAACAAAGGTTTAAGGGATACCAACTATGAACAGCTGTATGCATACCTGCAACAACATGAGAAGCATGCTGTCTATGATCGGGTGCTGAGAGAAAAGTTAAGTCCTTCAACTACAAATGATCCAATGGCGTTCATGACAAATGTTCAACCAACAATCCAATCATCATCCAACCCAAGCTATCATCAACTTCATTCACAAGTACCTGCTATGAGCTCTCAACTTGACTCAGGCTACTCTCAGACCAACAAAATGATTGACAATCTCACCAATCAAGTTTCATTACTGGTTCAACAGTTTCAAGCATCACTCCCTCAGACCAACAATCAGTTAAGGAATTCATCTAACCCACGCAATCTAGCAATGGTGGAGGATGGGAAAATTGTGGTTCAGAATGTGCAAGGGAGAGCTGGTAGAAACATGGGTCGAGGTTATGTGCAGAATAGAGCAGGGAATGCCAATCAGGGGCAAGGGAAACAGATCAAGTGTTATAATTGTGGGGGGCTTGGACACATTGCTAGAAACTGCAATCAACCTAAACATCCTCAGAACTCAGATTACATCAAAGACAAGATGCTGTTAATGCAAGCTCAAGAGAATGGAGCTGTATTGGATGAGGAAGAGTTATTGTTCTTGGCAGGAGATGGAGGAAATACTTTTGATGAAGATGTGGATGAGAAACCTGTTCAGGATCTAGCACTTAATGATCCTAACATCTTCAAGGCAGATGACTGTGATGCATATGACTCTGATGTAGATGATGAACCTACGGCTCAAACAATCTTCATGGCTAACTTGTCTTCCCTGGTCTCATCTCCCCGTCAAGCTGGTCCTTCTAATGCATCCGTGATATCTGAGGTACTCAAAATTTATGACACATATAATATTGTCGAGGGACAAAAGAATCCCGAAGAAGTACATCAGGCAGATGTTTCTGACTCAAGTAATGTTGACATGGAAAATAGCAATATTATTTCATATGAACAGTATTTGAATCACAACAACTCGCCTGATGTACCAAATGGTGAATCTTTTGTCAATAATGATGTTTGTGTTATGAGTAATGTATGTGCCTTAGATAATGCGGGTAATATAGATAATGCATGTGAGTGCCATGAGAACAAATTGCCTGTCCCTGATGATAACTTGATCACTAGACTAAACATCTATAAAGAACAAGTGGCTATGTATGAACAGCGTGCTAAGTTTGAGCTTAATGATCGTGAGCAGAAATTAGAAGGTCAAATGAGTACACTTATTAAAGAGTCTAGAGTGAGAGAAGAAACATTAAAATTAGAGTTGAGTTCTTTGAAAAGTCAGCTAGAACAGTCTGTCAAACAGAAACAGGAAGCACAAAAGTGTGTAACTACACTTAAGCAAGAATTCAAACAAAAAGAAACAACTCTTTTAAATGATTTCTCTAGACTCAAGACGTTAAAAAATAAGCTTGAAGATAAGTTGTACACACAAAATCAAACCATACAAACTGCTCAAATGATTCATAAGCACAGAAAGTTGAGTGATAAGCATAGTAAAATCATGATAGGTGAACCTAAGTCAACCATCCTTAGGGACATGAAAGTACTTCAACCAGCCCTATATGATGGTAATGTGATGCTTATGCCTATTCATGACCAACCTGAGCATATCTACACTGATGAAGAGGATGAGTTGAGTGATAAAACGAGGGAAAAAATGAATGAGAAAATGAGGGATCCCGAGTGCATAGCCAGACGAATAATAATCAAACCCCATGATTATTATGAGGAAAATCGTTTGACTGTGTTTGCTCCTCAAAAGAAGTTAACACCTGAACAGATATTTTGGAAACAAGATAATGAAAAACTTAAGGCCAACACCCCCCTCATTAGAAAAGTTGCGTCCATAACGGTGTATCCTCCCAATACACCTAGGAATTTGGTGCCTTTGTCTCTTCCCACTGAATGCAAAACCTTTATTAGCTTATATGTGCTTTGGCAACTGTTTGCTGATTTTGATAAAACATGTAAGAAGAGAATCACACCCACTGGCATTACTGAGGGGGAAAGGTGTTTTGAACATGCAAAAAGGTGTTACTTAACTGAGGTCATGCCATTCTTTAAACTACTTAAAGAACACTTTGAAGGGTTGCAAACTGCCCTTAAAGCCGAAATAAAAGAAATGGAAGTAGTGTTTAAAGATATGGAAAGTGAGGTGAATGAATATGCAATAGAACTTAAGAGTCGAGAGATTGAAAGAAAAAACATACTCATTACTAACGACAACTTGATTGCTAAATGTATTGCACAAGATGTATTTTACACTGTCACTGATTCTGCATTGTCTGCTTGTCAATTTAATGAGTATACTATTGCGTTAAATGTCACCCAGAATCGTGTTGTTGAGCTTGAGGGGGAGAAGTTAAAACTGCTTGAAAAAATTCAAAATGATGACCATGATAATATGGTTAAACGTTTTTCAAAATTAGAAGTTGAATATCTTAATTTGCAATTGAAATATCAACATTTAAATGAAAAACATAAAATATCAAATGACAAGACATCCTTGGATGCTCCTGAATTTGATACTTATTTTGAATTAAGTAAACGAGATGAGACAATTCAAGCTCACACGAACACGATTCGACTGCTGAGGGCCCAAATTGCCCAATTGAAATCTAACAAGTGTGAAGTGTATGGCACCAATAAACCTTCATCTTCAGATTCTCAGAATTTTCAATATCAAAACACCATAAATAAGTTACATTATGAAAATGAGTGTTATCGAGAAGAAAATTCAAAGGTCAAACAACATTTCAAAGAGTTATATGATTCTATTAAAGTTACAAGAAGCAATCACAATGATCAAATAACCTCTTTGTCAAATGAAATTGAGAATCTTAAGGCTCGGGTGAAAGGTAAAATGCCATGCACAACTTGTAAGTGTGATGCACCAAAGGCTACTGATAGTAAAAAGTATGATGTTGATGTTGGGCGTATTCCATTTAAGCTTAGAAATAACAGCCTTGCCCATCAAACATATCTCGATCATCTAAGAGAGGGCCTTGACACACTTCGTGAGGTAGTTGAAGAGGATAGGACTGATAAGCCACTTGATAGGGCAGTTGTCTATGCCTGCAAACTCACGAAAAGGATTCAGGAAAACTTAGAATATGCCATAGGCTCAATTCCTAAGTTTAGCAGCCATAGAGATAGATTTGTTGCATCATCATCTACTGTTGAGAACAAGCATGTAGCCTTTGATCTACCACCAAAAACATCAGAACCCAACACATCATTATCAGGTAGGCATGTGACAGAAAAACAAAATAATGTTTCCTTCGATGCTTCTACAGGAGTAAAAAGTGACACCCAAGCTAGCGAGTCAAGGTCTAGAGAAAATGCAAGAAAGGATAGGACTGCGCCAGCTAAGAATGATCACTTGAAGAATGTAGAAGCCCAACCTAGGAACAATAAGTTTGCAATGAGTAGGATGAATCGTGTTGATTCTAGTATCAAAAGTACTGTAATTAATTCGAATTCTAATGCTATCTGTAAAACATGCGACAATTGTTTAATTTCTGCTAATCATGATGATTGTGTTGTGTCCTTCTTGATGTCTTCTGCATCACCCCATGTTAAGAATGGTAGGATAACTGAAGCATGCAAGAAAGTTTGGAGAGCAACAGGAAAAACATTTGCTAGCGTAGGATATCAATGGAGACCCACTGGAAGGAAATTCAATTTAGGAAAACAGTGCACGTTACCTAAAATGAATAAGCATAAAATTGTGAAAGTTAAGGAATGGAGACCCACTGGAAGGAAATTCAATTTAGGAAAACAGAGACCATTACCTAAAATGAATATGCATAAAATTGTGAAGAATAAGGAATGGAGACCAACTGGTAGAATCCTGTCTTTAGTGTCACAATGCCTTTCATCTAGGTCTTGTCCTGCCTCTAGTTCTGTCTCCTCAGTAAAGACAGTAGCATGTGTGAAATCTGTGGTTCCGAAATTTGTGTGTGCTGACCAAACGGACCCCAATTGCACTTGGGGATCCACATTTTTCAGTTATCCATTGTTGTCTGGTTTCAAATGCAGGTCGTACAAATCGTCCTGTGGTATTTGGACTCAGGCTGCTCAAAACATATGACTGGGGATCGCTCGCGGCTCAAGAACTTCGTGAAAAAGTTTATCGGGACAGTTAGATTTGGGAACGACCACTTTGGTGCTATTATGGGTTATGGAGATTATGTGTTTGGTAATAGTGTAATCTCAAGGGTATATTATGTGGAAGGACTAGGGCACAATCTGTTTTCTGTGGGTCAATTTTGTGATTCAGATCTGGAAGTGGCTTTCAGAAAGCATACATGTTTCGTCAGAGAATTGGATGGTATAGATCTCCTCAAGGGCAGTCGGGGCACCAATCTATACACCATATCGATTGAAGAAATGTTGAAGTCCTCTCCCATATGCTTGCTTTCTAAAGCCTCTAAAACAAAATCATGGCTGTGGCATCGTCGTTTGAACCACTTGAACTTCGGTACCATAAATAATCTTTCCCGTAAAGATCTTGTTAGAGGGATGCCCAGACTGAAATATGAGAAAGATCATCTCTGCTCTGCATGTCAACTGGGTAAAAGCAAGAAACAAACCCACAAGCCCAAAACCATCAACACCAACTTGGAAGTTCTTCATACCCTCCACATGGACTTGTGCGGTCCAATGAGAATACAAACCATAAATAGAAAGAAGTACGTTCTGGTGATAGTAGATGATTATTCTCGGTTCACATGAGTAAAGTTTTTGAGAACCAAGGACGAAACTCCAGAGGTTATCATTAAACTGATAAAACAGCTGCAAGTAAGGCTCGATAAAACTGTCAGAATCATCCGCACTGATAATGGTACTGAGTTTGTTAACCAACAACTCCGTAATTTCTATGAAAGTATTGGCATCACGCATCAGAAAAGTATCCCTCGCACTCCTCAACAGAACGGAGTGGTTGAACGAAGGAACCGTACTCTGGTGGAAGCTGCAAGAACTATGCTTATATTTTCAAAGGCACCGATGTTTCTCTGGGCAGAGGCTATTGCAACAGCATGTTACACCCAAAACCGATCCCTAATTCATCCTGTTCATGAGAAGACTCCCTTCGAGTTAATTCATAACAAGAAACCAGATATCTCTTTTCTCCGTGTGTTTGGTGCACTTTGCTATCCAACTAACGATAGTCAAGACTTGGGAAAGTTAAGAGCTAAAGCAGATGTAGGTATTTTTGTTGGATACGCACCAGACAGTAAAGGGTATCGAATCTACAATAAGAGAACCCGTAAAATCATGGAAACCATTCATGTTACGTTCGATGAGCTGAGTGAGCAACCTGCTTCAGGACAAATTAGTTCTGGACCCGATCTTAACCTTTTGTCACCTGGACCCATTAGTTCAGGACTTGTACAGAATTCCACGCCTGCAGATTCTTATGTACCACCTACATGTGAGGAGTTGAAGAAGTTATTCGATCCTATGTTTGATGAATACTTTGAGCCAACGAATGGAACCATCCCGAGTGAACCTGCTATACTTCCTATGACTGAGGTTCAAGCCCCACAAGGTTCAGAAGGCCCTACAGCTTCAGTATCAGTCAGTCACAATGCTCCAGCTGCCAGTCAATCGCCTTCGTCATCAAACGCTCAATCTTCTCCAGTAATGCAAGAATCTTCAGATAATCATTCTTTGGAAGTTAATCCTTTTGCTCCTGTTGATGAGGTTCCTTTTGAAAACATATTTGCTCCTGAACATTCATCAGACACATCCTTACTTGAAGAACACAACACTGCTACGTCTGTTCATAACCCTCAACCTCACGACCATCTCAGGAAATGGACCAGTGATCATCCAATCGACAACATCATAGGAAATCCCTCACGTCCAGTATCCACACGTAATCAACTAGCCACTGATGCACTATGGTGCTTCTTCAATTCCGTACTGTCCAAAGTCGAACCAAAAGATGCCAAAGAAGCAATGACTAAAGATTGCTGGTTCCAGGCTATGCAGGATGAAATCCATGAATTTGATCGACTTGAAGTATGGGAATTAGTGCCTCCTCCAGAGCTTGCAATGATCATTGCTTTAAAGTGGATCTTCAAAGTGAAGCTTGATGAGTATGGTGATGTCTTAAAGAACAAGGCACGGCTAGTTGCTAAAGGGTTTAGACAAGAAGAGGGCATTGATTTTGAAGAATCGTTTGCTCCGGTTGCTAGAATTGAAGCTATAAGAATCTTCCTGGCAAATGCTGCTAGTCGTAATATGATAGTCTACCAGATGGATGTCAAAACGGCATTCTTGAATGGTGACTTAAAGGAAGAAGTTTATGTGAGTCAACCAGAAGGATTCGTGGATGCTGAACACCCTACTCATGTTTACCGCTTGAAGAAGGCTCTTTATGGGTTAAAACAGGCGCCAAGGGCATGGTACGATACATTGTCCAAGTTCCTCCTAGTGAACGGATTCTCCAAGGGTGTTGTTGATCCCACACTATTCACCAGGAAGTCAAGAAACCATCTACTACTAGTTCAGATATATGTAGATGATATCATCTTTGCTTCAACAGATCCTAGTGAATGTGATAGTTTTTCAAAGGAGATGAATTCCAAGTTCCAAATGTCCATGATGGGACAAATGTCATTCTTCTTAGGATTACAAGTTTCTCAAAGTTCCGGAGGCATATTCATTAATCAATCCAAATACGCCAACGAGATCTTGAAAAAGTTTGGATTCTATTCAAGTGAACCTATTGACACTCCCATGGTTGATAGAACGAAGCTGGATGAAGATCCTTCAGGGATTCCAGTAGATATAACAAAGTATCGAAGCATGATTGGATCTTTGATGTACATCACGGCTAGCAGACCAAATCTTCTGTTTGCTGTGTGTATGTGTGCTCGGTATCAATCCAGACCAACCAAGAAGCATGTTGAAGCAGTGAAAAGGATCTTTCGATATCTTCAAGGCACGGTTCATATGGGTCTCTGGTATCCTAAGGACACTGCAATGGAGTTAACGGCTTACGCGGATGCTGATCATGCGGGATGTCAAGACACTCGTCGAAGTACTTCAGGAGGAGCTCAGTTTTTAGGGGAAAAATTGGTTAGTTGGTCTTCTAAGAAGCAGATGAGTACTTCCATATCATCTACTGAAGCTGAGTACATTGCCATGTCTGCTTGTTGTGCACAAATCCTTTGGATGCGATCACAACTTTCGGGCTATGGATTCTCATACAACAAAATTCCCCTATATTGTGACAACAAAAGCGCCATTGCTCTTTGTTGTAACAATGTTCAGCACTCCAGGTCAAAACACATCGACATCAGGCATCACTTCATCAGGGAACAGGTGGAAAAAGGAATTGTGGAACTATACTTCGTGAGGACAGAGTTTCAGTTAGCTGACATCTTCACCAAGGCCCTCCCAAGAGAAAGGTTTCAGTTTATTCTCCCACGCCTTGGCATGAAAAGCATGACTCCTGAAACCCTCAAGTGTCTCCAGGAAGAAAAGGAGGAGTAAAGGATTGTCTTTTTATATCCTTGTACATAGTTGTATATATCTTAAATCAAAAAGAAAAATACAAAAATATAAAACCTATAAAAACCATAAAAATCGAAAAAATCAGAAAATACCAAAAATAGTCCTACCTAGGGATGTCTTCTGTTTATCGATAACATTTACGGATCTAGAAATGTCATTCAACAATGGCACGGATTCTTAAATGAAGCTCGAGCAGAAGTTATACTAATCAGTTAAAACATGTCTTAATGGCTTGCAGTTACTTCATACTGCAACCCGCGCTGTACAAGGGGGAAAGCATGTCGCCAAAAAGACAGCTGTTCCTCCAACCGGGTGATGTTCACCTGGGCATGGATTACTTTACATCCATGTTTCCCCGACTTGATGTACGTTTCAGTGCATCTTGTCGTGTATAAGAAGAGAAGTCTTCTTTTCATCAAGACTCTTTATCTTGTTTGATTCTTCTAGAGAGTCTTGATGTTACACAAGGTGGTAAATTGAAGTAAAATTTTCACAAATACTTGTCGCTTAATTGAATGACTACAGCTCCTTTAATAGAATATGGGTCATTAATTAAGGGGAGAGTACTTGTTCAAATTTTTGACACCTTGCCAAATTTGTGCAACATCAGCAGTGACACTCTCTCGTGGTTTAAGGGGGAGCATAGTATGCTCCTAAATCAGAATACATTTAAATCTGACCACATTTTCTCCCAAATTTTCTAAACTTATTTAAATCACTTGGGATCACAAATCTCAAATGGTTTGAAATTTTTGATCGGGGGAGAGAATGTGATTTAAATATGAAATTCTGATAAAATGTGATGACTTGGAAGTTAATGTAAGCTCTCCTGTATGTGCTAAACCATTTTGTATATCAAGGCACATATTGAGGGGGAGCAAAATGTTTTGGTCATAAAAGCAAGCTCTTCCATATGTGCGAAAATCTTTCTTATATCGATGCACATATTGAGGGGGAGCAAATGGTTTTAACAAAACAAAGGATTTGGCATCTCACGTGAGCAAGGCTCAGATTTCACCAATGAATTGACGAAACTTGAATTGCCATCAATCGAAAGGATACGTCTTGGCCGGGTAATAATTTCAAGCTGGTTTAACCAGTGATGTAAGCGTGTCTCGAAAAAGATGTATCTGAGTAGAGTGTACCGTTTCGAGAAACTTTCTGTGGACTTGACCAGGCCGGGTAATAATTTCAAGCTAGTCTAACTAGTGATGTAAGCGTGTCTCGAATCAGTCATGTTCACTGAAAGTGGATCAATTCAAAAAGTGCGAGCTCTACCTAACATGTGCAAATTTATAAAACTATCACTCGAGCACATGTTGAGGGGGAGCATTTGAAAAATATAAAACTCTCAAGTGTTTGCAAAAATGTGTTTCGAAATCATGAACACTTTGAGAGATTTTTCAAAGATTTGGTTTGGCAATTGTGGAAGAACACCAAAGACCGACCATTGTATTTCATATAATGGAGTTATAAGGATGGTAAGGTTAGGTACAAGTTTCCACGATCCCGCCAGAGCCGGAGGGATCTACCCAGGGACAATCCACTAGTTAGTGTAGAAGTCCTTAGGTATGATTAAAAAGGAGAAAAGTGAATGAGGGAATAGTGCCGACTGAGATGGAGCTAACACTGGAACAAACCCAACAAGGTGTTAGTTATGAAGTCTCGGTAAGCACTGAAGGGGTTGAAGAATGAAAAAGAATTGTAAAGAGAAAGGGTGAAAAGAAATAGCCCTCCTTACAACTTAGGCAGAAACCGGGTCAATACATATGCTGTCAGAATCACTTAGTTGATTGCTGGCATTGAAGACAAAGTATCATGGACCCAGTGATACGCTGCACAACCCTCCCTAGCCACTCAAGGTCCCTCAAAGGACTCTTGTTTCAATTGTCACGGAGTTCAATACATTTCTATCGTCTCTCTCACTCCGAGTTAGATGATATTGAAAAGGTGGCAGTCCTCTCCAGCCTCCGCTCACTAAATCAAATCGCACTATCGAGTCTAGAGCCACGAGATGCATAATAAGATCTCATAGGGACACGAATTATTTCTACACTGGTTGTTCAACATTAAGGACACCAGTTGTAAACTCATGAGTCCTACGCAGATCTTAGCAATCTGCCAGAACATTTATGAGAGAATTTACTAATGTAATTCTCAATGATTGAATGGAAATTCCTGCCAGGGTCAACATCAAGCAGCCCTGAAAGCAGGTCACTTCGGTAATTCCTTGTGGATTACGCTTAGTGGTCGCGGCGGTTTCAACCGGTCTACAGTCGTGGAGTGATCTCCAGCGACTCACCTAATCGTTGATTTACTACGGTAAAATCTTAAAAAGCCCTCTGTGGGTTTTCGATTAGGAACGGTCATGGTAAGGATTAGAGAGAGTTTTCACACTATGCTGTTGACTATCTCGAAGTCCAAACTTGTAAGTACCGGTCGAATTATTGCTAACTGTCGTATGCAGGAATCTCTGGCGGTTGTAGCAGTGGAATGCTGTAGCTGGTTGCTGTTGTAGCTGGTTGCAGTAAAGATGCCAATCCATGACCACATGTTCACTCTACCACATCATCATCAAAGAAGTCATGATCAACCAAAAGACCTTCAACACAGATTCTGCTAACTCTGATGCTGAAGATCATGACCCTGATTAGTGTGAGCATGTCGGTTCTAAGTATATTTCATCACATGGAGACCTACTACTAAAAGATGACTTGGAGACTCAAGTGGGATGATACTTTCAAAGATTACTCAAAGTTCATCCAAGACAAAAGAGAAGTCATCTTCAGATCACTGATGTTTGCACAACAATCTATGACATTGAAGATTCAATGATTACGAGCTATGATGTCAAGATCCAAGGAAGAAGTGCTGAAATTCAGAACATTACTTCTGGGGTGACCTCCCTTAGGGGGAGATTGTTAGGAATATGAATATTCAGCTGAAGACTCGGTCACCCCGAGTAATTATTAGTACATCATAGCTCATAGGATTATCAGTAATATTATTAGTAGCTTAGTTATTATTATTAGTATAGTGGAGTGGGTCGGGTCTTTACCCTCTGTCAGCTCACTCTACAGCCCGCTAGGGGCATAATATGTAGTAAGTATAAATACCCCTTCCCTTGCAAGGGAAGGGTTGGAACTTCACATTATCTCAAGCTAATATACACATAGTTTTCTCTCTCTAGAAGTTCCCACTTTCTCTCTCTAGTTCTTTGTCATTCGATCCAAATCTAAGCCTCAAACAAGTGTTTCTTGCATTGTGAATACCCTACAACTCGTGACACTCAAAGTATAAAAGAAATAGAAGTATAGATGAGAGTATTATGGATCGTATGATGTATCTTAAAATCGACTATTTATAATCTTCAAGAGAAAGAAATACAAAAACACTAAAAGCTTACACACACTCTCACCTACACACTACAATGAGGCACGCTTGTTTTTGTGGTGAAAATGTGCTTAAATAGGCAAAGGCATGTGACGCCCTAGGGCCATGTGAATGGGCCTTGAGAATCGGTTGGGCTTTGTGTTGGGTTGGATCATACTTGTCTTTACTTAATACACATTACATTAGTCCAACACAAAGCCCTTTCCCTACATATCTTAACTACACGACACACTATTCTAAATATTACAAATGACCATCACTTGACTAAAAATATAAATGCTAACAATCTCCCCCTAAGGGATGGTCATTTCAATGATGCTCCCGGTGATAGGTCTTTTGTCTTCAGTGTCTTGATCTTTGTGTGTCGATGTAGAATAGTCTTCATTTTTTCATTCCTTCATGCAATCGTAATCTTCAAAGTATCGTCTTTTGTGGTTGTTCTTGCCTTGATCAAATATTTTTGTGATGATGCGTCGAGTCCTCCAACATACTCATACATCTTGGATTGAATACTTATGCTAACAATCTCCCCTTGATAACAATCTCCCCATAATATTTCATCATATGAACTTGTTCTTGACATCTTGATTAGCTTCTTGACTTTGCTTTTAACACTTGGTCTTTAACTTGATCTTCTTGTCTTGAACTTGAGCTTTGATGAGGATGTTCTTCATAAGTATGAGTATGCTGAGGTGAAGATGTTTGATATATGTGATGATGGTTAATGGATGTTTATGGGTAGCTGCATAAAACTGTTAGTAATAATCATCCAGCGCTTACAGGTTGGGACTTTGAGATTGTCGACAGCATATTGTGAAGACTTTCTCTAATCCTTCCCCAGGCCGTTCTGAACCGGATACCCCCGAGAGGGCTTACACGGACACACCGAAGTGCACCCACGATTCAGTAAGTCGCTGGAGATCACCCCACGACTGTAGACCGTTTGAAGCACGTAACCATCATGATTTAAATGGCAAGATCCTCGGATCTCATTAAGACTCATGTACACCTTGTGTCCTTTTTGGTGAACACAAGGGTATTCTTATGGAAGTGTTCCTAAGAGATATTTTAATGAATCTCATGGCTCTAGACTCGATTGTGCGTTTTGGTTTTAGTAGTCGGAGGCATGGAGCAAAGTGCCACCTTTTCAATATCAACACATCTCGGAGTGAGAGGTCGATAGATTATGCAGTGTTCTCCGTGAGAAATGAAACAAATATCTTTTAAGAGATATCTGAGTGGCTAGGAGGGGTGGTGCAGTGCGTCACTGGGTCCATGATGTCTTGTAGGTCACGTTTAAATCTCAACAACACACTCGATATGACAAATAACACACGAACTACTACTCTATATTATGCTACGTATGAAGAAAGAATAATCTAATAAGCAATACTAAATAAGAGAATAAGAAGAAGAAGAATAAGAATGGTCGACTTTCAATTAATCAAACGTTACTCAAGCAGCGCTTATGCATATAACATGAAAACCAACAATGAAAATGAATCCCATGCCTTCTATTTATAGGCAATGGGAGGGGAATTATTCTAGGAATATTCCCTTACATGTGATAAGAATAAACTAGATAATGTGACCGGTCCATGGACTACTAATGGACCGGTCCAAAATTACAAACTTAATAGTCCATACGTGCAACATATATTATAAATGAACAAGACTTGTATTTAATTAAAACATGTTCCTATCAATCTCCCCCTAAGTCTTGATCATTAATGTTGCTCGACGTCTTCTTTGCTTCTTGGGCTTCTGACGTCTTTATAATCTTTGTTTCTTTGTTCTTGAATAATGATGGTATGTTGTTGTCTCGATCTGCCAATCTCCAACGTCTTCTCGTCTTCTCCATCATGCTCATATATTTTGACTTGTTATCTGTAACATGTTCTCACTTTTCAATCTTCATCTTGATAAAGGTTGTGGTGCTTGAACTTTTGACTTTGCTATATCATATGTTTGAACTTTTGATGTTACTGAGTCTTTGAGAGAACATTTCTTCAAGATATGAACATGATGGAGTCTTGATGGTCGAACTCCAGCTCCTCAGCAGTAGCAACAGCAGCAACAGCACGAACCAACCGGTACTTACAGGCTCAGACTTGAGATCATCAACAGCATAGTGTGAAGACTTTCTCAAATCCTAACCCAGACCGTTCTGAACCGGATTCCCCCGAAAGGGATTACACGGACACACCGAAGTGCACCCACGATTCAGTGAGTCGCTGGAGATCACCCCACGACTGTAGACCGTTTGGAGCAAACACTAAGCGTAACCCACAAGGAGTTACCGAAGTGACCTGCTGTCAGAGTTGTTTGATGTTGCTCTGGCAGGATTTCCATTCAATCATTGATAATCACAATTGTGACTTTTCTCATGAATGTTCTCGGCAGATTGCTAAGATCTGCGAAGGACACTTTCTTAATTTTACATCTGCTGCCCATGATGTAGAACAACAGAGTAATACTAAGTGTACCTAAGAGATCTTTTATGAATCTCATGGCTCTAGACTCAATCAGTGCACATTTTTTTGGTCATCGGAGGCGTGGAGCAGATTGCCTCCTTTTCAATATCAACACTCTCGTAATGAGAAGTCGATAGATTATGAAGGGTTCTCCGTGTGAATGAAACAAATGTCTTTTGAGAGACACTTGAGTGGCTTAGAAGGTTTATTAGTGCGTCACTGGGTCCATGACGTCTTTAGTCTTCAATACCGGTGATGCTCATCAACCAGTAGATTATGAATTGAACCCGGTGTCTGCCCTAAGGTTGAACAAATGGAGGGCTATTTCTTTTCACCATTTTCTTTACTTTTCTTTTTAATTCTTCAACCCCTTCTTTCTCCGTTCATTCATTTTCTCCTTTTTTTATATCATACCTAGGACTTTCTAGTTCTAAACTATTGGTATTGTCCTTGGGTAGATCCCTCCGGCTCTGGCGGATCATAGAACGGTTTTTCCTAACCTTAGTCACCTTATAACTCCATGACTATCCTAATGATGCCATAAACCAAACCATTGAAAATCTCTCAAAGTGTCGATAATTGTAAAGACATTTTGTTGACACCTTGAGAGTTTGATGATTTTCAGAAATACTCCCCTTAACATGTGCGCATAAGTATTAAATTTTGAAATTTGCACATGCCGGAAAGAGTTGGCACTTTTGAATTGATTGACTTTCAATGAACCTGATTGTCGCGAGACACGCTTACATCACCAGTTAGACTGGCTTGAAATTATTACCCGTCCAGATCAGATTCAAAGATTATCGCTCGAAATTGGTACATTCTACTCAGACACGTCCTTTGCGAGACACGCTTACATCACCAGATAAACTGGCTTGAAATTATTACCCGTCCGGGACATGTCCTTTCGACTACTGACTTTCCTATTCGTCAATTTGAGGGTCAATTCTGAGTTTGAGCACACGAGATTCCAGCAAATGAGACATCATATTTTAATCATCTTTTTCTTCTCCCCCTCAAAAATAGCATACTCATGATGTTTTTGGAAAACGTTTATGATTAAAATATGCTGTTTTTGAGTTTTAGGGAAGAATTTCAAGAACATTTATAATTCTTTGAACAAAGATTATATTTTCAAATACTACCCCTTAACAAGGGACTATTTGTCCTTATGAGCAGAATGTTTGAAAAACTTTGGAAAACATTCTGGTTTTAATTCTACTCATAAGTAAGAAGCTTTCGCTCCTTTTTCAGGATTGAGGCACTGAAGCGTACCTCAGGGTCCTTTCTTTGGGGTCCGGGTTGTACACTGTTATGTGTGCACAAGCCGTAATGTACAGGCCAATTATGGAAAGAAGAATGTTATGATGAAATTTTGAGAATTGATTCTTACATCATCCACCTTTACCAAAAGTTATGAATACTGGGTCAGTTCGCTGAAATAGTCTGATGGCGAATGGTGGACGACCCCCAACATAGCTCTCTAGCCTCCTCATCTGATCCCGATGGTATAACCGTTCTTCCATCTTTCGAATAAATTCCTTGACTTGTCGCAGCTCCTTCGAATTCCATCTTCTTGATTTTTGCAACATCGAATCTCGAACTCTATTAGCTAACCCGTCACGTACACTCTTCAGGGTGTCGTCACAGAACTTGTGAATCTCATTGAATGCCATGAAACGATGAAAATCTGTTGTGCTTCTGTAAACAAACCCGAAGACTGGACTATGTAGCATGGTGTACTGAGGGTCCTTTTTGCTGTTTAGAAGAAACTGTGGTTCAACAAGGTTAAGCTGAGTCTGATAACTTTCCACACCAAGCTGGAGATCTTCTACACGTTCTTTGATGATGGTTCTCCTGATGTAATGACAGAGGGAAGTACTAAGTGCATATCGAAGCTCATTGGTCAGATGCTGCAGTTTGCCTTGGACCTTCATTAGATACATGTCTTCGATATCATTTAGATTTAAATCAGGAAAATCCGCCTCAGAGAATTTGTAAAGATTGTTATCGATTCTTCTTACTGTGATCTCTTCAAGAAATATATAATCGCATCTTCTTGATCCGCTCACATTGATGACGGCCATTATTCTGAGATCACTGTAAACTGGTTCTTTTGATTTCTGGAGGGCAAGTTTGTACTTGTACCAGCTTTGTCTTTTAGAGTACCAGTGATGAATCCCCAGCTCTGCATCACGATCATATTTGACGAGCTTTTTAACAAACAGATGTCTGTGAATAGCTGCTTCTTCAATAGCTGATTGTGTGTAATGAGCAGCTGGTGTGAAAGTAATAGATGTAGCGTACTTTGTCGTCCCTTGAGCTCCATTCTTTAGAAGTTCCAGATCTTTCTTGAAAAACATTTGAAAGGGAATTTCCGAGTGATGATGTCTTCGTATCACGGTCAGTGGCTTGGTCCAATCAGTGATGAATGGTTGATTCTTGCCAATTTCCTGACGACGTCTGGACTAGCCCAGTCGAAGTCACTTGACATTGCCCGTGCAATGTTTTCAAGGTGATATTCGAGTTCTGCTGCGCTATTGGATTTGTTTTTCAGAAGAAGAAAAGCATCATTCTTGATCCGACGAAGTTCCTTTTTGGTCATCTTCTTAATATTAAGAGTTCTTTTAATTTCTTGAGTAACAGCAAAGGTGCTGTCTTCAACTCGTGAAGCTTCGTCAGTCTGAACTTGAGCGCTTGCTAGATGATCGAACCATTCATTTCCTAGCACATCCGTATCATTATCCAGCCATGTGACAACCGCTGGTCCAGTAGATGACTTTCTGCTGTGTGAGGGCTTGGACTTGGATGGCTTTGGTTTTGGTGATGATGATGGTGAATGAGGTTGATCATCGTGTGGCTGGAATTCCACATCTTCAGTTGTAAACTGCTCATGGTGATGTTCGGTTTCAGTGGGACCAGAGGATTGATGTTTAGGAGGTTGAGATGATGGTTTATGTTCCGTTGGCTCCTGAATGTGGATCCCTGACCCGCCTTTGGGTTTCTTTTGTTCGGGTTTAGGGTCCTGATCATCCTCATCATCTTCTCGAATACGTTTACCTTTGTCAGCAGTTTCCTTGCATGATTTCTTCTCAATATGTGCTTGAAGAGCCGCAATCAGGTTAATTTCTTCTGAAGAAGGAGAGGTGATTTCAAAGAGTCGGTCGAGAAGCACAAGCTCGATATATTCAGCGGTGAGTTCTGGAAGTGGTTTGGTGTTGGAAGAAGAAGAGACAGCTTCTTTGATCTTTTCGTCAAGTTGTGAATCAATATGTTCATTTATGTTTTGTTGAAGATCAGGAAGAAATTGCTTAACAAATTTCTTTGCCTTGCGTGTCATATGATCTTTGATGTTGAAACCAAGGAATTCATCTATCTGCTTCTTGCTTTCCTGCATTTCTTCCATTTGTTGAGACAACTTCTTGACTAAGTCTTCCATTTCAGCCAATTTAGTTGTAGCTTGGTTGTCTCGTTGTGCTTGTGCTCTCTTTACTGCCTTTTTAAGTTTCTTTGCTGCAGGAGTCACAACCTCAACTTTCGTAACATGGATGATTCTTCTCTTGCTCTTTCCTTTGTAGGCCTTAAGAATATTCTCAGAAACAGTTGCTTTTGATTTTGATTTTGGTGATGAAGATCTCGAAGATGATGGAGTGAGTGAGGGGATTGGATCATCATATTTAGTATTTGATTCCCTTTGAGGTGATGGTGGAGGTGTTGGATTCTTAGGTGGTGATTCAGGAGGTGTCTTAGGTGAAGAAGCAGACGAGGGCTGAACTGGTGGTTGTTCTTGCTGCTGTTGTGGGTTATGAACGACCATAGCCAGTTTAGATTCGGTTGTGTCCTTTGGAGGGGAAGGAGGAGGTGTTGGAGTGCGAGAACGAAGGTAGCTATCTGCTTCCAGGTTAGCTTGAGCCTCCTCCTTACGTTTCCTTTATTCTTCCTGTTTAGCCGCTTCCTCAAGATCTTTGGCTGCTTTAGTTGTTTTGACTCCAAGAATGTCTTTTTCTTCTTCTATGTTCCAATCGTCTGTATCATCATTGCGTGTTTGTTCCTCGGGATTATCATCAAACATAGAATCAGAAATATCCTTGTCAGATAGAACAATGTTGCTATCCTGATCTTTTTCCTTTTCCTCCTGAGTTGGTGCTCCCAAGTCGGGTTGATTAACCGAACTTGTATGCTGTGAAGAGACCTTTGTTGATTCAGCTCCAGACCCACCGGGTTGATTAACCGGATCATCTTGGGTCAAAGCTTCTTTAGGAACAGTTTGTGATCCTCCAACTCCATGTGTTCTTTCATACTCCATCTGTTGTCCAATACTCTCTTTGCTCTAACGCTCTTCATCTTCTTTAAGTGTTTTGAGACTTTGTTTTTGTGCATTCTCATGAGAGATCTTATTGTGAAGTTCAGCCTCTTCTTCTGTCATAAAGACATGTTCTTCTTCGGATTCAGATGATTCAGAGTTAGATTCTGTATCTTCATCAACGATTCTATTCGGTTCAGGTTTCGGCTGTGGTTTACTGGGTACTCTCCTCTTGATGAATGTTGTTCTTGGATGTTTTTCTTTTGGTTTAGAGACACTTGAGGCACTTCCTGTCTTAGTCTTACCTTTTGAATGAGTCTTTGAAGATCTAGTTTCTTCAATCATTTTGGCAAGACCCACACGACGTTCTCGGTATGCTTTGTCATAATCATGATAAGCTTTTGTTTCTTTGACCTCATCAGGCATCAAAAATTCTGGCAACCTTGCACCTTGCTTTCGTGTGCTCTCTTTCGGGAAGTAGACTTTGCTCAATGTTTTATCCATGCTATACTCATGAACCTCTTGATCAGTAGGACGCTTATCAAGGTCTTCATGTTGATCAAGTAGATAGCTGATAAGAACTTTGGTGTATCGAACAAATGGGATTTTCTTGGATGCTTTACGCATTAAGTACATTATATCTTCCCAAATAAGAGCAGCAAAGTCAATAGGTTCTTGGTTTAGAAATCCCCACAAGACTTGAAGATGAGACAGTCTTGGATGCTCAAACCCACTATCTCTTCCAGTTATTGAATGTGTTATGATGAAGAAGATAGTCCTCCAGGGTTGAGGAATGTATCTAGCATTAACTTTGGAGATCGTGGTTAATGGTGTATCAGGTTGAACATCATAACCAATATCTTCCAGGAATTGCATGACCTCAGACTCTGAAGGTGTTGGGTGGAATCGGTTAGCAGCTTCAGGTGCCTCTGGAAGTTTCAAGGCTTTTCTGAGTGTAGCAGGTGTGACTCTGATTTTCTTCCGATCCAGTGTACAAGTAAAAGACTTGTCATCATTACTTCTTGTGAAGGTATCCCAGAATTGATGAATATATAGCTCTGGAATAGTGTCTGAGCTGTCAAGAAGATCTCTGCATTTGTGAGCTTTGAGAATCTCTACAGCAATCTGGCAACTGGGGTCGGAACACTTGATCTTGTCCAATTCTACCCGTGAATTGTTCTTCCCTATTTCCAGAGTATACCCACGAGGAAAGACTTCTTCTTTGGTGAGAGCAGGAAGTGGTTGTTGTTGGGAAGATGCCATTGATGTGTTTCTGAATCAACAATCATATACAAATATACAGAATGCATGTTTGTTAGAAAAATTGTTAGCTTTTAAGAACAACACATAGCATCCTATTGTATTAATGATTGTTTGTTACATGCTTGGTCAAAGAATTTATCAAAAACTAGCCAAATTCTATAAAATTTTGATTAATTTTGATAAGTATAAGGATATACCTAAGGAAATTGATCAAAATTTTATATCAGATCACAACTGCGATAAATTATGTCAACTGCGATAATTATTGTCAACTGCGATAATTATTGACAACTGCGATAATTATGACAACTGCGATAATCATTCAATCAAGATAAGTATCTTAATTGTAATAATTTTCCAACTGCGATAATCATCTCAACTGCGATAATTAGCTCAACTGAGATAATTAGCCCAACTGCGATAATTATCCAACTGCGATAATTATCCAACTGCGATAGTTATGTCAATCAAGATAATCAAATCAATCAAGATAAGGATCTCAACTGCGATAATTATCTCAACTGCGATAAGTATCTCAACTGCGATAATTTTGGCCAACTTCGATAAACTCTTATACAAGAGATTACGAACATATTTGTCGATGAACATTCGCTTAAATCTTAATTGTAACTCTTGATTTATGTCCACAGATTTACACAAACATCTTAGATGACTATTATGAGTATTTTGGCTAAGTTATAACATAAACAAACCACAAATACGCATAAATCAAACTGCTAGTGTCCATGTTCTTCATAAACCCTAACATTCAATCGATTCACATACAATGTTTTCTGGGTACAAATCAAGCATGCCAATATTCAATTAAACATCAAACAACAACTCTCCAATCAACAGATTACATAATAATACATTCACAAAGTTTTCCCCAAATCGTTGCTTAAACCCTAAAATTCAATTAGACTAATTTGTGGTTTCTGGGTGTAAGTAAGCATGCAATATAGGTTAACTAACATTGTAAAAGCATTATCGTACAATCATTTTACACTCAAACACTCTAAATCCAAAATCCCCAATTTAACGCAATACCCTAGAACTAACTTTAACAATTTTGAATGTTCGAGCCGTTGGATCATGATATCGTTCAAAACCATCTTTTATAATAACATACTAAACATAAGATCCCTCACAAATTTTGAAAATCTTGAGCGGATTTGCAGATTTAATGATAGCCGTTGATGATGGTGGGTGGGGTGAATTAAATTCGGTTGGTGAAGTTGGCAGATGTAATAACTGCGGTTATTAATTTTACTTGACTTTTATATCTACCAATTTAACTTTGCATGTTTTACACATTTAGCCCCCTTAACCTTAGTAACTTTGAAATCCTAGTCCTAAACCACCATCAAGCTAACACTTAGTCTCACTTTTGTACATTTAAGGCACACAAGTTTGTTATCTTAAAAATCTTATCACCAAATTGCACAACAATTTCTGAAAAATATGCAAGTACAATTTAAAACTTGTGGTAAAAATAATCTCCCCCTCAACACGTGTTAAAAAATAATTATAGACATTGTAAAAATAAACACCGTGTTGGATGAGGAATTGTACTTGCATTTTTTTTATTTTTTTATTATTATTATTTTTTTAATATATTTACAAAGATAGTTTGGATATTTGACTCATTTATTTGTTTTGGAGAAAATTTGTCAGTTCTTGAGGAGTCAAACATCGCATTCCAATTTGATGAACCAATTTCACAAAACGATCATGAGGTGAGGCTTTCGTGAAAAGATCCGCCAATTGGTGTTCCGTTCCCACAAAATACAACTCAACGGTACCCTGCTCCACATGTTCCTTGATGAAGTGATATCTGAGAGCAATGTGTTTGGACTTGGAATGTTGGACTGTGTTGCACGAGATTGCGATAGCACTTTTGGAGTCGCAGTACATCGGGATTTTGTTGAATATGTAACCATAATCCATCAGTTGTGATCGCATCCAGATGATTTGAGCACAACAGGCAGACATGGCTACATATTCTGATTCCGTGGATGATAGAGACGTACAATCTTGCTTCTTTGACTGCCAGGACACCAGCTTATCACCGAGGAATTGAACACCACCGGATGTGCTCTTTCTTGTATCAATACATCCCGCATGATCCGCATCTGAAAAAGCAGTTAGTGCAAAACCAGAATCTTTTGGATACCAGATCCCCAAATGAATGGTTCCCTTGATGTATCTAAGGATTCTTTTAACAGCAGATAAATGTCTTTCTGTTGGGTTAGACTGATAGCGTGAACACAGGTATGTGGCAAATACAACATCCGGTCTGCTAGCGGTGAGATACATAAGAGATCCAATGATACTACGATAATTTGTAGGATCAGTGGGTTTCCCATGTATGTCAGCATCTAGCTTCGGGGATGAGGAAGACATAGGGGTGTTATAGGTGTCACTAGTTGTCATGCCATGCTTTTTTAATATCTCTTGTGCATATTTGGACTGACTCAAGAATATACCACGAGGTGATTGGTGAACTTGTAATCCTAGAAAAAAGTTTAATTCACCGATCATGGACATCTCAAAGTTTTATTTCATAAGTTTTGCAAAAGCGTTTGAGTACTTTTTATGGGTAGACCCAAAAATGATGTCATCCACATAAATTTGTACGATGAGAATGTCCCTCCCCATGTTTTTGTATAAACAGAGTCGGGTCCACAGATCCTTTAGTAAAATGATTAGCAAGCAAGAATGCAGCAAGTTTATCGTACCATGCCCTCGGGGCTTGTTTAAGGCCGTAGAGAGCTTTCTTAAGCCTGTAAACGTGTTGTGGATGTTCTGGATCGACGAAGCCCTCTGGTTGTGAAACATACACCTCTTCACGAAGTTGTCCGTTCAGGAATGCTGTCTTCACGTCCATTTGGTAAACTGTGATGTTCTTATGAGCCGCGTACGCCAGAAACATTCGCACTGCCTCAAGCCTAGCCACTGGAGCAAAAGATTCCTCGAAATCAATTCCCTCTTCTTGGCTATACCCTTTAGCAACCAACCGAGACTTGTTACGAATAACCGTTCCTTCTGCATCCAGCTTATTTTTCCAAATCCATTTTAAACCCACAACATAAACTCCATCTGGTTTTTCAACGAGTTCCCAGAATTCCAATCTTTTGAACTGATCCAACTCCTCTTGCATTGATTCAATCCAATTGTCATAAGTCATGGCCTCTTTGATATTTTTCGGTTCAGCTTGACAAACGGTGAGAGCATAAATGCAGGTTTCACCATCTGTGTGGAGTTTCTGTCGTGTCATTACTGGTTTATCGGGATTGCCAATCACATTAACTAACGGATGATCCCTTGTCCATTTATGAGTCGATGGGTAGTGTTGAATGTTGTGATGATGATATGACGGGTCCATGTTGCTCGAGGATGATTCTCCGGTATCTGGAACGGTTGGTGGTGGAGCAAATGGATTAAAGAAGGCGTTCCCATCATATCCTGATGGTGTTGGAACATTGTTAGAAATGGGGGATGAATCTTCAACTGAAGGTTGAGGTGTTTTCTCCATTGATGATGATGATTCAGGTTGTGGTGCATCATCAACAACTACTGTAGAGGTAGATGCTGATGGATCAGGTGCTTGATGTGGAAGTTGTTGAGCAGCGGAACTGGTGGAAGCAACTGATGCACTAGTAACATGAACGTCATCAAACATTGGTGCAAACAAATCTTCCAAATCCTTCCTGTTGAAAGGTAGGGGTGCAGCCGAAGATTCAGGAAAGTTCAGACGGTTGTGTGCGGGTTCCAAGCGGTCTTGCTCAGAAGCCATTTCAGTGAGTTCATCAAAATTAGCGTGTATGGTTTCTTGAATATCCCCAGTCCGACGATTCCAAATTCTGTATCCCTTGGAGTTCTCACAGTATCCTACAAATATCCCAATATCTGCTTTAGCCTTAAGTTTACCAAGATCATCCTTATCATTCTTCGGATAACACAATGCTCCAAAGACGTGAAAATAGTTGATGTTTGGTTTTCTTCCTTGTATAAGCTCATATGGTGTTTTGCTGTGTCGTTTGTTGATCATGGCACGATTCTGAGTATAACAAGCAGTGTTGACAGCTTCAGCCCAAAGATAATCCGGTAATTGAGCATTGATCAACATAGTTCGAGCTGCTTCCACGAGCGCAAAGTTTAACAAGCAGTATAACAACTATTACCAGAATATACTTCTTCCCGTTAATACTCTGAACTCGCATCGGACCACACAAATCCATATGAAGCAGTTGTAGGACATGGTCTGTGCTGTGTTCTGTTTTGGGAGGAAAATGAGCACGGTGACTTTTCCCTTGTTCACACGCAGAACACAAGTGATCCTTGGCATATCTGAATTTAGGTAGACCGTCAACTAATTTCTTCTTGGCAAGGTCAGTGATGGTTTTAAAATTGAGATGAGACAATCTTTTGTGCCATAACCAAGCCTTTGTGGGATGAGCCTTGGAGAGTAAACAAATAGGAGTAGAAGCTGTCATGCCTTCAAGAGAGATAGTATACAGACTTGTTCCGCGTTTCCCTTTCATGAGGTCGTTGCCTTGAAGATCACGAATAAAGCAGGTTTTCTCCCTGAATGCTACTTCCAAGTCTCCATCGCAGAATTGTCCCACGGAAAACAAATTATGACCAAGGCCTTCAACATAATACACACGGCTGATTTCGATGTTCCCATTAATGTAATCCCCATAGCCCATAATTGCAGCGAAGTGATCATTCCCGAATCTGACCGTTCCGATAAACTTAGCAATAAAGTTTTGAAGAAGTTTGAGATTGCCGGTCATGTGTCGGGAGCACCCGCTATCAACAATCCAAAGGACGATTTGAATCACCTGCATCACAAACATTGGAAACAGGTGGAGATTTGATAACGGTTGGATCCGCTGGTTAGTAACACAAGAGGTTAGTACTTTAGGTAACCATTTAAAACCAAAAGTGTTCTGTAACCAACGTTGCCAGGTCCAACTAGTCTCTGCCTTTTTCCTAATGTATGCACTAGGTGACTTTGTAGTCTTGGATTTGGGCTTTTCCATATTCTTCTCAGAAACATCTAGTAGGGGCATTCCTAAAATGGACTTTTCACTGGTTTTAAGCCTAGAGGAAGCGCCACTATTTCGTTTCTTTCTCTTAGTCAGCAAAGTTTTAGCAACACATTTTGTATGATCACCAGATAGTATGCTATTACGACAAAAAACACAAGTAGCATCAACCAAAACATCTTCATTAACATTTAAAGATTCAGCATTTGTTACATCAATCTTAGAACTAGACTCAGATAAGTGCAATTCTATTCCTGATGTTACATTTGTCTTATTCAAACTACTAGCTGGAACCTCTTCAGACTGAGAAAACTTCATCCTAGGTTTCTTGACTCTATTCTTCCTCTGTTTCTTGTGAGTCTTGGAATGGCTGACCTTAGGTGTGGTTTCTAGTCCTGTGGAAGTACAAGTAGTTGAATTAGTGGTTACATCAGATGCTTGGGTATGTTCTTTGTCCACTACATACATCCCTGGGGCAATCTTATGAGAGTTTGTTTTGCCTGTGTCTAAAACTCTGATTTTCTTCTTCAAATCAATAATGATGTGTTGAAATTCTTGATTTTGTGAATCTAATTTTCGATTGAGGCGGACTGTGTCATTTCGGTTTTGAAGAATTTCCTCCAGTTCCTTTTCATTTTCAAACAGTTTAAGTCTTAAGAAAGCTTTTGTTTCCTTAAACTTTTCAGGAACATGACTGTTTTGAAATGATAAAGACGCTAAAAGATGTTGAAATTTAAGTTCAAATTCAATACTCTGTTTTTGACACCAGTCAAGCCGTTTTTGAAGATTAAAAGCTTTGTTTTCCACATCATTATTGAGCTGTCGAAGAATCTCATTCTCATGTTCCAGATTATCAATCTCCATACGCAACATCTTACTATCCATAGCATGATCATTCACAAGTACAGCATTACCAGATTCATAGAGCGAATTCATAATCACAGACACTACGTCATAACACAAAACCTTTTCCAAGAGTCGATCATTTTCTTTTGCTAAAAATTTCCTTTGAAGTTTTTGACGTTGAACCTTGTCATCTTTAGCTTTGAAAATGGTTTGCATAGATGCTACTTCTGTTTGTAACTCCTCTTCCCATTTTGTTGCGCATTTCTTCAGATTTCTGACATGAGGAAGAATTTTCTTTTGAAGAATCTCTTTCTTTTCTTTTTGAACAGGAGAAAGAAAAGAAGAGACAGGAATTTGAGAACTAAACTCAATTTCATTCTCCAAAAGAGAAATGTCGTCCATAAATGTCTTAAAATATCGAAGAACTCGACATTTTGGAGGCATTTGTGGATCAGCAAGATCCTCTGTCAGACAATCTTTGAAATGTACAGCAGTCGTGGGGACAGAAGTTATAGACGAAGGAGCACTTATGTTTGTGTATGTTAACGTTTGTTCTGGATGGTCCTTAGGAGGGACAAATGATTTGCTCAAATGAGGTCGTGCATTATAATCATAATGTATCTTTGAAAATTTTGTTTGTGAATCTGATCGACCCTCAATCTTGTTTTCCAAAAAATCAGTTTCTTCATCAACAGAATACATAACAACACGTTGAAAGGTATCATCTAACAGAAATGTTGCATTGTATAACTTGGGATTGTCTTTGAGTGCTTTGTGTAAATTACGGGGTGTGTCACTTCCAAGTGCAAAACTTACTCCTTTAGGACTCGGTTTTACAACATTCTTTTGAATTTGTGTTACAGAATTACCCGTTTTATACACAACATTTTGAAATTCTTTGAGTTTGGTTTCCAAATCCAAAATTTGATCAAGATATGAGTCAACACATTTCCTAGTGGCTTTCTTTTCTTCAAGAAGATCCTTCTGAGATGTAGAAAGCTCAGATTGAGTTTTTAACAACTCAGAAGTTAAAGCATCAATTTGTTTTTTGAATTCAAATTGATCCTTTTCTTTTTGAGAAAGAAGCTCAGCTTTGGCAACAGTTAGCTCACGAACTTGACTTTCTAAATTTTGAACTTTGACATATTCTTGTTGGAAAGCTATTTCAAAACCTTTTTCACGTTTATCTTGTTTAAGATAACCCGAAAGTTGTAGTTGGTAGCACTCATTATCCTTTGTTAACAAGGCAATTTTATCTTTGAGCTTCTGATTAATGTCATTGCATTTTTCTATTTGTGACTGGGTGGTCAATAACAAGGCCTGTAATTCCGAATCTTGATCAGTCAAAGGATCTGTTTGTTCAAGATGATCACAATTGTCATCATCAATGAGATCATCAAATGAGACAACGGTATTATCATCATCAAATGATACTACCGTGTTTATTTGATCATCGGATGGTGTTGAGAATGAATCATGTTGATCAAACGTTTCATTTGTAGATGAAGATGCAGCTGGTAAAGCAATTTCATGGATGAGACATGTAGGATCAGGTACCTGAGAAAGACCATCGGTATCATATACCGGGCCTGACTCGGACATATTCATTTCTTGCATATTAGCCATAAGCATGACTGCAGCATTTGCCTCTAAATCTTCCATTTCATCATCTGATTCCACATTAGCCATAAAACTTTGATCATTCTGAGTCAACCTTCCAGCAGCTTTTTCATCTTTGAGTGCCATCAGAAGAGCCTCTTTGTGATAAGCACTGCCCATTGTTCTTGGCTTCGGACAAGCATTTGCCATGTGACCGTTCCCCCCACAGTTATAACATGTGATAGACGTATTTGCAATGCCTCTCTGAACATTCCCAACAGTCGAATTTCCTCTCTGATCATTCCCCATATTGTTTCTGTTTGCCCCTGCAGTATTGAACCTATTTCCTCCTGACTGAACCCTTTGAGTACCATATCCACGATTTCCCGAACCATATCTGCCTGAAGACCTGTTTTGAATTTCTACTCTGCCATCATTAACAACTGCCTGATTCCTGGTATTTGAAGATGAACGAAGACGGTTGTTGGATTTGGTGAATCTGCCAAATGCGTTAGCAATCAATCCAAATGCTTCATTAAGAGAGTTGAAAGCATCCTCTTCTTCATCATAATCTGCATTTGAGTACAGCATTGAATCGGTGTTGTTGTATGGAACCAGCTGGTTATCAGAGTATTGTTGTGGTGCTTCATAAGGAATGATTTGGTTATGAGGTTGGGGTGGAGGACTTGGTTGAAAAGATGAGTGGCCAAATTCCTGGTGTGGTAAAGAGAAGTTAGATTGAGCAACGAGAGCAAGTGAGTTTGATGTTGATGCGGGTGTGAAACCTCCTCGTGCTGCAATTTCTTTATCCACTTCTGATTGATGTTGTCTGAGGTAATCATACATGAGTCCATATTTGACATCACCAATTTTCTTTGTCTGCCTTACAAAAGTTGCATACTTCTGCCATTCAGGACCAAGACATCCAAGGAATTTTGAGTTGACAGCAATCTTTGGTAACTTTATATCATGACGATCAAGGTCATTGATAATGTTGGTGAAACGGTGGTAGTAAGATTCAATGGTTTCCCTGGGTTCCATGATGAAGTGGGTGTACTCCATATACAACTTAGACTCAAGATCTTCCTGGTTTAACTCTATTCCTTCCATGAGAAGATGAACATGTTCCCACATATCTTTGGCTATCTTTTGAGCATCAATACTTCGATAGATAGGATTGGGAATCCCTTGAAGTATGAAAGACATTGCCAATTGGTTTGCTTCTTGTTGTAATGTTTGCTCAGTTGTGTAGTTTGCAACCGGAGTGGGTGTGGATGTTTCTTCTCTCTCTGAAGTTGCTGGAACAACAGTAGCTGGAATAGGATAGGGTCCTTCTTCAATGACTTTCTTGAGATAGATACCATGAGGTTTTTTTAGTTCAACGAATCTGAGGAATCTACTAGCCCATTGCACGTAGTTACCCGGAGTTAACATTGGTGGAGTTTCTTGACTTCCAGCTTCATGACGTGATTGCTGACTACTAATTGCCTCACACATCTTGTTAAACCAATGAGGTTCTCTGGAGTAGGATGAATAATTCTGCAGTTGTTGATTCTGTTGCATGATTTGTTGTGGGGACACTTGTGGTGGAGAGAGAAATTGATGTTGTTGTACGAATGCTTGTTGTTGTTGATACTGAGGATGAAATTGCTGTTGTTGTTGTGGATGTTGCTGTAGCTGGTAGTAGTAATTGAAATGAGGTGGTTGAGACATATCTGGATCTTTTAAGATAATTAAGATATGTGTTGATGATGTAAGTTAAGTTGGTTTAGAAATCTAAAGATTTTGTCCAAATGCGATAAAGTACTGTTCACCAAATGCGATAAGACAGTTCACCAAGTGCGATAACCAAGTGCGATAAGGACAATACACCAAGTGCGATAACCTTCAATAGCGATAACGAAAGTCGAAAATGCGATAAAACTATCAAGTGCGATAAATAATGACAATTTAAATATGTTATCTTAAAGTGCGATAATTTATTGCAAACTGCGATAAAATATCCAACAGCGATAAGATAATATATCAAACTGCGATGATTTATGGCAAATGCGATAGATTTATCACAAATCCAAGTTCGATAAATTCTCAACTCTTGTACAAGAGAAGAGAAGCAACCAAGTCGAAGTATTACAACTTTCTAATACAAGAAAGTACAATACTGAGTCCCAAATGCGATAATTGAAGATCTCCCAAATGCGATGAAACCCTAATCTTTCTTGATTCGAACTGCGATAAAACCTTAAGTTATCTTGATTGCCAACTGCGATAAACCCTTCAAATGCGATGAAACCCTAACTTGTCGAAGTTCACTCAGAAACCAAAACTAGCACTTTTCATCAACTTTTCCAATACGCTAATAATACGGATTACACCAAATCGTCCAAATAACCAAAAATCCCGATTGTTTTTGACTTTAAACGATTAGTAACCACTAGATTTAATAAAGATTAAGCTAGTTAACGTTTAGAAAATGAAATTCGATGAAGATTATTGAAATTTCAACGATATCAAAGTAACTTTGCGACACAAAACAAGAGTTTAACGTGAATATTTGAACAAAAACCTTACTAGATCTATAAAACCAACGTAATTAACAATACTTAATGACTCAAACACGTAATCCTAATTATCCCTTGGCGTATGATACCACTTGTAGGTCACGTTTAAATCTCAAACACACACTCGATATGACAAATAACACACGAACTACTACTCTATATTATGCTACGTATGAAAAGAGAATAATCTAATAAGCAATACTAAATAAGAGAATAAGAAGAAGAAGAATAAGAAGTGTGGTCGGATTTCACTTAATCAAACGTTACTCAAGCAGCGCTTACGCATATAACATGAAAACCAACAATGAAAATGAATCCCATGCCTTCTATTTATAGGCAATGGGAGGGGAATTATTCTAGGAATATTCCCTTACATGTGATAAGAATAAACTAGATAATGTGACCGGTCCATGGACTACTAATGGACCGGTCCAAAATTACAAACTTAATAGTCCATACGTGCAACATATATTATAAATGAACAAGACTTGTATTTAATTAAAACATGTTCCTAACACGTCTTGTCTTCAATATCAGTATCAACTTTGTGATAACCGATAGCAGATGTATTGACCCGGTTTCTGCCCTAAGTTTTCATGGAGGGCTATTTCTTTTCACCCTTTCATTAAACTTTTCTTTTTAATTCTTCAACCCCTTCTTTCCCTTTCTCATTTACTCCTTTTTTTTATAATCATACCTAAGGACTTCTAATTCTAATCTATTGAAATTGTCCTAAGGTAGATCCCTCCGGCTCTGGCGGATCATTGGACATAAACCTAACCATAATCACCTTATTACTCCATGATTATCCTAGATTTATTGATCACTTTCCATAAAACCTTTTTGTGAAAATCTCTCAAAGTGTTTATGAGAAAAACACATTTTTGTTAACACTTCGAGAGTTTTGCATTTTCTAAAATACTCCCCCTTCACATGTGCTCTTGCATTTTTAAGATGAATTTGCACATGTTGGGTAGAGTTCTCACATTTTTGAATTGATCGATTTTCAGTTAATATGACCTTCGCGAGACACGTTTACATCACTAGTTAGACTAGCTTGAAATTATTACCCGTCCCGGTCATATTAAAGAATAATCTCTCGAATTAGTACATTCTACTCAGACAAGTCCTTTGAGAGACACGTTTACATCACTGAATAACCAGCTTGAAATTATTACCCGTCCCGGACAAGTCTTTTCGATTACTGAAATTTAATTTTCCGTCAATTCGAGGGTTAATCTGAGTCGAGCTCTTTTTGAGATTCAATTATGATCACATTTTAATCACATTTCTCCCCCTCAAAAATAGCATTTCAATGGTATTTTTGATACCGATTGATAAAAATCATTGTTTTTGGAAAGCTACTAGGGAGAAACAGATTTGCATGAACTTTTTGGAACAAATGTATTTTTGAAATACTCCCCCTCAAAACTTGCATACGTTTTGATATTTTTCTTAAACTTTGGAGCGAATTGGGGAGTAAAAATTTGAAAATCTTAAGCAAAATTTTTGAAAAGTTTTGAAAAACCTTTTGATGAATTTTGAATAAAATTTTGCTTAAGATTAAGAAGTTTGATTTGATAAACTTTGCGTGAGAACTTCTTTTCTTTTAGGATTGTTGCAATAAAATGTACAACAGGGTCCTTTCTTTGAAAAACGGGTTATGCACTGTTATGTGTGCATAAGCCATAATGTTTAAGCGCGGGTTGTAAGCTGAAATACTTACAAGCCATTGAAATTTTTAGGATAAGTACTCGAAAGTTTTGATTAAGCACGGGTCCTAAACTTATGTGTCCAGAAGCCATAAATCTTAGGATTAGACAACAACCTTGGGAACCCATTTAAGCACGGCGCCAACGGGTTTATCATATTTTGAAATCCATTTGTAAGCTGTGTCAATCCGACTAAAAGAAGTTGAATTCCAACGAGGACTGAAAACCGGTGTTTCATTTTGAAATAACACTCGTGGAATCAACGGTGATTTAAAACTCTTTTTCTTGAGAAACCCGGTGTCTCTCTTGGAGTTTTAAAACTTGAAGAAGAAGTTTTCCATCCATTGTTGAAACCCGGTGTTTCATTTCGAAAATTCTTTTTTGAGATGAATGGAAGCTTTCCGGAATTTGTAATTTTCAAAGCAGAGTCATTCTTATGTTGCAGCGAAAGCAATTCTGATATTGAATATTTGAAAGGTTTTGAATGACTTTGCTTTGGTCTCCACTGTAACACCCCCAAATTTAATTTGTGGCAGCGGAATATTTATTTGGGTGTTACTGTGAGGATCGATTGTGAAATCATAGAAAAACAGCCTAGGATGGCATTTTTAATTTACATAGGTCCATAATACAAATTCAGTTATAAAACATTACATCAGAGTACTACGGTTTCTTCAAAGAAACATTATTTTAACTGAATTACAACTTATTTTACACCATTTATTGAAGATAGGGTATGCCTGCTCCATGCCTTGCCGTGCTCCTTTAGTTCCCTGAGATACATGCTTAAAAGTCAACATAATGTTGAGTGAAATCATGGAGTTTGTAGTTTAAATATCAGTTTAATCACAAGTAAGATTGTATTGGAGATACAATCAGTTTAAAAGATTGATATTGCAGTTCATATATTGCCCTAAGTCTCATGACACGCAAACGTTAACAAAGTACCGCCTAAACGGAGGAGTCCACCAAATTAATGATGAAGATTTTGCCCTCGTGTAATAGGTGATTTTGCCAATTCCTATTTCTTTCAAATATAATGCATCGCGACTAATACGACTAGCAAAAAGCATTCCGTCACAGTATTAGTGGGATAGGTCGTCAACCTCTAATAGATCTATTCATTATATTCGCGTTCACCGCAGTGATTAATGGCTCATGATAAAGGGTCTTATGGCAATATGGAGTACTTAGGCATATATCAAGTCAGGTAGCATACAGAAAAATACTTGTGATTTAGTTATAGCATGTATCCCCCTCACGGAGTTTAAAAAGTATAAAGAGTTAAAAAGTGAGGCCATGACTCACCTTATGCGTTCCTGATGATGGTAATAATAATTCAGTGGTGATTATAACAACTTCGATATAAAACCTGGTAAATATATAAATATTTGAGAATCTTACTAATTTCTAGTGTGTATGAGTATGAGTGGTGGATGATGATTGTTTAACGATCTAATGAAGATGTTGTATGCTTACGATGCTCGTATTCTCGTAAGATCATAGTTTCAACAAGTAAATAAAATATTACTATCCAATATTTCTATCGCTATTAGCTAATATGCAAATATAGTGCAAATGTGCATATAAAGTAAAGATAAGGTGCAAAGATGAAAAATAAGATGAGAATGACAAGTTATAGTAGTTGGTCCTTGGTCTTTTCAGGTTTTTCATTTTCTACCCTAACCACGGTTCGCGTTACGTCGTTAGTCCTTATTCAGTCCATAGTCCGATAATCGTCCAGTAATTGTCCAATAGTCCATATAAGACTTGAAGTTCAATATTATGTCAATTTCAGTCCTTTACAACTGTTTTTTACAGCTTCAGTCCCTTAGTTTCCAGGTTTGACAGTTTTAGTCCTTTTTGGTTAAGTCGCGTTACATTTTTAGTCCTTTTCGCATATAAATGACGGGAAAAATATTCTGAAAATTTTTATAACTTTATTAAGTTTATTTTAACTTATTTCACTTTATTATTTCAGAAAATAAATCATTTTTGTATATATGGGCCATGTAACGATTTGTACATAGCCCGTTAAGAGTTTTAGAGGCGAGGGCGTGAAAATAGTTTTGGGCTTGGATTTAGGCTATTTTTAGGATTCTAAAAATATATTATTCGGGCCTGTTGGGCCTTGCTATCGCTAATCCTTGTTGGGCTTGGTTTTTGGCCCAACCGAAGATTGTAAAATTTTATGAAAACAGTTACTAGTTTCATGTGAGGGTCGATCAAATTGAATTATTTTGAGCGTGATAACATGCTTATGAGGTCGAGTTTTGAACGTGAAAACTATAGTTTGCTGGTTTGGTATTCGAATGATGTAAAAATATGGATATGTTATATGCGAGATTTCGAAAATAAATTGGTGGTTTTTGGCTTGGTCGAGCGAAGTAATCTAGTGAAATATGTTATGGACTTTTCTAAGTGTTGCACTTGTCGAGTGGTAATAAAAAGGGATTATTTGTGTGTCGAGACAGGGTTATGGGAGGGATCTCAGAACACGAAATATGTAGTTCGCCATGTGAGCTATCGAGATCGAGAAAAATATTTAGGTGTTGCATGAAAGGATTCGTTCTAAATAAATCGGAAAATGTCTTGTTCGAGTGAATTTTTAACTAGCATTTTCTTGGAAAACTTTCTGTTTTCTTTTTATCCGGTTTAGCGAGGGTTTTGTAGTTTATGTTCAAGTTGAGTTAAAGTGATATTCAAGAGGTGATCATAAGTTAAGCGTAGTTTGGGTGGTTCGACTAAACTAAGGTTTGTCATATTCCTTTTAGCTTTCGATAATCCGGTTGAACTCTAATGTTCTAATGTTCGAATAATATGTGCATACGACTACATGAAATGCTACTATATACGAACTAAGCAAAGCGGTGCATGGTGTGTCTACATGTTAACGTGTGAGAATAATTTGTGACAGTGTGTTATATGAGATATAATAGAACTTTCGAATGGAGTAGTGTTTATGCATGCAAGGGATTGTATATTTAAGAGAGAACAAGAACTTACAATGCCTTTAAGAAAGGTGGTGGAGGCTTTATGCTTGTCGAAACGAAACACGAAATGAACAATCACTTGCTTTGGGCGTCCCACTACTACCCGGTTAAGTTCACTGTCGAACTAGGAAATTTTATTTGAGGTTACTTTGATAGTGAAATGAGTGTGAAGGAAGTGATGGGTTCGAATGAGATACAAAGAAAGGTTAGTGAGTTGAATTGGTTGCTTTGTAACTTGAGCGAACTGGTTTTGCTCCCATATACACGACAGAAAGTAGCTAAAGTTTAAGGAATATGGTGACTGTGATTGAGAGGGATATGTGATTGAAGAGTTCGAATAGTAGCGTCTTTTATAAGTAAAATATCCACAATTTGCTTGTCTATTGATTAGAAGATACTGTATAGGAAGGACACTTGTATGATAAAATGCTAGTCTAAGTGTAAGACATTATGTGGTTGTGTGAGCTTTTGGCTGCTAGTCTTTGTTCCCTTTCTTGTTCTATTCGATTCTCACTTATTGAGTTTAAACTTGTTTTTCTTGTTTACTTTGTAGTATCTTTTCTTTAGTTGGTATTTTGATATCACAGTAAAGGGGTTAGAGGTTACGTTTGAATGTGTTTATTAACTGAAAGTCGTGCGAGCTAGACATAAATCATGACTTCAAGTTCTTTTTGAAAAGAAAACGGGTAACGAGTAAGGCAAGAAGGAAATGAAAGTGACTAGTGAAAGAAATCTTGGTGTCGTGGTGATGACGGGTTGTGAAGTTAGGTTGATTTTTATTGATTAAAATGTATGTTGGTTGTGTTCGAGTCCTCAAGTTGTGTATGGGCGTTTTTGCTTCTATGTGGTATTGATCGAGTAACAAGAACAGAAACAAGGAAATATAGTATTTCAAGTAGTGGTTTAAGTGGCTGTGAAATGCCTTTGGATTGGGCTAGCTCGATGGGTTAGTGGGAATTGGGATTTAGCGGTTGTTGTTGGGCCGAAAGAATTAAGGGTCCGGTTGGTTTATAGTATTAGTTTTAGGATTAAGGTTTGTGTTTTAATTAGGTAGTATTAGGTAATATTAAGTTTTATTAAATGTAGCGAGATAATAAAATGATTAGGATTACTTGTCGTTGTTTATATGAAAGTGATGTTGTGTCGGAGAAATATAATCCCTAGCGTTGTGTGTTAAATATATATATGTGTATATATAATGCATAGCTATTAACAATGATAACGAAAAGTTTAAATTTCTAGCAAAAATAGGCGTTGGGAAATATTAATACGAGATTATTATTAATCACTGAGATTAATTACAAGGGTTTTTCACAGGGTCTTACATCCACACTTGCTTTACCGGAGTAAAACGAGAGTGTGGAGTTTGAAAAGCTTGATTCTTTCCAGTTGAAGCATGTGACCTTGAACGCTTTTGAGGAGTAAGTGTTTCAGAAAAACTTGGTTTCTTCGAAAACTTCCTTCCTTTTTGCAAAAAATAGGTTGTAAACTGGGAAACCTTTTTCGAAAATGGTTTTGAAGATTCACCCGTGTAAACCTTCTTCGAAACACTCACTTCTTTTGAAACAGGAGATTTGCCTTTTGATCGATTGAGAACATCAAACTTTGTTTTTAAGGCATTGTATGATGTTCTCAAATCACTGTATTCTTTTTGAAGAGAAAGATGATCTTGAGATGTGATGCGCTGCGTGTGTCGTTGCGGTTTAGCAGTTTTAATGCCTACTCAAGTTTTAAATTTATATTTAGCCGACTTATCAATAACACACACACCTAACGAGCAGTGTACCCGGTCAGTATGAATATAATGGTAAGTAGAGTGTCGATCACTAAGAGTGGAACGTATTATCTAGTTATTCTAATCAGTATTTTAATATATTAAGTTAGCTATACAACCTATTCTAACGCAAGGGGGTTCAACCTGAGAGACTGGCACGATTTGGTTGCAATTAAATAATAAACTAAATCAATAGGCACGAATCAGCAAGTAGCACACACGTACACAGATAAATACTCGAGACAATAAGAGGGATGTCCTTATGATAAGTAGTTTGTCACTTGTTTTATTGCTAGTGTTATATGAAGTGTATAGTTCGATGCAACGCACCGAGATTAAGTCCTTTCTCGTTGGTTCTAATCTTATCGGCGAGTAAACCCTTAATGATTACTTATGACTATCCCGTTTATCTTTCTCCTACTTTTCTACAGACCATAGAATACATAGGCATCTAATAAATAGGCGAGGGCAGAGGCATGGCGACCCGATCAACGCTCAGCTAGCCACAGAGGTTATCAATGCACTAATAAAAGTCACCAATGACATCAACATATAAACTTTAATTAATGAGAAAGCAGTTTTAAGGGAGTGCAACCTTTCCGTTGTCACGTTACACAAGCCACCAATCTTGATGAATTAAAGTTTACTAACACAATAAAACAAAACTACTTAATGAATTAAACATATGCAGCACCTTCTTACAGCTCTTATATCTTTGATTTGGGTGTGTCTTGTGCTGCTGCCTTGACTGAATTCGTCCTAGGTTTCTGGTCTTCGGTCTTCTGTTAAAACTTCGGAACTAAAGCTAACCTCTTAATTCGTCTGGTCTTTGGGGTATTTATAGTTTCTGTCTGAGGGTGAGATGCGGCGCATCTAGTAAGTAGATGCGGCACATTGACTTAACTTTGCGTGGGGTCCAAGATTATAATATTCAGGAATATTCGTACACCGCCAGAAGATGCGGCGTATCTTTATCTTTGGATGCGGCGCATGTCCTCTTGTATCTTGGATCGTATCTGGTGAAATAATGATAGTGATGCGGCGCATGTCATAAGTGAGATGCGGCGCATCTGGAGCAGAATAGTCTTGATCTTGTACATTTCGGTAGACTCTTAACTTCTTGCATGTTTTGCTCCATAATTAGTCCAAAATCGCCAAGTTTCACCAAATGCTTGTTTTCAACTGAGAATTACAAAAGTAAACGATTAAGTATCAATCCTCATACATAATATAGTAAAACAAGTCAAATTAATAGGATAAATGATAGTAATAATATGTACTTATTTGAGTTCATCAAATATCCCCCCACTTGAACTTTACTTGTCCCCAAGTAAACCTTAGAATTAATCTTTATGAAAATGTATCCTAAAAATGTTAGGATTTATTTTTATATTTAAGCATGTATTCGTCTTTTGCCATAATCACACAACCAAACACTTAACGAATTAGAAGTAAGATAAAATATTTTGATAAAAGCAAATCTAATCGTTTAACTGTCCAGTCGTGACGAATATTCTATCATAAGCTTGGCAAGTATACACATCTCCCCCACTAAAGCCAAGGAATAACAAGTCTAAAGCGGTAAAAAGGGTTTTTAGGCTTAAGGGTTAATCATTCTTAATCTCTATCGATCTCAAATTCCAGAAAAGGCGACAAAATCACAAATACATGATCGAATCCACGAACACGATACTTGCAATTGCTCAAATCCTTAACTCGAACAGGCTAAAGATAGGTCCAAACTTCACCAATAATAATATATCAAAAAGGGCGACAAAATCATAAATACATAGCCGAATCCACGACTACGATACTTAAGATTGCTCAAATCCCTAATCTCAATAAATCAAAGGTTTGGTTGGATAAAGAATAATAAAGGGTATGGATAATTTTTGGGATATAAATTGGTGTAAAAATAAAAATAACAAACAAAACAAATAAATTAAAATCCTAAGTGTGGTTAATCGCTATCCCAACCATCCCATGAATAAGACTCATATCATTGAATAACTCACGCTTTAACACTTGAAACACACGCTTTAGGTAGACACGAATTATACTCAACAAGATCTTAATCAAAGAATAAACCTTAGTTGACGTTCCCATAACTGCCAACTCCCATTTCAATCCATAGATATAATACAACAAATAGTGGTGATATCGACCACTTACATAACTTTACATAAGTTGGTTTAAATCAAACATCCAACTCTTCTTTTTTTTTTCTTTTTCTTTTCTCATTTTTTCGATTTTTTTTTTTTTTTTTTTTTCAAACTACTAACATAAACAAAGATGTGTAAAATTTCACCACATCACTATAATGATAATTCTGGATAATTTTTCCATACTTTTCATGACTTCAGAAATAACGGTAATAGTGAAAGTAGTAAACACACGAAAAATAAACTCAAAGATATACAATATTTACTTTCACTCCAATTTGCATTGTGCAATTTCCCGACCTAACCAAAGATAATGAATTACGCACGCGAACACAGGTAATGTAAGGAAACTCACTTTGCCTAAAGCAATTAACCAACCACGGATTTTAATCTATAGGGTAGGCTAAGGTGTAAGGGTGTAACGAAACATTTTAACAAAGGTGTAAGAAACGAAAGGAATGGCTCTGAGGGTTTTTCTAGGGGTATCTTACTCTAAAAAAGAGAGTAAACAAAGGGTTTATACGGGGGTTAACTAACCAGTGTAGTTAGTTAATAACACAAAACATATATAGGCTTTTTGGGTGTAATCCTAAAAATTTACCAATTTAGACAAGTCACTCCAATTATATAAATAATACTTATTATGGTGGTCTCAAATAGTATACAAGCCAAGTTCTAAAGTTTACAAGTCACCGGCACACTCATAGATTTGTGAATTTTGAAAAATCACAATTTTTGAAAATAACGTCATGTGTGCAGCTATGCAACTTAGACTTTAAACAAAAACATGCTAAAAATTTTAAATTTTTATATATTAAGCACATTTTAAGCACATTTTGAAAAGTTTAGGACAAGTAAATGTTAAGTGTTCTAATTCTCCAATCCCCCCACTTAAGTTAAACAACGTCCTCGTTGTTTGTATTAAAGGTTAAAAACTGGAAAATAAAAGAATTAGAACAGAAAAACTCCCCTGAGATTTGCTCGGTATGATCCTTCATTAGTAGTAGAGCAAAAATCATCTTTCTTGTGGATTAGAACGTTTAAGCTTCATAATAGATGTATCCACAGGAAATGCAGGAATCTATAATACCACTAAGGCTTCAAAACACACCTAAGATAAGAAAGGTTCAACTTGCATAATACATTAGTAGTTAGGTAAAAATAAAACATAAAAATTAAAAATGAAAATCATCAGGTCAGTCGATGCGCCGTATCTTATGGAAGAAGATACGCCGTATCGAGCCTGGAATAATTACGGATCAGAATAAAAGATGCGCCGCATCCTTAACCAGGGATGCGCCGCATTAAAATAAACTGATAAAAAGTTTTAAAGTCGAAAATAAAAAATGCAGAAAAATAAAATAAGATATGACCATTGCAGGAGATGCGTCGCATCTCAGGATTGAGATGCGCCGTATCCTCTGCGGCCTGACTGACTCGACACATAAACAGAATAATAAAAATTAAAAGATAAACATGGGTTGCCTCCCACGAAGCGCTTGTTTTTGTTCGAGTCACGAGCCTGACTCCACCCTTATTTACTGTGTAATAGGGTGTTGTTCCCCCCACTTGGGATCAAGTGCGGGTGATAATAGCCATAAACACGAAAAGAGTGTAAATTTGCTATTAAAGATGGAAGAAATACACAAAGATCATACCTTGGCAATATATGTACATCTTTCCTATTCATACCCGGTTTGGTTGATAAATTGGATGACTTGACCATTCCATCTAAAAGAGTAGTATGTTGAGGAAAAATGAGTCTCCTTTCTTCTTGGTTAGTCTCTTTGGTAGTAAGGCGTCCCTTGACTTCCGCGGAAGATGAGAAAGGGTCTTTGGCAAGTAAAAGTTCGAGTTCCTCTATATACTTCATAGGGTCGGAATCATCATCTTCATCAATCATAGCAATGTTTAAGAGCTCATCACCAAACTCTTCTTCGAGCTCCACCAAATACGGGTTGATCACAGGTGCTTCAATAGGTAGTGAAATAAATTTGACCTCATCATCTTTATGTTTTGCAACCTGTTTAGGAAAACTAGCAAGATTATTAGTAACGGGATTAATAATATTAAATAAATTTGTACCACTTTGTGTTGTAAGTGACTCCAATTCATCATTTGAATCTCCATCTTCAACAAGTGGTCCTGCAATTTCATCATCGTCCCGAATTTCATTCTTAAATAAGTAATCCCAGATTTCTTCAAAATCCCTCGTTGGGTCAAAATCTGGTTGAGGTATGTCATCATAAACTATGGCGTCAAATGGTTCGAAATCAAAATTAGAATACTTTTCATCTTTATCCGTTGGATTGTCTAATGGTGGTAATACGATTGCAGAATATTCTTCAACGTAAGGTTCCGTATACACATCATCATCTTGTGCAATCTCTGGAGAAAAAGTATTATCAAGAACAATTGCTGGAATTGGTTTCACGGTATATGAATCTTCTTCATCATCATTTGACATACACCAAGTGTGTCGAAACGGCAATTTGTTTCTTTCTTTCCTTGACTTTTCTTGCCCTAAAATCAAGTATTCTTCCATAGTGATTTCTTTTGTCTCAATGACTTGTGCACCATATCTTGCTCTTTTCCAATCATACATCTGATTATTGCTCAAGGCTCTTTCCTCTATAAGCTTGATATATTCTTCCATTGTAATATCCCGATCGTCCATCTTCCTGAAATAAAACTTACTCGTGCAAAAGAAGGGTGAAACGATCAAATTAAAATAAAAGCTTCTGATATCTGCTGTTGATGCGCCGTATCCTATAAATGGGATACGCCGTATCTTAATACGTTAAAATTAAATCAGACTTTATTCAGAAAATAGATACACCGCTTTAGAAATTCGAATGCGCCGTATCAATTTTAATAATCAAAAATCGATATTTATAAAAATTAAATGCGTCGTATTAACAAAAGTTAATGCGCCGTATCTTCGTTACGTTTCAAAATATAAGATTTTTGATTCAGAAGATACGCCGTATCGATAGAGATCGATGCGCCGTATCTGTTTAATAATTCGAAAACTGTTTTTAATTAAAATAATAGATACGCCGTATCTGCTGAAGCAGATGCGTCGTATGGCGTTAACGTTTAGAAAAAAATTTCCTTAAAAACAGATACGCCGTATCTTGGGGAAAAGATGCGTCGTATCGAATTAATTAAACGCGTTGTATTTTATAAAAATTGAACGCAATACGCCGTATCTGAGAAATCAGATGCGCCGTATCGTTCGATTTAGCTCAGTACAACGATAGCAGAAAACAAAAAATACGAAAAATAAAAAAACAAATAAAAACACACGAAAATAAACACAAACAAAAGCAAACAAATAACACACAAAAACAGAAAATATGCAAAATAGTACAATGAATGCAAATTAATCTAATACACAACAAAATTAGCGGTTAGATAAAAAAAATTAAAAACCTAATTAAAATACTAATCAAATTAACAGATAATAACAATTCACTCCCTCGTTGCGGTTTAGCAGTTTTAATGCCTACTCAAGTTTTAAATTTATATTTAGCCGACTTATCAATAACACACACACTTAACGAGCAGTGTACCCGGTCAGTATGAATATAATGGTAAGTAGAGTGTCGATCACTAAGAGTGGAACGTATTATCTAGTTATTCTAATCAGTATTTTAATATATTAAGTTAGCTATACAACCTAATCTAACGCAAGGGGGGTTCAGCCTGAGAGACTGGCACGATTTGGTTGCAATTAAATAATAAACTAAACCAATAGGCACGAATCAGCAAGTAGCACACACGTACACAGATAAATACTCGAGACAATAAGAGGGTTGTCCTTATGATAAGTAGTTTGTCACTTGTTTTATTGCTAGTGTTATATGAAGTGTATAGTTCGATGCAACGCACCGAGATTAAGTCCTTTCTCGTTGGTTCTAATCTTATCGGCGAGTAAACCCTTAATGATTACTTATGACTATCCCGTTTATCTTTCTCCTACTTTTCTACAGACCATAGAATACATAGGTATCTAATAAATAGGCGAGGGCAGAGGCATGGCGACCCGATCAACGCTCAGCTAGCCACAGAGGTTATCAATGCACTAATAAAAGTCACCAATGACATCAACATATAAACTTTAATTAATGAGAAAGCAGTTTTAAGAGAGTGCAACCTTTCCGTTGTCACGTTACACAAGCCACCAATCTTGATGAATTAAAGTTTACTAACACAATAAAACAAAACTACTTAATGAATTAAACATATGCAGCACCTTCTTACAGCTCTTATATCTTTGATTTGGGTGTGTCTTGTGCTGCTGCCTTGACTGAATTCGTCCTAGGTTTCTGGTCTTCGGTCTTCTGTTAAAACTTCGGAACTAAAGCTAACCTCTTAATTCGTCTGGTCTTTGGGGTATTTATAGTTTCTGTCTGAGGGTGAGATGCGGCGCATCTAGTAAGTAGATGCGGCGCATTAACTTAACTTCGCGTGGGGTCCAAGATTATAATATTCAGGAATATTCGTACACCGCCAGAAGATGCGGCGTATCTTTATCTTTGGATGCGGCGCATGTCCTCTTGTATCTTGGATCGTATCTGGTGAAATAATGATAGTGATGCGGCGCATGTCATAAGTGAGATGCGGCGCATCTGGAGCAGAATAGTCTTGATCTTGTACATTTCGGTAGACTCTTAACTTCTTGCATGTTTTGCTCCATAATTAGTCCAAAATCGCCAAGTTTCACCAAATGCTTGTTTTCAACTGAGAATTACAAAAGTAAACGATTAAGTATCAATCCTCATACATAATATAGTAAAACAAGTCAAATTAATAGGATAAATGATAGTAATAATATGTACTTATTTGAGTTCATCAAGATGCCAATTTAGATTCCAAAGAGGCAATTTGTTTCAAAAATTGATCTTTTTCAGCTTTTGAATCATCCGTTTTACGAGCCAATTTCCGTTCGAACACAATATTTTCTTTTTCAAGTCTTTCAAAATAATTTTCGAATTTGGTCGTTTTTGTTAAAAGATCACTTTTGGCATCCTCAAGAGCGTTTGTTTGTTGAGCTAAAAGCGTTTCAAGCTCAATCACTTTTGTTTGAAGCACATGATTTTCATTTTCCATTTCCTTTTCACAATCTGGAGTATTAGAATCAAACAGGGGATTTGGAAAGAAAACTTTTGTGATTTGAGACTCAACCTTTTTCATCTTCATTGATTCAATCTTTTGCAAAACCTTTTCAAACTTTTTATCAGTGAATTCAGACAATTGAGACTTCAAAACTTCAGTCTCTTTTTGTTTCGTGATTGAGTTTTGAGTCTGAACTCGTGAACGTTTTATTGAATCAAACAGGTTTTTGTAAGTCTGTTTCAAATGCTCATTTTCTTTTTGTAATGATGCCACAGCATGTTCCAGTTCAATGTTTTTTGTATCAAGTTCGTCCAAATTAAACTTGATTTTGGCATCATCACAATTTTCTTCAAAAATCTTTTCCTTTTCTTTAAGCACTGTTTTCAAAGAGTTTTTAGAAGAAGCTTTCTGTTCCTGCAGTTTGAGTTGGAAAGAAATACTTTGTGCTTGGAGTTTTGTAAAGTCTTTCTCAAATTGAGTAGTTCTTTTTGACAATTCTTCTTTGACTTCAGTTGCTTCTTTTGAAAGTTCTGTGATTTTCTTTTTGAGACAAAGATTTTCAGATTTCAAAGAAGATGTTTGTTTAAAATCCACATTCTCATACTCATGGCTGACAGATACTGACTTGAATGACTCTATTTGATTTGTGAAAAATTCTTTTTGAATATCAAGAGTTAAGCATTTTTCATCAAATTCGTCTTCTAGAGAATGGATGTACTTTAAATCTTCTCTCATTTCAGTGACAAGATATTTTTCAAAGTATTCAAAACTTAAGTTGATATTGTTCACACAAGGTTCAATCTCGTCTTTTAAAATCTTACTAACTTCCCTTTTTAGGTAAGCGTCCGGTGAAAGAAGATTATAGTAATCACTATGGGTGTATTGCTGCTTAGACCGAATGACCTCTAACGTATGCTCAATGTGATGTTTAAGATTACAAAACTGTTTCCTTGCTTTATTTTTCCATAACTTAGCATCATAAGTAGCAAGTTGGGCTTCTTTGAAATATCTTTTCACATTTGTGTCTTTTCTTTTCAAAGGTTCTTTTGGTATATCTGTCAATTGTGTACAACCATACACAAAGCCTTGGTACGAGAATGAGCTTTTTCTTTGTTTGACTCTTAAACGTTTTTCCTTTTCAGATTTATCTTCATCTTCTAAAATGAAGAGAACATCAGTCGACAAAAATTTATTTTCCACATGATCTGTATTTTCAAAACCAAGTCCGGATTTTCCTTGATGAACTTTCTCAGCTTTAGGAAGCATCATTTGAAGAGTTTTAACACTTTGTCCTGTTTTACGAAGTTTTGCTTCAAGATTGTTTGCTCGTTTCAAAAACTCTTGATTTTCATTTTCAAGTTTTGTTTTAACAATCTGAAAATTTGAATTGGTTTTCTGAAGCATTGAATTTTCATTTTTTAACTCAGAGTTCTCTTTTAAAAGCGCTTGAACCTTTCTGTTGTTAAGAACCATTTGTTCATCCAGTTTTTGAATGGAACGTTTTTCACGATAAAGAGCTTCTCTATACCCAACTTCAAGTTCTTCCTTTCGTTTTAAAAGTGGTGTGACAAAATCTCCGTTTATTTCAAACTTCCGAGCTTGAGTTTTAAGGTTTGTGATTTCAATTTCAAGTTCAGCTTTGCTTTTTGTTACTTTTTCAAAACCTTTTTCCATATCTTTAAATCTCTCAAGCTCTTTGGTCAATAAGACATTCGCTTGCTTAGCTTTGCGATTGTCCTCTGTGCACTTTTCAAGTTCATGTTTGAAATTTTCAATTAATGAAGCAAAGAAAGCACGATCTTGTTCATAAGAAGATCCATCCTGGGCAAGCTCACCTCCATTAAGATCCATATCTGGAGTAATAGGAGTGATATTACTATCAACCTGTTCCACCACATATGTGTCACTTATGGACTCAGGGTGCGCAGGATGTGTCTTATCATGAGCAAACACATTATCGAACAAAACAACATTATCATTATCGTTTGAATGTTGTACCATAGCCAATATCTCTGTGTCAGATGAAGGTGTGATATGGTCATCCTCAGTATCCCAAACAGCTTCATTCCTGTGTGTACCATCAGCATCCGAATCATTTCTTGGAGTACTGCTTTCAACCTGCTGTTCTGAAGATGTATCATTTCCCGTGAGAACCAATCTAGCATCAGTTGTTGTATCCTCATTGACTGTCTGTTCATCTTTGTCTGTCTCTCTCTCATTCACCTCTGTATCCTTTAATAGTACTTCTTTTTCAATCTGCTCTCTCAGATGAAGTGATCTTGAAGTAAGCACCAATTCCAGTGTGCTCATTTGACTAAGCAACTGATTTCTAAACGTTTCAACTTCCAGATATCTAATGATGCATTCACTCCATATTTGGCTTGTTGTTTCATAATCTGGAGAATTTTTGATCATTCTGAAATCTAAGTCGAGAAACCATTTAAACTGCGTCTTGAGTGCTTGATATGCTACTATGCAGTCACTTCCTTGTTCAATATGGTACTCAATCTGAAATATGTTATGCAAGAGTTTCCCTCTGAAGGTTGAAAAGTCCATTTCAGATCCGAAGAGTTTTTTAAAAACTCGATGAAATGAATATGGATTCCACAATGGTAAACTTGCTTCTGATATTGCCACACATTGACTCTTAACTGCTTTAAAGTGTGCTAGACAATGTTCCTTCGAATGAATAGCGTTTTGCACAACTGGAGGCATCTTTCCCTCTTGAGAACTTGATTCCATTCTATTTCGGTGTGTGATAAGGTTGATTCAGTTGATTCAGGATCGTTGCAAAGAAATAGGTGTTGTGGTTGTTGAAGGTTAAACTTAGTTGTTGTTGTGAAGCCTTGGTTCTTTGTTGATGATCGGTTGAAGTTATGACAATTTAGATAAACGAGACAAATTAAATAAAGTTACTAAATTTGACTAGACTGTAATTTAGACAAAATCAAAAGTTCACAAATTCGACAACGTTATGTAAATTACAATTTAGATAAAGCGACAATTTCTATAGAAATTTCAATTTAAACCAAAATTTATACAAATTATGGCTAAATTTCAATTTAGATAGAATTTATCTAATTTATATAAATTGGTAATTTATATAAAAAAAATCTAACTATTTTTTACAAAATAGTAGATATCCGTTTGTCGAAGTATTTTACACACTTATACAAGCGAGTAAATACCGAGTTCGTAATCCTTGATGTTGTAGAAATTGCAAGTAGAATCAAATTTATAAAAGTTATTTAAGTTGAAGACGTTTAAATCAACTGCGAGGACCAAAGTTGCCAAATTCCGAAAGTTCTACAAAATCTGCTTGATTTGCGAAAGGGACTGGAAGTGTCAATCTGTGAAACTTTGTTGAATCTGCCACAATTGCGAAAAGGACTGAAGTTGCCAAATTCCGAAAGTTGCTGAAGCAGTCTCAATTGCGAAAAGCTTTGGACAATTTCGAAAGGACTTGGTGAATTACGAAAGCTTGAGCAATTTTGAAAGGTCTTTATCAATTTCGAAAGATTTGAATTTCGAAAAACCCTTTTTCTTCGCAATTCAATTTCGAAAAACCCCAATTTATCTAAATTTCTTATACAAGAAGTTAGACTTATCCTTGAAGATGTAGAACCACTTTTATCACTTTTCTTATACAAGAAAAGTAATAAAAATCCACGCAATGAAGATTCGAAGTCACAACCTTTTTTGAAGCCTTTTGTACTCGATCAAAACAACCAAAAATTCGCCAAAACCCAATAAGTTCTTTGTAAAATTCAAAAAGCTCACACCTTTTTACTCAAAACTTACATTAAGCGAAAAAGCTACAACCTTTTGTCACAAAACTTCACGAAACAACCAAAAGCTACTGACTTTAACGCTAAATATCACGATTAAGCTAAAAAGTTACTAGCTTTTTCAACATAACCCACTAAAACAACTAAAAGCTTCAACCTTTTTCACTAAAACTTACGTATAAAACAAAAAACACGACACAACTATACCTAAATCTTTGTTTGGCTATTTGATACCACTTGTTATGACTAGATCTACACTACTTTATCACACAACTAAACTATTATTTTAAACTACTCGTGACACTCAATATGATATAAGAAGAAATGTAGATGAAGAGAATGGATCTTAAACAGTGACTGAATATATATTAGCTTGAAAGAGAAGCCAATCACATACAAACAAAATATAGCTCACACTCTCTCACCTATTCTTTATCTAAGAGGCACGCTTGTTTTTGTGGTGAAAATGTGTTTAAATAGGCAAAGGCATGTGACGCCCTAGTGCCATGTGAATGGGCCTTGAGAATCGGTTGGGCTTTGTGTTGGGTTGGATCATACGTGTCTTTACTTAATACATATTACATTAGTCCAACACAAAGCCCTTTCCCTACATATCTTAACTACACGACACACTATTCTAAATATTACAAATGACCATCACTTGACTAAAAATATAAATGCTAACAATCTCCCCCTAAGGGATGGTCATTTCAATGATGCTCCCGGTGATAGGTCTTTTGTCTTCAGTGTCTTGATCTTTGTGTGTCGATGTAGAATAGTCTTCATTTTTTCATTCCTTCATGCAATCGTGATCTTCAAAGTATCGTCTTTTGTGGTTGTTCTTGCCTTGATCAAAATCTTCTTGTGGTGATGCGTCGAGTCCTCCAACATACTCATACATCTTGGATTGAATACTTATGCTAACAATCTCCCCATAATATTTCATCATATGAACTTGTTCTTGACATCTTGATTAGCTTCTTGACTTCGCTTTTAACACTTGGTATATAACTTAATCTTCTTGTCTTGAAAATTTCAAAGAAAATGTGACGCCTTAGTGCCATGTGAATGGGCCTTGAGAATCGGTTGGGCTTTGTGTTGGGTATCATACTTGTCTTTACTTAATACATATTACATTAGTCCAACACAAAGCCCTTTCCCTACATATCTTAACTACACGACACACTATTCTAAATATTACAAATGACCATCACTTGACTAAAAATATAAACGCTAACACAGACCGTGGATTATTATTTTTTACAATAGTCCCTAAAATGTATAGTTCTTAGGTTTTTTGTGTTAATCTTTCTGTTAGTCATTGGTTTCTATTGTTAGTCCCTGTTTTTGTTTTTGTTTTTGTTTTTTGTTTTATTTTTTTATTTTTTTTATTTAAAGAAATAAAAATTATATTTCGTTTATAATATTTATGAATGTTACTTTACTACTCATACACTATTTAATGAATAGTAAAAACATTACTAGCCATTTGTGGTTAGTTATTATTACATGTTAGTCCTTAGGTTTTCTTTATTAGTTCTTCAATTAATCACCCTGTTTCTATTATCAGTCCTTGAATTATTAGTACCTAAAATATATAGTCTTTAGTTTTTCTTTGTTAGCCCTTCCGTTAATCATTGTGTTTCCATTGTTAGTCCCTGATAATTCTTTTTAAGAAAGAATAATTATATTTAATTTACGTAACAGTTTATACTTTATAAGATGATATAAGTAATTTATTTATCGTTAGTTTATAGTTAAGGGCAATTGCCTTCTAATTAACCCATATTTAAATGAGTGTGTTTATGCATTTTTAGTTTCCCATGAATAGTAAGTTTCCATTGAACAATAAATTTTCATTGTTAGTTTTTGAATTTTTTTTTTTACATTATTAGTCCCTAAAATGTATAAAATTTGATCTAAGTGTGGTACTTTATTTTATTTAAGTTTTTAATTTTATTTTAATGTGTTGTTTTATTTACTATAAAAAAAAGGTGTCGACACGGGTGAACCTACAACCCCAGCTTACGAGGTAGCACGTGTTCCATCGATTTAAATTTTTAATAAGAATTAAATTTATTTAATTTAAGCATATGAAATTTAGTCCTGCCGCAACGTGCAGGCCAAAATTACTCGTTTATTGGAAAATTCAAATGCGTAAACTAGATGGTTATAGAGGTTTTTGCATATATAGAAGTCCAGACCAGTATTTAAATCACAGTTTATCATATGAAACCATCAAAGGTTTAAAAAAATGTAAAGCATTGCTAGGTGCATGGATAAATATTATGTCCAAGATGAAAATTAGAAGAGATACACTTGTTGGGATATTAGCAAAGTAGAGGGGTTAATATGTAAACTGTTAGTTTAGCACAAGTGTTAGCCGAATAGAACTTGTTGTAATATATTTGAACTTGCTTTACAAATTAAAGCAAGCTGTCAATAGTTTCCTTAAAAGTAGCTAGAGTCGGTTTTCTAGTTTGTTATGTTCCCTTCTCATTCTCTATAAAAGGAGGTAATTTTTTTCATTATTCTTGTGAAACTTTCTGTCGACTGTTCTCAGGTTCTTGAGTGAGGGTTTCAGTTTTCTTCTTGATCGTGTTTATTCTGCGTTCTAGTACGTAAACCAAGTTGTTAGCATTATTTGCACTTGTGAAACTTACTGTCCCGACGACATTTACCGACGCTCGTGTGGGTCCCACAGCCACGATATATATTAATTTATAGATTTGTATAATATTACAAAAACTATTAACAAAATGACATTATAGTAGGATCTTAAGATCCCGATTCGATCTTACAATCTCGATCTTGCAAAGACGAAATCGATCCTAAGTAGGATCCCGATTTTGAAAACATTAGGTGATTGTACTATTAGATAATTACATGCGCTAAAAAGACCCCAGCGACTCATTTTTTGCCACTCGTTGTCGTTTTTTTATCTATCTCTTGATACATCGAGTGTCATGACTTGGATTGATGATATAAAATTGACCTTTCATAGGAATCGTTCAAACCACTCAATTGTCACATGTCTTGAGCCAAATCCACAACATTGAATTCAAAATGTTTATCTTGATTTAGAGTTGTGAATTGTGATAGCCTTTTGGGGCTTAACTATCAAGATATAGATGTTGCAGTTATCAAATGGATAACCCATTTGTTTTACGACCATATCTTATACATGTATAAGACCCCGGTTCTTGTTTCATCTTTTCTTCTTAAAACAGGAGAATATTTTATTAGTATAATAAGTTACAACATACTAAGATTATACGGACTACGGAGCAACTGAAATACAACTTAACAGAACATGGACATTGTTCGTGTATGTGTCCGGATGACCTATACATCTGAGATGTTCGAGTCTACATGACGCCATGGCATGGCGATAGGAATCGCCCTCCGATCGACTAAGAAAAACTGATTCTTCCAGTTCTTGAGACTGGACTTTATTTCCTTAAAGCAAGGCTTGTAAGTCTTGCCGGTCCGGGCTTGGAAGGAAAACCAGTGGCCTTGTTTGCAGAGCTTGTAAAAAACCCGGAACAAAAGAACGGTAGGATCAATGTCTAAAGCTCTGCAATACATCTCAAATATAGTAGTCCGGTTTATGCCAATCGGCACCAGCTGAGAAATGTGGACTCTAAAATACTTCAAAACCCTTAAAAGAAATGTAGATACGGGAATCCTGAAACCTCTTTGTTTGAAAAAGTGGACGTATAAACCAATTGCGTCCTCCGGCACATTAAGGATGGTTGTTCCGTCCAGAGCAGGACGAGGATTCGGGTCAAGCGGAATACCGTAGGTCTTGGCAATCCAACTTACGCCAGCCTCATTCAAAATAGAAGTATGAATATGCATGTCAAATTTTGGGACGTAAGAGGTACCACTCGTACCCTCTTGGTTGTCCGGAGAAGAATGGTCGTCCGACATGTCTTGAGAGTCGTAGGAGATGGAATGAAAAGTCTAAACAAGAAAGTAAGAAGAAAGATGGACGCATCTGAAAACGGGAAGGATGATCACAAATCGTTCGGAGGCAGACAGTGAAAAGAAGAGGTGTGGTAAAAATGAGGATTCACCCCCTATTTATAGGCGTAGTAAGAATAAGACGAAAACGTCATGTCATGTCAGAGAGTGCATCGCAACCGTTGAAAGGACAAAGCAGGACACGTGTCACATTCACGAAAACCCAAGCATGACTCATGGTATTCTTTTAACCTTCTGCATTTATTGCGTTTGTCCGTTTCATCCAGCAGCTTTCAAATATTGTACCTTTGATTTAGAAATCAAAACTACAATACTTGGGGGAGGGACATGTTCGTGTATGTGTCCGGATGACCTATACCGGACGACATACGCCGGACGGACATCAGCCAGGCCATCCGGTCCGGACTTACTAAAAATAATAATAATAATAATAATAATAATAATAATAATAATAATAATAATAGAAAGTCTTGGGAAGGACCAAGACACGTACAGTGCCGCCGCCTCCATGTTTCACGGGATATGTCCTTCAAGTACGCCGCCCCAGGTTTTACGGAACAGTTCTTCAAGTACATGATCAGTGGCCTATAGGTCACTATGCATAGATCGGCTCCTTATCAGGTACAGTGGAAACACAGTGATTGGGGTGCTATAAATACCCCAACACATTCAATACACAGGCATTAATTTATCTCCTCATTTACTACTCACTTGTACCTCACATTTATTACTCCCATCCAGACGGATACTTATTCTCACACCGGAGTTTGGTCTTGGGATAAAACCCAAAGCGAGGCTAACGTGTGTTATCTTTGTTTCAGGTTCATATAAGTTCAAGAAGCGGACCCAACGAACCAGGGGTAAGATTTTACCTCAACATGGACATTCTAGTATAATAAGATATCAAGTAAACTGAAATACATGTCCAACACAATATAACTGACCAATTCGACTTGATATTGCAGAGTAAGTAGAACTTATACTGATAACTAACTGACCAGTTTGCAGGCATACAACCCGTGTGATGGCTAAACTCAAGGAACTGGTCATATTTTAATTTGCGCATTACATGACGACTTTCGACACCAAACTGTCAAATGCCGAACTGATCAATTTGCAGACATGCAAAATAAGTATATTAGACATTGAGTAACATTCCTCTTGAGCTGATGAACTATATATACTTTAATTTGTAGAACTCATCTCAAGACTATCTTTCCATTCTCCAAGACTTCAATGATTTCCATATGACAGTTTCAAGAGCAAACATAGTTTTCCTATAAATAAGTTTGTACAAGGGCTTGTAAGTGTCTCAAATCTTGTTTATCCTGCGATGTAGCAAGAAGCCGGCTGCGCCATTTAAACTTTGGAGATGACTGAAATGCAGGATCCTGCTTGTTCGCTATCCGAGCAGAGAAAGAATATTTCAGCTTCAAATATCATTTAATTAGCACATACCCTTGATTTTTTAAATTCAATTCGTTCTAGTCCGAAAGTCAATGCATCCGTAATCAATTTGACCAACCAAACCAAGCATACAGACCATTATAAGAGATCAATTGAAGGCGACCAGAAAAAGAACCGTTGATCATAGTCAAACCTCTAGTTATTAGGGTAACATAACTTTTAAATTGTGTAAATAAAAATATTAATTCGAAGAAATTTTAAAAAGGTATTACAGACTTCTGGTTGTCAAGAACCATTGTCTCAGCTCCAATCTTTCTAATATTATCCAAGGTAAAATATATGAATGAAACCGTTAAAATATATGAACGAAGCCATTCTTCATTCAAAGAAACAACTCATGGTAAGTATGGTTGTAGAGGATTTAATGTGCATTCACCATTATCTAGTGACGTAATATATTAATACTATAACACTATATCTTTCGCCAAAGTCAACGTCCACAACCAAAATCATGAACAATTGGCAAGTAAAGTTCATTCTTACAAAAAACCAACAATGGGAAGCCCAAAACCTAATAAAAAGCTCATACACAAATATCGGGTGATGTGAGAATCTCTAAACTGATGCTTGAAACCTAAAAGGATTTAAAGGTAAATCTTTCATAACAATAATTGAATCTATACGAGTTTGTCGAGCTGTGCTTCCAGTTCTGCTATAGACACCATATTAATGTTGGTTATCTCCTCTTGAGAATACTCCTTCCTTAGAAGTGATAGGACTTGTTCATGGGCTTCTATGATGTTCGTCCTGCATCAAAATAAGGTTGGTTACTGTTACGATCCCACATCGGCCAAGTATGGGATTGGTTGGTGGCTTATAAAGTCTAGGTGTCCCCTCCTCATTTGAGCTAGCTTTTTGGAGTGAGTTCTACACCTAGCTTGTGGTTTGATGTGACCTAGTATGGGATGGGTTTGTATCAATTACTTGACTATCTATTTGCAAAGTTTGACATGACACTGACTATTCGTCGAATATCATTGATGGCAAATAGGCGGGTCGGATGACAGTCAAAATGGGTAATTTTTGCCATAAACACTTCGGTTCCTCCAAAAGTTATATTAATAATTTCTTTGGAGTAAAAGCGTAAAACAACCAATGAGGTCGTATGCACTACAAAAATATAATTAGGCAACCTTCAACCCAATTTCTCTCTATTTTGGTTCTTTCTAATTTTGAGTATAAGCCTTTTTAAATATATAGCAGAACCAGAATTGACTCATTCATGAAGCCAGAAGTTAATGGGTTGAAATTGCCACCACTGTCGAATATCTAAATAAGAATGCAAGTAAATGTAGATAAACATCTTACTTGATTGGTTTAAAAAGTATCGTACGGGTGGATGGATTTTGCAGATAAAGCATCATCTTTTCCATCACTCTTGGCAACTCATTTTGCATAGCTGCATTCACCTGTAAAAATCACAGAGAAGAATTTAACTCATTGATATATGAAGCTTATAAATTAGATCACAAGAAAATGAAATGGATACAATAAAAAACTGGCATCTAGAAATTTTAAGTCAGACAGCATAAAAAGCTTTGTATCATGACTAACAGTAAGAAACCAAAGAGCAAAGAACTTCTGCTCTAACAACTTGGACCAAGCCAAAGAATACTTCTGTTCCATACTACTAGTGTGTATTCATGGCAATTGAAGTTACAAGCATACCTTCTGGACGATTTCTGCAACCTTATCCGGTGAAGCAAAAGCTTGATCCTTGAGTGGTTTTCCCATAGCTGACTCTAGCTTTTGATTTTGAGCACCTGATGACAATGCAACTCTGACTGCTGTCACCTTTAAGAAACAAAAAAGTTGTAATATTGATTTATTAGGTCATTCTCACGTTTAGTTCGAATCAGGTGACTTGGCTCACTGGCAAGTGAGCTTTTATATTTTTTTCTTTCACTTCTGAAAAGTGATGCAAGGAAAAAAGATAACTAACCTTTGTAACAAAGGAAAGCATAGGATCTACTACTGATTTAGTGACTGACATGATAAACTCCTCACATGTGGCTTTGAGGTTTTTCTCCAGTTCCTGCATGCACCGGAATCATTTGTAGCTTTTAATATAAGAAAATGCCCCCCCCTCCTTCCCTTTTTTGACAAAACTGAAATTGGTTAACTAAAAAGGCAATTGTATACCTTCTTTGCATCAATTTGACTTTCTAAAACTCGAGGTGACAGTGTCCTTGCCAAAGAAGTGGTTGCTCCTGACCAGTCAAATAACGAGGTCTGACCTCTAAGAATTCGTCTCAGATGCTCCTGTACAGATAGTATAAGCTTTCAGATTCTTCTGTGGTGCAACATAACACCGCGAACAAATGTGAAAGACCGATAGTTATAAATGACTGTAAGATTTCAATTTGGCTAGTATATATGAAAGTGACATACAGAGGACAAATCTAAAAACAAATGAAACAAAACATGAATCAAATTCGAATCCAGGTCTGATAGAGTGACAGCTATATTGCAGCATGAAGGTGGAGAAGTTCGAGAAGTTACTAACCAACAAATGAGAGAAATCCAGTTCCTTGTGCGTGACTGAGAATTCTATGTCAAAAGGTGCAATCTGTAAAAGCATACCAAAACTCAGTGATAAAAACTAAATGCAACAATTCTGGAGTAACGGTAATGAGTCAAAACCTGTTCTCTTAATATAAGAAGATGCTTAATAAGAAACAGCTGTCCATCCATTTGCGATGATCTTTTTGCAACTAGTTTGCTTGCTTTCTGAAGTAGATAAATAAATACAAACATTTAGAAGAAGGGTAAACAAAATAATTGTTCACATATACATTGTAAAATGAAATCTCAATAATTCAACCATTAGCATACAAAGGTAACGCAATTCAATTCACTTACTTGGATGGATACAGAACAAAACTCAACTGCTTCCTGAAGGATGCAAAAGAAAATCAATTAAAATTGATAATACATCAGCCAAGATAATTTATGAGATGTCGAAACCGCGTGATAGTGCTAATACCTGTGCCAAGCCAGTAAAAACTGCTTGCTCCAAACAGTTATATAATTTGGACAGACAGGATACAGTTTTCTCCAGTGGAGGGTACCAAGTCTTGAAAACATCTGAGCTCTGATCGATCTGCAAGGGTGATATTAGAAAGCCGGAACTTATAAGTTGCAGTATCAGGTACTCAGCAAGAAGGTTATAGCATCTATACGAAAATGGAACAAAATTGGCAACTTGCAAATTACTACTTGAAACCTACAAAAAAGAGCATATTCACCATGACAGGTGAGAGATGTATGGTGTACTTAAGTTTAGTTGGCCTTTAGTTATTCCACCATTCATCATTTGTCCATGTGAGTTCATAATTCTCGGTTGTTTCCATATTTTACTACCAATATCCTACTAGTCAATATAAGAGTCAACCTCCTAAGGCTAAGCTAAATATATTAGTCTTCCAAAATCTATCAATATTTCATAGAGAAAGTTCAAATTTCAAAACATAGGAATGATTTCGAATTTCAGATGGCCTTGCAAAACAACCATTACTTTCATTAATAACCATGTAATTTGTTTCGCTGTAAGGCCATGAAAACAATACATACTTATGATAGAATGGTAAACCAGAAATGAACCCTACAAGGCATATTACAGCATAAACAAGTGTAGGGCCCTATGTCAAGATTTAATGGCAGCAAAGGAAATCAAGCGAACAAGACATATAGTATATGAAATCTTGTCCAGAAGGTAATTTAAGAACTTACAGAACTGGGATCAGATTTGGACTCAGCTGATTGTTCAAGCTTTGCAGGGTAATTTAAATCTTCATCCAGGGGAAGATAGTTCGCTATCTGAGATGGACATGTAAGAGATTTTAGCAGCAGAATTGCTTATCCATTCGTAAGGTCCGCATCAGAAATATTACAATGTAGCATGTATCATGCAAGTAGAAATATGACATACCTCATCACGAATATGTGTTCGAGCACGGAAAGTTAACCTTTCATGAATATCAGCCAGAATTCTGTCTAATGTAGGACGTATTCCAGCCAAAGATTCACCTCGTCTACTGAGTTGTTCTCCTATTACTTCTATTTTGAGAATATCCACAAGTTCACAAAGCGCATCCAAATTCGCTTCATGAAGAAACTTTGGCCGCAGTGTGTCATACAAGAAAGTACATCTGCAAAACGGTTACCAAAGTGAGAAATAATGCCAATAAATTCTTGGCATAAAGCACCATGGCCACCGACTTATTTGAGCATGATAACACAACACTAGAAAAATATAACATGGATTTGCTAGACATCTGCGCTTCAGAGATTGTTCTGATGAAGCCTCGTCACAAGTAAAGGCATAGACAAAAATGGCATTGTCCTAAATGGCAATCAAAGAAACTTTAGTACTGTTTAAGAAACACTACAATCTTTAAAAGACAAACATGTTGTAATATATACACGTCAAGACTTTAGTATGTTTATAAATGTATTCTGACTTGAAAAGTATAAGAGGAACAACCTCGGATATATAAGAACTCCATTAAGGAGATATAAGAAATGAAAAGGAAGAAGGTGGCATATACAACAGGCGATATAAGTTATGTAATGGAACTTACAGTGGATCTACCAAAGGAGCCAAACTTGAGCTATCTTCAGAAGTTGATGGAAAGAATTTGTCAAACAGTTGGTGCTCCTGCTGGCAGACCTGTCAAAATGATTACAGAAAGAAGTTCAGGTACTCGTAAGTAAAAGCAAGAAAAAGTAGATGCACTGCAATTTAGTAAGCATCTAGTAGAAATGAGCAGCCTAATCCAGCACTTAGAGCAAAAAGTAACTTCTTTAGAAAAGTCATATAACGATAAAGAAAAATCCTTTGGAGATAGATCTTAGCAATTACCTGCATCAAGTATGCACACCCAGATCTGGTTAATGAAGGTAATGTCTCCTTTTTGGAATATTCTGAAATCCTTTGCGATACTATCCCTTTTATCTAGATGACATAAAACAGAGAACAAATGAAAATGCATCAATGAGAGGAATCTTTATATAATTGACCTATATAATACGTAAGGAAAACGGGGAAATGAACATAGTTCAGCTCACCAATGATAGCCGCTGTTCACAGTATATTCTGTGACATTCTGAAAGAATTTGAACATATTCTTTCCTTGAAGATCTTCTCTCGATTTCTTCTAGCACAGGTTTAAGCTGCATGTGGATTTTATTAGGTTCATTCACCAATATAGTTAAAAACGAAGTTATGCAGTATGTGTCCACAGTATTGGGCCCTCTTATTCATTCTTACTCCATCAAAACTACAATGGCTCTCTTTACAACTATTGATCACTTTTAAATAGCTCTCACCAACTTCATCAGCAATAACCTGAGAAATTTATTTGGTAACTCCTAACCGAGACCACCTAAAGGGTCTATAGTTATTTATGCCATCTTTATTTCATAAGTTAGTATCCTAAATCTACAAGAATTATCTTTCTTGTGCAGAAAATAACACTTCAGTATGAGCAGTTTATCGAGTCTTATTACGTTACTGATATCCTATGAGTTCAAGGTTTAGCTCAAGTTTGCCGACCTAATCTAGAACTAAAACAGATATATAGAGGTGACAGTGCTTAAAAGCTACCGGGTAAAAAGTAATTTATCCGCCACTGTTTTATACAAATAGATGAAGAAGTTAGGACTTCAGAGCATATCATTTCCTGGCATAATAGCTAAAACTTGATTTTATTCTTCAACGAGACAGAATATATTTATGCATTACTTTTTAAAAACTCAAAAAGGCCTAATAGTCCAATCTTCTAGGCGCAACAAGTTATAAGCTTTTTAAGTTGAATGTATTGTTAAGCTACTAAGTCATCATATGTGAGTTATTACCTCACTTGCAGCTGCCTCGAAGCGAACGTAAAGGATAGATGTCTCAACACCCTCAGAAACAGCCGCTTTGTTGCCACCACTACTGCGAAGGGCTGTTTGGACCTGTCCAAGAAGGAAAAGGAAATAATTAAAGAAATTTAGCAAACATCTGCATTCTAGTAACCTAAAACTGATTCCACCTTAACATGTGATTTACCTGAGAAGTACTACTTTTGAGAACAGAAAGGACATGAGCGCGTATCATCCCCAGGGCTCGAGACTGTAATTATATTAACTTAGTATTGCTTTATGAACATACGACCATAAATCCCATTCAAATTTGAAGAACTTGAATTTAAGATGAGAGAGTGTGTTACATACTTGAAGTTGACGGAATTTAACCAGATAAACATTGGATTCGGCATACTGTGGATTGTTTTCAACATACCTAGATACCAGAAAGATCAATGCATTATTGAATAAGAATAGTAATCAGGAACCAAGTTAAACAAATTAATGTGATGGGAGGCAAGTTCAGCGATCTTACGGGATGTAAAAGTTAATATGTTACTATCCATTAGAAGAACTAGCAAGAGAAATTTACTTACGAGATGCACTCGTCAAGCTTTTTAAGCTGTGGAAGAAAGTTTTCGCTTGCAACACTTGTATTTGAAGAATAAAAGCTGGTGGCAACCTGCAATACAGAGTATGAGCGAAACCTGTGTCCTTAGCCATGTGTATAGATGAAGACTCATTTAAAAAAACTTTGGTAGGAACTAGTTGACTTAGGCATAAATTAATTGTTTATTAAAGCAGCCTAAGCATTTGAAAGCACTCTTTAAGGGCCTACATTGCATAATAAGGTTCAGACATCTTACAAGAAGCACACAGTTATTCGTAAAACTCAGACTTACATTTTCTAATTCATCAAAATAATTGAGCTTACTGCGAAGGGAATCTGCAAACTCGATTAATCTTTGCTTCTCTATTACCTGCAATATAGAAACACTAGTGATACACAAACTTGACATTTAACTAGAGAAAAAACTATAATTGATCACATAAATTTGAGGAGAAAACAAACAATACCCACCATTCTGTCGCACGCATCATGAAGGGTTTTAGTCTTTGTTGCAACTACTTGATGCTGCATTTGTAACTCGTTGAACAAATCAAGAGTTTCATCCACCTGAAAAATAAGGTTGGTTAAGTTGACTGTCAACTATGTAGTCACGGAAAAATTAGAACGATAATCTCCACTTGGGAAACTGGTAAAGTGACAAACTCTAAGGGAAACATATACCTTCTGCAGGATACCGTCACATGTCTGAATCCTCTCAGTTAAGGTGTTAACATATTGCTGATACTTCTCTTCTGTCTACGAAATAATACAAATCAGATGCCAAGAGGTAGCCAGCGGTAGCATAAAGACAAACAAGGCGATAAAACGGCAAAGAGAACATAATACTAACCTCTGATTTCATTGCTGCTTCAAGATCTGTAAACCATTTGTAAAACTGTATCAAAATCAATGAGCATCCATTAAGTCTTCAGTTAAATACCGTAACATTCAATTTACAAATAAAGCATCTACGAGCTTGTCATACTTTAGTATAAATTGATAAACACCAGTGACGGATTACAAGTTCCGTACCTGGTTTGTATTGACCAAAACGCCGTCTATTTCCCCAGATTCTTCTACAGTTCCAGGCTTAGTAGAAACAGATAACCCATTGTTCTCTTTGGATATATTACCCTGCGACTGTAAATTATTTTATTGATTACGCTATACATGTAATGCACTATCGAGTAAAAGTTATGTACAAGCAAAAACGCACCAATTTGGAAGGAAACGGTCTCTCGACAACCGCATGAGAGAGTGCAACTATTGCTGCTTGTTGCTGCTCAGTCAATGGAGCATTCTGTCCAATAAAAACAAACACAAGCTAAGCACCCAACAAAGATAAAAGTTTAATATATTCTTGTGTGTAACATGTGCACAGGCGAATATAAAAAATATGACACAGATCTGATTTCTGTATCTAAAGCAACACGTACTTAATGTGCACCACACCTCACATCATAATAAATGTAACTACATCTCTTCGATCCGCTTCTACTCATAGGCATCCTTATTGAGTTGCTAAGTAGGTTAGTTAAGATTTAAACATGCATAAACACACACCAGTAATCATCAATCAGTTACTTTATGTCATGTCTAGCCTGTCACCGAGACCTATTTCATAGCTCCCTTGCACCATCCTCACTAGTCTTTGCAACTTGTCGAAACTGATGTTCAACTTCCAAATGAGGAATTCTACTTATGAGGGGTGTTTTGGATCGCTAATGAAACTTTCTATGCTGCTTTTTGGTACCGCTTATAATCATTTTTAGTGTTTGATTAGAGGCAAACTGCTTATTTGTAACATAGAATAATAAGTTTTAAATATACAGGACTTTAAAACATTTAATCCAGATTTATCTGATTATTGTGTTATCTTCTGCTTACTCAAAAAGCATAAACGAATTCATTATACAATAATAAGTTCCACAGACCTACCACCAGCGAACTTGTCTTAAAAACGAAGACCAAAAACACAATTTCGGTGCAACAAAACTAACATTCCTATAACTAGTCACTCACAATCACATATACCACTGATCTATAGTCTACACAGCTTATGGAAACTAACTGTAACATTGCTCATTCCACATTATAAAATGATCTTCAAGTACTATAAGGGTGTGTTTGGCGTGGAGCATTTAGGAGCGGTGAGCGTTGTGACCTTTAATGCTCGTTTTACAAGTAGCAAGTAGGTTTATCTATTTTTTTCGGAATGCTCATTTTCCAACACTCCATGAAGTAGCATTTAGGAGCGTTGAGCATTTAGGAGTTGTTTTACATAATATGATTACACCTACAGCTACGTTGCCAAACGTTTTTATAGAAAAAAAAACTGATACTGCTCATTGCTAATGCTACTTTTACCAAACACACCCTACAACAACAGTAACGATATCAATTTGACATAAAACTGTAAACCTAACAACAAAACTACAATAAACAATTAATAAAAAAAAAATAATAACGTAATACTGTTAAGAACATAACCTGCTCCCAAGTAGACGCAAAATTATATCCTCTATTAACAGCTTCTGAATTCGGAACACTTGTTCTCGTAGCACTACTCATTTCCTGATTCGATAACATCATTATCGTTAATATTCTGATTGGATAGTCATGAGGAAAAACACTTGAAATGTGAATAGCTATAACCGAAACATTTATACTATTATAATAATCGACAACAATGACCTCGGCATCGAAGAAATACAGTTAAACTGTTACATATCACAGATTACTTAACTAGCATAAGATCATCATCATTAGATCATCAATGCATCAACATTAACGGAAAACAGTTAAAAACTACTCAACTGTAACTGAAATTTATATACTAACAGTTAAAAACTATTAATCATTAACTAACTGTTAAAATTATAACAAATTAATATAAATGTTATCAATTATGATGAATAACATTGAGGGAAAACAGTTGATATGATGAAAGTTAGTTAGGCGTAAATGAAATCAACGAGATCTGATGAGATGATGATATAATACCTAATTTGTTGTGCAAGATCGAGTTTTTTAAAGCTTGCCGGAGGAGATCGAATTCATTGTTGTCCAGATTTCGCAGTTTATTTTTATACAAAACGGTGACTGAGAGCCCCTTCAACTAACGCATATTTCTGTAAATGCTCCTTCAAATAAGGGGGTCGTAGCTTATTTTGTTCATCTCAGTAACTTATTCTATGCCTATGAGCCAATGTTGCGCAGGTTCCAAATCCGAGTCGCCTCCGGTTTTCATCCGGCCGTTACTCCAGCGAGAAAAACTCGTGTGGAGGCGGTACGGTTTCCGGGAGGAAGCCATTAATAGTCCCCAATACACCAGCGTGGACCCGGTTCAGACAACATAGTCTGGGTATGTGGTGGATGAGATCCTGCCGATGTGGCAGGTAGCCTTCCAAAAAAAATGTTTTTATTTAAGTGTTTGGCTTATTAGAATTTGACAATAGATGATTAGTATAATGTGGTAAAATTGTTGTATATTTGAGTGAAGAGGTGATTTAAATAATGTATTAATTGTATGTGTTAATGTATTTGTGCTTTAAATAGTTGTAAATAATAATTTTTTTACTTGTAATGCTTAAAATGTATAGATAATTTTGTATTGATTTAATATCAAAAGTAATACAATTCTTTTCATTATAAGTAAGGGTTGAATCTTAATTTTTTAAGTCTTCCATTATAAGCAAATTTCAAATGCTTTATAAAGTAGTAAAGATAGTGTTAATGCATCATGTACAAACTACAAATACCGCAACATGATACCTTCATAATATTACAACCTACCGCATATGTATTGCCGCAACATCACGAAGGTAATCTATAGCATTTATATTAGTTAGTTTGATATTGCTTAAAATTATTCAAACTGAAAATTAGTTTCATCCGTAAAGTTCACTACAAAAAAAATAGTTCATTCTCCACACTTTTATTTTCACACTTTTCAAAAGTGTGTAAAATATTATTAATTTATTAACACTTAATGATGTGTAAAAATTGGTTACATTAATAAGTGTGAAAAAAATTGTAAAACAATAGATTTTCCACACTTATAGTTGTATCAAAAAATAGTTCACACTTTTAAGTATGAAGAATTATAACATTTCTCCACACTTCTAAGTATGGATGTTATTTGTAACACCCAAATTCTCCGCACTATTTGGGCCTCCACACTTTGAGGAATTGCGTAGAATTTGGGTCAACACTTATAAGTGTGGACATTTCTTAAATTTCTTCATGCTTAAAAGTGTGAATTTTTTTTGACACAACTATAAGTGTGGCAAACTAATTGTTTTACAATTTTTTTTCCACACTTATTAATGTAACTAATTTTTATACATCATTAAGTGTTAATAAACTAATAATATTTTACACACTTTTTGGATATGTGGAGAAAAAAGTGTGCAGATTGAACCAATTTTTTGTAGTGGTTATTTTATCGGAAAATATAAAGCTGAAATACATTTCTCGTCGAAAAGTTTAATTGCCGGATACCCACTACCGCAACATGTGAATACCCTGCTAGTAAACGTAAAATAATAAAATGGATATCTAAAGAAAAATGTAAATATTATTTAAAGTTTATAATTGTGATTAGGCATTTCAAATGCTCGAGCTTCTTTTAAATGCTACGGTACTTCAAGAAAGTTTTGAGATAAGAGCTTGTAGATTTCAAAAGCTCTTTATTGTCAAATGAAGTTTATGTTATAAAATAGCTTATTTTAAAAGTTTAAGCTCGGGTTTAAAAAGCTCTCCCTCAAACACACCCTTAGTCTATTAGCGTAATTTGATAAGCCCGTAAATTATAAAATAAATAATGAGCTAATTAGTTCTTAAGACGAAGCTCATTAGCACAACTTATCAAAACCGTGTTGAGTTTACATAATTACTAAACAGGTATATGGCATAACTTGGCTTCAATTTTTCACCAAAAAGCAATAGCAGCAGCAGCAACAAAACAACGTACCCAAATCCACAATAGCTCCAAAAAGCAACAGCGTAAATTTTGAATCCAAAGACCAACATGATATCTTAAATTTGCTGACTATTATTTGGACTTGGTCTTCCTAACAACTTTACCTAGGTGGATATAGCAATTTGAATCACCTTTGTTAAAACAATTACGTTCTTGTGCATGTATAAAGGAAATTGCACACACTTTTGATACGATTTATTAATACAATAGTCGCATACTAACTTAAGCCAAGGAATCGTGTTTGTTGTTTAATTTATAGGGCATATATCATCAAAAAGTCTAAAAAAACTGTAATTTTGTACGTATGTATTGCAAATATGTAGGGAGTCTTTTCTTTTTGACTCCATAAAAAATATACATGGGACTCTATATGTTGGGGAAAATTTTCACCTCAACATATTTTTCAATAACATAACAATATAAATAATGTTCAAAAAGTATCGTTTCTCATAACACAAGCAATAACACCCCTTTAATCCGTTATTTTATTATAGTTTTTCTATTTTTTTTTAATAAAACAATACATTTTCATTAAAACCATTACATAATTTAAACAAAATAAAGCTTTAAACTTGAACTAAATTCCATATATTTCAAGGACCCAAAATTTATATTTGAAAGATCAATTTTAAAAGAACACTGCAAGCAATCGCGCAAATTGTACTTTCAGAAACTAAATTAGAAGTTTATTTACTAATAAAATAACAAATAAACGAAATCTCTATCTTCTTCACCCGGTTCCTATACACACAACACAACACAACACACATACCCACTTTTAATTGAGCACAAGCACACGATAAAGATCATCATGATGACACTCGCTATGGCGCAAGGCCAATGAATTAAAGCTATGGCGCACCCCTATAATGTACCCACACTGGATGTCTAACAGTCCAACATAATTAGTTATAGAATTCTTATAAAGCACAGTTTAACGAATTTCAATGGATGGTACCATTTCGACACAAGTATATGTATGCATTATAAAATACTAGCAGGGTACCCGTGCAATGCGGCGGCGGGTACCTTGTGACTATATTTTGCGGTGAGCAAATGTTATTCGGTTACACGTTTTTCTAACAAACACATAAAGAATCTTTGCAGAAAGTACTCTTAAGAGATGAGGAGTGAAAGTGAGGGTATATTGAGAGACTATTTTTGCTGTAAAAAACATTTGTGTGGGAGAGATATGAAATGGTTTATGTGGATTTATATGGTGGATGCGGTTACACATTTTTAATAATCATTATTAACAGGGGCGGAGCCATGTGTAGGTATTAGGGGGCGTTGCCCCCGACGAAGCTCCCGCGGACACACAAATTATATAGGAAAAAAAAGTCAAATTGATAGAAAAAAGGTGCAGTGCCCTCAAGCAAATAATCCGTGTGCCCTCGGCTCTCTTTGGTAACCAAGAAAGAAAGCCTTCTAATATTTTTTTCCAGTGGTCTTTTTGGTCGGAAAAAATGGAGAAAAGAGTGGAGAAGAAGAAGAGTTACCTAGGGAAATGGGAAAGATAGCTATATGGCTTGGGTGAGTGGGCTAATAACATTAGCTAATAGCTACTGTAGTACCTAAAAAGTAGTGATAATATATCTTTGGTAAATTTCTTTTACTAATAATTGCACAATAGATTATTATAAACTTAATATTATCTTTTTTATTTTTCTTTTACCATTAATTGCACAATGTTAGGTAAAAATTACTCCGTAGGAAATTACATTACTTACAATTTGTGATAGAAATTATTTGGATGATTAATTTATTAACGACATAAGTTATCTAGTTGCAATTTTTTAGTGTCACAGGTTTGTTCAATTTGTTTAATATTGTGGTTTCAATAAAATAATCGCGTTGTTTTAAGCTTAATGTATTTAGAAAAATGGCAAGCGCGTCAATACAATTTTCCACGACATTTTTTTGCTCTCGTAATAATTGTTAGATGCATCAACTAGAGCACTTTTATTGCCTTAAATTAAACCCGACCTGATTTGTTAAAAAATATATTAAAAATCATTTTTTGTTCAATGCCCCCTGTAATCATATTTTCTGGCTCCGCCATTGTACGTATGTATAGCAAACATGTAAGGAGTCTTTTCTTTTTGACTCCATAAAAGTATACATGGGACTCTATATGTTGGGGAAAAGTTTCATGTATTATAGTGGCATGTATCATTTTTTTTTATTCGTCACCTCAACTTATTTTTCAATAACATAACAATATAATTAATGCTCAAAAAGTATCGTTTCTCATAACACAAGCAATAACACCTCGTTGATCCATTATTTTATTATAGTTTTTTTTATTTTTTAAATAAAACAATACAGTTTCATTAAGACCATTACATGATTTAAACAAAATAAAAGCTTTAAACTTGAACTAATTAGTTATAGAATTCTTATAAAGCACATTTTAACGAATTTCAATGGATGGTATCATTTCCACACAAGTATATGTATGCATTATAAAATATGTGAAATAATTACCACATGCTATTATCTTACGATCCTGATTTAAAGTTTCAAAAAGAAAAATAATGGTATTAGATAACAGCTACACTTGCTCCAAAAAAAATAATAAATAAAAAATAAAAAATAAAAATAACAGCTACACGCCTACACGTACCATGTTAGAGTATTTGCCCATGGACTCACTATAAGGCTTCATTAAGGGGGCTTAGCCCAATTTGCTTACTTAGCTTGTTTTTTTAAAATTGCATTCAAAGGGAATTATTATTTGTGAGTACACAGTAGTTGTAAACGTGTGATTATGTATGCCACTAATTTTGTTTTACGGAGTAATAATTATGGTGATGTATATTCTTTCAGTTGTTTAGAAGACTAAGGGCCGTTTGGTTTGTAGGCGGGTTTATGATTTGGATTTGGATTGGATTAGGATTTGGATTTGGATTTGGATTTGAATTTTGATTTGATGTAATAAAGATAAAATATATTACTAGCATAAAAAATCGAGGGTCCACATAAATAGTTAGAGCTTAAATTGCTAACCAAAAAAAAAAAAAAAAGTAGTTTTGTGGAAAAAAGAAAAAAAAAAAGAAAAAAGAAAAGTAGTTTTGTGGAAAATCAACAAAAAGGAAAGGATGATATGTACCCACGTCGCATTGTCAAACAAATATACCAATCTATTTTTCTAACCTTGCCTTTTTGATATACTTTTGAAGATGCCCGAAAATCTAGGTTTTGGTGGGCCCAGTTTGAGCCTTCCATCAATCCAAACATGCATATTGAAGCCAAACCTAAATATTAAGGTTGATCCCAAAACCAAACGGCCCTAAAGACTACGTAGGACCACCTGGTGGTTGAAAGGTTTTAGAGCATTGAGTTGTAATCTATAAATATAAAAGAAACTGAATTTACTGATTTAAATCATCATTTACAATTCTAAATGATGGAATACAGGTTCATGTCCCACCTGTTCAAAACAGCCTATACACCAAACTGTTTCGAATTAGAATAGTTGAGTTTTGGTAAGCATTACCTAAAAAACCTAAGGGATCAAAAGAGTAACCAATACACCCTTTACAGGTTATACTGTGAGTAGTAATGTTAGCGAAGGAGATAAGAGATCGTAAAAATCACATGCTTAATCAACCGTAGGTGATCACTTTACAAGTCCACAACTATTAGCATGTGCCCATGGGCACATAAATAAGAATGGACTGTGATACCAAAATTATGATGAGTAAATTTTAGTATTAAAGGATAATGGAACATTATAATTGGCTTCAGAATTAGATAAAGAAATATGTAGGATGTTCGCTTATCATTATGATTAACCAAGTTCTATATTTACATGTTTAATCCTTGAATGCTTTGTTACATTACTCTATATCTTCATTGTTGGTCAACTTATGAGAATAAGATCGAATTGAGACTGATATGAATTTTTGATTATATTTTATTGATGATAAAATATATATTCATAGTTGATGAAATTTTTTTGAAACCAAATTCAAGATATACTATATGGATCGGCATCGAATAGTAAATCTTGAAAATGGTCTATCTTTAGGTCCTTACACCTGAGATATATGTTGATATTTGATGTAAGACATATTATGCTTTAATTTGTTCAAACGCTACTTGAATAAGGTATTCTATAACGGGCACGTGCTAGAGTACATGTAAGTGTGCATATAGTCGAAATGAGATTTGTTCCTCTAAAAGGGTTTAGATTTTAATACCGCTAAGCCCTTCGAATAATAAAATAGATGAATGCTCGGCCGATCCCGAATATCAGTTGATTGATTATCAATGATTATTTGGTAAATCTTATTCGTATTCAGATTCGAGAAACATAATGTTTAAATGAAATAAGATTAATAAGGGTAAAGATGTTGCTGGTGTTGGTGTTCAAGTTGAATCTGCTGCTGATGGTGCTCAAAATGTGGCTAAGGGAGATTCTGCTGCTGGATCAGGGCATTCTGCTGCTAAGGATAATCAACCTGCTGCTGAGCCAGAGCAAGAATTGGATGATGAGATAAGCTTAGCAGAAGCAATAATTCAGTTGAAACAATCACAACCATCAAGAACAAAATCACCCAAATCAAAATCAGAACAACAACAACAACCATCACAACCACAACAATCTGAAGCTGAACAACAACCAAAATCACAACCTCAACCAACAACAAAACAAACAACTTCACCATCTCCACCTCCAAAAGTTCCTGTGAAAGGAGTTACAATCAGGGAACCCATTCCAAGCAAAAAGCCTACTCAAACACATACCTATATTGGCAAAGGAAAAGCTAAGATGGTTGATGAGCCTGAACCTTATCCTGAAGATCTTCTGTTGGGAATTAAATATTCAAGAAGTTAAATATCGGATTCTATTCTAAGAAAAACATTAAGTGTGATTCTGCTGCTAGTGCATTTGGTTCCTGCTGTTAATATTGTTCCTGCTGCTAGCGATAAATGATTCTGCTGCTAGGCTTAGTATTCTGCTGCTGTTGATCCTGCTGCTATTGTACTTGATCCTGCTGCTAAGCGATAACTCATTGCTGCTGCTAATGAACATTTTGCTGCTGAGTGGATAAGATTGAAAAGATATTATTTGTATTTTGGTCAACAATATACGGTAGATAATATCTTACCCCATGTGCTTAGTTAACAAGTTGTGTACACAGATACATGTTGTATCTTATGTACTGACACACTCAAGATAAGTTAACAAGTAAGTCGGCTAGACTTTAAGCAATATGTAAAGATCTTCTTGGACTATAAAAGAAGATCTTAGACTAGATATTAGTGTACGTTATTATTAGAACACATAACTGTTAAGATATAGAACAAACACAAGAATATCAAAAGTGATAAAAACATAAGATTCAAGGTCTTTGTAACCCTAGTGATAGTGATCACTCGTATTATTTCCTGAATAATATTGAATCATTTGGTGATAATCTTTATGTGTTCATTACTAACTAACAAACATAACAATTCCATTTCCATATCATACACAACCTTCTAAGTGTGATTGAGTGAATTCCGCGCACTTAATCATATTAACACAACATATCATATACACAAAGTTGACAAGGTTTAACCACCTTATAGTGTATCCAGGGTCCTAGCAAGTGGTATCAGAGCAAGGCTGATATAGTTGTTTTTAGAAGAAACAGAAATGGATGTACAAGATGTTCAAACCAATGTTGCTGCAAAGTTGCCCATGATCAAACCAAATGAGTTTGAGTTATGGAGGATGAGAGTTGAGCAATATTTTATGGTTCAAGATTATGCTCTTTGGGATATAATTCAGTATGGTGATTCCTTCACTCTAGGCTATTCAGATGTTCTTATTGAAGGGAAAACAGTTAGAAAAAGAAATACTGGACCAGTTTCCAATGATGAAAAGATACATAAGAGAAATGATCAAAAAGCAAGAAATTTGTTGCTTATGACCATTCCTGGTGAGCAGATGCTATCTTTTAGCAAGTATCTTGATGCAAAAACTCTTTTTGAAGAGATTTGTGCATGGTTTGGTGGTAATGAAACTACCAAAAAGACACAGAAGACATTGCTGAAACAACAATTTGAAAACTTTACTGCTTTTAGCAATGAAACTCTTGATAAGCTGTTCTCAAGGTTGCATAAGCTTGTCAGTCAGTTAGCTGTGTTGAATATTGAGATAGAGAAGGAAGATCTCAACATGAAGTTTTTGAGAAGTCTACCTGATGAGTTCCATACTCATGTTATTGTCTGGATGAATAAGCCAGACATTGAAACCATGAAACTCAATGATTTGTACAACAACTTCAAAATTGTTGAACAAAGTCTAAATAAGTCTAGAAACTATGGTACTAGTTCTGGGAATGTTGCACTCTTATCATTTCCTAGTATTAGTCATTCAGAAGAAGTAGATGAAGTTGAAAGTGTTTCTAATGTTACTTATGGTGGTCCTTCTACTAGTTCACAAAAGGATGTTGCTGGACTTGGAGATCCAACATTTTATGCCTTTATAACCAGTCAATCTAGTGATTCTCCTCTAAATCATGAAGACCTTGAGCAGGTAGATGGTGATGATTTGGAAGAGATGGATATTAAGTGGCAAGTTGCTTTACTTAGCATGAGGGCTAAGAAGTTTTGGCAAAAAACTGGGAAGCAAATTACCATAAATGGTAATGAAACTGTTGGGTTTGATAAGAAGAAAGTGGAGTGTTTCAACTGTCATAGGTTAGGACACTTTGCTAAAGAATGTAGAAGCCCAAGGAAGCAGGATAATAGGAACACATGGTATAAGCAAGAGAGGAAGAAGGAAGTACTGGTGGAAGAGCCAAAGGCTATGCTGGCTATTGATGGTATTGGATATGATTGGAGCTCTATGGCTATTGAAGAAGAAGCACCACTAAATGCTGCTCTTATGGCCAATGAATTTGCTCTAATGGCCTTTTCTGATTCAGAGGTAGATGCCATTTCTACTTGTACTAATTCATGTCCTAATCTTAAAAATTATGAAGACATTAAAAAGAGATTTGATGCTTTTAAAGAAGAGTTAATTGATGCCCTTTTTAATTTAGCTAATCACAAAAGAGGTCTAGGTGTTCTAGAAAAACAAGTCTTACATTATAAAAATAATGAATCTAGTTTTGTTAATGACATTAATATACTTAAAAATGACATAAGAATCAAAGATGAGTGTATTGTTGAGCTGAATGATTCATTAGCTAGACATAAAAAGGAAAAAGAAAATGTTAAGATAACTGTAGATGCTTTAGCTCATGCCTCAGAGGGAGTTAATAAGCTTTTTGAAGCTCAAGTAACCAATAAAGCTAATTCTGGTGTAGGTTATAACACTGTTCCTCCACCATATAGAGGTATTCATTCACCTCCAGGTATTGACCTAGCACACACAGGTTTAGCTGAATTTCAAGAACCAATCATGGAATATGGTTCTAAGGCTAGTAAGAGTCTTAAGGTAGAAAAGATAAGTAAAAGTTTAGATAAAACTTTACTTTATCAGGACAAGGTGTCCTTTGTTAAGAAAGGAGATGCTATAGTTGTTGAGGATTGTACAACTGATAGTGATGATGAAGAAGAACAGGTTATGTCTAAACCTGTCTTGGTTAAGAAAGTAGGAACAAGTGTTCCTAAGATAGTCAAACACAATACTGATAGGCCTAATTCAAACATTAAGCATGTTAGGCAACCAGTTAGATATTGTGAACAATATAGAACCACCAACAAGCCCAGAGGTAACCAAAGGAATTGGAACAACCTCAAGTCTAACCAATTAGGTGATGACTTTGCTTTTTATAATAAAGCTTGTTACACATGTGGTAGTTTTGACCATCTTGCAGCTTTCTGCAACCAATGGGTATCTGGGTATGAAAACCATAGAGTGAACCACAAAAGGCAAACTCCTAAGTCTCACTCTCACTCTAGTTCTAAGAGAACAAACCCCAGAGTAGTCAAAAACAAGTCTGGCTCAAACTCAGATCCTGCTGCTCGACCATTTATGACTATTAACCCAAAATCAACAGCTAAGGGTGCAAAAACAATTTTCAAACATGCACCAACAACTGTTCTAAGGCCCATTCAAACAAAAGCAGTGGTCCAAAAACAAGTTTGGAAACCAAAGGGTAGAACTGAAAAGTTAGCAGTTCCTGCTGCTAAGAAATCAGTTCCTGCTGCTAAGGGAAACAGGGCAAATGCTGTTAAGGCCTCAGCATGTTGGATTCTTAAATCCAATGTTGCATCAACTGTCCTTAAAAGATTGAATTATATTGATGCAAGAGGCAGATCCAAGTCAGTAATGGCTTAGGTCCCCAAAAGAAACTAACACTCTTATTTGTGTGCAGGAACATTCATTTGATAAACAAGAAGATCAAGGATTCTTAGATAGTGGATGTTCAAGGCACATGACAGGCAACATGTCTTATCTTTCAGATTTTCAATCATTCAATTGAGGATATGTTGCCTTTGGAGGGGGTGTTCGTGGCAAAATTTCTGGTAAAGGTACAATCAAAACCGAAAATTTAGATTTTGAAGATGTGTTCTATGTAAAAGAGCTAAATTATAATCTTTTTAGTGTCTCACAAATGTGTGACAAAAAGAACAATGTTCTTTTCTGTGAGACTGAATGTCTTGTACGTTCTCCTGATTTTAAGATGCCTGATGAAAGTCAAGTACTTCTTAGAATTCCTAGAAAGGGCAACATGTACAGTGTAGACAAGAAGAACATTATTCCTAAAAAGAATTTAACTTGTCTTGTTGCAAAGGCCACATTAGATGAATCAATAAAATGGCATAGAAGGCTTGGTCATATTAATTTCAAAACCATAAATAAAATTGTTAAGAATGGTTTGGTAAGAGGTTTACCTCACAAAAGATTTGAAAATGATCAAACATGCATTGCTTGTCTTAAAGGCAAACAACACAAAGCCACTTGTAAGCCCAAGATTTTTAACTCTATCAATCAATCATTGTTTATGCTGCATATGGACTTATTTGGACCTGTTTCAATAATGAGCATAATGCATAAGAGATATTGTCTAGTTATTACTGATGACTATAGTAGATTTACATGGGTTTTCTTTTTAGCTACTAAGGATGAGACATCAAGCATCCTTAAGGATTTCATTACACAGATAGAAAACCAAGTAAGCAAGAAAGTGAAGGTCATTAGATGTGATAACGGGACAGAGTTTAAGAATAGAGTTATGGATGACTTCTGCAAAGAAATAGGTATTAGAAGAGAATTTAGTGTTGCTAGAACTCCACAACAAAATGGAGTAGCTGAAAGAAAGAATAGAACACTAATTGAAGCTGCTAGAACAATGTTAGCTGATTCTAAGCTACCTATAAATTTTTGGGCTGAGGCAGTCAACACTGCTTGCTATGTTCAAAATAGAGTTTTAGTTGTGCAGCCTCACAACAAGACATCATATGAACTTTTTAATGGTAGAACTCCTGCAATAGGATTTCTTAGACCTTTTGGATGTCATGTGACAATTCTCAATACCTTAGACCATTTAGGAAAATTTGATGGTAAAGCAGATGAAGGATTCTTTGTTGGATATTCTCTTAATAGCAAAGCATTTAGAGTTTACAACACAAGAACAGAAGTAGTAGAGGAAAACCTACATGTGGAGTTTTTAGAAAACAAATCCAATGTAGAAGGTCAAGGACCAAAATGGTTATTTGATCTAGAGTATCTAACCAATTCAATGAATTATGTACCTTTTGTTGCAGAAACTAATGATTTTGCAGGTTCTAATACAACAAATGAGGCAGAGTTAGAGAAAGATCAAAATGATGTGATAATGCCAATATGGTCAAGTACAATTGTGGAATCAACTTCAACAACTGATGAATCTTCTTATGATAAAACTAAAGAAGGTGTTGAAGGTGAAAGAAAACAAGATGGAACTCAGGAATAACAAAATGTTTCTGCTGGTAGCATTTCTGTTGCTGCTGGTAGAGTATCTGTTTCTGCTGGTGATTCTGCTGCTAAGCTTACTGATTCTGCTGTTCGGCCAACTGATTCTGCTGCTGGCCCTTCAGAAATGAAAGATGAAGAATTCTCAGATAATGAGGTGGATTTCAACAATCGTCCATCAAATTATCAAGTTCCTTCTACTCCACAAACAAGAATTCACAAAGTCCACTCCCTGGAACATGTGATTGGAGATGTACAATCTGGTGTGAAGACAAGACATCAATTGATGACTTCAGACCAACAAGGGCTTCTTGATGCCCTTTATGCTTCAAAACAGCATGAGCTTTCAAACTCTTGCTTGTTTGTTTGTTTTCTCTCACAAGCCGAACCAAAGACCATTCTGAAAGCCCTAGATGATTCAAGCTGATTAGAGGCTATGCAAGAAGAGCTTCTTCTGTTAGGAATATAAATATTCAGATGAAGGCTCGGTCACCCCGAGTATCTATTTAGCATTTACATAGCTCGTAGGCTTATTTATATTAGCTTAGTATTATTAGTATTAGTATTAATAGTATTAGTCGTACTTATATTTGTGGAGTGGGTCAGGGCTTTCCCCACTGTCAGCTCACTCCACAGCCCACTAGGGGCACCAATATTAAATAGTATATAAACCCCTTCCCACACTTGGGAAGGGTTGGAACTCTTGTCACAATTTCACCTACAATCTAATATTACACAAGTTTTCTCCCAACTCTCTCTCTCTCTAGTTCATCTCATCTACCATGGATCTAATCTTCCACAACCCAAGACCACCCGAATCATCCACACAATCAAGATGGTTATTTCCTACAATTGGTATCAAGAGCCATGGTTAGGTCCGATTGATTGTGTGTGCCTAGATTTGTGGTCTCGATTTTTTATGTGTGGTTCGAACAATTTCTTATCTCAAACTGTTTGCATCTACCTTTTTGTTCGAATCATTTCATCGTGTTCAAATAATTGATTCGTGGGTCTGTTGGGCCTTAACAGCTGCTACTGGTCATCATAACATGTCTTGTATTTTGGGCTTCAAAAATTTGAAACCTTGTTTAAATTGCTTACAAGTCATTCTTCTTTGACGGCTTGGTCTGAGAAAACGTGTTTACTACTGGTCCAAACAAAAAGTCATTAGTACTTTGGTTGATATGGGCATTTATTTGTTCGAACAAAAAGTCAAGGTTGTTCTTGATAGCAGCTTGATATGGATTTTTGAGCAGCAGTTTGATGAAGGAGGAATGATGTTCATTGATGCGGTTTGTGGTTAAGGTGACTTGTGTTTTGGAGTGTAACCAAAAGGGGGTAAAAGACAAAAGTGTGAGAGTGACAGCTTTGACTGGTCAAACTTGCGGTTTGTCTAAGACGCGGTTTGTCTCTATGTTCATGGACGCGGTTTGTCTACTTAGTCATGGATGCGGTTTGTCTGTATAGTCATGAATACGGTTTGTCTATATACTCACTAATGCGGTTTGTCTATATGCTCACGAACTCGGTTTGTCTGTATAATCACGAATGCGGTTTGTCTAAATGCTCACGAATGCGGTTTGTCTGAATGATCATGAATGCAGTTTGTCTGTATGATTATGGATGCTGTTTGTCTACTTGTTCATGGATGCTGCTTGTCTACTCAAGACCAACCACTGACTCGTTGACCTCAGTTCCATAACCATCATCAGTCTTAAACCAAATTAAGAACAACAGTCAACACAACAACAACAGTCAACAATTCACAACTGCCTCATCAACGACTGCTTACAACAATTACAATCAACTTCAAATCTAATCTAAACCTAAACCTCGTATTCACACTTCAATCACAAACAAAGACTCGGATTGTAAAATCACACAATTAAAATATCTCAGCCGTCCCTGTTCGTGTGGAACTATTTTTCATAAGACCTTTAAAGATCAACACACGAAAGAAATAAACGAATCATCATCGATCTATTTTAAAGCTCTTAGCCTCGTTTAATATTCGAACAGATAAAGAAAAGGGTTATAACAACTATGTTATAACTTTTTCTTGGTTCGTTTAAAAGATCAAATGACCAAATGACCAAATCACACGTAATTAAGACCTACCCGAGACCTATTGCTAGATCTTAAAGCCGCACTTAGTGAAGTAGAGGGTAAGTTATTAATTGTCAGATGAGATTGAGGATGTGTTTGGAGATGAGTGAGTTAGGAGGGAGGCGGACTAGTTTATGATGAAAGATGTGATTAGGGTTATCAATTGGGGATAATGATGCTTGGTGTGATCCGCTTGTTTGGTGATGTGTTCGAAGAGATGGAAGACTGAGATTGAGGAGTTTTCAGATGTTAACTTGAGTTTGGGTGGGAGATGATATAAGTGTGGTAGGCGGATTGTTTGAGGTGATAATTAGGGTTGAATTAAGTTGAGATTAAGTGGTTTATATACACCGAAGATTAGGGTAACGCTTATCAGATTAGTGGGTGGATTTTGTGTTGGATTTGATTGGGTTTGTGTTTGGACCAGGTTTTCCAATGGGCTGTGTTACTTAACTACTTCTTTGGACTGGACCAGATTGTGTAAAGAGTAAATGAGTTGAATGTGATTTTTGTTGTGTGTCTTTGGTAGGCGGAAGTTTATGACAAAATCACATTCTTGCATATTCTTGCATGCATTTAGAAGTGGCTGTAGCGATTTGTGTCTATACTTAAGGCGGATGTAGGTGCACGCGTCTCGGCAAGTATTTGGGTTTATGAATATCAAAGTTGTTTCAGAGGTGTGGATTTGGCAGCATTGTCCTATTGGTGTCCACAATCTGAGTGAACCTCAATTTAATCTTTGCAATTTGAGTTATAGCTGACAAATAACAATTTGTTTAAATTGCGATTTGTCAAGTTGCGTTTTGGCTTGTTGCGACTTGACTGATAGCAATCTGACCAATTGCGATTTGACATTGCGAGTTGACACTTGCGATTTGACTAATTGTGATTTGGTTGATTGCAATCTGATTCGTTGCAAGTTGACAACCTGTGACTTGACTTGTTGCGATCTGATCAAGTTGTGATTTGACTTCTTTGACTTGAATTTTAAAGATTAGTATTGCAATTCACTCTTAGTTGCTCTTGTTGATTTCACGGTTTCTCTTGTTGATTTTAGAAAATCCCGCGAAAGATTCGATTTCTCGGTTTAAATCACAAGAGCTGTAAAATCCCGTGAAATTAATATTGGACAAGTAGGCTGGACTTGGATGTAGACATAATGAAACTTACGGGGTTTGACTACTTTTTCGGGATAAGGTTGTGCTACAAGATCGGCAGGAATTGGGAAATTATGATAACTTGGTTGGTTTGTTAATTCACGGGTTGGTGTACTTAGTGTCTCAAACATCTCGGGGTTGGATGGATGCACGATGTTTGATGACCCTTGCTCGAGCGTATTTATGGTGATTAGACTTGGAAGAGTCAAGAAGTGGATATATACAATAAAGGATGGAAGGTTGGGTATATATCACTACCTATATTTAAAGGAGTTACGTTGTTGTGCTCAATATAGGTTCTAAATCACAATTTAGTGCAAGTATAAGTCGCGGACTTGTTCCTTTTCAAGCTTCATCAAGTGATCGTTGTTCCTCAAGCTTCTAACGGGATTATTGTACAAGATCTTCTCAAGAGGTGGTCACACTTAAAGACAGGAGGTGATTTGTTTAGAGAAGTGTTTTAACCTTTTACTCACTTTAAAGTTAAACGCATTTCATCAAGCGGTTTTGGTATATTACGAGCTTCAATGAATTGTTAATCTGCTAAACCATTGATAAGGAGGAAAGCAAGGGGTTACTACAAGAGAGTCTTAATCACCATCTCCGTTGCAGTAGTTTCATTTGTCTCCTTCCATGTTTTGTGCCTGTCAAATTCACAATCATCACAGACTCTTAGTTTTGGCAAAAAGATCATTTCATGCCCTTTTTGAGGGGGAGAATTAGCACGTGATTCCTAGCAGTTCAGTCTCCAGCAGTTTGAATATTAGCGGTTCCAGTTTCAGTGGTTTAGCTTTCAGTGGTTTGGATCTTAGCAATGTGCCTAAGATCTCAGCAGTTTGATACTTACTGTTGTGCAGTTTGTTCTTGATTCTATTTCTCGGATAAATCTCAAGAACTGTAAAATCCTGTACACAGTACGACAACTATTCCATGCACTGCACCTGATAACATCCAAGTAGCTGGGTCAGACAGCTTTGTTTGATTGGACTGACTATGAGTCATGGGCACTGCTAAGAATTAGCGCATTTTTCTTCTCCCTTTAGCTAGTCAACAGCACAAGATGATCACGAAGTTCATTTGGTATTCATTATTTGTGATTGAAGTTGAATTTCACGAAGGCGTCTACTTATTTTATCTTGAAGTCGGGGTTGGTTGGATGCATGACCTTCAATGATAACTTGCTCGTGCTTAAAATTTTAAGTTGAAGACTTGGGTTATCTAGTTACCAGCAGTCGGGGTAACTATCACTTAAGAGTCATGGGAGTACTCAGTGTCACACGTCAATGATGTTGTCGATAATCGCAAGAGGTGTTAATGTCTCATACTTTGGTTGGGTATTGAGTACTTAGAGATTTGCTTGGAGCATCAATTCTCTACACCGTTCTTCCAACATTAGTGCAAGCTTAAGTAACAAATTTGGGGACTTCTACTTCAGCTTTCAGGTTTGGTATATCAGGTTTCCTTCATCAAGTGGTCACTAATCTGTGTACAAGGTTGGTTAGTTGGCCAAAGGTCTTAAAAGTTGTGATGTGATCTGTAATTCTCACGAGATATTCTTAACCCAAACTGATGTTCACCAAAATCTAATCAGTCACGCCACATTCAATCTGTTACTGCCTCACGGTTTCTTCTTGGTTTTGTAAAATCCCGAGAAAGAACTTATTTCTCGGTTTAAATCATAGATTTGTAAAATTCCGTGATGATGGACTATGCGCTCTTAACCATGATCGGGTTAAAACCATTATCAAAGTTCAGTCGATATATCATAAATGGCTAGATCGGGGCATTTAATCGTCAAGATGTGACTACGGCGTTAATTCATTATTATTTATTTGAGTCTGAAGTGATATTTCATGGGTGCGTGTACTTAGTATCTGAAGATATCGGGGAGGTTGGATGAAGATTCTTCGAGATCCTTGTTCAAGCTTTCAACATTTAGAATGACGAGGACTTGGATATCTAGTTATTTTTTCTTTTGCAAAATAACTATCACTTTAAGGAGTCACGTTGTAGTGCTCAGTGTCACACGAAGTTGTGGATATCCAAGAGGTGATGTACGTCTCATACTTGATGGTTGGTTGGTTGAAGAGTATAGAGTACTTAGGGATTCGATGTTGCACGAAGTCTTTACACCGCTCTTTGTCACGCATTAGTACAAGTTTAAGTCACAAGTTCGGGTGATATTACTTCAGTATCAAGTTCATCATATTGGGTTTTTCTCCATCAGTGGTCACGACATCAAGCCGACAGAATGATAATGGGGTTGGTAACGAGTTAGATGAGAGAAGAAGTAAAGAGAGAGTAATGACGTCTGTACAAGTCAGTGCAGGCCTCGCTCTTCAACATTATGACGTCTGTACACATCAGTGCAGGCCTCGCTCTTCAACATTATGACGTCTGAACACCTCAGTTCAGGCCTCGGTCTTCATCATAATGACGTCTGAATACATCAGTTCAGGCCTCGTTCTTTAAATAAAAGAAAAGTGTACGCTTGAGTGCACTTTATCTTCAAAAGAAGAGGAATCTTCTTATTTATGGCCATTCTCATCAACAAGTTTTACGCTCTTTCCGTGCTTATTCAGTCATCAAGTGGATCGGCGCATATTGGAGTATATTTTTATTCACTTGTTCAACCAAAAATTGCATTTGACAAGCATATGCAATTTTTGAGGGGGGGAAAGGGTGAATAAACAACATGTCAGCCTTCAAGAACCGTCAAGTGGAGCTACTTACCGTTGATGGTATTCATATTCACTAGTTCAATCATCAAAAATTGTAGTTGGCAGGCATATGCAATTTTTGAGGGGGGGAAAGGGTGAATATTAATCTACATGTTGGTTGATGATTGAGAAATGGTCATACGACTCCTGAATACGTCAGTTCAGGAGTCGTGCAAACCATGTTTCTCCAACACTACTTCTTTCGTCTATCAAGGTGTTGAAGAACATGGTCATGGAATGCTAATCTACATAGTCTCACGGGCTGGTTCAATCAGCAACAAAGGGTTTCTAGTCAATGCTTCATGTATACGTCATTAGGCTACATGTACACATCATGATGATGATTCTGATTAATCGTAACCATCATGGGGGAGAGAAATGTGTACACCAAGGACGCACAACAGGTTCACGTGATCGGGCTTAATCATTTATTCCGGTGTTGTTCACCGCAGAGATGATCAATGGTTCAACTTGTTACTTTGGTATTAACGTTTCACTGTTACGTCATGGGCTGATTAATCGTAACCATCAGGGGAGAGAGAATGTGTACATCAAGGACGCACAACAGGTTCACGTGATCAGGGCTTAATATCCAAGGAAGGATACATACTATAGATGATCAGTGGTTCAGCTTGTTACTTTGGTGTTATACTAAAGACTGAAGAAGGTCGAGTCATCAGTCTATTCTACATTCTCTGTTGGGTGTTATCATCTCATGTGCATGCTGCGGGCTGATGGGTTATATGTAAGGTTACTGGAAGGAATTTGGTAAGATGAAGATGATTGGTATTATGTTCCTCCACATTGGGCAATCTTGAAGAAGGTCGAGTCTACAGTCTTCTCTACATCCAAAAATGTTGTGCTCTTTTCTTACAACTTTATATTTAACTTAATCCCATGACAGTTCTTGTTTGATGAGTTGTGGAGTTAAGTTAGGTTCAAGTTGTTCTGTAGTTTAAGGTTAGGTCCAACTTGATTTTAACCTAATCTCATGACAGTTCTTGTTTGATGAGTTGTGAGGTTAAGCTGAAATCAAGTTGTTACTGGGCTTAAATTTGTGGTTTAGCTTAACCTCATGACAGTTCTTGTTTGATGAGTTGTGGGGTTAAGCTAGATTTCAGTTGAGGCTCAACTTAAACTAACGAAAAGATGCCTAAGGTTTTTGACGGCTTTTCTCAAGGACGGGAGTGTTAGAAGACTAAAGACGGCATGCATTTGGTTACCAAAAGACTTCTTCTTATTATGGGTGTTCATCCAAAGTCTTCTTCCTATTATGGGTGTTCATCAGGAAAGGTTGTCAGATTGGGGGAGTGCACTAATTCGGGGAGTGTGATTAGCCAGAATCAATCCCTGATTAAAAATGCTCACATTGCTCTTCAGCAAGTCAAGTGATGAATGCGGAGAAGATTCAGAATGCTGAGGAGTAATGGTTTCTGGTTCGTATCCTTGTATATATTTTGCTTCTTACATTCTTTTTCATAGCTTATACCATTTTGTAAATAGATATATAGAAATCTTGCTAATTGTAAATAGAGTAACGTAAAATCAGAAAAACCATAAAAAATTAAAAAATTAGAAAAGACCAAAAATAGTTTCACCTAGGCATGTCTTCTGTTTATCGATAACATTTACGGACTTAGAAATGTCATTCAATAATGGCACGGGTCTTTAAATGAAGCTCGAGCAGAAGTTAAAATGGATGGTTAAAACATGTCTAAATGGCTTGCTATTACTTTAGATAGCAACCCGCGCTTCAAACTGGGGAAAGCACGTCGGCAAAAAGACGGTTGTTCCTCCAACTGGGTGATGTTCACCTGGGCATGGATTACTTTATATCCATGTTTCTTCGATCTGATGTACGTTTCAGTGCATCATTTCTGGTAAAGGAAGAGAAATCTTCTTTGCATACAAATAGTTTTCATTCAATGATTCTTCTGAAAATTATTTGTAAGACACTTGGTGATTATGTGTTGCTTGAAATTCTTTTATACTTGGATTGTGCATAAAATTTGTCACTCAATCAACGACTACAAATATTTAACTAGAATACGAGTCATTGATTGAGGGGGAGAGTGAATTCAAATTTTATATCATCAAACGGGTTTCTTGATTAATTCATGACTCTTAGAAAAGGTTTTGCAGTTAATGGGGTATTAGTTGAAGAGGATATTGCTTAAATATATCAAATGACCAAGTGTGTTAGTTGCTAGAATGTTTAGGACATTATGTGCAATTTGCTTGTAGTATCCTAGCTTCATATAACTAGAAGGTTCATTTGTATCTCTTTGGAATCCTCGTTTAATCCCCTAGATACATTAAAACTCAAAATCTGAAAGAAGTTAGAAAACTAGTTGTGTTTGATGTTCTTGAATACTCCACTGGCATTTGTATAATCTAAATGAATGAGTTTCAAATGTCGTTTGACTTTTGTTGGTCGATTGCTGCTTAATTGTTGTTGATATTGTGCATATGTTCTCAGGATTCGCTTAGGTAGATTGCTATTATGTTAGAATCATGTTCCTAAGATCCTGAATTGAATATTGAAATCCGTGTGAATTGCCATGTTCATGATTGCTATTTGCTCTTCATGCTAGATAGTGGTTTGACGTAGTTCCTGATTATGGTTTGATTATAAGATGAAGTTGGTATTATAATGTGGCAAGCTGCTGAAGGGTAGCTATTAAGGAATAGTGTATCTGTATATATGTATATCTATGTTGATATTCTTATGCAGATTCCATGGCCAAAATGAATGTGCCAGTTCCCATTCTAACCATTTGATCAGACGTTCAAACTCTATTGATTGGCTCGGAATTCACCACGACAACAACATCGGCAGCAACAACAACAACAACACCTTCACCTCCACCACCATCATTTCAACAAAGAAGTACTTACTCAGATCTCGCCAAGTGGGGATCGACAATACTTGAGAAGATTTGTTGGTGGATGGATAATAGATGTTGACCACTGACTCACTCAGAAAAGTGGGTGATTACATCATCTGCGCAAAAAGGTCAATATCATTTGTGTCATAAATATCTTGTGCATATAAAGCAGTGAATCTCCCTCTTAGATTAAGGGGGAGCTCAGTATGTTCTTATCATCAGAATATATTAAATCGGACACATTTTCTCCCACATTTTCAAACTTATTTAAATCAATTGGGATCACAAATCTCAAAAGGTTTGAAATTTTTGATCGGGGGAGAGAATGTGATTTAAATATGAAACCTGATGAAAATGTGATGTTTTGGACTTAAACGTTAGGCTCTCCCATATGTGCTAAACTCTTTCGTATATCGATGCACATATTGAGGGGGAGCAAATGAACAAAAAGGATTTGGCATAGCATGAGATCGTGACTCAGACTTAACCAATGAATTGACGAAACCTATACTGTCATTGATCGAAAGGACATATCCTGGCCGGGTAATAATTTCAAGCTGGTCTAACCAGTGATGTAAGCGTGTCTCGAAAAGGATGTGTCTGAGTAGAGTGTACCGTTTCGAGAAACTTTCTGTGGACTTGACCAGGCCGGATAATAATTTCAAGCTAGTCTAACTAGTGATGTAAGCGTGTCTCGAATCGGTCATGTTCACTGAAAGTTGATCAATTCAAAAAGTGCGAGGTCTACCTAACATGTGCAAATTTATAAAACAATCAACCGAGCACATGTTGAGGGGGAGCATTTGAAAAATATAAAACTCTCAAGTGTTTACAAAAATGTGTTTCAGAATCATGAACACTTTGAGAGATTTTTCAAAGATTTGGTTTATGGCTATCGTGGAAGTACACCAAAGACTGACCATTTTAATTAATGTATGGAGTTATAAGGATGGTTAGGTTAGGCTCAAGTTCCCACGATCCCGCCAGAGCCGGAGGGATCTACCCAGGGACAATCCACTAGTTAGTGTAGAAGTCCTTAGGTATGATGAAAAAGGAGAAAAGTGAATAAGGGAAGAGTGCCGACTGAGATGGAGCTAACACTGGAATAAACCCAACAAGGTGTTAGTTATGAAGTCTCGGTAAGCACTGAAGGGGTTGAAGAATTAAAAAGAAACGAAGTGAGAAAGGGTGAAAAGAAATAGCCCTCCTTACAACTTAGGCAGAAACCAGGTCAATACATATGCTGTCAGAATCACATAGTTGATTGCTGGCATTGAAGACAAAGTATCATGGACCCAGTGATACGCTGCACAACCCTCCCTAGCCACTCAAGGTCCCTCAAAGGATTCTTGTTTCAATTATCACGGAGTTCAATACATTCCTATCGTCTCTCTCACTCTGAGTTAGATGATATTGAAAAGGTGGCAGTCCTCTCCAGCCTCCGCTCACTAAATCAAAACGCACTATAGAGTCTTGAGCCACGAGATTCATAATAAGATCTCATAGGAACACGGATTATTTCTACACTGGTTGTTCATCATTAAGGACACCAGTTGTAAACTTATGAGTCCTACGCAGATCTTAGCAATCTGCCAGAACATTCATGAGAGACTTTACAAATGTAATTCTCAATGATTGAATGGAAATTCCTGCCAGGGTCAACATCAAGCAGCCCTGAAAGTAGGTCACTTCGGTAATTCCTCGTGGATTACACTTAGTGGTCGCGGCGGTTTCTAACAGTCTACAGTCGTGGAGTGATCTCCAGCGACTCACCTAATCGTTGACGTGCTACGGTTCGATCTTAAAAAGCCCTCTGTGGGTTTTCGATTAGGAACGGTCTTGGTAAGGATTAGAGAGAGTTTTCACACTATGCTGTTAACAATCTCAAAGTCCGAACCTGTAAGTACCGGACGTTTTATTGCTAACTGTCGTATGCAGGAACATCTGGCGATTGAAGCTGATTGCTGTTGCAGCTGTTTGCGGTTGTAGCTGATTGAGGTTGCAGCTGAATGCGGTTGTAGCTGATTGAAGAAAAGATGCCAATCCACTACCACATGTTCACACTACATCATCATCTTAATCAAAGAAGTCATGATCAACCTAAAGACCTTTAACACAGCTTCTGCAAACTCTGATGCTGAAGATCATGATACCAAATAGTGTGAGCATGTCGGCTCGAAGAATATCACATCACAAGGATACATACTACTGAAAGATGACTTGGAAACAAATGTTGGATGATAAAGTCGAAGAATACTCAAAGATCATCCAAGACGATCAAACGGTCATCAAACGTACACTGCTGAATGCACAAAGTTTCAAGACAACGAAGAATCAAAGACTACGAGCTATGACGACAACTTCAGAAGATAAAATGCTAGAATTCAAGTTATTATTTCCGGGGTGACCTCCCTTAGGGGGAGATTGTTAGGAATATAAATATTCAGATGAAGGCTCGGTCACCCCGAGTATCTATTTAGCATTTACATAGCTCGTAGGCTTATTTATATTAGCTTAGTATTATTAGTATTAGTATTAATAGTATTAGTCGTACTTATATTTGTGGAGTGGGTCGGGGCTTTCCCCACTGTCAGCTCACTCCACAGCCCACTAGGGGCACCAATATTAATTAGTATATAAACCCCTTCCCACACTTGGGAAGGGTTGGAACTCTTGTCACAATTTCACCTACAATCTAATATTACACAAGTTTTCTCCCAACTCTCTCTCTCTCTAGTTCATCTCATCTACCATGGATCTAATCTTCCACAACCCAAGACCACCCGAATCATCCACACAATCAAGATGGTTATTTCCTACATCTTCAGTTCAAGATTCAAAAGGTTTGGGTGCTAGTTGATTTACCTACAGGTGTGAAGGTAATTGACACTAGATGGGTTTTTAAGAACAAAAGGGATGAAAGGGGAATAGTGATTAAGAATAAGGCTAGATTAGTAGCCCAAGGGTACACACAAGAAGAAGGAATAGACTATGATGAGGTTTATGCTCCTGTAGCAAGGATTGAGGCAATTAGGCTTTTCTTAGCTTATGCTTCATTTTTAGGCTTCACAGTCTACCAAATGGATGTCAAGAGTGCATTTTTATATGGAACAATTGAAGAAGAGGTGTATGTTTCACAACCTCCAGGCTTCATTGACCCTGACCATCCAGACACAGTGTACAGAGTAGTGAAAGCTCTATATGGCCTTCATCAGGCACCAAGAGCTTGGTATGCAACACTAGCTTCCTACTTATTAGAAAATGGATTTCAAAGAGGAAAGATTGATCAGACACTTTTCATCAAACAGCACAAGAAGGATCTTCTGTTAGTGCAGGTGTATGTGGATGACATTATCTTTGGATCTACTAGGAAAGATATGTGTTTAGAATTTGAGAAGCTTATGAAAGATAAGTTTCAGATGAGTTCCATGGGGGAACTTACATTCTTTTTGGGTTTGTAAGTTAAGCAATCATCTGAAGGCATATTTATTTGTCAAGACAAATATGATGCAGAGATACTTAGAAAATTTCAATTTGCTGATTCAAAAATAGCAAGCACACCAATGGACTCAGAGAAGCACCTTCTGAAAGATGAAGATGGAGAGAGTGTGGATGTACACACTTACAGATCTATGATAGGCTCTTTGATGTACCTTACATCATCTAGACCTGATATCATGTTCCCTGTTTGTGTTTGTGCAAGATTTCAAGTTACTCCAAAGGTTTCTCATTTAACTACAGTCAAGAGAATTTTTAGATATCTCAAAGGTCAACCAAGGTTGGGTATATGGTATTCTAGGGAATCTCCTTTTGACTTGGTAGCATATTCGGATAGTGATTATGCTGGTACTAGCTTGGACAGAAAGTCAACAACTGGAGGATGTCAATTCCTTGGGTGTAGACTTGTCTCATGGCAGTGTAAGAAGCAAACAAGTGTGGCAAATTCAACAACTGAAGCTGAATATATAGCTGCTGCAAGTTGCTCTAGTCAAGTTCTATGGCTTCAAAACTAACTTCTTGATTATGGGTACAATTTCTTAAACACTGTTATTCATATTGATAATAGTAGTACAATTTGTATTATTAAAAATCCAGTGCAACATTCTAAAACAAAACACATTGAAATTAGACATCACTTTATAAGAGACTGCAATGAGAAAAAGTTAATTCAAGTTCTTAAAGTTGCTTCAGAACACAACTTTGCAGATCTGCTAACAAAAGCTTTTGATGTTTCAAGGTTTCAGTACTTGGTAGCACGTATTGGAATGCTTAATCTTTGAATTTTCAATCTGATGTGTTTTTGTAAATAAATTTTTGACTCTGCTGCTGGATTTACAAGATACTGCTGCTATTACAAAAGTTTGTGCTACTAGTACAAATTTTAAATGTGTTATTCATACAGTTGGTCTTATAATTATTCTAATACAAGACAAGTACTTTGTACTTTGTTCTTTTGTTTTTAGACTAACAATTTCAGGTATGAACATGTGAACACAAAGGAAATTTCAAGTGAAATGGAAGCAACACAATGCTGATATTGGTTGCTGCCATAATAGGTTTATGATGGACTGAGTTTGGGAATTTAAAACTCCTTAAAACTACTTTCTTGAAACCTAGTTATGATATTTCACATTGAATTGATGACTTAGTTGATCAGATAGTAACTGATGCAACTCACTTTCTATCATTTTATACTTTCAAGTATAATGAGTAAGTCTAAGGACATGTGTTAGAGGCAACAATTACTATGAGCTGGAAACCCTGTCAGAAAAACTCTTTGAATGAGTTTATCTGCACACAGGCAGTTATTTATAACTGAAAAACATTGGTTCTCACACAACCAGAGGTTGCTTTAAACCGAAATTTTGATTAAGTGTCTGTTATACACTTGATCCCTTCAAAATGGTTGGAAGCAGTATGATTTTTCAATACTAAAAACATAGACATACTGCTAAGGAAAAAAGTTTCTTAAAAGGATTTTTCAAGAGACTCACAAAAACCATCCATTGATGGACCATGAGTCAAAATGTCCACTGATTCACCTCTCATAGGAGTTAACACACCTAGAAGTGATGAGGGCAGTAACTTAAACTCTTAAAAAATTGATGGCTTCATGTACAATATTGTCTGACAACAAGTTCTAAATGATGGATCAGATGATAAGGAAAGATATATTTTGGTACATAGTGAGATCTTCCAAACAAGGGGAGGAAACAAAAGTTATTTGTATCTCAGGGGAGGTAACAATCTCAGGGGAGGAGATAATAGCCCAGAAAAGGAAGATAATCCAATGAAAGGAAGGAGAAGACAAGAGCATACAAGATGATGACATGGAAGTTGAAAATGACAAGAACATTACAAAGGAGAAAGTTCTATCCAGGTCAAACGAAGAAAAGTTTCAATTTCAGTTTACCACGTTTGTTCATCACTTGCAAAGGCATGCTGATAGATGATTTCACTTGTTGAAACAAGCATCCAAGATACACAGCATCATTGCCTCTTATAATTCCTCCATCCAAGGAAATTGCACCATCTTTTAGTCCAAGATTGTAGCAATGTGTTGATATTGTTAAAGTCAAAGAACAAAGCAGATGAATTACTGAGAAGATATTCAATCTTGAAGAACAGAAGTGTTTGAAAGATCTTCAATCCATATTTTAATTCAGAAACATGTTGAAATGGATTCATATGTTTAGGGGAGGATTGTTGGGAATTAAATATTCAAGAAGTTAAATATTGGATTCTATTCTAAGAAAAACATTAAGTGTGATTCTGCTGCTAGTGCATTTGGTTCCTGCTGTTAATGTTGTTCCTGCTGCTAGAACATTTGTTTCTGCTGCTAGCGATAAATGATTCTGCTGCTAGGCTTAGCATTCTGCTGCTGTTGATCCTGCTGCTATTGTACTTGATCCTGCTACTAAGCGATAACTCATTGCTGCTGCTAATGAACATTCTGCTGCTGAGTGGATAAGATTGAAAAGATATTATTTGTATTTTGGTCAACAATATACGGTAGATAATATCTTACCCCATGTGCTTAGTTAACAAGTTGTGTACACAAATACATGTTGTATCTTATGTACTGACATACTCAAGATAAGTTAACAAGTAAGTCGGCTAGACTTTAAGCAATATGTAAAGATCTTCTTGGACTATAAAAGAAGATCTTAGACTAGATATTAGTATACATTATTATTAGAACACATAACTGTTAAGATATAGAACAAACACAAGAATATCAAAAGTGATAAAAACATAAGATTCAAGGTCTTTGTAACCCTAGTGATAGTGATCACTCGTATTATTTCCTGAATAATATTGAATCGTTCGGTGGAGTCATGAGCTCCTAAGATGTGAATGACGTGTATCGCACACACCCATCAGTCACCAAGTAATTCAAGAATATATCAAGTCAAGTCAAGTACAAATCTAGGATGCATCCATACGCCCCAGTAGGCTGCCACAATGTCTTCCTCTACGTAACAAGTCAAGTATCAAGCCAAGGCAGCGACGGGACAGGTCATCACTCTCCTGCCCTAGAGTCAAGCCATTGGTGCATCAATGACAAGACATGAAACCCTCATGCCTAGTTATGGCTCGTAATCTCAAACTGTGGGTCAATGGTCAAATATCAAGTATCAAGTGTCCAAGTTCAAGTTTCATATCAAAGCTCAAATCAAGTTTCCATTTCAAGTATATCAAGGTTCAAGTCAAGGTTCAAGACAAGAGATCATAGCGAAGGTTTATAGCAAAGGTTCAATTTAAAAGTTCATTTAAAAACAATCCTTTAATAATGGTTTTCGTAAAAATGATCTTTCAAAATAGTTTTCATAAAAATGGTCTTCTAAAACGGTTTTCATAAAGATAGTCTTAAAAATAGTTTTCTTAAAACATTTTCATAAATAATTAAAAAGAAGGTTTTCTCATCCAGTTATAATATCAAGTAAATCTTCAAGGTAAGAATTTGAATATTCAGGTCAAGGGTGCTGAACGAAGTATATCAAGTATCAAGGTTCAAAACAAGGAATCAAGGCAAGGGTTCAAAGCAAAGGTTCAAACCAAGTGGATCATATCAAGGTTCACAATACAAGGGAAACATAGAAATGGCTTAGGGAATCCTAATGAATCAAGATCAGAAGTCAAGAGAAGGACACCCTTACTGAGAAAGGGTAGAATATCTGTACCTTATTAGCAGAACACAAGAATAGAAAGCTGACAAGGATCAAGTTACTCCTTCCCCGAACCTAAAGGAGTAGAAGACAGAATTACAAATGATTTTTAGTTATCTTTCTATTTTAAGTAACTTCTATTTTTTGCAGGTTTCCATTTTTAGAAAGTTTTCTTATTTAGTAAGTTTCTATAATTAGCAGGTTTCCATTATTAGAAAGATAAAATTAGGTTAAGTCATTAATTTAATATTATTATGGAATTAGGGTTTATTTTATCAAGTTTTAATAGTTTAGGGTTAATTATGGCAACTTTCCGTATTTTAGGGTTTTAAATGTAAATATGCCAAAGATAAAGGTTTTAAGTGCAATATTACAAATTATTCATTTTAATCCAATAATTTCCCATAATTACAACTCTAATCCTCCAATGTTAACAATTTTACACTTTAGACCCTCTAAATAAATTAAATTACAATTTAAACCTTATAGTTAATTAAATTACATTTTAATCCTTATAATATCCATATTTACACATTAAGCCCTCAATTATCAAAAATTACATAATATACCCCTGACATAAATATTTATACTAATTACCCTTAAGTTTCCATAATTTACAAAACAAGTCCCTTAATTTATAAAAAGTATAATTCGAATTATATATATTACATATCTTACCAATTAAACCCTTTAATTACAAAATTTACACATAGGACCCCCATATTATATTTTATTCTAATAGTCCCTGGTCTAATACATGTTACAAAAATATCCCATAAGTTTTAATAATTACAAAACACCCCCTTTTACTTTTATTTTTAAATCGTTAAACACTAAACCCTACAAAACCCTAACCCTAATTTATTCAATCATTACCAAATCATTAATTATCCTTAAAATACATTAATTACACTCAATTGCATCACCTAAACCCTAACCCTAGCCAATTCGATCCAATATTTTATTTAAAAAAAAAAACCATTTTTCTATAAAATCCGATTAGAATATAAATTAACCAAGGGTGTTCTAGGCTTCTAAAAATTCAAGTAGCATTTTTTTGAGGTTTTTAGACTTATATAAGATCATGTAAAAATATGTACAAGGTGCAGAAAATTCGCATAGTCGTTATAGGTTTATTTTACGTTTTTAGGGTTTTGTGATTCGAAAAACTTCTAATAATTAAACAAGCATGCATGGGTCGTTATAACTATTTTATACAGTTCATATAGGATGTAAACAAGTTTAGAAAAATACCAGAAAGTGTTTAAAACAAGTCGAATGAGCTGGGGGATTTAATTACCTCTTGGCAAAAGAAAACGAGCAAAGAAACTAAAATTCAATCTCCTATTTTTCTAATCCTCTTTGAACTCAGTAGAAGCCACAAAAAATATTGTACCAGCTCCAGGAATTTTATATGATCGAATGGGAGTTTTTAGAGTGTATTTTGGGTCGATTTAGGGTTTTTTTAAATAAAAGGAATATAAAATTCGTGTATATAGAGGAGGGGGAGATAACTTTCGGTCCAAGTATTCTAGATAAGGCCAAAAATCTATTTTCTAATTATCTTTTATTATTTATGGTATTTATCCCTTAATTAATTAGTTTTAAATTAAGAAAATATAATATATAATGTAATAAAAATATATTCGGCCAAATAAATATTATATTAATATTACAAATATTTTTATGACATGTAAAATGTTAAAATGTTCAAGTACAAATTATTTCACTTATGATATTAATTTTCAAGAGTTTGGGATTAATTTGATATTTTAATATATTAATAAGTGAATTTTAAGGTCACAAGGGCAATTTGGTAATTTTGCATGTTTTGAAATTTTAGGTATTACAGGCATGATGCAGAAGCTGCACAGAAATTGGCTGCTCAGTATGAGGAAGAAGAGCAAGCTGAACTTGAAAAGTAAAAGAAACATGCTGAGGAAGAAGCAAAGACTCATGTTGATGCAAATAATATTCTAAAAACGTTATTTATATCTTTCGATTATTTCACGTTTTGAGGATGACAAAATGTGAAATCACGTTACGTTAAAATTAACGTAAACAAGTTTTTAATCGGAAGATCCCGTTTCTACGCAAATCACTCTAGAACAAATTTACAACTTGACAAATGATCAAAGAAGTGAATTTGTGTTTTAAGACTTCACATTTTAATGTGACAAAACATTTTTTCAAAAATACACATGACAAATTATTTTTGAATTATTAAGAAATGTTTTAATGGAAAAATAAGTTTGAAAATCACAACAGCTATTTTTCCCCCCAAAATCAGCTCCAAACTTCCCCAAATAAGTTTTCACCAGAAAAGACAAAATTTGGAGCGTCCTTGTCTGGGACGGCTCCACGGTTCCACTAAATTTAGTGGAGCCGTGGTGCATTTAGTGGAGCCGTCCGTACAAAATTTTCTGTAACGTTCAGATTTTTCTTGCCTATAAAAACCAACCCCATTCACTGTTGTTAGGTTTTTGTAACACTTGTTACAACCTTGTTGTATCATAGCATACATCAAGTTTATTTATCTTTTGTGAGTGAGAGTGAAGATCAAGTGTGATCTTATAGAGATAGTGAATATCTCTTAAAGCCATTGGGCTTGTGTGATTGATCAAGAAGATCAAGGGTCGATAGATTAGTGTTAGTTGAGAGAGTGTTGATCATTGTGATCGTGTTGAGATCTTGGTGATCTCTTGTAGCCATTGGGCTTGAGTGATTGGTCACGTGGACCTTAGTAGATTGGTGCTAGCTAAGATTAGCACTCGACATCTAGCTTAGTGTCGGTATAGGATAAGCAACGTGTACGGTTTTCTCTGCCTGAAGGGAGGTTGTTGACATAGTGTTTGAAACTCTCGAGTGTGGTACTCGGGGAGTGGAGTAGGGTGAAGAAGAGCTTCATAGCCGAACCACTATAAATCATTTGTCTCGGTTTGATCTTTCCAACTCTACTCTTTACTTTTATTATTTAGCATTAGTCAGTCTAGTGTGTAGTTCATATTGGTGTTGATTGATTACACATAGAGTTCGAATCAAAGTTTTCAATAGCAAACTTTTAAAACAAGATTTTTAAAAGAATTTAAAACCGGTAAACTATTCAACCCCCCCCCCCCTTGTAGTTTCCTACAATTGGTATCAGAGCCAGGTTAGTCAAGATTTTAAAGTATATTGTATTTTAAAACTTGAATCGATCAATGGATTCCGACAAATATCTAGAAGGGCAATCTATGCAAAGACCACCACTTTTCGAAACCGATTGTTTTATATATTGGAAAACAAGATTCGAAACGTATGTGAAATCAAAAGACATTGATCTTTGGCATGTTGTTACCGAGGGTGACTTTCAACCGATTCAATTGAATCCAATAACTAAAAAGGATGAAATTGTTTCATATGATAAACAAAGTGATGGACTAAAAAGAAAACTAGCCAAAAACAATGAGGCTAAAATGATGATTTATAATGCTTTGCCTAAAAAGGAATTTAAAAGAATTTTCATGTGTAATACGGCAAAAGATATTTGGAAAACTTTGTTAGTCACTCACCAAGGTAATAACCAAGTCAAAGAGAACAAGATAGATCTTCTTGTTCAACAATATGAACAATTTTCCATTTCGGAAAATGAGTCAATCGATAATGCTTTTGCTAGATTTAATACTATTATCACTAGTCTTAAAGCTCTTGATGAAGGTTACTCTAGCAAGAATTATGTTAGGAAGTTTCTTAGGGCTCTGCATCCTAAATGGAGAGCAAAGGTCACCGCCATAGAAGAGTCAAAGGACTTGGCGACATTGTCACTCGACGAACTAATAGGAAACCTAAAAGTTCACGAGATGATAATCAAGAAGGACTCCGAAATAGTCAAAGGCAAAAGCGAGAGAGTTAGATCTCTAGCATTGAAAGCCAAGAAGGAGTCTAGTGATGAGGAATGTTTGAGTTCCGATAGTGAAGATGAAGAGTATGCACTAGCTGTTAGGAACTTTAGAAAGTTCTTTAGGAGGAAAGGTAAATTTCCTAGACAACCTCGCGATGAAAGGAGTTCATTTCAAAAGAATCATGATGAAAGGAAAGGGACAAGTGATAGGAAATGCTATAGATGCGGAGATCCTAATCACCTCATAGGAGAATGTCCTAAACCACCGAACTCCAACAACCAAAGAGCTTTTGTAGGAGGCTCTTGGAGTGATAGCGGTGAAGAAGAAGAGAAGAAGCTTAATGATGAAACATGCCTAATGGCTCAAGCTTCCAACGAGGTACATTCCGAATCTTCTTATTATAGTGATGATAATTCGTCAATAGATGATAGTAGATTGCATGACGAATACAACAAATTATGCGTAGTTAGTACTAAGATATTAGGCAGAAACACAAAACTAAAATTAAAACTACAAGAACTAGAACTACAAGTTGTAGAACTAAAAGATCAAGTCAAGAGACTTGAGAAAAACAAAGAAGTAGACTTAGGATGTGGGTCATGCATAAGTCTTCAAGTAGAAAATGAAAAGCTTAAAGAAAATGCTTTAAGAATCATTAAGTTTGATGAAGGAACTAAAACACTTAATGATATACTTGAAAACATTAGATATAGTGAACATGACCGTGCGGGTTTAGGATTTGACCCAAATCAGGCTTCTACAAGTAGTACTAAACAAGTAAAATTTGTAATGCCTGAAATGTCTAAGTCTGAAGGTGACGGCACCACTAAAGGTACAGACGGCACCACTAAATTTAGTGGTACCGTGGTACCGTCTGGTGCTAAAGACAAAACTAGATCAATTTTGAAAAATAACTTAAGTCCTAAACCAAGTCACGTAGTGGTAAATAGTACTAGAGTGTCTACACCAAGTAAAGAGGAAGCCAAAGGCTTTTACAAACCATTGTCATCTCCCGAACATGAATTTGTAAAGCGTGACACTAGGTCGACTACTCCTCCACCTAGAAAAATAAATTCTCCCAAACCTCGGTCTAGAACTCCTCTACCGAAAGGTAACTTTAGAAGACAAAATCATCCAAGTAACTTTCCCGTAACTTGGAATGAACGTCAACAACAAAGTTACTTACCATGGGAAATGTGTCCTCCATTCTCACATCCTAAACTAATGCAACAAATGCGTAGGATATTTAACTCTAACAACTTTGGACCCATGAGATATTGGGGACCAGATGTTTGAACTTCTGTTTTGCTAGGAAAACAAGACTGTAAATAAATTTTGGAAGTCTAATAAATGGAGTATGATTTGTGATCAAACAAATCTTGCGACGAAATAGTCAAGTCGTGTCTCATTTGCTTAACATTCAACAAAGGTACTCTGATGAAGTGAAAAGTGTACCGCTTTTAGGGGGTCATTTAAGCCCTAAATCGTATTTATGTGATCAAATATTGCCCTAAATCGTTCCTTTTGTCATTTTAGGTACTTTGGAGAAGAAATCTGGAAAAGGAAGCATTTTGGACGTTTTTGGAGCATAAAATTGAAGAAAACGACAAAGTCTCAAAATCGTGCTGGAAATTACCTTTGACGGTGTCAGGGATTGCTCCAGACGGCGTCATGTATTGGCAAAAAAGGTGGATATGAAAAATACACATGATAAGCCAGTGAGATTTGCATTGGAAGTCTGACGGCGTCACGCTTTGTGACGCCATAGGTGGTCACGGTTTAATTTATAAAGAGACGGCCCAGAAGATCTTGAAGGTGACGGCGTCAGGACTCATCCTGACGACGTCAGAAGATATAGAGTGACGGCGTCAAAGTATTCTTACACGAGAAGGAACCTTAGTGAAACCGCCACAAGTTAATCAAGACAATCACAACTCGCGCGCGGTAGTGCTGTTACTGTTTTGGCCATAAAATCCTCATACGAACTCGGATTTAGGTGATTCAAAAGGCCACGCGATCGGGACGAAAAGATCTACAATTTGGTGAAAAATTGGACGTGACGGCGTCACGTGTAAGTCTGACGCCGTCAGATCGGGCCGACAGAAAAATGCCTATAAATATAACTTCACAACTTCATTATTTGTAAGCCCTAAACCCTAAGTCCGATTCTAGGGTTTAGGTAGGTGTTTTTCCAGCAACTTAGAGGGTCCTAATCATGCCATAAACATCTTGTAATGGTTTGTTTATCGATTCAATCTTATGTTATGTCTTCAATTATGATTATTGTTGATTGCTCTTCATTAATTATGCTTGGCTAAATCACCTTGTGTCTACTTATGATTGTGTGAAACTTGTATATAACTAATTAGATCTTATTGATTTCTTGTTGATGTGTGTGTCCATCTCCATCAATTAGGGCGTGACAACTTCAATAGATCTAGTTGGTTTAGTTTATAATTCTTGCTTCCTATTGTTTCTTGTTTTGATTGGGTGATATCGATGTTAGGCTTAAGAAAACTGGCTAACCTCCTATATGGTAACTTGCTTGAGCGTCTTAAGAAACATGAACCAATGCGTACTAGGTTTATTTGGTTGTATTTAATGCATGAGCGAATTCTAGTGATCCCATGTTAGGAGCTTCTTAGCCGGCTCGACATAGGAGTGAAGTAGGAGCTTATAGAGTTGGGGAAGTACGTACGCCACCCCACGAATGGTATTAAGGAATACAACCCGTCAATTAAAACAAGGTGTGACAATTCAATAGGTAGAATTGGATAGCTAGCAAGGAGTAACATATCATAGGTAGACATGCTTCATTTCCCTTGTAGAACCCTAGTTTACTTTTCTTGCATATTAGTTTAATTAGTAGCTTTTGGGTTAGTTGATTAGCAACTAATTCCGCCCCTTCTTCCAAAACCAGAGATTTTTACTTGCTTTCCATAAAATATAAAAATACAAAAAGAATCATCCCTCACCTTTAGACCTAGTTAGATTAATTTCAATCATAACGAACACTATTCTTTGAGTTGAACGATCAATCCCCGGTACTTGCCACTTCACTATACTACAACGGTCAGGTACACTGCCTGGTGGGGATTGCAAACTTCTCAAGATCCCTTGAGAGGTAAAACCTGTTGTAAGGTTGCAAAACCACGCATCAAGTTTTTGGCGCCGCAGCCCGGGGAGTAGTTATTGCTTAGGTTGAAATTTTATTTTTATTAGGTCTACTCACAAGATTCCTATCAAGTGAGATATTTTCTTTTTATTTTGTAGCTTTCTCGTAGTCTATCTTTTCTTTGTGATTTTGTTTGTAATTTGCTTCAAATGGACTTTTCACTTAGATTTCTAAGATTGCAAGATATGGTTGAGTGGCTAGAACACCAAGAAGTTCAAAATACCTCATTTAGAGACACTTATGAATCATATGAGCCTTCACCTAGGATAGATTCTTATGAACAACCTCCATGTTTAGGATCTTGTTTTAGTGAGGCTAATAGGAAAAGCGACCTAGTTTGCCAAGGAATTGTGGATAGAGCCGTATCAATAAACCATAAGTTGGATGAAGCACTAGGTTTGTTATTATCACTACCTAAGAAAACAATTGATGAGGATATAGGTGATCTTGACACATGGAATGATGAGGTAAATAACATAAGCCCACAAAATACTCAACCATCATTTGAGGCACCCACACCGCCCGTGACTTACCCGGAAGAAGTAGAAGAGACTTTAGGAATCCCGATGGAGGTAGAACCCTTGGACCAAGCACAACTAGAGGATATAGGTTTGCACACTTTTAGTGATGACCTTACTCATAGTTCTAGGGAATTTCCTAGTGTTGATGAATTGGAACCTCAACCTTTACACAACTTTTCATCCTTAGATTTACATCTAGGAGAAAAAAGAGGAACCGACCCACCCATCAACCAATATTATCCGGGTAGTTTTAGGATGAAGGAAGCCATTCACTCACCCCCTTCACCTCACGTGGCATATTCACACCCTAAGGGTGTGTATCACTACTTTCACCCGCACTTAATCCTAAGTGTAGGGAAAACCTCCCCTATTTTTGTTAAATAAGGGTAGAGTCAGGCTCGTGACTCGAACAAAAACAAGCGCTTCTTGGGAGGCAACCCAAGCTTTATTTGCTTTGTATGTTTATTTATTTGTTTGTTTGATTTTATTTGCTTCCGTATGTATGTTTAATTTTTATTATTATTGATTCATGTTCAAAACTAAAATTGTAAAAATGCTTTATTTTGTTTTTAACTTCGTCTTAACTACATTTAAAGGTATTTTGCAAAAGATAAGTGTAAGGGAAAGTCAAATCGGTTTATTAGAACAAATGAACATGAATCATAATAATATTAAATTAACATACATATTAGTATTTGTTTGAGTCAAATGCTTGTATCGAGTCATAATGATATTTTGCAGGATTTCCAGGAAATGAGGTATAGGTTTTTCCAGAAATTTTTCGGAAACTTAACATGAGAATTCTGTCAGATCATTTCTGATGGCGTCAGGAATTACAACCTGACGGCGTCAGGTTTTAATTTTCTGAAATTTTTGAAAGTTTTGTTTTCATAAAAAGTTTTTATTAAATCTCTAACTTATAAACTCCAGGAACCTGCAAAACATTCATTCCGCAAGCATTATATCTTTTATTGTTTTATTTCTAAGTCTGGAATTACACCTAGTTGTGAGTTGTCTTTGTTCGGTTTGATGCTTTGGTTTTTCTTGTTTGTTTTCTCAGGATTAACAGGTTATTTTGGACAAGGAGATGTATGTGGAATCTAGCTTTTGGCGATGCATTAGTCTTGAAGCTTCTACATTCTCTTGGAAGAAGATCTAACCATGTTACCTCTTTATCCACCGAACGAATCAGGGGAGTATTTGATTTCATTCTTTTACCTTATTTACTTTTACATCTTGTTATTTGAACATTGGGGACAATGTTCATCTTAAGTGTAAGGGGGTAAAAGTACGATTTTAGAGAATGCTATTAAGCTTGATTTTTGTTTGTTTAATGGTAGATGTGTAATAAAAGTGAGATAAATACCTGTTAGGGCAATTTTAGTGCCAAATTTAAAATTTTTTACAACATATAGGAGTGAAGCTTTGATCTTAATGAGCGTCTCACGGATAGGAGTTATATGAATAGCACAAAAACCGTACCACTAAAAAATTTTTCCACCCCCAAATATGTGAGGTTCGCCCCTAGAATTGGTAGGAAAAGCATTTATGCTATGATGTGTGTACCGGTAGCACTTAGATTCTAGAACTTGCGTTAGGACCATTCCAAGGCCACAAGTGAGACTACATTCGTGTAGTTAGATTGACTACATGATAAGAGGCATTAGGATTAACCCATTGTTTTACACCTGTGTTTTTGTTATAATTACATTGGCTACATTGGTCAAGTAATTCTCCGACACCCTTTGCGTTGTACTCATTTTTAGTACACGATACCCCTAGTACACCCCTCAGAGCCTATCTTTTCGTTTCGACCTTTAAGCATTTTACTTAAAGGAAGAATTTGTTACACCCCACTTAAATGTACACCCAAATCGCCTTAGCCTACCTTGTATGCACTCATTTTTAGTGCATTATTGTTACAACATTTGTAACACCTTAAATCCGAAAACATGTGAAATTACCAATTTGCCCCTATAATTTAAAATTTTAATTAAAAGCTTAATAATTATCAAATAAATTCCAAACTTCTGGCAATGCACAAGTTATGATCCCAAATAATTTTAAGAACTTCATTTGACATTTATACAAGTGGCAAAATTACCATTCTACCCTTACATGTTTCGTATATAATTAAAATGTATTAATATGGTATTTAAAATTAAGTAAACATGGAAAGAAATTAAGGAAATCAATCACAACAATATTTCCAGCCATTATTCCGAAAATTATGGTCCAAGGTCTCCCCTAGGACTCGGCCAAATCTCTCCCATAATTTCCCTCACACATTTTTATTTTTCAAAACCCTAATACCGAATTTTCACACACCAAATAATTCCCATAGCCTCCATTCGGCATTCTAAAAATCCCAAGCCATTTTTTTGAGATCAAGCACCATCTAAAGAGTCCTATAAAAATTATTGTGGAGGTGTTCTTCATTCGAATCATTCTGGGTGAATTATTCTATACCGCGGCTAAGATAATAGGTATAATTCGTTTCTTATTCATTCGACCATCATAAAATTCGTTTCTTATTTTTCTTGTGTTCCTCACATCATATGTAACCTGTGAAAATTGGTTTCATGATTTTTAGATCGTTTTTGAAGCCGTGGTGATTTTTGACCCATTTTGGCCGTACGCGTGAGAAAGAATTCGTACTAGCCAATCCTCACGTTCTAATTTTGGTTTGACATTTTTCCTGAGTCTCTTATGATCTTAGAACACCAAATAAAATGATTACAACATGTCATGCATGATCTACGAATTATTTGCTAATTTAATCTTTAAAACGTGTGTAAATTATAAAATATAGCATGCGGATTTTTAAGGCTTCGAATTTATTTTATTCTTGTGTAATATAATCAATTATGATCTGGAAAAAATATTGGAAGAATTATCATGGCTTGAATCTTGAGTTTTCGAAATTATTTAGTTAATCGGATTTTAGGTAAGTCGTATAAAAAGGAAAAGAAAAATGCATGCGATTTGATTTTGAGAATTAGGGTTTGTTATTGTGATCATGAATAGTGTTTAATAATGAGATAATGATTAGAAATGATTAGGGATCGATTAGGGTTTTGTTTGTTAAAGAATTATGGTTAACGATTTAAAATTTAATATAAAAGGGGGTGTTTTGTAAATATTAAAACTCATGGGCTATTTTTGTCATGTTCTATAAGTCATGGGTGATCTGTAAAAATTATAAAATGAAGGGCCTATATGTAAAATTCATGAGATAATGAAATTAGTTGAAATTGTTAATTCGAATTGGAAATTTAATAAATACAAGGACTAAACATGTAATTTCTGAAAAGTTGAGGTCGATTTGTGTTTTGAATGATATTCAGTGACTAATGTGAAAATTTGGATATTTATTGGGCTAATATGTAATTACTATTAATTAATGATTTAAATGTAAATTCTAAGGACTTAATATGTAACTTTACTAAATGGAGGGACCTAATGTGTAAATATGGATTAATTGAAGGTCTAATCGAATAACTCACTAAAATAAGTACTCATGATGTAAATTTGATAAACCAAGGGTTTAATGTGTAATTATGCATGTTTGAAGGTTTAAAATGTAATTTTGGAAGTTCAGGGGTATAAAATGTAAATTGTGAAAACCTGAGGACCAAAGGTGTAAATATGATAAAGATACTTTGTTTCCAGCAAATATTGATCTAATTAAGTTATGTACTAAATATCTCTAAAAGTGGAAACCTTCTAATTATGGAAACTTTCTAAAAGTGGAAACTTACTAAAAAGGGAAAGTTACTTAAAATGGAAAGATGATTAATTAAGAATGATTTGTAATCCCCTTCTACTTCTTTAGGTGTGAAGAAGGAGAGATTCTGAGCTGTCTTCTTTTATTTGTGCTTTGTTTCTGTGTGTGCTACGTCATAAGGTACGGATACTCTACCCTTTTTAAGAAAGGGTGTCTTATCACCTATGCTTCGATGTTGAGTTATGAACCTTTGCTTTGACCCTTTTGCTATGAACCTTTTGATATGAACCTTTTCATATGACTTTGAGATTCACTTTTGACATGACCTTGAGATATGCTTGATATGACTTTGAGATGAACCCGTTTGCATGACTTTGAGACCTGACTCTTAGTTTGATACCCGAGCCACCTGTTTGTTTCCTAGCCAGGAAGGTAACCTGGCCATGTCTGTGATGCACCACTGGCATGACTCCTGTGTGGGGGAGTGATTTCTCACGCCGTCCCCTTTTATATTATGATATGGCCATTATGATTCTGAGATTATGATTTTGAGATGACTTTGAGTGGGGGCGTATGGATTGCAATCCTAGGCATGTATGTTTAGTGGATTTAACTATGACTTTGAGTATGACTTTGAGGTGACTGGTGCTTGTGTGCAATACACGCCTTTCACATTTCTGGGAGCTAGCTACTCCACCCCTTTTGATACATGAGGCCACCCCTCATATTATCTGGTTGCCTGAGAGGTATCCCCTCTGATTATGAGATTATGGCTTTGAGTTTCTGATGTTGAGATTATGACTTTGAGTTATGGGCTCGTGGTAGATGACTATCCTATACTTCCTTATTTCTCTTTCGCTTTGATTATACCTTATGACACTTCCAGTACTTCATTGTATTACCGTTTCGTTATCTTTGCTTGTATTATGTATCTGTTCACTGGGCTTTTTAAGCTCAGCCGCACGTTTTCTTTTCGTGTGCGGCAGGTTTTAGTTGGAAGATGGGTACGAGTGAAGAGACTTTTGGACTTAGAAGACTTGATAGTTTTGGCCTAGAGATGATTAGAAGTTATTTCATTGTTAGAAATTGTATTCGCTTTTATAACCTTGTAATTTCATTATTTCTTCTGTAACCATTGAGAATCTTTGTATTACGTTGAATGTATGCTTTGTTATATCTGATATGAAACCATTTGTGTGACATCTTTACCCTTGTCGGGTTGGGGTGTTACAATTTGTTTAAACCCAAGTTAATTATCTAGTTGATTACATGGTTGCTAAGTCGAGTCATATCCTTGTACATATTGTTTTGGGACGATTGGGACTCATGGGTAAAGTACTAGTGTAATGGAGTAATGGGGAAGAACATCATTTATTACCCCCATATGTGCTAAATATTTTAAAAGTACTCCAAGTTTTTCGATTATCTTAATTCGAGTCATTAGAATAGTTATTTGTAAAGTTATGTAAAAATTCAAGTTTAAGGGGAATGCAACGCCCCTATGATGTAATATTTTGGATGGTAGGGCAAGAGTGTATGCAAAAAAAAAAAAAAAAAAAAAAAAAAAAAAAGGGAAAAAATCAAGAAAAATACAAAAAAATGAGAAAAAGAAAAGTAGAAAAAAAAAACATACGGACTACCATCCCGTTTCATTTTACGTTTGTTTTATGTTTGTTTTTGTTTTTGTTATTTCGTTTCTAGCTTAAGATCGAGTCTAGTCTTGGCTTAGCAACATTGTATAGTACATGTAATTGATCAAGATCTTTAACTAGCCACCAGTAAAACATCCTTTATCCAACAAAACCGTGTTTTCCTTTTCCCTACACCTAACGTTATAACCCATTTAAAAGCCCTCTTTGATAGTTTATCTTTGGTGCTTACGCCTAGTGGAGGAGGTTTTCGATCCTTTCCCAAGCCTATGGTAATCTATTTGCTATGACAGGTAGTGAGAGATATTATCCATTTTCATTTATGAGATTTATTTTGATGACACTTGAGAGATGTGAGTATCTAAACACTACTTGTGAGGTGCTAGTTTGTAATCTCCGTGCTTATTATGATTAAAGTGGAACGATTATTTGTTGTAATTACTTTTATATTAGCGTTAAATGACCCCTAACTTGTATTTTGATTAGAATAAAAGCGCATTTGCTTGAGGACAAGCAAATCTCAAGTGTAAGGGTATTTGATGAAGCGAAAAGTGTACCGCTTTTAAGGGGTCATTTAAGCTCTAAATCGTATTAATTTGATCAAATATTGCCCTAAATCGTTCCTTTTGTCATTTTAGGTACTTTTGAGGAGAAATCTGGAAAAGGAAGCATTTTGGACATTTTTGGAGCATATAAGTGAAGAAAACGACAAAGTCACAAAATTGTGCTGGAAATTACCTTTGACGGCGTCAAGTATTGCTCTTGACGGCGTCATGTATTGGCAAAAAAGGTGGATATGAAAAATACACATGATAAGCCAGTGAGATTTGCATTGGAAGTCTGACGGCGTCACGCTTTGTGACGCCATAGGTGGTCACGGTTTAATTTATAAAGAGACGGTCCAGAAGATCTTGAAGGTGACGGCGTCAGGACTCATCCTGACGACGTCAGAAGATATAGAGTGACGGCGTCAAAGTATTCTTACACGAGAAGGAACCTTAGTGAAACCGCCACAAGTTAATCAAGACAATCACAACTCGCGCGCGGAGTAGCTGTTACTGTTTTGGCCATAAAATCTTCATACGAACTCGGATTTAGGTGATTCAAAAGGCCACGCGATCGGGACGAAAAGATCTACAATTTGGTGAAAAATTGGACGTGACGGCGTCACGTGTAAGTCTGACGCCGTCAGATCGGGCCGACAGAAAAATGCCTATAAATATAACTTCACAACTTCATTATTTGTAAGCCCTAAACCCTAAGTCTGATTCTAGGGTTTAGGTAGGTGTTTTTCCAGCAACTTAGAGGGTCCTAATCATGCCATAAACATCTTGTAATGGTTTGTTTATCGATTCAATCTTATGTTATGTCTTCAATTATGATTATTGTTGATTGCTCTTCATTAATTATGCTTGGCTAAATCACCTTGTGTCTACTTATGATTGTGTGAAACTTGTATATAACTAATTAGATCTTATTGATTTCTTGTTGATGTGTGTGTCCATCTCCATCAATTAGGGCATGACAACTTCAATAGATCTAGTTGGTTTAGTTTATAATTCTTGCTTCCTATTGTTTCTTGTTTTGATTGGGTGATATCGATGTTAGGCTTAAGAAAACTGGCTAACCTCCTATACGGTAACTTGCTTGAGAGTCTTAAGAAACATGAACCAATGCGTACTAGGTTTATTTGGTTGTATTTAATGCATGAGCGAATTCTAGTGATCCCATGTTAGGAGCTTCTTAGCCGGCTCGACATAGGAGTGAAGTAGGAGCTTATAGAGTTGGGGAAGTACGTACGCCACCCCACGAATGGTATTAAGGAATACAACCCGTCAATTAAAACAAGGTGTGACAATTCAATAGGTAGAATTGGATAGCTAGCAAGGAGTAACATATCATAGGTAGACATGCTTCATTTCCCTTGTAGAACCCTAGTTTACTTTTCTTGCATATTAGTTTAATTAGTAGCTTTTGGGTTAGTTGATTAGCAACTAATTCCGCCCCTTCTTCCAAAACCAGAGATTTTTACTTGCTTTCCATAAAATATAAAAATACAAAAAGAATCATCCCTCACCTTTAGACCTAGTTAGATTAATTTCAATCCTAACGAACACTATTCTTTGAGTTGAACGATCAATCCCCGGTACTTGCCACTTCACTATACTACAACGGTCAGGTACACTTCCTGGTGGGGATTGCAAACTTCTCAAGATCCTTTGAGAGGTAAAACCTGTTGTAAGGTTGCAAAACCACGCATCACTTAACATTCAACAAAGGTACTCTAATCTTCTAAGTTTCAAAGGCAACACCTCAGGCTCAGGTACGCTTCCTTAAAACACCCTTTGTTGGTAGAAATGCTAAGCATGCAGTAGTGTTAAAGTCTAGCATAGTAGGCACTGTCATAAAGAAACAAAAATTCACAATTCATCATAACGAACTCAACTTTTCCAGAAACATCGATGATCGCTTTAAGATCATGCGTGACAAGTTTGAAACAAAAATGATGAGTGAATTAAGTTTCTTCCCTAGCCCATAGTTAACTCAACCTAAAGAAAGTATCCCCATAAACCTTAGTATATATTATATATATATATATATATATATATATATATATATATATATATATATATATATATATATATATATATATATAACAAGTAGGGTTGGATCAGTTGGAAACCCCCTTGCCTCTCAACCGAGAGGTCAAGGGTTCGATCCTCACTCCCTACAAAAGGCCGGGGGTCCTTTTCTACCTTTGGTAGAACCGGAAGCAGCCTCTCTACCTTAGGTAGGGGTAAGGCTGTCTACGTCTCAACCTCCCCCATACACCGTCTTCGACGGTATTGGGACCCATAACCCGTGGAAGACGGTATTGGGAGTTACTTTACTTTATATATATATGTGTATATATATATATATATATATATATATATATATATATATATATATATATATATACATATATATATATATATATACATATATATACGTGGAAGACGGTATTGGGAGTTACTTTACTTTATATATATATGTGTATATATATATATATATATATATATATATATATATATATATATATATATATATATATATATGTATATATACATATACATATATATATATATATATATATATATATATATATATTATATATATATATATATATATATATATATATATATATATATATATATACATCAGATACTTAGCTTATATTAATTATAATTAATACTAACGCCCATATCCACGAATACGAATCTCACAAGAGACGAGGAAGGTGAGTGAGTGGATATCACTAAGTTAGGGGCATAATAGGTAAAATAGTTTACCTAACGGCAAGTAGGTCCATTATCATAAATAAGTATTTGGCTTTGTGCCCACTTGTAAGAAGTGCCCCAAGACTTCTTACATCAAAGTGTTTGATGTATCATCCGATACATTAAAGATACTACACACTTGAGATTACGATATCTCAAGGAGATTGGTGTAGAAAATGTTTCTATATCAAACTCTGATAATGCGAGAGTTAATGTGGATTGAAACATAGAGAGTAATGTTTGTACCTTCATAGGTTATTAACAAACTTCTTGGTTCCCCAAGAAACAAACTACTCTTGTTGTCTCCACGACCGAAGCCGAGTACATAAGCGCCGGAAAGGCATGACAACAAACACTATGGATGAGACAACTCCCTATGAAGAGTAGCAGTCAAGATGCCATTAGACTTGACCGGGAACCCTATAGCTTGCTCATGAACGAAGCTCGTCGAAGTACGTCATCTCCTCCGTCGCGATAAGGTCGAAAGAGAAATCTTTTCATTGAAAAGTCTCTCTTGAAAGACAACATCGTCAATACTCTAACCAATACGTTCTCGTCACCCCTCTTATGACTATCTGAATATTTCTTCGGAAATATTAAAAGTCATCTTTTATTTCTCGTCACATGACTTCTTAATATTTCATTGGAAATATTAACGTCATTTCTCACGTCTCGTCATATGAATTCTTAAGTCATTCATCTCATCCCGCTCATGACTATTTCAATATTTCAATGGAAATATTAAAGTCATCCGTCACGTCATACCTTATAACCTTTCATCCCTCCTATGACCTCTCAAAAGTTTCGCGGGAAATATTGAAGTCATTCTCTACGAATCGCCCATGACTTTTTAAGTCATCTCTCTCTCTCGTCACATGACTTTTAGAAATTTCTCTAGAAATTCTAAGTCATTCCCTTACAACTCTTCACATGACTCTTAATATTTCACTTGAAGTATTGAGTCATTCCTTGCGTCTCCTATTCTGACTAATTAAATATTTCATGGGAAATATTATAGTCATCCACTAAATCACTACTCATGATCTCTATTTATTTCACGGGAAATATTAGAAGTCAATCCTCATCCAATGACAATGTAATACCTGAAATTCTATAACATGTAAAATGACCAAATTACCCCTGGGAATTTAAAACCTAAATAAAACATATGTAAAGCACAAAATAAATTCCAAACTTCTAGCAATGAGCAAGCTATGATCCCAAATAATTTTAACAACTTCATTTAACTTTTATACAAGCCATGAAAATTACCAAAATGCCCTTGGGCGCCTAATATAATTTAAATTCAAATGTTATGATTTAATTAAGGTAGTTTTAAGGTAATTAAAAGGATATTAAATTAGATAATCAAGGCAATTAATTCCTTAATCAAAATTCCAAAATTTATATGCCATTATCTCCCTAAGACTCGGTCATTCCTAATTTTTATAACCTACACATATTTTTCTCCCAAAATCCCCAAACCGATTAAACCCTAATCTCCAAATTAATCACTCCTTTGATCATACGAAATTCTGGAGGTGAGGCACTATTTTTCCTGTGTTCTTAAGGTTCTCAAGAAGCCTAGAAAAATAGCTTCACGAATTTTAGAGGTCGGGATTGCAAGTTGTCGAAATTTCTTCTTCTATTCCACTCGATAGGTAATAATTCCATTTTTATTAATTCGATCAATGTAAAATTCATTCTCTATTTTTCTCACGTCCCTCACATCATGTATGGTCTGTGAAAAATGATTACAAGGTCGTGGAGTGGCTGTGGTGATCGTGGTGAATTCTTTGGTGTCGAGCACTAGATCCGATAGGTCCAAATTTAAAACGCCCTATCCACTCGTCTTATAAATTATCTGGTATTTTTATGAGCTTATACTAATCCTATATAACGTGAGAAAAATGCTAAAACACATCCATGCATTGTAATTTAATCGTATGCTAAATATTGAATTCGAAACCCTAAAATCGTATTAATTCTCAAAATCACTCATGTGAATTTTCTGGGCAAGTTTTATAATTTTTGTGGCTTCCTTATACATCATATATCATCACAAAAATGGCCATTCGAATTTTAGAAGCCTAAAACTATTATTGGTGAATTTGTGTATAGATCGGCTAAATTAAAAATAAAAGGGAAAGCATGAACAAAACCCTAAACCAATTGAATTAAGGTTTATATAATTAAATCTGGACTTTTATGGTAATAAAATGATATGGTAATGATTACATGATGATTGAAAATAATTAGGGTTTGATTTAGTATTATAAATGTTTTACCGATTTAAAATATAAAGGTCAAGGGGGTGTTTTGTAACTTTTGAAACTCGTGGACTATTTTTAAAATGTTATTTAGGTCTGTTACAATGTGGGAAAAATATAACTTGAGGGTCCTAAGTGTAAATATTTCAAGATAATGAATTAATGGTAATTAAAGGGTATGATTTGTAATTAATTAAACTAGAGGGACTAAAAAGGTAAATTCTGGAAAGTTGAGGTTGTACTGAGTAAATAATGATATTAAAAGTGTTTTGTGTAAGTTTGGATAATTATGGGGGCTAATATGTAATTATTTGGAATTTACAAATTAATATATATGTTTTATAATTATAGGGACTAAATGTGTAATTATGGGAAACTAAAGGATTAAATCGTACTATGCATGAAATTTAAGGGTATATTCTATAATTAAATTAATATAAGGACTAGTGGTGTAATTAGAAATAATATTTGAATTAAATGGTAAATTATGTAACCTTAAGGTTTATTTTGTAACTTGTATAAATAAGGGGTTTAAAGTGTAAAATATGAAACTTAAGGGGCTAAAGATGTAATTCTGAATAAATGGGGTATTTAAATGAGTAAATCATGATATTTTCATTCTAGACCTTTAATTCGATATATTTACAATTAAAACCCTAAACTATGTAAACTTGTCATATTTAACCCTAAACTTTTATAACTTTCTAAAACCAACCCTAATCCTATAATGAGACTAAAGTAATGACTTAACTAAATCATAATACTTAAATCTTACTCATTATAGAAATCTGCTAATTTTGGGAAACTTGTTAAATAAGGAAACTTTCTAAAAATGGAAACCTGCTAAAAATAGAAAGTTACTTAATATGGAAATGGGATCTTTAGTAATCATGTCTTTACTCCTCTAGGTGTGAAGAGGGAGTAGTCTTGTGCTCTTGATCATCTTTTCAGTATTTTCCGTTATCAGCAATAAGGTACAGATATTCTGCCCTTCTTTAGTAAGGTGCCTTCGTTTCATTTCTGATTCACTGCCATGTTCCTTGTTTCTATGAACCTTTGACATTGACCTACTGATACTGAACCTTTCTTATATTGAACCTACTGATATTGAACCTCTGTTACTGAACCATCTGATAGGAACTGTCTGTTATGCTGAACTGGATATTGACCTATGAAACTAAACTGAATACTGAATACTGATACTTGACCACTGACCCACAGTTTGATACTACGAGCCATAACTAGTCATGAGGGTTTCATGACCATGTCATTGATGCACCGATGGCATGACTCTAGGGCAGGAGAGTGATGACCTGTTCCGTCCCTGACTGTATTTTATTTGGTGTATTGGGAGGTTTATGGCCACCTGGGGCGTATGGATGCATCCTAGAACTGTTACTGTTACTGTTACTGTTACTGATTACTGTATTACTGGTGACTGATGGTGTGTGCGATACACGTCTTTCACATACTGGGAGCTGATCACTCCACTTACTGTTTGAGGACTCCCCTCATAATTACTGGCTTACTGAGAGGTTCTCCCTCTATATGATTATATGGTTACATGATTACACTGATTACTGATACTGGGCTCGTAGAGGATTACTGTTTTCCTACACCTTTACTCTTTATCTTTCATTCCTGCTAATTCACATTGATGCTTAACTCTGATTTATTCATACTGTTATTATTATTCCTTATTCTACTGCTTGTTATAGTTATATCTGTTCACTGAGCTCTAGTAGCTCAGCCGCGTTTTTCTTTTCCCGCGGCAGGTAATTAAGCTAGGAGCTGGGCATGGCTTTGGGGTTGAGTGCACTTGAGTGGAGCTTATTCTTTATAGCTTATCTACCATTTGATTTTTCTTAAGACTTTTCGTTGCCATTGTTTAGGCATTGAACTTATGTACTTCTTTATTTCCTTTCATTTTGGATATAAGTCATGTTGACTTATTGTTGGATTATGTATTTGACTTCCGCTATTTTGGTTTATGGATACTATGTTGTTCTGATATGAAACCATATATTTGTGATATCTTTACCCTTGTCGGGTCGGGGTGTTACAATTTATGGTATCAGAGCGACAGGTTTCCGAAACCCGTTGGCTTAGGCCTTTGACTTGTGAGGATTGGGTAGACATTAGGTTTTCCTTTCGCGTACTCTTTTCCTTATTCTGCTCTGTCATATTTTGCTTCACCTTACTAATCGTCTTCATAATTCTATAGATGGTTAACACTCGTCACCAGGAGTATAACAGTGGAGGAGATGCTGAAATCCCCAATCTGGAGGCTATGGTGGCTAATGCTATAGCCAATTTGTTACCGGGCCTTAACACTGATGCGGTGATCAACCGGCTTATTAATGGTGGGGCTAGTTCATCTGGGGGTGCTGGCAGTTCTTCCGGTGGTGGGGCCCGACCCACTACCATTAATGGGTGGCTGGAGAGTTTTAATAAACTCAAGCCGTTGTCCTTCACTTCTGCTGCTACTCCTCATGCAGCAGAAGACTGGATCACCCACATGGAGAAACTGTTCGAGGTGTTAGGTTGTGAGGACGAGTTCAAGACTCGTCTGGCTGTGTTCAAGTTAGAGGGTGACGCGCTCAACTGGTGGAAAGCGCATAAAGAAGCTAAGGGTGGTGATGCATATGTTCTTGGTTGTTCATGGGTTGATTTTCGTACCACATTCTATAATCGGTACTTCCCAGTTTCCGAGCAGCAGAGGTTCATTAGGGAGTACAACACTATCTCTCAGCTTGATTCTGAGAATGCTGGGCAGTATCTGGAGCGGTTTCAGAGATTAGTGAGTTTTGTGGGTCCGCTTGCTGGGGATTCTAAGCAGCAGGCTAGACAATTCAAATGGGGACTCAAGAGGTTAGTAACCTATTTAAGTTGATGGTTGGTACCAATAGACATTAATACATTTTTCTCTTGCTATTGTATTAGGTGGGTACTAGACCGCATACTTAATGATGAGTTTCGAGACCCGGCAGAATGTTGCGACGCAGCTCGCAATATTGAGATATTTCATCAGGGATCTGGGCATAAGAGGAACAGAGATGGGGATAGGATTCAGACTCAGGGTCAGAGCAGGGATTTTAGGGGCCGAAATGACAGGAGTTATGATTCTCGTGGACAGGGGGATCGACGATACGATCATCAGGGTCAGGCTGGCAGGAATTATGATCAGAGGAGGCCTGATGCGAGAGGCCAGAGTTCCGGGGTCACTACTAGGCAGGGAGATGATCGCTCGGGACGCAACACCAGTCAGAAACAGTGGAGAGACCAGACTGCTAGGGGTAATCAGCAGAGCAAGGCTCCGGGTTCTAGTTCTCAAGGAGGTGCGTCTGGGGGTTCTTATTCTTTTCCTATTTGCACTACTTGTGGGAGACGTCATGCTGGGGCTTTTCGTGTGGCTACTGGGGCATGTTTTAGATGCGGGTCTACAGAGCATAGAGTGAAAGACTGCCCTAAACACCCGGAGACAACCGGGAACTATCTGAAACCTCCCCCTCCACCCAACACTGGCCGTGTATATTCTATGACTCGGGATCAGGCGGCACAGTCTTCAGGTACGATTACGGGCGTTTTATATATTGGTGATCACGCTATTTTCACACTTTTTGATACGGGAGCTACACACTCGATTATATCTTTGAATCTGGTTAAGAAACTTAAAATATTACCAACACCACTAAGTAATCAAGTATCCCTCTCTACTCCCATGAAACTCAGTACTCTTATTGATCATGAATATGTAAATTGTCCTCTCCGATTCGATGACCGGATTCGTTCGGCAAATCTACTTCCTTTGGACATGGTTGATTTCGACGTTATTCTGGGCATGGATTGGTTATCTTTTCATAGAGCCACCATTGACTGTCATGCTCGAAAAGTAATCTTTGGTAATCTAACTCAGCCTGAATTTGTCTTTCATGAAACACGCTCTCTGAAATCTGTGAAAATTATCTCTGCTATGAAAGCAAGAACTCTAATATCTCATGGTTGCCAAGGTTATTTGGCCTCTGTTAAGGATTCATCTGTCGAGGGTTCTGATATTAATACTGTTCATGTTGTTCGGGAATTTTCTGATGTCTTTCCTGAAAAACTTCCTGGTCTTGCTCCGGCCAGAGAGGTTGAATTTAGTATCGATCTGATTCCCGGCGCTGAGCCTATCTCTAAGGCTCCGTACCGGATGGCACCGGTAGAACTTAAAGAGTTAAAGGAGCAGCTTGAAGAGTTATTGGACTGTGGATTTATTCGCCCGAGTGTGTCACCATGGGGTGCTCCTGTACTTTTTGTAAAGAAGAAAGATGGGTCTATGCGGTTGTGTATCGATTACCGGGAGCTAAACCGCATCACTATTCGAAACCGTTATCCGCTACCCCGCATCGATGACTTGTTCGATCAGTTGCAGGGAGCTAAAGTATTCTCCAAAATTGACTTGCGATCTGGTTATCACCAGTTGCGGGTTAAAGAGCAGGACATTTCTAAGACTGCTTTCCGTACCCGGTATGGACATTATGAGTTCTTGGTTATGCCTTTTGGGTTAACAAATGCTCCTGCAGTATTTATGGACTTAATGAACCGGGTTTTCCATGAATTCCTTGATAAATTCGTCATCGTTTTCATTGATGATATTCTGGTATATTCTAAGTCGACGGAAGAGCACGAGCAGCATTTGCGTACTGTTTTGGGTATTCTGAGGCAGCAGAAATTATACGCTAAATTTTCCAAGTGTGAATTCTGGTTGGACCGAGTTGCTTTCCTTGGTCACGTCGTGTCTGCAGATGGGATTACCATGGATCCAGCTAAGGTCGAGGCTATCACAAAATGGCCAAGACCCACCACGGTAACCGAAGTCAGGAGTTTTCTGGGGTTAGCTGGCTACTATCGACGTTTTGTTGAGGGTTTTTCTAAGTTGGCCTTACCGATGACTCAATTGATGAGAAAAGGTGAAAAGTTTGTGTGGACGGATGAACGTGAGCAGAGCTTTGAAGAGTTGAAACGACGACTAGTGTCTGCACCTATTCTGACCTTACCGTCGGGTTCGGGAGGATTCCAGATTTATAGTGACACTTCCAAAAAGGGTTTAGGTTGTGTTCTCATGCAGAACGGGAAAGTAATTGCCTATGCTTCAAGGCAGTTAAAACCCTATGAGGAAAATTATCCGACCCATGATCTAGAATTGGCAGCTGTGGTATTTGCGTTGAAAATATGGAGACATTACTTATACGGTGAATCATGTGATATCTTCACGGATCATAAGAGTCTCAAATACATATTTACTCAGAAGGAGCTCAACATGAGGCAGAGGAGATGGTTGGAGCTTCTGAAAGATTACGACACTAATATCCAGTATCATCCCGGCAAGGCGAATGTTGTTGCCGATGCACTCAGCAGGAAATCGGGTATGATTGCTAGTATGAATATCGAGCCTCGTATTCTTCAGGATTTAGAGCGGTTAGAGGTTGAGCTATGTGTAAAAGGCGTTAGTGGTTTTTGGGCAAGTCTGAAGGTGGAATCAAACTTGATGCTGCGGATTAAGGAAGCCCAGAAGGACGATGGTGAACTCTGGGCTATTGTGCAGAATGTCGAGGAGGGTAAGCAGTCTGAGTTTCGGGTCGATGATAGTGGTATTGTATGGTATGGGGATCGATTATGTGTTCCTAATGATACTGATCTACGTGAGGCTTTGTTGACTGAGGCTCATAGTTCTCCTTTTTCTATCCATCCTGGTTCTACCAAGATGTATCGGGATCTGAAGCAACACTTCTGGTGGAACGGCATGAAGCAGGATGTGGCATCATTTGTAGCCAGATGTATGACCTGTCAGCAGGTCAAGATTGAACACCAGAGAGCTAGTGGGTTATTGCAGCCTTTGGAGATTCCAGTTTGGAAGTGGGATGAAATATCCATGGACTTTGTTTGTGGTTTACCGTTGACTCGTAGGAAACATGATGCGATTTGGGTGGTCGTTGATCGGCTAACTAAATCCGCTCATTTCTTACCCATTCGTATGAGCTACAGTGTTAGTAAGTTGTCAGAAATTTTCACGCAAGAGATTGTTAGATTGCATGGCACTCCTTCTTCTATCGTTTCTGATCGTGATCCTCGTTTTACTTCGCGCTTCTGGAAGGGATTGCATAAAGTTTGGGGTGTTCGTCTGAAATTCAGTACCGCATTTCATCCCCAAACTGATGGTCAGTCGGAGAGGACCATCCAGACATTAGAGGATATGTTACGGGCGTGTGCGTTGGAATGGACGGGTAGTTGGGACGATTATCTGTGTCTGGTAGAGTTCGCCTATAATAACAGTTGGCACGCGAGCATTGATATGGCACCTTTTGAGATGTTATATGGGCGGAAGTGCAGAGCACCGGTATGTTGGAATGAAGTAGGGGAACGTCTCCTTGAAGGACCTGAGATGATAGAGGTGACTAATGAAAAGGTTGCTACGGCTAAGGAGAAATTGAAAGAGGCACGAGCGCATCAAAAGAGTTATGCGGATAAGCACCGTCGGGATCTAGAGTTTAATGTCGGCGACCGGGTATTTCTTAAAGTATCTCCGTTCCGAGGCGTCAAACGTTTTGGTATTAAGGGCAAGCTCAGCCCTCGGTTTATTGGACCTTTCGAAATTCTGGAGCGTATCGGAGAAGTCTCGTATCGTTTAGCTTTACCACCTCAGTTGGCTCATGTTCATAATGTATTTCATGTATCTCTTTTGAGGGGATACAACTATCATCCTCTGCATGTGGCTTCTTATCCGTTTGATCAAATCCGTCCCGATATGACCTTATCTGAAGAACCGGAAGCGGTTCTAGAGCGTCAGGAACGCGTTATGAGAAATAAAGTCATTCCTTTTGTAAAAATTCTTTGGCGGAATAACCCAGCGCGTGAGGCAACCTGGGAGACCGAAGAGTCAATACGATCGAGTTATCCTCATTTCATGTTTTGATCTGGTATGTTCAGTTTCGCTTCTGTCATGTTTCCTTTTGTATGTCCTTGCAAATTTCGAGGACGAAATTTTTCTGTTAGTGGGGAAGAAGTTGTAATACCTGAAATTCTATAACATGTAAAATGACCAAATTACCCCTGGGAATTTAAAACCTAAATAAAACATATGTAAAGCACAAAATAAATTCCAAACTTCTAGCAATGAGCAAGCTATGATCCCAAATAATTTTAACAACTTCATTTAACTTTTATACAAGCCATGAAAATTACCAAAATGCCCTTGGGCGCCTAATATAATTTAAATTCAAATGTTATGATTTAATTAAGGTAGTTTTAAGGTAATTAAAAGGATATTAAATTAGATAATCAAGGCAATTAATTCCTTAATCAAAATTCCGAAATTTATATGCCATTATCTCCCTAAGACTCGGTCATTCCTAATTTTTATAACCTACACATATTTTTTCTCCCAAAATCCCCAAACCGATTAAACCCTAATCTCCAAATTAATCACTCCTTTGATCATACGAAATTCTGGAGGTGAGGCACTATTTTTCCTGTGTTCTTAAGGTTCTCAAGAAGCCTAGAAAAATAGCTTCACGAATTTTAGAGGTCGGGATTGCAAGTTGTCGAAATTTCTTCTTCTATTCCACTCGATAGGTAATAATTCCATTTTTATTAATTCGATCAATGTAAAATTCATTCTCTATTTTTCTCACGTCCCTCACATCATGTATGGTCTGTGAAAAATGATTACAAGGTCGTGGAGTGGCTGTGGTGATCGTGGTGAATTCTTTGGTGTCGAGCACTAGATCCGATAGGTCCAAATTTAAAACGCCCTATCCACTCGTCCTATAAATTATCTGGTATTTTTCTGAGCTTATACTAATCCTATATAACGTGAGAAAAATGCTAAAACACATCCATGCATTGTAAATTGATCGTGTGCTAATTAATGAATTCGAAACCCTAGAATCGTTTTAATTCTCTAAATCATTCATGCGAATTTTCTGGGCAAGTTTTATAATTTTCGTGGCTTCCTTATACATCATATACATCATATATACATCATAATTAAAGGGTATGATTTGTAATTAATTAAACTAGAGGGACTAAAAAGGTAAATTCTGGAAAGTTGAGGTTGTACTGAGTAAATAATGATATTAAAAGTGTTTTGTGTAAGTTTGGATAATTATGGGGGCTAATATGTAATTATTTGGAATTTACAAATTAATATATATGTTTTATAATTATAGGGACTAAATGTGTAATTATGAGAAACTAAAGGATTAAATCGTACTATGCATGAAATTTAAGGGTATATTCTGTAATTAAATTAATATAAGGACTAGTGGTGTAATTAGAAATAATATTTGAATTAAATGGTAAATTATGTAACCTTAAGGTTTATTTTGTAACTTGTATAAATAAGGGGTTTAAAGTGTAAAATATGAAACTTAAGGGGCTAAAGTTGTAATTCTGAATAAATGGGGTATTTAAATAAGTAAATCATGATATTTTCATTCTAGACCTTTAATTTGATATATTTACAATTAAAACCCTAAACTATGTAAACTTGTCATATTTAACCCTAAACTTTTATAACTTTCTAAAACCAACCCTAATCCTATAATGAGACTAAAGTAATGACTTAACTAAATCATAATACTTAAATCTTACTCATTATAGAAATCTGCTAATTTTGGGAAACTTGTTAAATAAGGAAACTTTCTAAAAATGGAAACCTGCTAAAAATAGAAAGTTACTTAATATGGAAATGGGATCTTTAGTAATCATGTCTTTACTCCTCTAGGTGTGAAGAGGGAGTAGTCTTGTGCTCTTGATCATCTTTTCAGTATTTTCCGTTATCAGCAATAAGGTACAGATATTCTGCCCTTCTTTAGTAAGGTGCCTTCGTTTCATTTCTGATTCACTGCCATGTTCCTTGTTTCTATGAACCTTTGACATTGACCTACTGATACTGAACCTTTCTTATATTGAACCTACTGATATTGAACCTCTGTTACTGAACCATCTGATAGGAACTGTCTGTTATGCTGAACTGGATATTGACCTATGAAACTAAACTGAATAATGAATACTGATACTTGACCACTGACCCACAGTTTGATACTACGAGCCATAACTAGTCATGAGGGTTTCATGACCATGTCATTGATGCACCGATGGCATGACTCTAGGGCAGGAGAGTGATGACCTGTTCCGTCCCTGACTGTATTTTATTTGGTGTATTGGGAGGTTTATGGCCACCTGGGGCGTATGGATGCATCCTAGAACTGTTACTGTTACTGTTACTGTTACTGATTACTGTATTACTGGTGACTGATGGTGTGTGCGATACACGTCTTTCACATACTGGGAGCTGATCACTCCACTTACTGTTTGAGGACTCCCCTCATAATTACTGGCTTACTGAGAGGTCTCCCCTCTATATGATTATATGGTTACATGATTACACTGATTACTGTTACTGATTACTGATACTGGGCTCGTAGAGGATTACTGTTTTCCTACACCTTTACTCTTTATCTTTCATTCCTGCTAATTCACATTGATGCTTAACTCTGATTTATTCATACTGTTATTATTATTCCTTATTCTACTGCTTGTTATAGTTATATCTGTTCACTGAGCTCTAGTAGCTCAGCCGCGTTTTTCTTTTCCCGCGGCAGGTAATTAAGCTAGGAGCTGGGCATGGCTTTGGGGTTGAGTGCACTTGAGTGGAGCTTATTTCTTTATAGCTTATCTATCATTTGATTTTCTTAAAACTTTTCGTTGCCATTGTTTAGGCATTGAACTTATGTACTTCTTTATTTCCTTTCATTTTGGATATAAGTCATGTTGACTTATTGTTGGATTATGTATTTTGACTTCCGCTATTTTGGTTTATGGATACTATGTTGTTCTGATATGAAACCATATATTTGTGATATCTTTACCCTTGTCGGGTCGGGGTTACAGACAATTAGTCATCATGAAACACTAGGTCATTCCCTTGACATAATCATTCCTTTGTCATATTTTATAGTTTTCGTCAAAAAGTTTATTAGGTATAAACTTTTTTCTCGTGTCAAAAAGTCTTACTAAATAAGTAAGATTAATCAGCCAAAAGTCAAAACAGAAGAAAAATGGCACAATCAGATACACGGCTCCACTAATGTTTAGTGGAACCGTGGTGCCATGCATCTGAAAAACGCGCCTATTCCTCTTTTCTACTGCACAGCCTTTTTCAAACAAACCCAAAACCATTCCCTCTTGCTGTCAAAACCGAACCTAAACACCCAAATTCAATTAAGCTCTTGCAAATCAAGATTGAGGCATTGCAACCAACAAATCTTAATCACAACAACATAAATTGTAAGTAATCATCTTTAATTTCTTTTCAATTTAAGTCTAGGATTTGTTCTTGAGCATAAATCCGAATTGAGGATTTTTAATTTTTGTTAAACTTTTGTGAAATTAGGACTAGGATTAGACAATGTAGTACCTACATGATTCACTAAACCTAGGATTTACACAAACCCACTTATTTTGCAAAACCTAGTCCAAATTTTCCCATTTAAATTGGATTAAGATTAATTATTTTCAATGGAATAATGTCTAGGATGATTAAAAATGGATTAGGAATGATTAACTTTGAGGCTTTTCAAATTTTAGATTTTTGGCGCAACATTGAGCCGTTTGCCAAACACCCCAATTCCATTGTTTTCGAAAAAGTTCACGAGTCTAGGATCATGAAACACTTTTTTCGTGCATTGTTGATGCAAATTAAAAACGTTTTGGGCATGCATACATGAACTCTCAAATATGGATCGACCTACATAATTAATATGTATTATTCGACATATTTGATTGAGCAAAAGTGAAGTTAGGAGTGTTTGGGTAATCTCATTAGGTTTATTTTAGAGTCAAGATTACCGCACATCCACATCGTTTGCATTTAGGCACACACACACATTAAAGTTGTGATCACTAAAATGCAACAAGTTAACATATATAACATTACATTTTTGTAGGTAACGATGCCTCGTCCTGATTATCAAAATACCAAACCCTACATTCCCCGTCTTGTAGACGATCCAAACATCCCCATTGAACAAAAAGCATATCTTGCTAAAGTCCAAGATCGATATATACACGAAGGTCGTGTAGTCGATGCTCATTACGTTCTCTTGGATAACATCCAAGTTTGTTTCCTGATGTGCTGCGTGTGTCGTTGCGGTTTAGCAGTTTTAATGCCTAATCAAGTTTTAAATTTATATTTAACCGACTTATCAATAACACACACACCTAACGAGCAGTGTACTCGGTCAGTATGAATATAATGGTAAGTAGAGTGTCGATCACTAAGAGTGGAACGTATTATCTAGTTATTCTAATCAGTATTTTAATATATTAAGTTAGCTATACAATCTAATCTAACGCAAGGGGGTTTCAGCCTGAGAGACTGGCACGATTTGGTTGCAATTAAATAATAAACTAAACCAATAGGCATGAATCAGCAAGTAGCACACACGTACATAGATAAATACTCGAGACAATAAGAGGGTTGTCCTTATGATAAGTAGTTTGTCACTTGTTTTATTGCTAGTGTTATATGAAGTGTATAGTTCGATGCAACGCACCGAGATTAAGTCCTTTCTCGTTGGTTCTAATCTTATCGGCGAGTAAACCCTTAATGATTACTTATGACTATCCCGTTTATCTTTCTCCTACTTCATTACAGACCATAGAATACATAGGCGATCTAATAAACAGGCGAGGGCAGAGGCATGGCGACCGATCAACGCTCAGCTAGCCACAGAGGTTATCAATGCACTAATAAAAGTCACCAATGACATCAACATATAAACTTTAATTGATGAGAAAGCAGTTTTAAGGGAGTGCAACCTTTCCGTTGTCACATTACACAAGCCACCAATCTTGATGAATTAAAGTTTACTAACACAATAAAACAAAACTACTTAATGAATTAAACACATGCAACACCTTCTTACAGCTCTTGTATCTTTGATTTGGGTGTGTCTTGTGCTGCTACCTTGACTGAATTCGTCCTAGGTTTCTGGTCTTCGGTCTCGTATATAATATATGTCACATCGAATTCGTCTGGTCTTGGGGTATTTATAGTTTCTGTCTGAGGGTAAGATGCGGCGCATCTAGTAAGTAGATGCGGCGCATGTACTTAACTTCGCGTGGGGTCCAAGATTATAATATTCAGGAATATTCGTACACCGCCAGAAGATGCGGCGTATCTTCATCTTTGGATGCGGCGCATGTCCTCTTGTATCTTGGATCGTATCTGGTGAAATATTGATAGTGATGCGCCGCATGTAATGAGTGAGATGCGGCGCATGTGGAGCAGAACAAGTTGGTTATTCTTCGTTGACCAAAGTTTCATATGCGGCGCATAGGATAAATCCATGCGGCGCATTCTTCAAAGTCAGGCAGTGGTCTTCATTCTCTTCATTCCAACAACCAATTCCAATCTTGATCATTTTACTCCGTTTTTAGTCCATAATCGCTAAGTTTCACCAAATGCTTGTTTTTACCTGAGAATTACAAAAGTAAACGATTAAGTATCAATCCTCATACATAATATAGTAAAACAAGTCAAATTAATAGGATAAATGATAGTAATAAAATGTACTTATTTGAGTTCATCAAATATCCCCCCACTTGAACTTTACTTGTCCCCAAGTAAACCTTAGAATTAATCTTATGAAAATGTATCCTAAAAATGTTAGGATTTATTTTTATATTTAAGCATGTATTCGTCTTTTGTCATAATCACACAACTAAACACTTAACGAATTAGAAGTACAATAAAATAATTTGATAAAAGCAAATCTAATCGTTTAACTGTCCAGTCGCGACGAATATTCTATCATAAGCTTGGCAAGTATACACATCTCCACCACTAAAGCTAAGGAATAACAACTCTAAAGCGGTAAAAAGGGTTTTTAGGCTCAAAGGTTAATTATTCTTAATCTCTATCGATCTCAAATTCCAGAAAAGGCGACAAAATCACAAATACATGATCGAATCCACGAACACGATACTTGCAATTGCTCAAATCCTTAACTCGAATAGGCTAAAGATAGGTCCAAACTTCACCAATAATAATATATCAAAAAGGGCGACAAAATCATAAATACATAGCCGAATCCACGACTACGATACTTAAGATTGCTCAAATCCCCAATCTCAATAAATCAAAGATTTCGTTGGATAAAGAATAATAAAGGGCATGGATAATTTTTGGGATATAAATTGGTGTAAAATGAAAAATAAACAAAACAAATAAATTAAAATCCTAAGTGTGGTTAATCACTATCCCAGCCATCCCATGAATAAGACTCATATCATTGAATGACTCACGCTTTAACACTTGAAACACACGCTTTAGGTAGACACGAATTATACTCAACAAGATCTTAATCAAAGAATAAACCTTAATTGGCGTTCCCATAACTGCCAATTCCCATTCAATCCATAGATATAGTACAACTAGTGGTGATATCGACCACTTAATACAAAACTTTACATCGTTGGTTTAATCAAACATCCAACTCTTCTTTTTCTTTTTCTTTTCTCATTTTTTCGATTTTTTTTTTTTTTTTTTTTTTTTTTTTTTAGAAACATAAACATAGATGTGTAAAATTTCACCACATCACCAAAACAATAATTCTGGATAATTTTTCCATACTTTTCATGACTTCAGAAATAACGGTAATAGTGAAAGTAGTAAACACACGAAAAATAAACTCAAAGATATACAATATTTACTTTCACTCCAATTGCATTGTGCAATTTCCCGACCTAACCATAGATAATGAATTACGCACGCGAACACAGGTAATGTAAGGAAACACACTTTGCCTATAGCAATTAACCAACCACGGATTCTAATTTACAGGGTAGGCTAAGGTGTAAGGGTGTAACGAAACATTTTAACAAAGGTGTAAGAAACGAAAGGAATGGCTCTGAGTGTTTTTCTAGGGGTATCTTACTCTAAAAGTGAGAGTAACAAAAGGGTTATACGGGGTTAACTAACCAGTGTAGTTAGCTAATATCACATAACATATAAGGCTATTTGGGTGTAATCCTAGAAATTTACCAATTTAGACAAGTCATTCCAATTATATAAAATAATACTTATTATGGTGGTCTCGAATAGTATACAAGCCAAGTTCTAAAGTTTACAAGTCACCGGCACACTCATAGATTTGTGAATTTTGAAAAATCACAATTTTTGAAAATAACGTCATGTGTGCAGCTATGCAACTTAGACTTTAAACAAAAACATGCTAAAAATTTTAAATTTTGATATATTAAGCACATTTTAAGCATATTTTGAAAAGTTTAGGACAAGTAAATGTTAAGTGTTCTAATTCTCCAATCCCCCCACTTAAGTTAAACAACGTCCTCGTTGTTCGTATAAAAGGTTAAAAACTGGAAAATAAAAGAATTAGAACAGAAAAACTCCCCTGAGATTTGCTCGGTATGATCCTCCATTAGTATTAGAGCAAAAATCATCTTTCTTGTGGATGAGAACATTTAAGCTTCATAATCGATGTATCCACAGGAAATGCAGGAATCTATAATACCACCAAGACTTTAAAACACACCTAAGATAAGAAAGATTCAACTTGCATAATACATTAGTAGTTAGGTAAAAATAAAACATAAAAATTAAAAATTAAAATCATCAGGTCAGTCGATGCGCCGTATCTTATGGAAGAAGATACGCCGTATCGAGCCTGGAATAATTACGGATCAGAATAAAAGATGCGCCGCATCCTTAACCAGGGATGCGCCGCATTAAAATAAACTGATAAAAAGTTTTAAATTCAGAAATAAAAAATGCAGAAAAATAAAGATATGACCATTGCAGGAGATGCGCCGCATCTCAGAATTGAGATGCGCCGTATCCTCTGCGGCCTGACTGACTCGACACATAAACAGAATAATAAAAAGATAAATCCGGGTTGTCTCCCAGTAAGCACTTGTCTTTATTCCAGAGTCTTCAAGTTAGACTCACGTTCAGCTCTTTAGTATCGATCATTGAAGGAGTCGGAAACATCGCGCTCCCTCATTGCCAATTCGGTAATATTGAACACTCCTTGCTCGTCCTTGATTTCCACGCCGTTCTTCTTCAGTATCTGTATAAACAAAGTTCTGTCCCTTTCGGGCAGAGATGACAAAATGATAGACGGGAAATTCTTATTATCATATAGGCATAAATAAGCAAGGTGGGGTGGTAGTTCAATAAACACATCATTATTCAAATTCGTTTTCTCAACTATTCTCCTACGTTTATTAATTACTACGCAATCATACCACTCATCATCGGAATCATTAACAACATTGCGTCTAAGTTCGGTAGGTACATTAAGGTCAATGAATTCCTCAAAGTTCTCATGATTAGGATTAGTTGAGTTGTTTTGAATCAATGTTTCTCCCATGAGCCTAGCTTCAAGATCGAGGTCCATACGCTCTCTTAATCCTAGCACATAGACACCTCTAATTATGCTCTTAACGGGATCTTGACACTTATAGACTAGTTTATTATTCCCTACCCTTAATGAGATTTTTCTTTTAAACACATCAATCTTAGCACGGGCAGTAGACAAGAAAGGTCTTCCAAGGATTAAAGGAATCTTAATATCCTCGGGCATGTCTAATATAACAAAGTCTACGGGAAAAATAAACTTCTCAATCTTAACTAGCACATTATTAGCAATCCCTTCAGGTCGTTTTACCGTTTTATCAGCCAATTCAATAAGTAGCTTAGTTGGTGCTAATTTTCCTAGTCCTAGGGTAGTGAATGTCTTAAGAGGCATAACACTAACACTAGCTCCTAAGTCAGCTAACACATTATTGAAAGATATATCATTAATAGAACAAGGTAGAGTAAAACTTCCTGGGTCTTTTTCTTTATGAGGCAAGGCATTTAAATCAGTTGCAGAGCTCCCTTCTTTCATTGTAGCCTTGATCTCCTCTTCAATCTTTGTCTTTTCTTTTAGTAGTCTTCTTAAACTGATTGAAGAATTAAAGAAAAATTCGGGTCTTGCACCATCATTACCATTCATCGATCTTCTAGGTAAGTTAGGAGCGACTTCTTCAGTGGTGCTTATGGCCTTGACATGATCCCTTGGGTTGGTTTCAGTTGAGCTCGGTAAACTTCCGTATCCCCTTTCTTGAAGAACTTTGCTCATTTGACCAATTTGTTGTTCCAGTGCTTTGATCGAAGCTCCTTGATTTCTTGTAGTAGTGTCCGTTGAAGCTCGGATTTCTTTGATCATAGCAGTATTCTCTTCATGTCTTTTAGCAGCATCGGCCATAATTTGCTTTAGAGTGTCATCTAAAGTCTGCCTCCTTTCTTGATAAGCGGGATTGAAGTTATTCTTTTGATAGAATCCCGGGGTAGCTTCCCTGATAAGAGGCTCATCGATCCTGAACAGTCTCTCCCAAGCACTAGATCTGAACACCACCTCCTCATCATCTCCAGCAACAACCATCTCCATCCTATGCTGTAAACTCTCAGCAGCATGTCCTGCCCCAATCAATCCCACATCATCGAAATCCAAAGCCTGTACCCTGAATATCCTCCTAAAGTAAATCGACTCAAGTCTCCGTAAGTAGTCCTCCAAAGTGCCAGGGGTTAGACCCATATCCTCGAATCGTAACCACTGGTGTCTCTGTGCTACTTCTGGTAGTGCCATCTGAAATAAATTTTTAAAGTTAGTAAACAGTCTGCAAGATAGGTAGATACGGCGCATCTGATTTAATCAGTGCGGCGTATCTGCATGAAATATAAGAGATGCGGAGCAAGAGTTGAGATACGGCGTATGTAGATGCGCCGTATCTAGATTAATCAATACGGCGTATGTAGAATTTTATTAATTTGGGAATAGGTCGTTACGCCGCATCAATTAACCTAGATGCGCCGCATCTAAAAGCATATCAGTATAAATAAAGGGGGTCAGGCAGACTTTTCAAGAATCCGTGTCCGTGACATAAACTACCACTAACTATCACAGTATCATATACTCCTTATATCAGTTCTAATAGCTTATCACATTTTACTAATCCACCTTCCCGCTAAATATTCAAAATCGAATTCATTTTCCCAAATTATCGTTCAAATCAAACTAAGCCAGAAATTCGATTATTTACGCAAGTTAAATACGGGGAAGATCATCTATTACAAGTCCTAATCATATCTCTATATCATTTAAGCACAAATCGAATTAATCATATAAACCCTAATTTTCGTATTAATCAAGATTAAATCGAAATGGAATAATTACCTTAATTTGATGATTAGGAGAAAGATTATAGATCGGGTTAAAGGTGGGTTTAAGAAAAATGATCGTAATTGGAGTATAATATCAGTGTGTGTAAGTTCTTAACTGTGTGTGTTTATGCGGTAAAGATTTTAGATCCGGCGCATTCCCGTCGTATTTATAGGGCAAAACGATGCGCCGTATTGGAAATTGGGATGCGCCGTATCTATTTAATTTCGTTGACTAGTCAATGAGTTCTGGATGGTCAGAGATACGGCGCTTTGGATATTTAGATCCGCCGTATCGCAATATTAGTGAACGAAATTTAAATGAGGAACGTACCTTGGCCTTCGCAACACGATTCTTTATACATCAAATTGGGGTTAAACGGTCATACCATACGATATAAATGAATTCAAAATAAGAGCAATAGGTATAAACGTTTTATTAACAATTGTAATCTTATAGTTTAGAGGATAAGAATTTATTCCGAGGTTAGGAACAAATATCGTTTTAAAGCGTACAAAATTAAGATTACAATTTGAATCAGATGTATAATATGGATAATAAAATTGAGATGATATAGTAGAGAACTTTCCTTTGGGCTGGTTGAATAATCGTAGAGTTTACCTGGAATTCTATTTCAAGAATTTAATACGTTCAATGTTACCAGTACTGAGTTTTCCTCCACTCTTGCTGTCTTATGTTCGGCCACTCCAGCTAGCGTCTCTTAGTTTTGTTCAGAATGTAATCTTTCTTGGTGATGCTTGAGTCATCATTTATCCTGAAAATAAACAACTTGCACACGAGTGTAGCGGACCGATCAAAGTAAATATCAAAAATCAACTATATTTATCAAATTATATTCGTCGTATTAACAAAAGTTAATGCGCCGAATTTTCGTTACGTTTCAAAATATAAGATTTTTGATTCAGAAGATACGCTGTATCGACAGAGGTCGATGCGCCGTATCTGTTTAATAATTCGAAAACTGTTTTTAATTAAAATAATAGATACGCCGTATCTGCTGAAGCAGATGCGTCGTATGGCGTTATCGTTTGGAAATTTTTTTTTATCAAAAACAGATACGCCGTATCTTGGGGAAAAGATGCGTCGTATCGAATTAATTAAACGCGTTGTATTTTATAAAAATTGAACGCAATACGCCGTATCTGATAAATCAGAAGCGCCGTATCGTTCGATTTAGCTCAGTACAACGATAGCAGAAAACAAAAAAATACGAAAAATTAAAACAAATAAAATCACACGAAAATAAAAACAAAATAAAAGCAAACAAATAACACGCAAAAACAGAAAATATGCAAAATAGTACAATGAATGCAAATTAAACTAATACACAACAAAATTAGCGGTTAGAAAAAAAAATTAAAAACCTAATTAAAATACTAATCAAATTAACAGATAATAACAATTCACTCCCCGGCAGCGGCGCCAAAAACTTGATGTGCTGCGTGTGTCGTTGCGGTTTAGCAGTTTTAATGCCTAATCAAGTTTTAAATTTATATTTAGCCGACTTATCAATAACACACACACCTAACGAGCAGTGTACCCGGTCAGTATGAATATAATGGTAAGTAGAGTGTCGATCACTAAGAGTGGAACGTATTATCTAGTTATTCTAATCAGTATTTTAATATATTAAGTTAGCTATACAATCTAATCTAACGCAAGGGGGTTTCAGCCTGAGAGACTGGCACGATTTGGTTGCAATTAAATAATAAACTAAACCAATAGGCACGAATCAGCAAGTAGCACACACGTACACAGATAAATACTCGAGACAATAAGAGGGCTGTCCTTATGATAAGTAGTTTGTCACTTGTTTTATTGCTAGTGTTATATGAAGTGTATAGTTCGATGCAACGCACCGAGATTAAGTCCTTTCTCGTTGGTTCTAATCTTATCGGCGAGTAAACCCTTAATGATTACTTATGACTATCCTATTTATCTTTCTCCTACTTTTCTACAGACCATAGAATGCATAGGCATCTAATAAACAGGCGAGGGCAGAGGCATGGCGACCCGATCAACGCTCAGCTAGACACAGAGGTTATCAATGCACTAATAAAAGTCACCAATGACATCAACATATAAACTTTAATTAATGAGAAAGCAGTTTTAAGGGAGTGCAATCTTTCCGTTGTCACATTACACAAGCCACCAATCTTGATGAATTAAAGTTTACTAACACAATAAAACAAAACTACTTAATGAATTAAACACATGCAGCACCTTCTTACAGCTCTTGTATCTTTGATTTGGGTGTGTCTTGTGCTGCTACCTTGACTGAATTCGTCCTAGGTTTCTGGTCTTCGGTCTCGTATATAATATATGTCACATCGAATTCGTCTGGTCTTGGGGTATTTATAGTTTCTGTCTGAGGGTAAGATGCGGCGCATCTAGTAAGTAGATGCGGCGCATGTACTTAACTTCGCGTGGGGTCCAAGATTATAATATTCAGGAATATTCGTACACCGCCAGAAGATGCGGCGTATCTTCATCTTTGGATGCGGCGCATGTCCTCTTGTATCTTGGATCGTATCTGGTGAAATATTGATAGTGATGCGCCGCATGTAATGAGTGAGATGCGGCGCATCTGGAGCAGAACAAGTTGGTTATTCTTCGTTGACCAAAGTTTCATATGCGGCGCATGGGATAAATCCATGCGGCGCATTCTTCAAAGTCAGGCAGTGGTCTTCATTCTCTTCATTCCAATAACCAATTCCAATCTTGATCATTTTACTCCGTTTTTAGTCCATAATCGCTAAGTTTCACCAAATACTTGTTTTTACCTGAGAATTACAAAAGTAAACGATTAAGTATCAATCCTCATACATAATATAGTAAAACAAGTCAAATTAATAGGATAAATGATAGTAATAAAATGTACTTATTTGAGTTCATCATTTCCCCATTATTGACTTTGATTGTTTATACAAAATAAACAATCAAATTTGTCCTCGTTTTGTCCTCGAGTTTTATAGTCGAGTCCGTACCTTCACTGATGTGGATGGTAATGTCTTCCTTGATTTTTGGATCCAAAACCAAAATATCATCCTGTCCGTCTCCGAGATTGGTGAAATTCTCGGTGTTCCTTCGTATGGTCAGTGTGCATACACTGAAGACCATTCCCTCGAGTCTCTCTTCTACAATCTAGAAAATCAAGGTACTTATCGTACCGAACTCCCCGACCTCGAGTCTATCAAACGTGTCATCCAAACACCTCGAGTCGTCCACACGTACCAAAAACGTGATGGTTCCATTGTCCACCTTGACCCCAACCGCATCTACCTCAAAGAGCTTCTTCTCGACCTTAGAAGTTGAGAACTCCTTCTACGTGAAAACGTGTTGAGCCTTGTGGGCAACCATGATCACGTCTCGGCGAGTCTCGCCCATATGCTCTACTGTCTTTGTATCGAGGAACCATATAACCTCGCATACTATATGGTCAAAAGGATGGCCAATATTCGTAGTCGTTCGGATAAGCTCATGCCATATGGCATGTTACTTACTCGTCTCTTCCATTGGGTCATGGAAACCTTTCCCCATCTCCATAGTGTCGACTACGTCCTAGTCAATCCGGTTATGAAACCACTTGGTGGACCACAACGTCGCACAAAGCAACGTAAGGACAAAGGGTCCAAACGTGGTCGTAAATCCACTTCCAATATTCCCCTCTCTTCCTCCTCCTTCGGTTACGGTTCGTCTTCTCAACCTATGGATGAGGATGATGATGAGGTGAACGAAGAAGGAATGTCTCGTCCTAATACTCCCTCTCCCGACACCTTCTTTCGTAACCTTGACACCTCATCTTTCACACAAACCTCCGATGTTGAATTCGGACAAACCAACTTATCCACGATGATGAGAAGGCAAACAACCATGTACAATTGACAAGTCTCGATGCATGAGCAAACAATTGGGGGGTTCAAGTCCATTGGCAAGGCGATCAAAGGGCTCGGGAACAAGATTAAAAATTTGGGGAAGAGAAGAGACTAGATAGGATTAGCTTAAGTAGTACTACTAACTTAAGTATTATTAAGCTATTATAAATAAGGTCATGGCAATATCCATTTGACATAAAATGTCTTAACATTTCCTTCTTGAAATTGGTTACTTTTATTAGTTAATCAATCTTGATATTTTATGGGCTTTGCCTAGTTTATGCATGTTATCTTATCTTATTACATGCACTAGATGTTAAAATTGCTTGAACTCATGCATGCTTAATAGTTGCCTAAATACATAGATGATCACATGATCATGTTAGTTGCTAGTTGAAACTAGCTTTAGGAATTCTATGTGTTTAGTGGTTTGAGGCCTTGAGATTTGAAGCCAATAGATTCCCCAGAAATTTCCCCATTTAGGCTGCCTAAAACCAGCAGACCTGGAAAGAAGGTCAAATGGAGGCCACGACTCTACTAAATAGGGGACGGCTCCACTAAATTTAGTGGTGCCGTGGTGCCTTTAGTGGTACCGTGCCTCTGGAAGACGAAAATTACAGTTCTCTTCCACTTTTTGACTTTCTTTCCCTGAAAATCTGCAAACATAACCTGATTCCCATGCACCCAAATCCCCAAATCCAACATCCTTTTCAACCTTGCATGTTTTCGATTTGGCTATATAAGCTAACATCATACATTGCCATCCTTACCACTTCACACTCACCATACAACTATCATGTCTTCCACCATTGCCACCACTTCACATAAAGCCAAGAAACCAAGGCTTAACATCAAACCAACAAATGAGATGATTCTCATTGATCTCACCTTAGATGATGATGATGATGTACACACACCAATCACCTCAACCAAATCAACCTCATCAATTTCTACACCTCTAGCTCCATCTAAGGCCACCACAACTAGGACAACCACATCATCATCCTCCAGCTTTTGGATTTCATCATCCTTAACCCCACCAAGTCCAACACATCCTCTAGCTCTCACACTAACCCTATCACCTACATCACCATTTGAACCTGGTACTAACACATCATCCTCATCACTATCACCATCACCACAACCTTTAATGGGTTATCCCATTCTTTATCCCCTACAACCACATACCTTGAGTTGTGCTTGTTGCCACCACAACCAAAATCTCATCATGAGCCTTAGAGATGAGTTAAGCTTTAGGTTCTCATACCTTGAGCATCTCCTCACACCACCAATAGGCCCCATCATCCTTCCACCTCCACCACCACACAATAGCCCAAACTAAACATACTTATGTTTAGTTGTTCCAATAAATACTTAGGAACCTTTTGAAGTTGGAAGCAAATCTTGAAGCCTCATACTACTATTGATGTTTATGTGTCTTCTTGTTATTTAATTTGCTTCATTGTTGTAGTCATACTCATGTATGACATTTATTTTATGTTTATGAAATGGGCTTTAATGTGGTTGTTTCATGTTTATGTGGCTACTTAGCTAATTTTTGTTGGATATTTGTCAAAAGTGCTACTTGTTAGATATTGCATATATGTCTTCTAACTTTGTTTTGTAGCACAAATCATTGCTCGATTCCTTAGTGTTCTCCAAATGAGGGGGAGTATACATCAAGGGGGAGCCGCAACCTTTTTGATTCGACAAAAAAGGGGAGAAATGGGAGTAAACTCATTTAAAACTAATTTTAACTTAAAATGAGTTTATATTTTGTCATCATCAAAAAGGGGGAGATTGTTGATGCAAATAATGTTCTAAAAACGTTATTTATATCTTTCGATTACTTCACGTTTTGAGGATGACAAAATGTGAAATCACGTTACGTTAAAATTAACGTAAACAAGTTTTTAATCGGAAGATCCCGTTTCTACGCAAATCACTCTAGAACAAATTTACAACTTGACAAATGATCAAAGAAGTGAATTTGTGTTTTAAGACTTCACATTTTAATGTGACAAAACATTTTTTCAAAAATACACATGACAAATTATTTTTGAATTATTAAGAAATGTTTTAATGGAAAAATAAGTTTGAAAATCACAACAACTATTTTTCCCCCCAAAATCAGCTCCAAACTTCCCCAAATAAGTTTTCACCAGAAAAGACAAAATTTGGAGCGTCCTTGTCTGGGACGGCTCCACGGTTCCACTAAATTTAGTGGAGCCGTGGTGCATTTAGTGGAGCCGTCCGTACAAAATTTTCTGTAACGTTCATATTTTTCTTGCCTATAAAAACCAACCCCATTCACAGTTTTTAGGCACCCTTTCACATAGAAAAACTTCTGAGTTTAAACCTCTCACACCTTTCTCTTCTTTTGATCATTTAGATTAGTTTTCTTTTGTTTTAAGAGTGATCCAATCATCCACCAAGAGATCCTCTTTATTCCTCTTCATTAGCAAGAGAAGAACACAATTATCCAAGTTGATACAAGGTGTTATCATTCCTCTTCATTAGCAAGAGAAGAACTCAAAGTATTCAAGAAGATACAAGAGTTATAGTTGTTAGGTTTTTGTAACACTTGTTACAACCTTGTTGTATCATAGCATACATCAAGTTTATTTATCTTTTGTGAGTGAGAGTGAAGATCAAGTGTGATCTTATAGAGATAGTGAATATCTCTTAAAGCCATTGGGCTTGTGTGATTGATCAAGAAGATTAAGGGTCGATAGATTAGTGTTAGTTGAGAGAGTGTTGATCATTGTGATCGTGTTGAGATCTTGGTGATCTCTTGTAGCCATTGGGCTTGAGTGATTGGTCACGTGGACCTTGGTAGATTGGTGCTAGCTAAGATTAGAACTCGACATCTAGCTTAGTGTCGGTAATAGGATAAGCGACGTGTACGGTTTTCTCCGCCTGAAGGGAGGTTGTTGACATAGTGTTTGAAACTCTCGAGTTTGGTACTCGGGGAGTGGAGTAGGGCGAAGAAGAGCTTCGTAGCCGAACCACTATAAATTCTTTGTCTCGGTTTGATCTTTCCAACTCTACTCTTTACTTTTATTATTTAGCATTAGTCAGTCTAGTGTGTAGTTCATATTGGTGTTGATTGATTACACATAGAGTTCGAATCAAAGTTTCCAATAGCAAACTTTTAAAACAAGATTTTTAAAAGAATTTAAAACGGGTAAACTATTCAACCCCCCCCCCTTCTAGTTTCCCACAACTCAGGCTGTACTTGATGCTTGTGATGAGGAAAGAATCAGATGTAAAGCTGATATGGAATTGTTGAAACAAGTTAAAGAGGAGATCCAAGATACTTTTACTGAAGAAGGAATGGATTCATGGTTCAATAAATTTAAAGCAGAACAGAAGAAAAAGTATCTAGCTCAGAGAAAGAAGAAAAAGCAACTCAGACCACCAACTGTCAAGCAAGTAAGAAACTTTTAAGAACATTACTTGAAGAATATGAAGGGATGGAAGCTTGTGCAGTTGAAACATCATTCTGATGAGGAAATTCAAAAGATGTTTGAAAGTGCTAAAAGAGAGTTTGAAAATTTTGTACATATGGGATCTGAAGTTGACAAAGAAATGATTGAAAAGAGGTTTCAGAAGGGGAAGGAATCTGAACTTGAGACTGAGGTTGGAGTTGAGAAAGAAAAAGAAAATGTGCAAAAAGTAGAAGAACTGAAAGAAAAAGTTGTAAAAGAAGAAGAGAAAGAAGGTCCTAGTATTGGTAAAAAGAGAACTGGCAGAGTTTTAAAGATGAAAGCTAGGAGGAAAAAGAGAAAAGTTGTCATGGAAAGTTCTGAATCTGAGAGTGAAGGAACAAAGAAGAAAAGGCAATCAGAGGAATTCTACAAGAAGACAATTGAGTTACAACTAATGACTCAAATTATAGAGTCTGATGATGATACTTTTGTTGACACTGCTCCTTTAAGTTCTAAAACTCCCATTACTGGATGGAAGGCTGGATATGATAAGAAGATTCCTTGGTATGAGATCTACAGAGTTGGTGGAAGACTTCAAAGATTTAAGTCATTTTCTCAGATGCTTAGAAATATTGATAGAGAGGATTTGATAAACTTGTGGGGATTAGTCAAGAACAAATATGGTGAAAATAGACCACAAGATGAGATTGATAGAGTGCTCTGGGGAGATCTTAAAGTTATGTTTGAAGTTTGTCCTGATGACAGAGTGTGGAGGGAACAGGGTAGAAGTACTAAGATTAATCTTTGGAGATTCTATGAATCATGTGCAGTTCATGAAGTAGTATTACCTGGAGGACTTCAGATGTACGTGCTAGTTGAAAAGGATTACCCTCTGGCTATATCTACACTTAAGATGATGATTAAAGGAGATATTAAACTTCTTGTTAATAGATGGAGTCAAATGGTAGTTGATCTGATCAGAATGATGCAAAGAAAACTCTATGGGCAGAATTTTGGAAGAAAGAAGAAGAAGTAGTGTTTGGAAGCATCCACTTGGTGTTTATCTATGCTTAAAAGAAACTTGATGATTTTGGAAGAAAATATCAAGTTTAGGGGAGGATTGTTGGGATTTAAGATGCTGCTGCTTCAAATGGTATAATACTGCTCATGAATCTTAAAGGAAAATACACTAAGTATGATTCTGTTAGGCTAAATCATTCTACTGCTAGTGTATTCATTATACTGCTGGAGTTTCTGAGAAGATCAAGGAAATAAGCTAAGTATGATACTACTGCTAGGCATCGAAGATTCTACTGCTAGAGTTATTATACTGCTGCTTATTGGATAATGATGTATAGTATGTTAGATAATTATGAAATAGATACGAATAGATATTATCTTGTATAGAAAGTCATTGTAACCGACTAGGACTCCTTAAGTCTATAAAAGGAGGATCTAGGGTTAGAGATTAGTACGTATTGTTAGGCGTATTCAAATCACTTCAAGGTTTCTTGTAACCCTGTTACTTTTGAGTAACCATATTAATATATTGAAGTGTTTATTGAGAATTTGTTTGTTTTCATTAATTCTTCTTAAGATTAAGTATTAGATTCCACATAATACTTAATAATCATTCAAGAACAGTTTCTATACCTATTGTCTTAGATCCATATCTAAGATAATTAACAAGATCGTTAGCTCAACTGGGATCAACATTTTTGTTACCCTTGAGATGTACAATTCGCTTAGCGAAGAAGTAAGCAAGATTGTACGGTTGTTTAGTGAGAAGACAGTAAATCATATGAGAACAACATGCCGGAAGTTGCTCACGATTTCCTGTTAGACTTAGAACATTTTCTCGCAGGATAACTGCCCAAGAAAGTAGTTCATAACGAACTCCTTCCAAACGAATTTTCGTTGGATTTGGTAAGAAGAGTACTTATGAGTACGAATAAGTTTGGTAAGTTCGGTTGGAGAGGGTATGTAGGAACAATATGGACTATCCTCTTCTCGATAGTTAAAGAGGGACTCAAGGCACCAATCTTCAGTATAGGCACATTGCCCATGATTGGGGATTCGAAGAATTTAAGCAAATTGCTCAAGAGTTAAGACGAATTTGAAGTTTCAGATCCAAAACCAAAGTAACAAAGATTGATCCTCGTTACGTACGAGTTCAACCTGTCGAAAGAATTCCAACACAAAACGAGGACAAATGTGCTCGTTAATGTGAAGCAAACAATCGAATCCTATAGCTATAAATGACGTGTTGATATCCCTGTGATAAACTAAGGATGGATCAACGACTCGACCTTCATGAAACCAACGGGTTTCAAGATTAACATAGGCACGAATGTGACTACCGGGTGTGGTAGGTTCACGAGAGATTTCGGGAGTATAGGTGTCGGTTAGAAGATGATCAAAATCATACTCATGAGACATTTTCGTTTCCTATAAGAAAATATAAGGAAAAATCAACATTGAGAATAGTTGCTTTAAAAACACATGCCTAGTGTGTGCCTATATGCAAACTATGTGGAGGTGCGGTAATCTCGACTCTAGAAAAAAATAATGAGCTCACCCAAACACTCCTAACTTCACTTTTGTTCAAGCGAATATGTCGACAAATACATATTAGTTATGTAATTTGATCAATATTCGTGAGATCATGTATGCATGAGAAAAACGTTTTTAGTTTGTATCAACAATGCACGAAAAATGTTTCATGACCCTAGTTTCGAGATTTTTTTTTGAAAAATAATGGAATTGGGGTGTTTGTCGACGTCAACGTTTTGGCGCCAAAAGTTTTAAATATTTAGAATGTCAATGACCTCTAATCCTAATTACAAATATTCTAGACATGATTCCTCTTAAACCTACTTAATCTACTAAAAACAAGGTTTAAACAAAATTTTGTGTTTTAAGTGGGTTTATGCAAATTCTATGTTAGGGGAATCTTGAAGGTTATGCATTGTCTAATTCTAGTCCTAATTTCATAGAGACTTAATCAAAATTGAAAAACCCCAATTCAATTTTTATGTATGAACAAACCCTAGACTCAAGATTAAAGGAAAATAGAGTCAAATGACTTACAATTTATGTTGAAAAAGTGAAAGTGGTTGATAATCTTGAGAATTAATGCCTTGAATATGATCTTGAGGGGGTGTAATTGAATATTGGGTTGTGAGGTTTGGTTTTGACAGCAATTGTAGAAGTTGGGAAGGTTTAAAGATGAGTAATGTGGAAAGAGAGGACTGAAAAATGGGTTGTATCAGATACACGGTACCATGGTACCATTAAATTTAATGGTGTCGTGCCACTTTAGTGGTGCCGTGATCTGCAGGGATGAATTTTCATCCCATTTTTATTTTTGACGAATAAGTCTCGCTGTTTTAGTAAGACTTTTTGACACGAGGAAAGAATTTATACATAATAAATTCTTTTGACAAGGAGAACCTAGACTAAACGAAAGGAGATGACTTTAATATTTCCAGTGAAATATTCAAATAATCATACGAGGGATGTGAAGAATGACTCAATATTTCCAGTGAAATATTTAAAGAGTCATGAGACGAGACACACGAGATGACTTCAATATTTCCAGTGAAATATTTAAATAGTCATGAGATTTATGGAATATGTTCCATCATTCCTAGACCTAGACGAAGATAGTTGAAGGATTCTCGTTTGAGAGGTTGGGTTAGGATGTCGGCGATGTTTTCCTGAGAGGTAACTTTCTCAATAGAAATGTTTCCTTTTTGAATGTTATCGTGAACGTCGTCTAGATGGATGTCATAGTCATTAAGAGCTTGTTTCATCCATAGTGCTTGTTGACATGCCTTTCCGGCGCTTACATACTCGGCTTCGGTCGTGGAGATAGCAAGAGCCGTTTGTTTCTTGGAGAACCAAGAAGTTAGACAACAACCCATGAAGGTACAAACGCCACTCGTACTTTTTCGATCCACATAATCTCCCGCATGATCAGATTCGGCATAGGCAACAGTTTCTACACCGGTCTCCTTGGGATAGAATAATCCCAAGTGTATAGTACCTTTAATGTATCGGAAGATATGCTTAACCGCTTCAAGGTGAGAGGTTTTGGGATCCTCTTGGAAGCGAGCACAAAGGCAGACACTAAACATGATGTCGGGCCTACTTGCCGTGAGGTATAATAAACTTCCTATCATACAACTATACTTAGTGCTATCCACGGACTCACCTTCTTTATCTTTTGTGAGTTTAATTTCCGTGGACATGGGAGTTTTCATGGGCTTAGACTCTTCTAAACTAAATTTCTTAAGCATCTCCTTACTATACTTAGATTGATTAAAGAAGATACCATCTTCCATTTGTTTTATTTGTAGACCAAGGAAGAAATTTAATTCGCCCATCATGCTTATCTCAAACTCGTCACGCATGATCTTAGAGAAATCATCGCACAGTTCTGGACTAGTTGAGCCAAATATGATGTCGTCGACATATATTTGAACAATGATGAGATGTGAATTACGTTTCTTCGTGAAAAGTTTGTTGTCAATCACTCCCATGGTATATTCATGTTCACTCAAGAATGCCTTTAGTCTATCGTACCAAGCTTTAGGAGCTTGTTTGAGATCATAGAGTGCTTTCTTGAGTTTATAGACATGATTCGGTTTCTCAAAATCAACGAATCCTGGAGGTTGTGCAATGTATACCTCCTCGTTGATATAACCATTTAGGAATGCACTTTTCACATCCATTTGGTATAATTTAAAGTATAAGGCGCAAGAATAGGCAAGGAGTATTCAAATAGACTCTAATCTAGCTATGGGTGCATAAGTTTCATCGTAATCTATTCCTTCTTGTTGGTTATAGCCATGTGTTATCAACCTTGCCTTATTCCTAGTTACGACGCCATTTTTGTCGAGTTTATTCCTAAACACCCACTTAGTTCCTATGATGGTTTGATTCTTAGGTGGAGGTACTAAATCCCAAACTTGGTTTGAGGTGAATTGATTTAACTTCTCTTGCATAGCAACTACCCAGCTTTCATCCTTAATTGCTTCACCGACATTCGTGGGTTCTACGGCAGATATAAAACAAAAGAAATTACTTTTGTTTTGTGCTTGTGACCTAAGAGTTCTTTGGTTTAGGTTTCCTATGACATTTTCAATGGGATGGTTCTTGGATTCCTTAATGTTGACAACTACGTCAACTTCAACTATTTCATCCTCAATGTCATTTTCTAAGGTTTTCTTGCCATTAACTTTAATGGCTTCTTCCTCATCTATGTCATCATCCACCAAGGGTAATGTCTTAGTTGGTGGAGGACTTTCATCGAATGTCACGTTGAGTGATTCTTCGACTTTCATTGTTTCTTTATTTAGGATAACATAGGCTTTGCTATTTTGGGAGTAACCTAGGAAAACACCTTCGTAAGACTTTGGGTCAAACTTGGTGAGGTAGTCTTTGGTGTTTAGTATGAAGCACTTACTTCCAAACACTCTAAAGTAATCAAGAGTAGGCTTCCTACCTTTCAAGATTTCGTATGGTGTTTTTCCTAAGATAGGTCTAATTAGAATCCTATTTAGTATGTAAGTTGAGGTGTCCACCGCGTTACACCAAAACTTCTGCGGAATTGATTGTTCATTCAACATCGTTCTACTCATCTCTTGTAGAGTACGATTTTTCCGCTCAACTACCCCATTTGATTGTGGAGTGCGTGGAGCCGAGAAATTGTGTGTAATACCATTAGCATCACAATATACTCCAAATTGCACTTCATTATCAAATTTTCGAACATGATCCGTCCTAATAGAAGCTATTGTACACCCTAGTTGATTTTGGACTTTCTTACTAAAGATTTTGAATTCCTCGAAAGCTTGTGTCTTATTCTTAAGGAATCTAGTCCAAGTATACCTAGAGTAGTCATCAACTATTACTAAGGTGTAGTAATTTCCTCCGTAGCTCCGTACGGCGGATGGACCAAATAAGTCGATGTGAAGGAGTTCTAGGCATCTAGAGGTCGAGACCATATTCTTAGCTTTGTGGCTAGAGTGAGCTTGTTTTCCAACCTTACAAGCATTACAAAAGTGTTTATCAAACTTAATCTTAGGTAGGTTTCTAACTAGTTCCTTTGACGCCAATGATTGTATCAAGCGCATATTGGCGTGACCTAGTCTCCTATGCCATAGAGTTGAATTATCATCTATGGTTGCTAGGTAAATCTTATCCTGAGGCTTATTTCCTATTTTCATAACAAACAAGCCATTCTTCCTAACTCCTCTGCCTATGGTTTTGCCATTCTTGGTGATCTCACTACCCTCTTCGGAGAATATAACTCTACACTTATTGTCTACCATTTGACTAATGCTAAGCAAGTTAAATCCTAAGTTATCTACATGCTCAACATTTCTAATAGTGAGGGAGTTTTGAGTAATCGCACCTTTGCCTATTATGTTGCCCTTAAGTTTGCTACCGAAAGTGACATTACCTCCATTGTACACCTTGTATGATGAGAATAGACTTCGGTTACCCGTCATATGATTAGTGCATCCACTATCCTTGACCCATTCGTCGGGCTCCAAGTCGATTCCCAAGCATATCTATTGAATATGACAAACATTCAAACATTTGATCCCCAATATCTCATGGGTCCAAAGTTGTTAGTATTAAACATCCCATGCATTAGTTGCATTTGGTTAGGATGTTGAAAAGGAGGACAAACTTCCCATGGTAAGTAACTTTGTAGTTGACGGTTATTCCAAGTTACGGGAAGGTTACTTGGATAACTTGGTCTTCTAGAGTTACCTCTCGGTAGAGGAGTTCTAGACCGAGGTTTAGGAACATTTGTTTTTCTAGGTGGAGGAGACTTTGACCTAGTGTCGGGTTTTACAAAACCAAGCCCGGGGTTTGACAAGGGTTTGTAAAAGCTTTTGACTTCCTTTTTACTAGTAATAGGTACTTTGACACTATTGACAACTATGTGACGTGATTTAGGACTTGAATTATTTTTCAGATTCGACTCATTTCTGTCTCCAGTACCCGATGGTACCATGGTACCACTAATTTTAGTGGTGCCGTCTGTACCTTTAGTGTTACCGTCCACCTGTTCGACAGAACTTGAGGTTTTGACAAATTTTACTTATTTCGTTTTACTTGTCGAAGCTTTATTCGGGTCAAACCCTAAGCCCGCTCCGGCATGTTCACTATACCTAACATTTTCAAGCATATCATTAAGTGACTTTGTCCCTTTTTCAAACTTAATAATCCTTAAAGCATTTTCTTTGAGTTTTTCATTTTCTACTCGAAGACTTATGCATGATTTACATCCTACATCTATTTCTTTATTTTTCCCAAGTCTTTTAACTTGACCCTTTAGTTCTAAAACTTGCACTTCGAGTTCATGCAATTTTAATTTTAGTGTTTTGTTTCTACCTAAAATTTTAGAACTTACTTCGCACAATTTATTATATTCGTCATGTAGCCTATTGTCATCTATTGACGAATTATCATCACTATAATAAGAAGAGTCGGAATGTACCTCATTCGAAGCCTGAGCCATTAGGCATATTTCATCGTTGGTCTTCTTCTCTTCATCTTCACCGCTATCACTCCAAGAGCCTCCTATGAAAGCTCTTTGGTTGTTGGTTTTCGGTGGTTTGGGACATTCTCCTATGAGGTGATTAGAATCTCCGCATCTAAAACATCTCCTATCTCTCGTTCCTTTCTTCTCAACTCGGTTCTTTTGTGACGGCTTCTTGTCATCACGAGGTTGCCTAACGAACCTACCTCTTCTCCTAAAAAACTTTTTAAAGTCTCTAACGGCTAACGCATACTCTTCATCTTCACTATCGAAATTTAAACATTCCTCATCACTAGACTCCTTTTTGGCTTTCAATGCTAGAGATCTAACTCTCTCGCTTTTGCCTTTGACTATATCAGAGTCTTTCTTGATTATCATCTCATGAACCTTCAAGTTTCCTATTAGTTCATCAAGAGATAATGTCGCCAAGTCCTTTGACTCTTCAATGGCGGTGACCTTTGCTCTCCATTTAGGATGTAGAGCCCTAAGAAACTTCCTAACATAGTTCTTGCTAGAGTAACCTTCATCAAGAGCTTTAAGACTAGTAATAATAATATTAAATCTAGCAAAAGCATTATCAATAGATCCATCTTCCGAAATGGAAAATTATTCATATTGTTGAAGATCTATCTTGTTCTCTTTGACTTGATTATTACCTTGGTGAGTGACTAACAAAGTTTTCCAAATATCTTTTTCCGTATTACACATGAAAATTCTTTCAAATTCCTTTTTAGGCAAAGCATTGTAAATCATCATTTTAGCCTCATCATTTTTTGCTAGTTTTCTCTTAAGTTCATCACTTTGTTTACTATAAGGAACTATTTTATCCCTTTTTGTTTCCGGATTCTTTTGAATCGGTTGAAAGTCACCCTTGGTAATAATATGCCAAAGATCAATGTCTTTTGATTTCACATACGTTTCGAATCTTGTTTTCCAATATATAAAACAATCGGTTTCGAAAAGTGGTGGTCTTTGCATAGATTGCCCTTCTTGGTATTTGTCGGAATTCATTGATCGATTCAAGTTTTAAAATACAATTTACTTTAAAATCATGACTGACGTGGCTCTGGTACCAATTGTGGAAAACTAGAAGGGGGGGGGGGGTTGAATAGTTTTACCTGTTTTTAATTTGTTTCAAAACTTTACTATTGAAAAACTTTGATTCGAATCTTATGTGTAATCAATCCACACCAATATGAACAATTAAACTAAACTATCTAATGTAAATAATAAAAGTAAAGGAAAGAGATGGTAAGATCAAACCGGGACAAAGAGATTTATAGTGGTTCGGTCACGAAGCTCTTCTTCGTCCTACTCCACTCCCCGAGTACCACACTCGTGAGTTTCAAGCACTATGTCAACAAACCTCCCTTCAGGCGGAGAAAACCGTACAACGTCGCTTATCCTATTTTCTGACACTAAGCTAAATATCGAGTGCTAATCTTAGCTAGCACAAATCTACCATGATCCACTTGATCCTTTCTACTTCACACAATCAACACCCTTGACTCGATCTACCCGATCTACACTTGATCCACTAGCTCACAAGCTACAAGAGATCTCTAAGATCTCGACAAGATCACAATGATCAACCCTTACTTGACTCAATCTACCTTATCTACCCTTGATCAACCTGATCAACACACTAGCTCCCAAGCTACAAGAGATATTCAATATCTCTATAAGATCACAATGATCTTCTCTCACAAACTCTCAAAATAAAAATGATCTTGATGTATACAAAGATACAACAAGTATGTAACAAGTGTTACAAGTGCTCTAACTACAGCTACAACACTTTGTATCTTCTTGGATACCTTGTGTTCTTCTCTTGCACTAGAAGAGGAATGAAGAGGATCACTTGGTTGGATGATTGGATCACTCTTAAAACAAAAGAAAACTAAAATAAATGATCAAGAAGAGAAAATGTGATGAGAGTATTGAACTCAGAAAATTCTGTGTGAAAAAGGATGCCTAAAAACTGTGAAGAGAGCTGGTATTTATAGGCAGAAAAAATCTGGCTGTTACAGGTACACGGTACCACTAAATCACCCACGGTACTACTAATTTTAGTGGTACCATGGTACCGTGCCAGACAAAAACGCTACTCTTTTTGTCTTTAATGGTGAAAAGTTATTTGGGGAAGTTTAGAGCTGATTTTGGGGGGGAAAATAGTTGTTATGTTATATGAACTTATTTTTTCAATAAAACATTTCTTAATTATTCAAAAATAACTTGTAAAGTATATTTTTGAAAAAATATTTTGTCACATTAAAAATGTGAAGTTTTAAACACAAATTCACTTCTTTGATCATTTGTCAAGTTGTAAATTTGTTTGTGCATACCTAGAGTGATTTGTGTAGAAATGAGATCTTTCGACTAAAAACTTGTTTACGTTAATTTTAACGTAACATGATTTCACATTTTGTCATCCTCAAAACGTGAAGTTCTCGAAAGATATAAATAACGTTTTTAGAACATTATTTGCATCAACAATCTCCCCCTTTTTGATGATGACAAAATATATGTAAACGTAATAGATAGGTTAAATGTTGAAGTTACTTGTGTCCGTACTTCCTTTACATTACCTTCTCCGTTTACACTCTTCTCCCCCTTTTGTCGAAACAAAAAGGGTGTGTCCTTAGAGTTAAACTTCATTTCTCCCAAGAATGGCGAGCTTGCATCATCCCTAGTGAAGTTAAATTGAAAACCCCTTAGTGCTCCCCTAAGCCAAGCAACACTTTTCTTGAAGCTTGGTAGACTTGTATAAAAGAAGCGTGATCTCGTCTTGTAAGAAGAACCTTGAGAAACACAAGAAAAAGAAAGCTACAAGAAAACTATAAGAATGATCCTTGGATATGAGGTTAGAGAGATATAAGAATGATAAGGATTATAAGAAATAAGAAGAGTTAGAATGAGATGTAAAGTGATGCATCTTTGCTCCCCCTTGACGAGTGCTCCCCCTTAGTGAGGGCTTCAAGTGTTTTAGGAGGGCTAAGACGAAAGTATTGCAAGCTTTTGCAATGATTTGGCTTTGACGAATGCTCCCTCTTATTGAGGGCGTCAAGTACTCCAAATGTGTTTTTAAAAATATGCAAAACAAGAATTAGTTCAAAACTATGTTCGTCCTTGGACGAGTGAGTCATATGATGCAAAACCATAGACGAGAGTGTCATACACATCAAAGTGTCAAGAAGAACCTACAAAAAAAAAAGAGTAAACCTCGTCCGGAGACAAGTATGCCATATACAAAACCATTTATATGAGTGAACCTACAAAGAAAAGATTAGTGTAAAATTTCGTCCATAGACGAGAGTGTCATACACATCAAAGTGTATATGTGAACCTACAAAGAAAAGATTAGTGTCAAAAGAGAGTAATCCTACTACTTGCATCATCGTGGTTGGTTGAGAGGTTGTAAGGTTTTTCAAGGTAGAAAGAATGTATTTGGGAATGAGACGCATTTCATTACGAAATTCACTTGGCTTTTGACAACATATATGTTTGTGGAAGATGGTTCAACGACCATGGATTGTAGTGTTAGTGAGACTCTAGTAGGATGTGGTTGACACAAGTAAGAATGTGGTGTAGTAGAGGAGAGAAATCGAGGTTCAAGAGGTGAAACTCGTGTAGGTTGGGTGTTAGTTTTGTGGACAAATATTAATGTGTGTACGTCTAGAATCGACCTCGGGACCACGGGATTGCACACATTACGTATGAGGAATTAATGTATAATAAGTAATATATAAACCGTTATATATTTAATTATTGAAACACAAAAATAATGACTAACGGACGTTAAGTAGTTAACGGGAATTGACTAACGATCGTTGGGGAATAAGAGAAGGACTACAGATGAAATTAGAGGAACAAGAAGCTTCTGGAATCCTTATAGATCCCTTAGGCCGGTCATATATGGGCTAGGGTTAGCCAACCCATTGCCAACTTATTCTTCAAGATACTTCATCTATAAATACAAGGCTAGGGTTTATTCATTCTTTACTTCTTGTGCACTAGCTATAACCCTAAAACCTTTTCTTATTTTCTTTTGTTTTGGTCGATCGAATTAAACCCTAATAGGGTCGATCCACCTTGTTTTTATAAACAAAATTGTTTGGTTTATTTTGTGTTTTCAAGATCTAGCAATCTCATTAATTCGGTTATAGTACGTGTGTACAAGATTGTGGATATTAACTCACTATAGTTAATAATCTTGGATTGAGATACAAAATGGTAAGGGGTATCTCGTTAATCCATTCTTGATATTAAAGAAGAATATTTGAAGTTTGATTCTTGTTGTGCTAGAATCAAAAGGTACGTTCTCTTTATGTTTCGGTTAATTCTTTATATGTTAAAATAGATCCTACGCTTCCGCGTATGTAATATGATTACTTGATTAATATATATGAACTAGTCATGATTATTAAAATCTAATAGTGGTATCAGAGACAGGTTTTAACATGTAATTAAATTACCGAAACACATAAAAAACGAATCCTGGATTAGGTTTTATGTTACTTGATTTTTTAGGGTTTAAAAAATCGAAACCCTAATTTTTTTAGGGGGGGGGGGCGATGCCCTTTATAATTAAAAAATTAGTTTTGTAGTTTTGAAACCCTAAAAATTGTAACATGCTTATGTGATTAAGTGCGTAACTTGTGACTTTTATTAATCCATGATGAAACATGCATGTTTATCATGGATTAGGGTTTAATTAATTGTTAAGTTAATTGACACATGTAATTATGATAGATCTAAAATTGGGGAAGACCTCAATTAATTATATAAATGAATCTATTATGTGCTATTTGGTATATGTTTGCTAAGACTAACGCAATCGATTCGTCGATGCATGTGGCTCACACTACCATTGTTGTTGATAGTCTTAGTTAAATATATGCAGATTGAAACATAGAAAGATTATTAATAGGATTTTATCAACAAGTTTGCATGTGGCTACTTGATACATAAATTAATTGTGAGGATCTTGTGTATACACGGTTAAAGTGGTTAAACCTTGTGTCTTTGTGTATGAGATATATTGACTTAATATGATTAAGCACGCGGAATTTACTTAACCACACTTAGAAGGTTATGTATGTTATGGAAATGGAAGAATTATGTTTGTTACTTAACAATGAACAAAGAAAGTATTTCACTAAACGATTCAATATTATTCCAAATAATACGAGTGATCTTGAGTTTTTCACTAGGGTTACAAAACCTTGAATCTTATGTTTTAGACTTGTGATATTGTTTTTGTTCTTGTTCTAACAGTTATGCATGTGCATGTGTGTTCTATTGTGTCTATCTCGTTAAAATCTAAGTCTAAGATCTCTTTTATAGTTGCAAGAGATCTTTACAAATTTGCTAAAAGTCTTGACCGACTTACTTGTTTAACTTATGCATATTGGTGTCAGTACATAAGATACAACATGTATCTATGTATACAACTTGTTAACTAAGCACATGGAGTAAGATATTATCTACCGTATATGTTTGACCAAAATACAATAAATATCTTTTCGATCTTATCCTATGAGTCACTGATCAGCAGTACTTTGATGTAGGAGCAGTACTTTGATGTACGAGCAGTACTTTGATGTACGAGCAGTACCTTCAGAATATTTAATTCCCAACAATCCTCCCCTAAACATGTGAATTAATTCAAACATGTTTTCTGAATTAAATGAGGACTTGTGAAGATCTTTCAAACACTTCATGAATCTGAACTATTCTTCTATTCTGAACTCATCTGCTTTGTTCTTCTTTGACTTCAGCAATATCAAAACATTGTACCAAAAGATGGTGCAATTTCCTTGGATGGAGGAATTGTAAGAGGCAATGATTTCAACAAGTGAAATCATCTATCAGCATGCCTTTGCAAGTGATAAACAAACATAATGAATTGAAATTGAATCTTTCCTTCGTTTGATCTAGATAGAACTTTCTCCTTTAGGAATGCTTCATCCCTTCTAGATATTTGATCTGTTCTAATCATTTTCAACCTCTACATCATTATCTTGTATGCTCTTGTCTTCTCCTTCCATATATTGGTTTATTCTTCCTTTTCTGGGAAATTATTTCCTTCTCTGAGATTATAACCTCCCCTGAAGCAAATAACTTTTGTTTCCTCCCCTTGTTTGGAAGATCTCACTATGTACTAAAGAACTTCTCTTCATATCACCTGATCTATCAGTTTGAACTTATTTTCAGACAATATTGTACATGAAGCCATCAATTCCTTAAGAGTTTAAGTTGCTGTCCTCATCACTTCTAGGTGTGTTAACTCCTATGAGAGGTGAATCAGTGGACATTTTGATTCATAATCCATAAATGAATGGTTTTTCTGAATCCTTGAAAATCCTTTTAAGAAATCATTTAACTTAGTAGTATGTTCATGATTTTGAGAATTGAAAAATCATACTACTTCCAACCATTTTGAAGAAATCAAGTGTGTAACAGACACCTAATCAAAATTTCGGTTTAAAAATAACCTCTGGTTGTGTGAGAACCAATGTATTTCAGTTATCACTAACTGCCTGTGAAAAGATAAATCTATTCAAAAGATTTTCTTGACAGGGTTTCCAGCTCATAGCAATTGTTACCTCCAACACAAGTGTTAGATTCACTTTTACTAGCTGTTATTTCTATCAGATGTCCTTAGACTAACTCATTATACTTGAAAGTATAAAATGATAGAAAGTGAGTTGTATCAGTTACTATCTGATCAACTAAGTCATCAATTCAATTGTGAAATATCATAACTAGATTTCAAGAAAGAAGTTTTAAGGAGGTTTAATTCCTAAACTCAGTCCATCATAAATCTACTATGGTCAGCAATTTGATAGGCATTCTGCTGTTCCCATTTCACTTGAAATATCCTTTGTGTTTACATATTCATACCTGAAATAGTTAGTCTAAAACCAAAAGAACAATGTACAAAGTACTTGTCTTGCATTAGATTAATCATAAAAACCAACTGTATGAATAACACAATTCAAATTTTGATATAGCAGTACCTTATAAATCCAGCAGTACTTTCAAAAATTTATGTACAAAAACACATCATATTGAAAATTTAAAGATTAAGCATTCCAATACTTGCTATTAAGTACTGAAACCTTGAAACATCAAAAGCTTTAGTTAACAGATCTGCAAAATTATGCTCTGAAGCAATTTTAAGAACTTGAATTAATCTTTTCTCATTGCAATCTCTTATAAAGTGATGCCTAATTTCAATGTGTTTTGTTTTAGAGTGTTGTACCGGATTTTTAATAATACAAATTGTACTACTATTATCAATGTAAATAACAGTGTTTAAGAAATTGTACCCATAATCAAGGAGTTGGTTTTGAAGCCATAGAACTTGACTAGAGCAACTTGCAGCAGCTATATATTCAGCTTCAGTTGTTGAATTTGCCACACTTGTTTGCTTCTTACACTGCCATGAGACAAGTCTACACCCAAGGAATTGACATCCTCCAGTTGTTGACTTTCTGTCTAAGCTAGCACCAGCATAATCACTATCCGAATATGCTACCAAATCAAAAGGAGATTCTCTAGAATACCATATACCCAACCTTGGTTGACCTTTAAGATATCTAAAAATTCTCTTGACTGCAGTTAAATGAGAAACCTTTGGAGTAACTTGAAATCTTGCACAGACACAAACAGGAAACATGATATCAGGTCTAGATGATGTAAGATACATCAAAGAGCCTATCATAGATCTGTAATTGTGTACATCTACATTTTCTCCATCTTCATCTTTCAGAAGGTGCTTCTCTGAGTCCATTGGTGTGCTTGCTATTTTTGAATCAGCAAATTGAAATTTTCTAAGTATCTCTGCAACATATTTGTCTTGACTAATAAATATGCCTTCAGATGATTGCTTAACTTGCAAACCCAAAAAGAATGTAAGTTCTCCCATAGAACTCATCTGAAACTTATCTTTCATAAGCTTCTCAAATTCTAAACACATTTCCTTCCTTGTAGATCCAAAGATAATGTCATCCACATACACCTGCACTAACAGAAGATCCTTCTTGTGCTGTTTGATGAAAAGTGTCTGATCAATCTTTCCTCTTTGAAATCCATTTGCTAATAAATAGGAAGCAAGTGTTGCATACCAAGCTCTTGGTGCCTGATGAAGGCCATAGAGAGCTTTCACTACTCTGTACACTTTGTTTGGATGTAATGGATCAATGAAACCAGGAGGTTGTGAAACATACACCTCTCTTTCAATTTCACCATATAAAAATGCGCTTTTGACATCCATTTGATAGACTGTGAAGCCTAAGAATGAAGCATAAGCTAGAAACAGCCTAATTGCCTCAATCCTTGCTACTGGAGCATAAACTTCATCATAATCTATTCCTTCTTCTTGTGTGTACCCTTGTGCTACTAGTCTAGCCTTATTCTTGATCACAATTCCTCTGTCATCCCTTTTGTTCTTAAAAACCCATCTAGTGCCAATTAGCTTCTCACCTGTAGGTAAATCAGCTAGCACCCAAACCTTTTGAATCTTGAACTGAAGAAGCTCTTCTTGCATAGCCTCTACCCAGCTTGAATCATCTAGGGCTGTAAGAATATTCTTTGGTTCCTTTTGAGAGAGAAAACATACAAATAAACATGAGTTTGAAAGTTCATGTTGTTTTGAAGCATAAAGGGCATCAAGAATCCCTTGTTGGTCTGAAGAGACCAATTGTCTTCTTGTCTTCACACCAGATTGTATATCTCCTATCACATTATCTAGGGAATGAACTTTGTGAATTTTTGTGTGTGGTGTAGTGGGAACATGATACGATGATGAAAGATTAGTCAAATCCACTTCATCTTCTTGGAACTCTGCATCTTTTGAGTGTGAAGGACCAGCAGTACCTTCAACTGAACTAACAGTACCTTGAGAAGTACTAACAGTACCTTGCTCTGTCTCAGCAGTACTTTCAATATTCAACATATTGAGTTGTTCCTCTGTTCCAACATCTTTTCTTTGAGCCTCAACATCCTCTTTTGCTTTACCAGAAGAAGATTCATCATTGTTTGAAGCTAAATCCACACTGGTACTTGACCACAATGGCATAATGACATCAGTTTGATCTTTATCTAACTCCACCTCATTTGTTGCTTGTGAACCTGAAAAATTATTAGTTTCTGCAACAATAGGTAAATAATTCATAGAGTTTGTTAGATAATCAAGATCAAATATCCATTTTGGTCCTTGACCTACTACACTGGATTTGTTTTCCTGAAACTCCACATGTAGTTCTTCTTGAACTTTCTCAGTTCTTAAGTTGTAAACTCTAAAAGCTTTGCTAACAAGAGAATATCCAACTAAGAAACCTTCATCTGCTTTACCATCGAATTTTCCTAAATGGTCTAAGGTATTGAGAATTGTCACATGACATCCAAAAGGTCTAAGAAATCCTATTGCAGGAGTTCTACCATTAAAGAGTTCATATGATGTCTTATTGTGAGGCTGCACAACTAAAACTCTATTTTGAACATAGCAAGCAGTGTTAATTGCCTCTGCCCAAAAGATTATAGGTAGCTTAGAATCAGCTAACATTGTTCTAGCAGCTTCAATTAGTGTTCTATTCTTTCTTTCAACCACTCCATTCTGTTGTGGTGTTCTAGCAACACTATATTCTCTCCTAATACCTTTTTCTTTGCAGAAATCATCCATAACTCTATTTCTAAACTCTGTCCCATTATCACTCCTAATGACTTTGACTTTCTTGCTTACTTGGTTTTCTATCAGTGTAATGAATTCCTTAAGAATGCTTGATGTCTCATCCTTAGTGGCTAAAAAGAAAACCCATGTAAATCTGCTATAGTCATCAGTTATAACAAGACAATATTTTTTATGTTGTATACTTCTTACTGAAACTGGTCCAAATAAGTCCATATGCAGCATAAACAATGACTGATTGATAGAGTTAAAAATTTTGGGCTTACAAGTGGCTTTGTGTTGTTTGCCTTTTAGACAAGCAATGCATGTTTGATCATTTTCAAATCTTTTGTGAGGTAAACCTCTTACCAAACCATTCTTAACAATTTTATTTATGGTTTTGAAGTTAATATGACCAAGCCTTCTATGCCATAACATTGATTCATCCAATGTGGCCTTTGATACAAGACAAGTTAAATCTTCTTTAGGAATGATATTCTTCATATCAACACTATACATGTTGGCCTTTCTAGGAATTCTAAGAAGTACTTGATTTTCATCAGGCATCTTAAAATCCTTAGATAGAACAAGACATTTAGTGTCAGTAAAAAAGACATTATTCTTTTTGTCACACATTTGTGAAACACTAAAAAGATTATACTTTAACTCTTGTACATAGTACACATTTTCAAAATCTAAATTTCCGGTTTTAATAGTACCTTTACCAGAAATTTTGCCACGAAAACCACCTCCAAAGGTAACATATCCTCCATTGAATTCTTGAAAATCTGAAAGATAAGACATGTTGCCTGTCATGTGATTGGAACATCCACTATCTGAGTATCCTTGATCTTGATGATCAATAGAATGTCCCTGCACATAAATAAGAGTGTTAGTTTTCTTTGGGGATCCAAGCCATTACTGACTTGGATCTGCCTCTTGCATCAATATAGTTTAATCTTTTAAGGACTGTTGATGCAATATTGGATTTTTGAATCCAACATGCTGAGGCCTTAACAGCATTTGCCCTATTACCCTTGGCAGCAGAGTGAATAACATGTTTAGCAGAGTTTGCTAACTTTGAAGTCACACCCTTTGGTCTCCAAATTTGTTTGTGGACCACTGCTTTTGATTGAATGGGCCTTAGAAAAGTTTTAGATGCATGTTTGAAAGTTGTTTTTGCATCCTTAGCTGTTGATTTTGGGTTAACAGTCATTAAAGGTCTAACAGTACCTTGAGATTTACCAGTACCTTTAATTTGAACTGGCAGTACTTTGTCAACAGGACCTTTTTGTCTATCAGGACCTTTGAGTCCAGACTTGTTTGAGACTGTTCTGGGTTTAGTTCTATGAGTATTAGAGTGAAAAAGAGTTTGAGGAGTTTGCCTTTTGTAGTTCACCCTATTGTATTCATACCCAGTTACCCTTTGGTTGCAGAAAGCTGCAAGATGGTCAAAACTACCACATGTATAACAAGCTTTATTGTAAAATGCAAAGTCATCACCTAATTGGTTAGACTTGAGGTTGTTCCAATTCCTTTGGTTACCTCTGGGCTTGTTTGTAGTTCTATATTGTTCACAATATCTAACTGGTTTCCTAACTGTCTTAACATTTGACTTAGGCCTGTTAGTGTTGTGATTGACTATCTTAGGAAGACTTGTTCCTACTTTCTTAACCAATACAGGTTTAGACATAACCTGTTTTTCTTCATCACTATCACTATCAGTTGTACAATCTTCAACAACTATAGTATCTCCTTTCTTAATAAAGGACACCTTGTCCTGATAAGATAAAGTTTTATCTAAACTTTTACTTACCTTTTCTATCTTTGGAGATTTAGTGACCTTAGAACCATATTCCATGATTGGTTCTTGAAACTCAGGTAACCCTGTGTGTGCTAAATCAATACCTGGAGGTGAATGAACACCTCTGTATGGTGGGGGTACAGAATTAAATCCAACACCAGAATTGACCTTATCAATAACTTGGGCTTCCCAAAGCTTATTGAATCCTTCTGAGGAATGTGCTAAAACATCCACAGAAACCTTTACATTTTCTCTTTCATTCTTATGTTTAGCTAATGATTCATTCAACTCAACAATACACTCATCTCTGATCTTAATGTCATTTTTTAGTATATTGATGTCATCAGCAAAATGAATTTCATTATTTTTAAAATGTAAGACTTGTTTTTCTAAAACACCTAGACCTCTTTTGTGATTAGCCAAATTAAACAAAGAATCAAGCAGCTCTTGTTTATGAGCTTCAAATCTCTTATTAAGGTCTTCATAAGCTTTAAGATTAGGACATGATTCAGTACAAGATGTAATATTGTTTACCTCTGAATCAGAATGAGCCATTAGAGCAAATTCATTGGCCAAAAGAGCAGCATTTGGTGGTGCATCCTCTTCAATAGCCATAGAGCTCCAATCATAACCAATACCATCAATAGCCAACATAGCCTTTGGCTCTTCAACAGTAACTTCCTTTTTCCTATCTTGCTTATACCATGTGTTTCTGTTCTCCTGCTTTCTTGGGCTTCTACACTCCTTAGCAAAGTGTCCTAACCTATGACAGTTGAAACACTCTACTTTCTTCTTATCAAACCCAGCAGTATCATTACCATTTATGGTAATCTGCTTCCCAGTTCTTTGCCAATACTTCTTAGCCCTCATGCTAAGCAAAGCAACCTGCCATTTAATATCCATAGCTTCCAAATCATCACCATCTACCTGCTCAAGGTCTTCATGGTTGAGAGGAGAACCATTAGATTGACTGGTAATAAAAGCATAGAATGTTGAATCTCCAAGACCAGCAACATCCTTGTGAGAACTTGTAGAAGCAGTACTTTCACCTTCATCTACCTCTTCATTCTTACTAATACTAGGAACTGACAAGAGTGCCACGTTTCCAGAACTAGTACCATAAGTTCCAGACTTCCTAAGACTTTGTTCAACAATTTTGAAGTTGTTGTACAAATCATTGAGCTTCATTGTTTCAATGTCTGGTTTGTTCATCCAGACAATAACATGAGTATGGAACTCATCAGGTAGACTTCTTAAAAACTTCATGTTGAGATCTTCCTTCTCTGTCTCAACACCCAACACAGCTAACTGACTGACAAGCTTATGTAATCTTGAGAATAGCTTATCAAGAGACTCATTACTAAAAGCAGTAAAGTTTTCAAATTGTTGCTTTAGTAATGTCTTCTGTGTCTTTTTGGTAGTTTCATTACCACCAAAATATGCACAAATCTCTTCAAAAAGAGTTTTTGCATCAAGATACTTGTTAAATGATAGCATCTGCTCACTAGGAATGGTCATAAGCAATAAATTTCTTGCTTTCTGATCATTTCTCTTCAGTATCTTCTCTTCATTTGACACTGGTCCAGTATTTCTTTTTCTAGTTGTTTTACCTTCTAGGACAACCTCTGAGTAGCTTGGTGAAAAAGAATCACCATATATAATTATATCCCAAAGAGTATAATCTTGGACCATGAAATATTGCTCAATTCTCATCCTCCATAACTCAAACTCATTGGGTTTGATTATGGGCAACTTTGCAGCAACATTTGTTTGAACATCATGTGGATCCATTTCTGTTTCTTCTAATTCAAATATATCAACCTCAGGCTCTGATACCAACTGTGAGGATCTTGTGTATACACGGTTAAAGTGGTTAAACCTTGTGTCTTTGTGTATGAGATATATTGACTTAATATGATTAAGCACGCGGAATTTACTTAACCACACTTAGAAGGTTATGTATGTTATGGAAATGGAAGAATTATGTTTGTTACTTAACAATGAACAAAGAAAGTATTTCACTAAACGATTCAATATTATTCCAAATAATACGAGTGATCTTGAGTTTTTCACTAGGGTTACAAAACCTTGAATCTTATGTTTTAGACTTGTGATATTGTTTTTGTTCTTGTTCTAACAGTTATGCATGTGCATGTATGTTCTATTGTGTCTATCTAGTTAAAATCCAAGTCTAAGATCTCTTTTATAGTTGCAAGAGATCTTTACAAATTTGCTAAAAGTCTTGACCGACTTACTTGTTTAACTTATGCATATTGGTGTCAGTACATAAGATACAACATGTATCTATGTATACAACTTGTTAACTAAGCACATGGAGTAAGATATTATCTACCGTATATGTTTGACCAAAATACAATAAATATCTTTTCGATCTTATCCTATGAGTCACTGATCAGCAGTACTTTGATGTAGGAGCAGTACTTTGATGTACGAGCAGTACTTTGATGTACGAGCAGTACCTTCAGAATATTTAATTCCCAACATTAATTGTTAAGATTATGTGTACTTATTTGGTTATTTATTTTTATTAATTACTTTTTTTTGTTTAAATTGTATGACACGTTGTAAGCAAAAAAGGGTAATTTTCGAATAGAAAATAAATGGACTAAATAACTATGAAACTTGTTGTAATAAATTATAGATCTTGCAAAGTCTTATGTACCGATAGTGGTTCGCTTCGCACGGTAATTTGCTCCCAGGTGAGACTAGCAAGATTATAGTTTATTACATGTTTTTAAGACTTAAAGTCATAAACTTTTAATTGAGTGATGAGTTTTGTACCAATAGTGTGAACGGCTCACCCAGTTTTGAAAAACTATAAGAGGGGTATAAGGAGGATTGACATTAAATTGTCAAACCGAAAGAGACGCGTTTTTAATTGGCATTTAGTGCTGACGTTTGTCTCACCGCTCCTTTGTGCGTCAAATTGGAGCTACCAAGTAAGCTATTTTATGTACAAAATCATATTAAGGGTGAATTGACCTCAATTCCACGTGCCACTTTGTGGTAATTATCCAATAACTTGGGTCTTTTGACTCATGCAGCAATAGGATATAGTGGGCGATAATTGTAGGTAATTCTTTGATTTGTGAACCCAATACCTCAATTAAAATTTTGTTGATTTAAATCTTAGCCTTAATTGGTAAATAAAAACATTTTGAAAACTTATGATACAAAGATGTGTGCATGCTTCTTCGTACATATTTTGATTGACACATCAAAATTAGTACCCTAAAATTTAAGTTCATGCCATCTAATTATATGAAACACTTGAAGTTGTAATTTAGCTTAAGTGAGACCTTGACTAGATTACAATGATACAGTAAATTTCAGTTAATAGTGAGACCATATATGGAGAATTTGCAGTTTCTAAATTAGACGACTTAATTAAGTTGTTAGTGAGACCTAGAAACTTAAGGCATGAGATGGGATGAAACATGCTTACTTTGAAAATTGTATTTGGCAAATGTTAATCCCATAATGATCTAGGAGTCGGAAATTGTTTGCCGATTATTGTTCGACAGATTACCATATTTTGTACTTTCATTACTAGCAAATCAACTGATATAGTGAAACTATGAAAATTTGGATCCTAGTTTTCAAGAAAATTCAATGTTTATATGAATATTTCCTTGGGTATTTTATTTTCTTGAAAAGATTGTTTTATCAAAAATACTAAAATTGAATTTTGTAAATTCTTTTAAATGTATTAATGCAACGTTAAACCGTAAACGTGGGATATTCTTTATTGGTAAATTGATCTACACCCGTAGGAGTTTTTGGCTAGAGTCAACTTTACTAAAAGAATAAACCTAGTCTCCTTTCTATGAGAGAAGAATGAGACTTAATCCTATTCTTTTTCATGAATGAGAAAGGTAAGATAAGAAAATTAGAATTGTCTAAATTCTAAGAAATAACTCATAGCAAACTTTAATAGTTAAGAAATGTGAACATTTTATAAGTTATTAAATTAGAAGCTAGACTAATTACCGCAAAATTGGTAAAAGGCTGATAACGCTCAAATTGTGCATGTTTTTAGTAGCGTTATTCATACTTTTGTATATGTTATTTGGTTATATTTATATGTTTTTGTTACTTAAATCGCACCAAAGTATGTTTGCAAAGTATATGTAGCCAAGAACGGGAAAAAGGAAGGAAAAGTGAAAGAATGAGGAAGAAGGAAATATTTATGATCGTACGAAGATTCCCATGTCAAAGATCCACTCCGAAAAGGCATTTCAAAGAATGAAGGTCCAAGTATCCAAGTATTCAAGTTGACAAGTTCCAAGACAAAGAAAGAATCAAGTTTGGATGAAGAACAAAAAGCTATGAGCAAGAAACAAGCCAAACGCCAAAAGTCCAAAAACTGTGTCTACAGCAGCACCCCATCCGATCAGATGCAGCCCGCAACCGATTCGGATGGAGGCCATTTTTGAAGACCAACCGATCGGACGGCAACCAAACCGATCGGTTGGAGGTTGTCTGTTTTACCAATCTTCATCATTAAGTATTGTATTTTGCTACCAACGATTCTAAGGCCTTCTATTGAATATTCTAGGCCATTGCATTCTGCTTGTTGGCCAAGTTGAAGCATTTAATATCCTAGGCCTTGAGAGTAGTATAAATAGAGCCATTTGTGAAGTGTTAAAAAAGGCGATTCACACACACAATTATCAATTAACTCTCTACTCATCAACCACTCTCAAAATACTCTCACAAAAGCTATCAATTTCGTCCTTAGAAGTCCAACAAACTTTGAAAGTCCAAGAAGTCAACATTTGGAGGTCAAAACATCAAGAAGTCAACACCAATACTTTGGGTATCATTTCCTTATCATTTGTAATCTTATTTCAATCATTGTAAGACTTTTAATCATGATTTCTAATGTTCAAAATTATGAGTTTATGTTCATGTTTGCTATGAGTGGCTAGTGCCTTTGTGCACTTGCTTAGATGATGTATATTACTTAATGATTTGCGTATGATTGTGATAACATGTTTTAATTCAATTTCAAGTTAATTCTAAGATCCAATTGTGTTTAAGTTTCATAGTGACATTTGTTAATCAAGTTTGACTAGTTGTTAGTAATTCTAAAGGTCGAAAGGTTTATTGTTATTCAACTAGTTATAATCATTTGTCTATGAATGATTGTTTTTTATCCATTATTCTTGGTTAAACAAAGAAACTTAATTGTGGTTGAAATAAGAATGCTTTTGTCTATCAAATTGGATTGATTGAAAACCACCTCCAAGGTCGAAAGAATAGTAGTTTACAATCAATTGTAACCTTTTTGTCTATGATCGGTTACCTTTTGTATTGACCATTTCCTAAGCTTATTTGATAAAACAAAAGACTATTTTTGTGTTTAAATATGTTAATCTAGACTTATGAAAATTGAATTGATCTTGAATTGATTGGTTAAACTTAATGCTTGTTTTTATAAATTAAAATCTTGACGAAGGTTTAACTTGTAAGAACAATAGATTAGTTCACCAAACTAATTATCATAACCAACATGTTATCAAAAGTTATCACAATTATGCTTATCGAGAGTAGTAAACTAGTCTAAGCGAGTGTAGTTTTAATCATTTGAATTATTATATTATCATCATTGCTTGTTTTAGAGATTTACTTTTAGTAGCTTTTAAACTTACAACTCGATTCACTCACAAATCCCTACGAACGATCCCGACTTACCATCATAATCTTGCTATAACGGACGAGTTCACTTGCTCGTATGTGTTATTTCTAGATTCGGTAATTCAACCCTTATAAATTTAAAACTTGGACACACACGTAACACATCAAGTTTTTGGCACCGCTACTGGGGATTTTGATTGTGTTTCTGTAAGTTTTAGAAAACCATCTCTCACCAAGTTCGTTTTCGAAAAAATAATCCGAGCCAACCATCCGATCGGTTACCTAAAAAAAATTTCCGAGCCGAACATCCGATCAGTTTATCATCCATCCGATCGGATCATCTGAAAAAAAAAATTCCAAGACAACCATCCGATCGGTACACCTTCCATCCGATCGGTTACACAAATTCTGATTTTCCAAATTGTTTTTATTCTTCGCTCGTGTGTTTAAACATTGCCTCGATTATCTTAGGAATTGTATGAACACTCGTTCAGCTGGAGTAGAACCAATTTCACCTCTTTCCGATCCCGAAAGTTTAATTCGAACAAGAAGCAGAAGAAGAACACCTTTTGTTCCAATAGCCAACCGTGTACCAAGAGTATGAAACCCACCGTTTGATAACCTTTTCGAAGCCAAAGTCGTATATAACCCATTCACTGATCAACCTTCTCCTATGGCTGACGATCAACCCATGTGGGCCGCCAACCGAGCCGTAGCACCCACTCCTGGAGCTGCTATTGTTCCTGTTAACCTTGGTAACAATTTCACTGTGAAAGGTCACCATCTTTCTATGATCAAAGACTGCCAATTCGATGGCCGTTCGCGGGCCGATCAGCACAAACACATTGCCGAATTCATCAAAATTTGTGGCATGTTCCGATATGGCGACACCGATGTCGACGCCATCAAACTCAAACTTTTTCCATTATCACTTGCCGGAGATGCAAAAGTGTGGTACAACGAATTAACCCCAGGAACTATCAATACTTGGGAGGAGATGGGGCAAGCTTTCGTAAGCCGATTCTTTCAACCTGCCATGTTTGACCGACTCATGGGAGAAATTCGTGCTTTCACACAAAACCCTAACGAATCACTTGTCGAAGCTTGGCTTCGTATGAAAGATTTGCTACGAAGTTGTCATGGACATGGTTTAGGACGAGGAACCATTATCCAAATCTTCTACCATGGACTTGATGAAGCGTCTCAAGGAATCCTTGATGCTGGAGGAATTTTTCTTTACAAGACCCCTAACCAGGCATATCAATTTCTTGAAGATCGAGTACTTCTCAAACTTGATTGGTCAAAAGATTCCAAAACCAAACCCTTACGAAAAACCGTTGCTTTTGCTTAAAGTTCCGATACCTCTAAACTCATGGAGAAGATGGAAGCCTTGACTTCCAAAATCGACTCGCAATACAAAGATCTTAAAGGAGAAATGAAAGAAATACGAGATAAAAAACCGGAAGAATCCGATTTTGAAAAAATGATGAGAGAATTCGTGACTGCTCAAAAGTCAACTAATGAGTTCGTCAAAACTCAATTTTTCAATCTCAAAACCAAAGTTGAGCAAGGTCAGAAGAATCATCAAGCATCTATCCAGGATCTTGAAAACAAATTCGGTAGACTTTCTGACCAATTTTCTTCCCGACCATCAGGTTCACTACCATGTAATACCCAATCCAACCCTAAACCAACATCATCTGGATCAAACGATAAAACTTATCGTCCACCACAGACTAGAAATGAGCATATCAATGCTGTATTCACAAGAAGTGGTCTCTCTTATGATCCACCACCCAATCCAAATAATACCACGATCATCCATGATGAAAGTGAGGATGAAGCTGAAGAAGCAGAAAAGGAAAATATTCCAAATACACCCACCAAAGAAAAATCCATTCCACCAGTCAAGGCATACACACCAAAGATTCCATATCCACAACGCCTGAAGAAAGTAAACATGGAAGAGCGTTATAAGAAGTTTGTTGAAATGATCAAAGAAGTTAGACTCATTGTACCCCTCGTTGATGTTCTAGCTAGAATTCCCAATTATGGGAAATTTTTAAAGGAACTTCTGAATAACAAAAACAAGTTGGAACAAATATCCGCTACCTTTCTCAATGAAGAATGTTCAGCCATTATTCAGAACAAAATTCCACCAAAACTCAGAGATCCCGGAAGTTTTCTGATTCTATGCACATTAGGAAACAACATCACATGCGATGCTTTAGCCGATCTTGGTGCAAGTATCAATTTGATGCCCTATTCGTTGTATTCTAAACTTTCAATCAATACCTTGAAACCTACAAAGATGAGTATTCGATTAGCCAATCATTCTTACCAATATCCTGTTAGGATTGCTGAGAATATGCTTGTTCAAGTTGGTAAATTTGTTTTTCCCGTGGATTTTGTGATCTTAGAAATGGAGGAAGATAGTAGAGTCCCTCTTATTTTAGGAAGACCTTTCCTAAACACCGCCGATGCTATCATCAAAGTAAAAGGTAAAGAACTCAATCTTGGAGTTGGAGAAGATATGTAAGATAAAACCATATTGATTGTGTTGATCGGGTGGTCTTGGATTGTGGAAGAACATGATGTTCATGGTAGAAGAGTTAGAGATAAAAGATGGAGAGATGGGAACCTTGAGAGAAAACTTGGAATATTAGATTAGGTGTGTGAAAGTTACAAGAGTTCCAACCCTTCCCAAGTGTGGGAAGGGGTTTATATACTAACTAGATAGGGCGCCCCTAGTGGGCTGTGGAGTGAGCTGACAGTGGGTAAAGACCTGACCCACTCCACAAATATAAATATAACTAAGCTAATAATACTAATTATACTAATAATAATAATAAGCCTACGAGCTATATAAATGCTAAATAGATACTCGGGGTGACCGAACCTTCATCTGAATATTTATATTCCTAACAATCTCCCCCTAAGGGAGGTCACCCCGGAAATAATATTTCGAATTCTAGCATTTTATCTTCTGAACTTGTCTTCATAGCTCGTAGTCTTTGATTCTTCAAAGTCATAAGTCTTTGTGCCTTCAGCAGTAATCTTTTGATGACTGATCGATTGTCTTGGATGATCTTTGAGTATTCTTCGATTTTATCATCCCACATTTGTCTCCAAGTCATCTTTCAGCAGTATGTCTCCATGTGATGTGGTATTTTTTGAGTCGACATGCTCACAATTTTCTTGGCCATGATTTTCAGCATCAGAGTTAGCAGAAGCCGTGTTGAAGGTCTTTTAGGTTATCATGACCTCTTTGAATATGATGATGATGTAGTGTGAGTATGTGGTGATGGATTGGCATCTTTTCTGCAATCAGCTACAACCGCAAACAGCTGCAACAGCAATCAGCTACAATCCCCAGATGTTCCTGCATACGACAGTTAGCAATAAAACGTCCGGTACTTACAGGTTCGGACTTCGAGATTGTTAACAGCATAGTGTGAAAACTCTCTCTAATCCTTTCCAAGACCGTTCCTAAATCGGAAACCCACAGAGGGTTTTAAAGATTTACCGTAGCAAATCAATGATTAGGTGAGTCGCTGGAGATCACTCCACGACTGTAGACCGTTTGAAACCGCCGCGATCACTAAGCGTAATCCACAAGGAATTACCGAAGTGACCTGCTTTCAGGGCTGCTTGATGTTGACCCTGGCAGGAATTTCCATTCAATCATTGAGAATTACATTTGTAAATTCTCTCATAAATGTTCTGGCAGATTGCTAATTTAGTTCTGCGTAGGACTCATAGTTTACAACTGGTGTCCTTAATGTTGAACGACCAGTGTAGAAAGAATACGTGTTCCTATGAGATCTTATCATGCATCTCGTGGCTCTAGACTCGATAGTGCGTTTTGATTTAGTGAGCGGAGGCTGGAGAGAACTGCCACCTTTTCAATATCATCTAACTCGGAGTGAGAGAGACGATAGAAATGTATTGAACTCCGTGACAATTGAAACAAGAATCCTTTGAGGGACCTTGAGTGGCTAGGGAGGGTTGTGCAGCGTATCACTGGGTCCACTTCCGCATGAGGGAAGTGATCCCTTTTGGGATGAAGTCAATGCTTTTCTTGCTCTAGATAGTCCACTTCCGCATGAGGTTGATGATGACTATCTTGATCCTGAGGGGGATATCCTTTTTCTAGAAAATTTGTTAAACGAAGATTCATCTTCCCCTCTTCCACCAAAACAACTTCATAATGAGGAAACTGATAAATTTCCAGAGATCAAGTTTAAGGACTTGCCTCTTCCACTTGATTATGCAATTCTTGAGGAGGAAGTTATTATCCTAATTGCTGTTCAGATCTCTCTTCTTCCCTTCACCTACCTGGTGATTTCCTCTATCTTTCACTCATTTGGGAGTGAGGATATTACTTTTGACCCCGGCATTGTCCATTTAACATTGGTTTAAATGCCAGATTTATCTCATCGGTGTGGAACTTTCTTATGCTCAATTGGTTATCCAAGCATCTTGAATGAAAGTCCGATGGAGATGGTTTCTTCCACTTACTTCCCCATGAACAACTCAATTCGGGGTCGAGTCAAGCTAGCGACTCGGTTATCAAAAACAGTAGCAAAATATGGGTTTTCACCCATGTCTCATCCTAGTGGGGGGGGGGGGGGATACCCCACATGTTGTATATATGTTCCAAAAAAAAAAAAATGTGTATATGAAATAAAAGGCTATTAGTATTTCCCTTTCACGTTCTAAGTGTTGGTTTAACCACTGGTTCTTTGAATATTGAGGGCAATATTCAGTTCTAAGTGTGGGGGGGGAATTCTTGCGAATTTGATCAAATGTACCATCTAGTACCCCCATTTTAGCCAAAATTTTAAAATTTTTTTTTCTCACTTAGAACGCAATAAATGGTTATCAGTCCGCCATGTCTAACCCACATAAGGATTGGCTAATCCGAGAGCAAACGGCTCTTGGTAAAGATATATCAAATCCGTTTATGGCTTACAATTTGCCCAAAATTGTATGGTATTCGACTCACCATATCTTCATAAGTGAAGAGTTGGCTAGCCCGCAAGGTTATGGCTTGTGGTTAAGGCAGTGAAAAACCATATTGGTAATCAGCTCACCAAAGATAATAGTAATAATTTATCTAAGAGTTGGCTAGTCCAGAAGCAAACGGCTTTTGGTAAAGACAAATCAAAACCGTTGACAGCTGATGATTTGCTCAAAGTCATTTGGTTATCATTGTACCAAAGTATCACATACTAAAACATTGGCTACTCCAGAAGTAATGGCTTTTGGTAAAGAGATAAAATCCATTAAAACTTCATAAAAGATTGCTAGGGACTAGCAATAGTTTAGTGTGGGGGATTGATGAGTGTCTAAATACTCATCATTTTTACCTAATCTAAGCTGCCAAAACATCCAAAAACACTCAGAAATGCATCATAATACTGAAATTATCCCAAAATTGTGTTTTATATGTTTCAGATGCAAAATGTTTAAAAACTGATAAAAAACGAACAAAGTTTGCATAATTGGCAGTTTCAGTCCCTCAACTTTCAAAAGTTGTCAAAACTAGTCCCTGGTTATTCTAAAAACAGGAAAAGTCATCAAAGGTCCTTTAAGAATCATAAAATAAACATATATAGTCCTTTGGTGTGAAGTTTCATAAAATTACAAGTTCAGTCCCTGGACTTTGCAAAATGGACAAAAATGGTCCCTGGGATTTAAAAACTTTGAGAAAAATAAACTTTGGTCCTTGTGTTATTGTTTTGTGGCAGGTTTAATCCCTTGAAGATAGTTTGGAAGTTTACAAACTCAGCCCCTCAACTTTCAGCAAATGGCAAGTTTGGTCCTTGTGCTTATTTAAACTAAAACCAAACCGGACCCTTATTATTACCCAACCCTTAACCCAAAATAATAAAAACAAACCCAACCCTTATCACTACCCAACCCAGTTACTAAACCCAACCCTTATCCCATTTACCCAGTCCAAGCCCAAAATGAAATAAGCCCAAACCATTTGACTGAGTTAACCACTCAGTCAAACAAAGTCAAATCCCGTCTCCTTTACCACCCATACCGCCAAAACCACCTAGTCACCTCCCACCTCACCAATACCACTCACCACCTCATCCCCCCTCCTAAACACGTTACCTAACATTGCCAAATGCAATTAATGCATCTCTCCCACTCCCACTAGCTAAATCAGAGGAAAATTCCACTTTCCTGTTTTCCCGCCAAAATACAAGTGGACGATTGAGATTAAATTGGAGCAATTCAAGGGTGGGGATATGATCAGAGATGTCGACAATGTATTTCCCACTTTAATTATGTATATATAGATAGCTTTTGTAGCCTTAATTGGCAAGTAGGTAAAATTAGCATAAGTCGTATTTTAAATTCCAGTAGTGATAAATTGTAATCTCAAGTTCCAATCATCAATACAAGTTAATTTTAGTGTGTTAGATGTTGTTCTTTGTTTAATTTCAGTAGTTAACAATAATTCTAGTTTTCTAAGTTGTACTGAGAAATCAAATATAAATAAGTAGTATTGAAATAGCTTCTCAGCTATTTCTATAAGCTTATATAAGCTTTACATAGCTTTATGTAAGTTTATTTTAGATTAAATCTATTCCAAGTTCAAGATACAAGAAAAGTCAACCATGGTCAACATAAGCTCCAATAAGCTGATTCTTGGTGGATAAGCTATTCAGGAAGCTTTTCTTGGGTTTTCTAGCTTGTTTCTGACAAGCTAGATTGGTTCTTGGTCCTTGATCTTTGTTCCATATCACATCAGTTGTAAGATTAATTCCAAATTTTAGCTTGATTTCTTATTTCACTGTTTTATAGCTTATATTCAGCTTATTGTTGTAATTTCTAGCTTATCAGTATTTTGTGATCATATTTCATCAACATCATTAGTCTTAATTAGTCTTTACTTAATTTTCACTTAAAACTCATAAAAATCCAAAAATAGCATAATCTAGCATAGCTTATTTGTTAGCTTAATTTTGTGTTAAAAGTTGCTATTCAGTACTCAAATAAGTTAGTCAAAGTAAGTTTATTAGAAATCTTAGCTTAAAATCTGATTTTTCTTTGAAAATCCACCACAGACACCACTAGAAGGGGTGTTTGGTTTTTGTGCAGTCAAGGGGTCAAACCCATTGTTACTGTTGATTTACCTTTTTCCCAACTTTGGTCTAGCATAAATAAGCCATAATAAGCTGTGTTCAAGAGCTAATTAGCAGCTTAGTTAGGAATTCAAGTTTTTAGTGCCTTGTGTGAATTTTAGTCCATAAAGAGACCAAACAAGCTAGAATAAGCCACAAGCTTATTTTGGCCTGTTTCTTTGCTTTACTGAGTCACTCATAGTCCTATTAGTGTAATCAAAATAGCCTAGGTAGAATCCTTTGGGTGTGCACACTTCTGTGCACTTCTGCATACCACAGACCACCACAGCAGACTTAGTGGTTTCAACTGCTGATCTTGCCTCCAATTGGACTTCAATTGGCTAGTTTGTGATAGGGCTTTTTAGGTTTTTAGATAGCCAGTAGTATAACCTTGCTTTTGCCCCCATAATCTTCATCATCTCTGCTTATTTATAAGCTCAAAATCTGTCTGCAAGTTGGGCTATTTTCTGAATTTTCTGCATAAAGTTTTGTTACTGTGCTTGTGCTAATCTTGCTATTTATTTGTGCTTATTTATATTTTCAAGTTGTTTTATGCTTTAAATAGTTGTTTAAACATTTCCTGAGCTTTTGGTAATTTTCCTAGCTTTTTAGCTTATTTTTGGCTTATTAGCCAACTGCTTATCTGCCCAAATCAGCTCTCCAGGCTTATTAAACTTTTCATTTTATTTTTCCTATCTTTTTAATAATATTTTAGATTTATTTGTAAAGTTTCATAATTTTCTGAATAGTTTTAATATTTTTAATCTTTTTTATTAGTTTCTAATAGTAATTAAATCATAATAAATAGAATAATAATCAGAAAAATATAATTCCAATTTTAATAATTTTATTTTGTTAATTTTAATCCAGGAAAAATATAATTATATTTTTAGACCTTAAGAAAATCAAAAATAGAAAAATAGTGATAGCTTCTATTTAATAGAATTTATCTTTTTAAATTTTAATTAAGTAATTTTCATTTTTATAATTTTCTTAGCTTTTTCTCATCTTATAATATTTTTAGAAAAAGTTTTAGATTTTTCTTTGTCCATTTAGTATTTTTTATAATTTTAAATAGTTTAATAAGTAATTAAATAATAATTAATTAATAATAATTAAATAAAAAGTGTAAAAAAATATAATTTAAGTTTTTAAATAAGTTTTAAGTCATTTTATATTTTTAGGTTTTAAATTTCATAAATTTTACTTTTTTGTCCCATTTTAGCTTTTCCGTTGCGCGTTTGTAGTTTATTTTAATCGCGTTTACTTTTCTTTTGAATATTTGTGTTTCATTTGTTAATTAGATATAAAAAAGCAAAATCAAAAATATCTGATTCATCAATCACTCTAATCCAAAGCTTTTCACAGTTTTCCATTCACACCTCGTTGGGAAACGACCCAGGTGATCACTTACCTGGTTTCACACTACACACGAGTATTCGTTCTGAGACTGCATATATTTATATATACGTTTTCAGACGGATCAAATTTTGGCGCCGCTGCCGGGGAGGTGTGCTGCGACTATTGTGAAGAATTTTAGCGATTAGTGATTCGAGATCCTTCTATCAGAAGTTCCTATTTCCCAAAAACAATATAAAATACAAAAAAAAATATTTCTTTTCTATATATATTATTATTATTATTATTATCATATAAAAAATAAAAACATCAAAAATATTTTCCGTTTTCTTTGTTAATAATAAATAACAATAAAAAATTACCATCGAGAACCAAGACAGAGTACTACCTAACTGGGGGTACGGCCATAATAAGTTCCCAAACCAAAGATTTAAAACTTGCCTTTGTATCACTTGCGAATATCGGCTCACCTTTAATTGATAAACAAACTCTAACGGAGGTTTAAGGATAGTCTGACATTAAATTGTCGGACTGAAAGAAGCGGGTTTTTAAGGAGCTTAATTGCCCACCTTTGCTTCTCCGCCACTCTGTGCGTTTATCTTTTAGAGAGCTACCGTACGCTTGTTGATTATTGGTTTAAGTTCACTTGTGTTTTGCTTCTGTCTTGTTTTAATTGGAATATTTTACTTAGTGCATGCGCACTCGTTCTTCCACGTCATCAAGCCCTTTACGTGAACTCGTAAATATTTCGAGAAGACGTAATCGTAGACGTGCTGCCCAAATAGTCGAACCCGAGATTCGTACTGTTCCCACTGATAATATGGCAGACAATCGCACAATGGCGGAAATGCTCCGTGCACCCACCGAGGGTTACGGAGATGCCATCGTTTTACCAGCCATCGATTCTGATCATTTTGAACTGAAAACACATTTGATTCAGCTCGTTTCTACCAACCAATTCCACGGGTTTGAACGAGAGGATCCTTATGCACACATTCGTTGGTTCAACAAACTGACCTCTACAATCAATTACAAAAATGTGCCGCAAATAGTGATCAAATTGATGCTATTTCCATTCTCACTTGAGGGGGCAGCCAGAATCTGGCTGGATAAAGAACCCCCTCGTTCCATTGAAACTTGGGAAGATCTAGTGCAGAAGTTTGTCAATTATTTCTTCCCTCCATCAAAGACGACTAATTTAAAAAATGAAATTGCTGGTTTTCGTCAAAGTTTCGATGAAAATTTCGGAGAGGCATGGGAGAGATTTAAAGATCTCCTAAGAAAATGCCCACATCACGATTTTACGGAGTTACAATAGATAAATACGTTTTATAATGGGTTAACCCAAAACGATCAAGATGCACTTAACGCAGCCGCTGGTGGCAATATCTTGAATCGTCGACCTAGAGAGGTGGTTGAAATTTGTGAAAATAAATCAAAAGTTCCTATTTCTCGAAACAAAGTGAATGTTCCTGTCACTCCTGCCTCGTCATCCGGTAACTCCTCAGAGTTAGCCTTTTTAACGGACTCAATGCGTTGTATGATGAAGGAAATGAAAGAACTGAAAAGTGAAATTCACAAACCAGAACAAATTAAAGCTATAAACAAAGTGTGTGAAACTTGTGGTGGCCCACATGCGTATTATGATTGTCAAGCAACCGATGCTTCTCTTTACCCAGCTCCCGTAGCTGCAGTAAACCAAAATCAATACCGTCCGCATGCTGAGACTCAGTACCGAGCACCGAATGCTATGGTCCCACCTGGTTTTCCACCCGTGCCAAATCAGAATAATCAAAATCGCTTTGTCCAAAATCAGGGACAAAATTTCAACAATTCTCAAAATTTCAATCAAAATCGAGGTCAGAATCAGGGTAATTTTAACCAAAACCGTGGTCCAAATTTTAATCAAAACCAAGGTTCAAACCGAAATCAGACGTCCTCAGATGAGTTGCTTAAGCAATTCATGAAAACTCAAGAGGAAACAAATAAGACACAATATGAGACAAACCAGTTATTGATTGCTCAATTAAACCAGATCAAAAAGTCTTTAACTGATATACCTTCTACCTCGGGAGGTCTCCCAAGTAACACTGTTGTCAACCCAAAGGGTGAACTCAAAGCTGTTTCCACACGTAGTGGTAAAGCTCATGTTGAACTCAAGGTGAAAAAGGACCCGGTACTTCCCACTAACAATGGAAGTGCTAAAAACGTCCAACCTTCGGTCATCCAAAAATCTACACCCACAATTGCTCCTCAACCGTCGAGAATCGATCCTAATCTTTCACGATTTACGGTTAAAAGTTTGTCAACCAAACTTAGTGAGCAAAGATCAGCCAGATATTATTCCGAATTGCTCAATGCTGTTCCTGTCAGTGTACTTGATGACAGTGATGATGACGGAGATACCACTTTCGTCAAAGCTATCACCACCCGGAGTGGTGCTGCTTATGAGGGGCCAGCTGGCCCCATTCCTCCTCCGTTGTTTGAAATGGAAAAAGAAACGGAGGACACAATGGACAAAGTGCCAATTCCAAACCCACCAAATACTGCACATGTCCAGCCTCCGATTGTCCAGAAAAAGAAATCCAAACCAGGAGTTGTCTTTGAATCTGTAGAGACTCCTGAAGTCATTGCCCAAAAATCCAAACCTTACATTCCTTACCCATCGCGCTTAAATGAGCAAAAGCTCCGTGAGAAGGCTAGTCAACAAATGGACAAATTCTTTCAAATCTTTAAAGAATTACATTTTGACATAAGTTTTGCGGATGCGATCATTCTGATGCCCAAATTCGCATCAACAATCAAACACTTGTTAAGCAACAAGGAAAAACTGTTTGAAATGGCTAAAACTCCATTAAATGAGAACTGCTCAGCGGTTATCTTGAAAAAGCTTCCGGAGAAGCTTGGAGATCCTGGAAAGTTTCTACTACCTTGTATATTTCCGGGAATGGTTGAATGTTATGCCTTAGCAGATCTAGGTGCAAGCATCAACCTGATGCCTCATTCAGTATGGAAGAAACTTTCTCTTCCGGCTCTTACTCCTACCTGCATGACTCTTGAGCTTGCAGACCGAACCATATCTCATCCCTGCGGCATTGCCGAAGATGTATTTGTGAAAATAGGAAAGTTCCATTTTCCAGCTGACTTTGTGGTTGTTGACTTTGACGCAGATCAAAAGGTTCCTCTCATTCTTGGACGAGGATTCCTAAAAACGGGCCATGCTCTTATTGATGTATTTAAGCATGAAATAACCTTGCGTGTGGATAAGGAAGCTGTTACCTTTAACCATGATCAAACTTCGAGGTACTCCTCAAATTTTGATTCTGCTTCGGTTAACCGAATCGATGTCATTGACATTACTTCAAAGGAGTACTCTCAAGAAAATCTTGGTTATTTTCATAATTCTGTGAGTGGGAATCCCACATCTTCTCAACTTATCATAGCCAACTCTTCTCTTTCTCTCACTACGGTTGAGGGAAGTGATCCCTTTTGGGATGAAGTCGATGGTTTTCTTGCTCTAGATAGTCCACTTCCGCATGAGGTTGATGATGACTATCTTGATCCTGAGGGGGATATCCTTTTTCTAGAAAATTTGTTAAACGAAGATTCATCTTCCCCTCTTCCACCAAAACAACTTCATAATGAGGAAACTGATAAATTTCCAGAGATCAAGTTTAAGGACTTGCCTCTTCCACTTGATTATGCAATTCTTGAGGAGGAAGTTCTTATCCTAATTGCTGTTCAGATCTCTCTTCTTCCCTTCACCTACCCGGTGATTTCCTCTATCTTTCACTCATTTGGGAGTGAGGATATTACTTTTGACCCCGGCATTGTCCATTTAACATTGGTTTAAATGCCAGATTTATCTCATCGGTGTGGAACTTTCTTATGCTCAATTGGTTATCCAAGCATCTTGAATGAAAGTCCGATGGAGATGGTTTCTTCCACTTACTTCCCCATGAACAACTCAATTCGGGGTCGAGTCAAGCTAGCGACTCGGTTATCAAAAACAGTAGCAAAATATGGGTTTTCACCCATGTCTCATCCTAGTGGGGGGGGGGGATACCCCACATGTTGTATATATGTTCCAAAAAAAAAAAATGTGCATATGAAATAAAAGGCTATTAGTATTTCCCTTTCACGTTCTAAGTGTTGGTTTAACCACCGGTTCTTTGAATATTGAGGGCAATATTCAGTTCTAAGTGTGGGGGGGAATTCTTGCGAATTTGATCAAATGTACCATCTAGTACCCCCATTTTAGCCAAAATTTAAATTTTTTTTTTCTCACTTAGAACGCAATAAATGGTTATCAGTCCGCCATGTCTAACCCACATAAGGATTGGCTAATCCGAGAGCAAACGGCTCTTGGTAAAGATATATCAAATCCGTTTATGGCTTACAATTTGCCCAAAATTGTATGGTATTCGACTCACCATATCTTCATAAGTGAAGAGTTGGCTAGCCCGCAAGGTTATGGCTTGTGGTTAAGGCAGTGAAAAACCATATTGGTAATCAGCTCACCAAAGATAATAGTAATAATTTATCTAAGAGTTGGCTAGTCCAGAAGCAAACGGCTTTTGGTAAAGACAAATCAAAACCGTTGACAGCTGATGATTTGCTCAAAATCATTTGGTTATCATTGTACCAAAGTATCACATACTAAAACATTGGCTACTCCAGAAGTAATGGCTTTTGGTAAAGAGATAAAATCCATTAAAACTTCATAAAAGATTGCTAGGGACTAGCAATAGTTTAGTGTGGGGGATTGATGAGTGTCTAAATACTCATCATTTTTACCTAATCTAAGCTGCCAAAACATCCAAAAACACTCAGAAATGCATCATAATACTGAAATTATCCCAAAATTGTGTTTTATATGTTTCAGATGCAAAATATTTAAAAACTGATAAAAAAAGAACAAAGTTTGCATAATTGGCAGTTTCAGTCCCTCAACTTTCAAAAGTTGTCAAAACTAGTCCCTGGTTATTCTAAAAACAGGAAAAGTCATCAAAGGTCCTTTAAGAATCATAAAATAAACATATATAGTCCTTTGGTGTGAAGTTTCATAAAATTACAAGTTCAGTCCCTGGACTTTGCAAAATGGACAAAAATGGTCCCTGGGATTTAAAAACTTTGAGAAAAATAAACTTTGGTCCTTGTGTTATTGTTTTGTGGCAGGTTTAATCCCTTGAAGATAGTTTGGAAGTTTACAAACTCAGCCCCTCAACTTTCAGCAAATGGCAAGTTTGGTCCTTGTGCTTATTTAAACTAAAACCAAACCGGACCCTTATTATTACCCAACCCTTAACCCAAAATAATAAAAACAAACCCAACCCTTATCACTACCCAACCCAGTTACTAAACCCAACCCTTATCCCATTTTACCCAGTCCAAGCCCAAAATGAAATAAGCCCAAACCATTTGACTGAGTTAACCACTCAGTCAAACAAAGTCAAATCCCGTCTCCTTTACCACCCATACCGCCAAAACCACCCAGTCACCTCCCACCTCACCAATACCACTCACCACCTCATCCCCCCTCCTAAACACGTTACCTAACATTGCCAAATGCAATTAATGCATCTCTCCCACTCCCACTAGCTAAATCAGAGGAAAATTCCACTTTCCTGTTTTCCCGCCAAAATACAAGTGGACGATTGAGATTAAATTGGAGCAATTCAAGGGTTGGGATATGATCAGAGATGTCGACAATGTATTTCCCACTTTAATTATGTATATATAGATAGCTTTTGTAGCCTTAATTGGCAAGTAGGTAAAATTAGCATAAGTCGTATTTTAAATTCCAGTAGTGATAAATTGTAATCTCAAGTTCCAATCATCAATACAAGTTAATTTTAGTGTGTTTGATGTTGTTCTTTGTTTAATTTCAGTAGTTAACAATAATTCTAGTTTTCTAAGTTGTACTGAGAAATCAAATATAAATAAGTAGTATTGAAATAGCTTCTCAGCTATTTCTATGAGCTTACATAAGCTTTACATAGCTTTATGTAAGTTTATTTTAGATTAAATCTATTCCAAGTTCAAGATACAAGAAAAGTCAACCATGGTCAACATAAGCTCCAATAAGCTGATTCTTGGTGGATAAGCTATTCAGGAAGCTTTTCTTGGGTTTTCTAGCTTGTTTCTGACAAGCTAGATTGGTTCTTGGTCCTTGATCTTTGTTCCATATCACATCAGTTGTAAGATTAATTCCAAATTTTAGCTTGATTTCTTATTTCACTGTTTTATAGCTTATATTCAGCTTATTGTTGTAATTTCTAGCTTATCAGTATTTTGTGATCATATTTCATCAACATCATTAGTCTTAATTAGTCTTTACTTAATTTTCACTTAAAACTCATAAAAATCCAAAAATAACATAATCTAGCATAGCTTATTTGTTAGCTTAATTTTGTGTTAAAAGTTGCTATTCAGTACTCAAATAAGTTAGTCAAAGTAAGTTTATTAGAAATCTTAGCTTAAAATCTGATTTTTCTTTGAAAATCCACCACAGACACCACTAGAAGGGGTGTTTGGTTTTTGTGCAGTCAAGGGGTCAAACCCATTGTTACTGTTGAATTACCTTTTTCCCAACTTTGGTCTAGCATAAATAAGCCATAATAAGCTGTGTTCAAGAGCTAATTAGCAGCTTAGTTAGGAATTCAAGTTTTTAGTGCCTTGTGTGAATTTTAGTCCATAAAGAGACCAAACAAGCTAGAATAAGCCACAAGCTTATTTTGGCCTGTTTCTTTGCTTTACTGAGTCACTCATAGTCCTATTAGTGTAATCAAAATAGCCTAGGTAGAATCCTTTGGGTGTGCACACTTCTGTGCACTTCTGCATACCACCGACCACCACAGCAGACTCAGTGGTTTCAACTGCTGATCTTGCCTCCAATTGGACTTCAATTGGGTGTTTTGTGATAGGGCTTTTTAGGTTTTTAGATAGCCAGTAGTATCACCTTGCTTTTGCCCCCATAATCTTCATCTTCTCTGCTTATTTATAAGCTCAAAATCTGTCTGCAAGTTGGGCTATTTTCTGAATTTTCTGCATAAAGTTTTGTTACTGTGCTTGTGCTAATCTTGCTATTTATTTGTGCTTATTTATATTTTCAAGTTGTTTTATGCTTTAAATAGTTTTTTAAACATTTCCTGAGCTTTTGGTAATTTTCCTAGCTTTTTAACTTATTTTTGGCTTATTAGCCAACTGCTTATCTGCCCAAATCAGCTCTCCAGGCTTATTAAACTTTTCATTTTATTTTTCCTATCTTTTTAATAATATTTTAGATTTATCTGTAAAGTTTCATAATTTTCTGAATAGTTTTAATATTTTTAATCTTTTTTATTAGTTTCTAATAGTAATTAAATCATAATAAATAGAATAATAATCAGAAAAATATAATTCCAATTTTCATAATTTTCTTTTGTTAATTTTAATCCAGGAAAAATATAATTATATTTTTAGACCTTAAGAAAATCAAAAATAGAAAAATAGTGATAGCTTCTATTTAATAGAATTTATCTTTTTAAATTTTAATTAAGTAATTTTCATTTTTATAATTTTCTTAGCTTTTTCTCATCTTATAATATTTTTAGAAAAAGTTTTAGATTTTTCTTTGTCCATTTAGTATTTTTTATAATTTTAAATAGTTTAATAAGTAATTAAATAATAATTAATTAATAATAATTAAATAAAAAGTGTAAAAAAATATAATTTAAGTTTTTAAATAAGTTTTAAGTCATTTTATATTTTTAGGTTTTAAATTTCATAAATTTTACTTTTTTGTCCCATTTTAGCTTTTCCGTTGCGCGTTTGTAGTTTATTTTAATCGCGTTTACTTTTCTTTTGAATATTTGTGTTTCATTTGTTAATTAGATATAAAAAAGCAAAATCAAAAATATCTGATTCATCAATCACTCTAATCCAAAGCTTTTCACAGTTTTCCATTCACACCTCGTTGGGAAACGACCCAGGTGATCACTTACCTGGTTTCACACTACACACGAGTATTCGTTCTGAGACTGCATATATTTATATATACGTTTTCAGACGGATCAGTGTTCATGATTCTGAAACACATTTTTGCTAACACTTGAGAGTTTTGTATTTTTCAAATGCTCCCCCTCAACATGTGCTCAAATGATTGTTTTATAAATTTGCACATGTTAGGCAGAGCTCACACTTTTTGAATTGATCAACTTTCAATGAACATGACCGATTCGAGACACGCTTACATCACTGGTTAGACCAGCTTGAAATTATTACCCAACCTGGTCAAGTCCACAGAAAGTTTCTCGAAACGGTACACTCTACTCAGACACATCCTTTTCGAGACACGCTTACATCACTGGTTAGACCAGCTTGAAATTATTACCCGGCCAGGATATGTCATTTCGATCAATGACAGTATATGTTTCGTCAATTCATTGGTGAAGTCTGAGTCACGATCTCATGCGATGCCAAATCCTTTTGTTCATTTGCTCCCCCTCAATATGTGCATCGATATACGAAAGAGTTTAGCACATATGGGAGAGCCTAACATTTGAGTCCAAAACATCACATTTTATCAGATTTCATATTTAAATCACATTCTCTCCCCCGATCAAAAATTTCAAACCATTTGAGATTTGTGATCCCAATTGATTTAAATAAGTTAGAAAATGTGGGAGAAAATGTGTCCAATTTAATGTATTCTGATGATGGAACATATTATGCTCCCCCTTAATCTAAGAGGGAGATTCACTGTTTATTTTGCACAAAGTGATTTTTATGACACGAATGATATTGACCTTTTTGCGCAGACGTTGTGATCGATCATCCACTTTTCTGAGGGAGTGATTGGTCAACATCAGTTATCCATCCACCAACAAGAACGTCCAAGTATTGTAGATCCCCACTTGGCGAGATCGGTATAAATATTGCTTTGTTTCACTGAAGGTGGTGGTGGTGATGACGGTGTTGTTGTTGTTGTTGCTGCCGATGTTGTTGTCGTGGTGAATTCTGAGCCAATCAATAGAGTTTGAACATCTGATCAAATGTTTAGAGCTGGAACTGGCACTTTCAAATTGACTATGGAATATGCATAAGACTATCAACACAGATATACATGCATACAGATACACTATACCTTAATAGCTACCACATAGCAGCTTGCCACATTATAATACCAAGTTCATCTCATAATCAAACCACAATCAGGAAGTACATCAAACCACTATCTAGCATGAAGAGCAATTAGCAATCATGAACATGGCAGTTCACTCATATTTCAACATTCAATTCAGGATCTTAGGGACAAGATTCTAACATGATAACTATATACCTAAGTGAATCCTGAGAACATATGCACTATATCAACAACAATTGAGCAGCAATCGACTAACAAGAGTCACACAACATTTGAAACTCATTCATTCAGATCATACAAATGTCAGTGGAGTATTCAAGAACATCAAACACAATGGGATTTCTAACTTCTTTTAGATTTTGAGTTTTAAAGTATTTAGGGGATTTAACGAGGATTCTCAAGTAACACAAATGAACCTTCTAGATACGTAAAGCTAGGAAACTATAAGCAACTTGCACATAATGTCCTAAACTTTCTAGCAACTAACACATTTGGCCATTTGATATAAAGTTTAGCAATTTCCTCTTCAACTAATACCCCATTAACTACAAAACTTTTTTCTAAGAGTTATGAATTAATCAAGAAACCCGTTTGATGATATAAAATTTGAATTCACTCCCCCCTCAATCAATTACCCGTATTCTAGTTAAATATTTGTAGTCGTTGATTGAGTGACAAATTTTATGCACAATCCAAGTCTAAAAGAATTTCAAGCAACACATAATCACCAAGTGTCTCACAAATAATTTTCAGAAGAATCATTGAATGAAAACTATTTGTATGCAAAGAAGATTTCTCTTCCTTTACCAGAAATGATGCACTGAAACGTACATCAGATCAAAGAAACATGGATATAAAGTAATCCATGCCCAGGTGAACATCACCCATTTGGAGGAACAACCGTCTTTATGGCGACGTGCTTTCCCCAGTTTGAAGCGCGGGTTGCTATCTAAAGTAATAGCAAGCCATTTAGACATGTTTTAACAATCCATTTTAACTTCTGCTCGAGCTTCATTTAAAGACCCATGCCATTATTGAATGACATTTCTAAGTCCGTAAATGTTATCAATAAACAGAAGACATGCCTAGGTGAAACTATTTTTGGTATTTTCTATTTTTCAATTTTTATGGTTTTTCTGGTTTTACGATTCTCTATTTACAATTTGCAGGATTTCTATATATCTATTTACAAAATGGTATAAGATATGAACAAAAATGTATGAAGCAAATATATACAAGGATACGAAGCAAAACCATTACTCCTCAGCATCCCGAATCTTCTCCGCTGCCATAACTTGACTTGCTGAAGAGCAATGTGAGCACATTTAATTAGGGATTAATTCTGGCTTTTCACTCTCCCCTAATTAGTGCTCTCCCCCAATCCGACCACCTTTCTGATGAACGCCCATAACAGGAAAAAGTCTTTTGATGAACGCCCATAATATGAAGAAGTCTTTTGATAACCAAATGCATGTCGTCTTTAGTCTTCTAACCCACATCGGAGAATGTAGAATAGACTGAAGACTCGACCTTCTTCAAGATTGTCCATTTGGTGGAACAGAATACCAATCATCTTCATTTCACCAAATGCCTTCCAGTAACCTTACACACAACCCATCAGCCCGCAACGTACACATGAGATGATAACACCAAAGTAACAAGTTGAACCACTGATCATCTATAATATGTATCCTGAGAAATTAAGCCCGGTCACGTGAACCTATTGTGCGTCCTTGATGTACACATTCTCTCTCCCCTGATGGTTACGATTAATCAGCCCATGACGTAAAAGTGAAACGATAATACCAAGGTAACAAGTTGAACCACTGATCATCTATGATATGTATCCTTAGATATTAAGCCTGATCACGTGAACCTATTGTGCGTCCTTGGTGTACACATTTCTCTCCCCTGATGGTTACGATTAATTGGAATCATCATCACGATGTGTACATGTAGCATAATGACATGTACATGAAGCATTGACTAGAAACCCTTTGTTACTGATTGTACCAGCCCGTGAGAAGATGTCGATTAGCATTCCATGACCATGTTCTTCAACACCTTGATAGATGGAGGAAGATGTAGTGTTAAAGAAGCATGGTTTTCACGACTCCTGAACTGACGTATTCAGGAGTCGTATGACCATTTCTCAATCATCAATCAACATGTAGGTTATTCACCCTTTCCCCTCCCCCCTCAAAAATTGCATATGCCTGCCAACTGCAATTTTTGATGATTGAACGAGTGAATACGAATACCATCAATGGTAAGTAGCTCCACTTGACGGTTCTTGAAGACTGACATGTTGTTTATTCACCCTTTCCCCCCTCAAAAATTGCATATGCCTGTCAACTGCTTGTCAACTGCAATTTTTGGTAGAACAAGTGAATAAGAGTATACTCCAATGTGCGCCGATCCACTTGAAGACTGAATAAGCACGGAAAGAGCATGAAAATTGTTGATGAGAATGGCCATAAATAAGAAGATTTCTCTTCTTCCAAAGATAAAGCGCACTGAAGCGTACACCTTTCTTTTCTTTGAAGAACGGGGCCTGAGGAGATGTCAGCAGACGCCATAATGATGAAGACCGAGGCCTGAACTGAGGTATTCAGACGTCATAGCCAATGAAGAACGAGGCCTGCACTGATGTGTACAGACGTCATTTCTCTCTTTTCTATATCTCTCATCTAACTCGTTACCAACCCCATTATCATTCTATCGGCTTGATGTCATGACCACTGATGGAGAAAACCCAGTATGATGAACTTGAGACTGAAGTAACATAACCCGAACTTGTGACTTAAACTTGTACTAATGCGTGACAAAGAGCGGTGTAGAGACTTCGTGCAACATTGAATCCCTAAGTACTCTATACTCTTCAACCAACCAACCATCAAGTATAAGACGTACATCACCTCTTGGATATCCACAACTTCGTGTGACACTGAGCACTACAACGTAACTCCTTAAAGTGATAGTTATTTTGTAATAGAGAGAAAGAAAAAATAACTAGATATCCAAGTCCTCGTCATTGTAAAGGTTGAAAGCTCGAACAAGGATCTCGAAGAATCTTCATCCAACCTCCCCGATATCTTCAGATACTAAATACACGCACTCATGAAATTTCACTTCAGCCTCAAATAAATAATAATGAATTCACGCCGTAGTCGCATCTTGTCGTTTAACTGCCCTGATCTAGCCCTTTATGATGTTTTAACTTAGCTTTGATATTGGTTTTAACCCGATCACGGTCAAGAGCGCATAGCCCATCATCACGGGATTTTAGAAATCTGTGATTTAAACCGAGAAAGAAGTTCTTTCGCGGGATTTTACAAAACCAAGAAGAAACCGTGAGACTTTGACAAATTGAATGTGGCACGACTGATATGATTTTGGTGAATATCAGTTTGGGTTAAGAATATCCTGTGAGAATTACTGATCACATCACAACTTTTAAACCCTTTGGCCAACTATCCAACCTTGAACACAGACAACTATTTGTGACCACTTGATGAAGGAGACCCGATATACCAATATTGAAAACTGAAGTAGAAGTCCCCAAATTTGTTACTTAAGCTTGCACTAATGTTGGAAGAACGGTGTAGAGAATTAATGCTCCAAGCAAATCTCTAAGTGCTCAATACTCAACCAAAGTATGAGACATTAACACCTCTTGCGATTATCGACAACGTCATTGACGTGTGACACTGAGTACTCCAACGTAACTCTTAAGTGATAGTTACCCCGACTGCTGGTAACTAGATAACCTAAGTCTTCAACTTAAAATATTAAGCACGAGCAAGTTATCATTGAAATCATGTATCCAACCATCCCCGATTTCAAGATAAAATAGGTAGACTCCTTCGTGAAATTCAACTTCAATTTCAATTACGGAATACCAAAATGACCTTCGTGATCATCTTGAGTGGTTGACTAGCCAAAGAGAGAAGAAAACATGCGCTAATTCTTAGCAGTGCCCATGACTCATAGTCAGTCTTATCAAGCATAGCTGTCTGACCCAGCTGCTTGGATGTTATCAGATACAGTGCATGGTATAGTTGTCATACTGTATACAGGATTTTACAGTTCTTGAGATTTAACCAAGAAATAAATTCAAGAACAAACTGCACAACAGTAAGTATCAAACTGCTGAAATCTTAGGAAAATCGCTAAGACCCAAACCACTGAAAGCTAAACCACTGAAACTGGAACCGAAAAGATTCAAACTGCTGGAGACTGAACCACTGAATCCTGAATCGCTACGATCTGACCCGCTGTAACTGGAACCGCTAAGATTCACACCGCTTGAGACTGAACCGCTGGGAAACACGCCCTAATTCTCCCCCTCAAAAAGGGCATGCAATGACCTTTTTTGCCAAAGCAGAGAGTCCGTGATGGTTGTGAATTAGTCAGGCACAATACATGGAACGAGACAAATAAAACTACTGCAAAGAAGATGGTGATTAAGACTCTCTTGTAGTAACCCCTTGTTTGTCACCTCATCAATGGTTTAGCAAATTAACAAATTCACTGAAGCTCGTAATATGCCAAAACCGCTTGATGAAATGTGTTTAACTTTAGAATGTGTAAAAGGTTAGAACACGTCTCTGAACAAACCACCTCCTGTCTTTAAGTCAGACCACCTCTTGAGAAGATCTTTTACTACAATCCCATTAGAAGCTTGAGAAACAACAATCGCTTGATGAATCTTGATAAAGGACAAGTCCGCGACTTATACTTGCACTAAATTTGTGATCTAGAACCTATATTGAGCACAACAATGTAACTCCTTTAAATATAGGTAGTGATATATACCCAAGCTTCCATCCTTTATTGTATATATCCACTTCTTGAACTTCCAAGTCTAATCACCAGAACTACGCTCGAGCAAGGGTCATCAAACATCGTGCATCCACCCAACCCCGAGATGTTTGAGACACTAAGTACACGAATCCGTGAATTAACAAACCAACCAAGCTACCAAAATTTCCCAATTCCTGCCGATCTTGCAGCACAAACTTATCCCGGAAAAAATAGTCAAACCCCGCAAGCTTTATTATGTCAAAATCCATGTCCCGCCTGCTTGTCCATACTTGATTTGACGGGATTTTACTACTCTTGAGATTTAAACCGAGAAATCGAATCTTTCGCGGGATTTTCTAAAATCTACAAGAGAAACCGTGAAATCAACCAGAATACCCAAGAGTGAAGTGCAAAGCTAATCTTCAAAATTCAAGTCAAAGAAGTCAAATCTCTACTTGATCAAATCGCAACAAGTCAAATCGCAATCAACCAAATCGCAATAAGTCAAATCGCAAGTGTCACCTCGGAACGTCAAATCGCAACTGGTCAAATTGCAATCAGTCAAGTCGCAACAAGTCAAATAGCAACTTGTCAATTCGCAATTAACCAAATCGCAATTAGTCAACTGTAACTCAAATCGCAAAGATCAAAATGCAGGCTCACTCAAATTGTAGGCACCAATAGGACAATGCCGCCAAATCCACAACTCTGGAATCACGTTGACATTCATATACCCAAATACTAGCCGTGACGTGTGTGTCCTCGTGAAGTTTTGTAATAACCCAAACTGCCACTCCTTTTTTTCACCAAATATTAAAGACAAAAATAGATTAACACAGTGTATAAATAATACACTTATTAATTATTTTTCAGCCAAATGTGCATTTGTTTCGGACACGTTAAGTCTTCAGTCCAGTCTTCTAACATAACTCGTCCAGCTCAATGACGGATTAAACCCAGCCCAACGAAAACTCTAATATTGACTCGGCCCAAGTGTGATTAGATGCAAGCCCAAACCAAATTTTAATATATATCTTGTTTACCGTAATCACAACTTAACAGTCTCCAACCTTCCTTAACCCTAATTCTAAACCTCATCCGCCCCCCATCCTCTTTTTCAATACACTTAGCCACCAAACTAATCTAAACCCTAATCTCTAACTAATCCGCCCCCTTCTACCTAATATTTCTCCCATCTCATCTTAATAAACCGATCTCATTTCATCACCATAAAAAATATCATCAGTCGATCATTATTGTGTAATCAGTGAAGACGAACACAACACAGACCCACCTTTACATCTCTTGTTATTTGCAGCATCATCAAAAATCCAGAAGACTTTAAAAGATTCAAGATCCTTGAGGGGTCTCGGGTAGGTTTTGTATTGTCGTTTTAGTTTCATGTTTACGTGGTTTTAACAATCGAAGGATGATACGGGTATAACAATAATTGTTATTCACCGATCTTTGTTTTCGGATATTAAAGAAGGTAAGCCTTCAATAAAATATGTGATGAATTCTTATTTCGTGTGTTAGACCTTATGTGGTCTTGATGTTTCATTAACTAATACGAAAAAGTATCTGAGATTTAATACGAGTCTTGGTTCGAATCTTAGTTTGAGATGAGGCAGGGAATATTTTTAGTTCGAGTTAGTGATACTTGATTGTTTTCGGTTGTTGTGTGATGTTGTTGAGGTTTCTGTTATTGCAGCAAGGTTGTTTGTTTGGTCTGGTAATGGTTATGAGTCGATTTGTCCTCCTTCATCTTCTTTCTTACTTTTAGTTCTGGTTTGACTTTACTGGTTCGACTTGGTTTTACTGTGGGTTGACTCGGTTTGACTTTTGCTAACACCACAAATCGCAACCAAGTTACCATTTGGGCAGCGTTTTTTTTAGATTTGACCACAAAAATTTCTTCAAGTCGCAACAAATCATTTAGACACAAACCGCAACTTTCATTCAAATGATGCCAAATCGTAACACACAACAAGTCGCAACTCTAGTCAAAACGCTAGAGAAAGAGGACAAAACGTAGCAGACTGTAAAGTCACTTTCTCCAGTTTTGTTTTCTTTTCCGGTTTTAGTTAAAAGCCAAATCGCATAAAGCGAGACTGGCAAATAGCTACTCAATATTTTCCTTTCAAGTATACTACAGCAGCAAAATCAAAGTACAACCAAGAAGTCCACACAAATCGCAACTATAAACACCTTTTCAAGAAGCAATTCACACCTATGAAAATTACCCGAGCAGACGTACCACAAGTCACATAAGAAGAATACCACCGAAATACCATCGAAACAAAGAACATAAACCCACAAACCAACCGCTACCAAGACACAGCTTATAAACCCGAACTTTTAGTCCACAAATAAGTCGCGAAAACAATCATGTATAGACCAAGAGTTCGAATGGAACATCAACGACAATCCTCAAACACATTACTCTCAACATAAGCCACAGAACAACAAAGAGCAATTTGAGAAACCAAGAATATGAACACGAGGTGACAAAAACGATCTTAAATATGGAAAGAGTACGAGCAACACATGAGGCCCAAACATGAAAGATAAGAAACCAAAGAAGATATAGCAATTGAAGTGACATAAACAGTTAAAGTAGCATAACCAGTTGAAGGCCCACATGAAGATTTTAACAAATCTGAATCTAAAAACATGGTTTCGAACAGTTAAAGGCCCAAAGAAAATATAGCAGTAAACCGAGAGAATAATAAAAAAATCATCCAAGAAAACACAATCAATTTGAACCTAACCTGGCTCTGATACCAATTGTGAGATAAAACCATATTGATTGTGTGGATCGGGTGGTCTTGGATTGTGGAAGAACATGATGTTCATGGTAGAAGAGTTAGAGAGAAAAGATGGAGAGATGGGAACCTTGAGAGAAAACTTGGAATATTAGATTAGGTGTGTGAAAGTTACAAGAGTTCCAACCCTTCATAAGCCTACGAGCTATGTAAATGCTAAATAGATACTCGGGGTGACCGAACCTTCATCTGAATATTTATATTCCTAACAAGATAGAATTACCTTTTTAATCGATAAAGCAATGCAATATCCATATTCCAGTGATAACACTTGTTTAACATTGACGTAATCGATGAAGTCACTGATGAAGAATTGGATGCATTACTTGATAATTCTGATCCATTCATGACTACTTCGGAGAAAATTAGTGAAACAGATCTTGATAAAGAATTCGCTGATTTTATGGAAGTAAAATTCGAAGAAGATATTGAAGAATTTGAAGAAGGAGAAATAGTGGAAGAGAATTTTGAGGAAATCACCTTTAATGATCAACTGCGGATCAAAACATCTCTTCAAGAACCACCAACTGATCTTGAGCTGAAACCACTTCTCTATCATCTTGAATATGCTTACTTGGAGGATAATTCACTTCTTCCAGTAGTCATATCTTCGTTGCTCAATGACAAGGAAAAAGAATGTCTCATCTCTGTTCTCAAGAGGCATAAAAGAGCTTTTGCTTGGAAAACTTCTGATATCCCAGGAATTAGCCCTGATTTCTTTAAACACAAAATCAATATCGAAGAAGGTGCTAAACCCATTGTAGAAAGACAATGTCGACTCAATCCCAACATAAAAGAAGTTGTTAAGAAAAAAATCATCAAACTTCTTGATGCCGGTATCATTTACCCCATCGAGGATAGTCCTTGGGTGAGTCCAGTTCACTGTGTTCCGAAAAAAGGAGGAATGACCGTAGTGACTAACGAACGGAATGAATTAGTTCCTACTAGAACTGTCACTGGATGGCGAGTATGTATTGATTACAGAAAATCAAACAAAGCCACCAGAAAAGATCATTTTCCTCTACCCTTCATGGATCAAATGCTTGAGAGACTAGCAGGGAACAAGTACTTCTATTTCCTTGATGGATTTTCAGGATATTTCCAAATTCCTATTGATCCTGCCGATCAAGAAAAGACTACATTCACATGTCCTTTTGGAACTTACGCTTACAGGCGTATGCCTTTCGGTCTTTGTAATGCACCCGCAACTTTTCAAAGGTGTATGATTGCAATATTCCAAGACATGCTTGAAACATCTATGGAAGTTTTCATGGATGACTTCTCAGTTTTTGGAAACTCATTTGAAGTTTGTGACCGGATCTACACACACTCCTTGTGTTAGATAGATACTTTGAATGATGTCTAGTCTAGCACGCGGAATTTACTAGCTAGCACTTAAAAGATCTATTTGTTTGTTTGTGTTTTGTATGATTTGTATGTAACAGTGAATGAACAATGAAAACAATAATTCAACTTCAACGATTCAATATTATTAATGAATAATACGAGTACTCTTAATTAGTACTAGGGTTTACAACCTTGAATCTTAACAAAAAACTCGATATCTAATTCACTAATCGTATATAACCTTAAACCTTAGGAGATCCTTTTATAGACTAAGGATTCCTTTACAAGATAACTATCACCTAATCGTATAAGATATACACAATATCTTTTCTATAATTATCTTTTACAAAAACATAAACAGTACTAACTTCTTCATATAACCGTACTAACTGTTCTTGTCTTCAAAACTCATTAGCAGTACTAACTTCTACATTCAGCCGTACTAACTGCTTAAGCTTAATTCCAAACAATCCTCCCCTAAACTTATGATTTCTTCCCAAATCACTAAGTTTCTTCAAATTAAGCTTCATCTCCTATATGAGGGGGATTCTTCCAAACACCTTTCATAACTGTCTCTTACTACTAATCTTTCTTTGTTCTGCAAGGTTGAAAATCTTTGTTACCAACAAATCTGCCATTTCAGAATCTTCTTCAACCCTCAGTTTTGTATACAACATAGACATTAAAACATTTGATCTGAGTGGATAATCCTTTTCCACTAACATGTAGATTTCTATGTCATCCTTAGTAGAAACTCTGTGCACTCCACATGTTTCAAACAACTTCCAAGAGACATCTTCGATTTGTGCTTGAAATCTCCACATTGATTCTCCACTATCAGGTTCATAAATCCTTTTCAACTGCACCCATAACTCTTTATCTTTGTCTTCAGTAGGGTCTTGAACTCTGAATCTTTCTTTTACTAAGCTCCACAACTGATTAAGATCTTCCCTATCAAAACCTTTTAGTAGATCTTCAAACAGCTTGTATCTCTCAGTAATACCTCTAAGTCTTATGATCTTCCATCCCATCATCCTTCCATCAGTGAAAACTTCCCAACCAATGATAGGATATTTGACTTCTAATGGTTTGATATTTGTAGACTCTGGAACTATCACCATCATATTCTTGATTTGCTCATTGGTCAATCCTTCTTCACCTGACTTCAACTTCTTTGCAATATCCGATTCCAGAACTTGTGGTTCTATTTTCTTTTTCTTTGTGATATCCTTCTTGATTGAAGTATTCAGTCTTGCATATGTTTCAAAGAAAGTCTTTTCAATCTCAGCATCTGACCTTCCAGTGAAGTCACTCATCTTGTAATTTGCTTGATTTTTCAAATAAGGTTTCATGAAACTGACTTTTTCTTTCTTGGTAGGCAACTTTGTCTTGTACCCTGACTCTTGCCTTTCTCTAATTCTCTGCACTAAGTCATTCCAAGTAACTTCTTTGTTCTTTGACAAGATGAACTCTTTGAGTTTCTCTGACTTTTCTTCTTCACTTAGATCTTCATCTCTAAGAATCATCATTGCTTGAGCTCTTATAATGAAATCAGAATCTAACAGATATTGTAATTGTTCATTGAAGACTTCTTGATCAACATCTTCAGATCTTGTTCTCTCCATGAATTCAGCTATGTTTCTTACATCATCTGCAGCCAACTTCCTTGCTAATTCTGCATCTTGAGCTATCTGAGCTTGTTCATCAGCTAAATCCTTGTCTAAAATCTCTCTTGCTACCTCTGCATCAAAGTCTAGTTGAGCCTGAGTTCTTGGTTTTGTTTTCTTGAGCTTTTCTAGTACTTGAGCAGCTTCTTCTAGTGTCATAGGCTTTTTACCCTTATCTTCCCTTTTTCTAGCATATTCTTCTTCAGCCGTAGTATCACCAGTTGGAACTGTCTCATGCTCTGTATCAGCAGTTGGAACTGCTTCAACAGCTGGAACTTCTTCAGCTTCTTGAGTACCAGTCTGAACTGCTTCATGTGACTGTTCTTCTACTTCCATATCTACATTACCAGAACCTATATCAAATTTTTCTTCTTCTTCTTCTTCATTTTGCTTCCCCTGAGAACCTGATCCATCTCCCTTGCCTTTATCTGATTTCCTCCTCTGTTTGGAAGAATCACCATCATCACCATCAAAATCATCTGAGTCATCATCATCAGAAGAATCCAAAACTACCTTTGCCTTTTTCTTCTTTAACTGCTCTTCAAGTTTCTTCACCCTAAGAGTCAATTTGGAGTAGACCTTGGCAAAATTCTTTTTGTGAGCTTTGAGTTCCTCATTGTTCTTCTTTAGCTCCTCCTCCAAAGTTTCTACCTTCTCAACTAGTTTGGTACACAATTCCATCAATTCAGTATGTGAAGTACTACCCTCATCACGTCTAGCTGTGTTACCTGCTAGGAGATGTGAATCATGGGGAAAGGATCTAGGAATCACTCTGAGTGTTTCCCTTCTCCTATAAGTGATGTGAATTTGGGATGTTTGGGTCCTTTTAGGAGCTAAAGTAGATGTGTGATGGGGATCAATTGGTGGTACTGAACCTTCGCCCACTTCAGTTTGAATTTCTAAGTCTCCATTTTCACTAGTCAAGACAGTAGCATTCTGCCAGAACTGTGTGATGTGAGAGACATACAGAGTAGGAGAAACGGTTAGAGCATACCTTATGTGAGAGTGGTTTAGAAAGTCCACAATCTCATAAAATTTTGGTCCATCTCCTTCCTCTGTTTTCTCTAGAAACGCAACCTGATTGTGACGCTTAACAAATTCCAAATTAGCCATTTGTATTGAAGAAGAGTGAAAGATAATAGCAATAAGATGATCGTTTAGAGTGGAATTGATGTTTTATGCAGCCAATTGGGTTTTTATAGATACTGTTAGGGTTTTGAGAATTTTGGGAACGAGATAAATTATCTTGGGAAATATATTAAATCAATTTATGGTAAAAAGATAATTATCTCAAGAAAAATCCCTATAAGTATGCTTCAGAATAACGGTTTTACCCCAACGGCTAGAAATTAATTACTGACAGATTTTTACAACGGCTAGTTGAGCCGTACCAACTTTTAACGAACAATACAAACTGTTGGAAAATTTTTATTGAGCCGTATGAACTTATTGAAAAGATTTAAAATACCATGGCTCAAATATAGTTTTTAGCAAACTATCAGCTATCAACGGATTTGATATGTCTTTACCAATAGCCGTTTGCTTTGGACTAGCCAACTCTTCACAGTTAGATATGGTGAGCTGAAAACCATACAATTTTGGGTAAATTGTCAACCATCAACGGAATTGAGAAGTCTTTACCAGATACCGTTTGCTCTGGACTAGTTGATTCTTATGTGGGTTAGACATGGTGAACCAATTACCATTTGTTGTGTGCACAGATAACACACTCAGCTCCAAATCACCATATAGTCCAAAACATATTAACTCCTTGGTGCTTTTCATCCAAATCCTGCAAGTTTTAGTCCAAAAATAAAGAAACAAGCCACAAAGAACTTGTCTCACAATATAAAAGTATATGACTAACATTGCACTCAAAAAGAAAAATTAATTTCCTTGTGGAACCCAAGCCAAAACAGACTTAGGCTTTCCTCTTGCATCAACATAATTAAACCTTTTAAAATTGTTGGTGTACCATTTGATTGAAGTGGTCTCCAAACCCATGATGCAGATGCATTAATCCCATTGCCCAAATTTCCCTTAGCAGTGTTTCTAAATCCTCAAGTGTTAACTGCTTGCCTAGCAGTATGAGCTGCTGGGTTTGCAATTGCAACTTCAGGTTTCCAAACTTGTTTATTAACTACTGCATTGTTTTAAAATGGTCTCTTAACAGTTGTTGGTGCTGATTTAAAAAAAGTTTTTGCACCTTGAACTGTTGGTCTAGGGTAAAAAGTTCTATTTGGTATAACAGTTTGAACTGCTGGTATAACAGTATTAACTGCTGGTATAGCAGTATGAACTGCTCTTGGTCCAGACCTCAACAGAACTGATCTAGGTATCATTCTAGTATTTGTAGGGTTAGTGGAAGGTCTTACTGAGTTCACCCTAGGATTTGAATACCTATTTACCCTGTTGTTGCAATAAAGTGCCAGATGGTCAAAGCTACCACATGTGAAACAAGCTTTCCTATAACAAACAAAATCATCACCTAGTTGGTGAGATTTGAGGCCATTCCAATTCCTTTGGTTACCTCTTGGCTTGTTTGTGGTTCTATACATTTCTGCATACCTAACTGTTGGTCTAAAAGGTTTTGCATTAGCTCTAGGCCTAACAGTCTCAGGTTTGACCACTTTGGGAACTTTTGGTTCCTCCACTTTAACACTAACAGGCTTAACCACAGCCTGATCATCCTCATCATCAGAAGTCCATTCCTCAATGGTTGGAGCATCTGAGTCCTTAGCTGAGGACACCTTATCCTCAGAAAGTGAGGCATCACATGCACTCTTATACACAGGTTTATCAACTACATTCTCTTTAGGTTGAGGACCATATTTAAGCTCAGGTAGTTGAAATTCAGGAAGTCCTGTGTGTTCTAGGTCTATGCCTGGTGGTGTTGGAATTCCTCTATAGGGAGGTGGAACTGACTTATAACTTAGGCCTGACTTAGCTTTATTGAGGATCTGACACTCAACAATCTTACTAACACCCTGAGTTGCAAATTCGAGTATGTCAACAGTCATTTGAATGTTCTGATTTGCTTTCTTAGCCTGATCCAGCTCATGTTTTAACACACTAATCTCATTTTCTCTAAACATTAAATCTCTCTTAAGAACAGCTACAATATCACTAAAGGTAGACTCATTTTCCTTAAATGTACTATCTGTTCTTCTAATACAGCCAAACCTCTCTTATGATTTGCTAAATTAAAAGCAGTCTGGTTTAGCTCTATTCTCTGATTATCATACTATTTTCTAAGTGTTTTAATGCATCACATGATTTAGAACATTTAGAAATTTGTACCTCAGAATCTGAGAAAGCCATCTTCTTTTTAATCAAATTCGTTTGGATCTTCTAAATCAAAGTATCAGTAACCTGTCTCTGATACCACTTGACCGGATCTACACACACTCCTTGTGTTAGATAGATACTTTGAATGATGTCTAGTCTAGCACGCGGAATTTACTAGCTAGCACTTAGAAGATCTATTTGTTTGTTTGTATTTTGTATGATTTGTATGTAACAGTGAATGAACAATGAAAACAATAATTCAACTTCAACGATTCAATATTATTAATGAATAATACGAGTACTCTTAATTAGTACTAGGGTTTACAACCTTGAATCTTAACAAAAAACACGATATCTAATTCACTAATCGTATATAACCTTAAACCTTAGGAGATCCTTTTATAGACTAAGGATTCCTTTACAAGATAACTATCACCTAATCGTATAAGATATACACAATAACTTTTCTATAATTATCTTTTACAAAAACATAAACAGTACTAACTTCTTCATATAACCGTACTAACTGTTCTTGTCTTCAAAACTCATTAGCAGTACTAACTTCTACATTCAGCCGTACTAAATGCTTAAGCTTAATTCCTAACAGTTTGCCTTTCTAATCTCGATAAAATGCTCGAAAGATGTGAAGCTGCACATCTTGCTCTTAACTGGGAAAAATGTCATTTCATGGTGACTAAAGGAATTGTGCTTGGACACAAAATTTCCAGTGCAGGAATGGACGTTGACAAAGCGAAAATCGATGTTATCACAAAATTACCACCTCCAAAAAACGTTAAAGCCGTTAGAAGTTTTCTAGGACATGCCGGTTTCTACCGTCGTTTTATTAAAGATTTTTCCAAAATATCTCGTCCCATGACAAAACTTCTTGAAAAAGATTCTGTTTTTGAATTTAATGCGGATTGCATTAAGGCTTTCGAAACATTGAAAAATCAATTGACTAGTGCACCTATTATGGTTTCACCTAATTGGTAACTACCATTCGAGCTCATGTGCGATGCAAGTGATTTGCTGTTGGAGCTGTGTTAGGACAACGTGAAGGAAAAACATTTCTGTCCTATATACTTCGCTAGCAAAACACTTAATAATGCTCAACAAAATTACACAGTTACGGAGAAGGAATTGTTAGCCGTTGTTTTTACTTTTGACAAATTCAGATCTTATCTTGTGCTTTCTAAAACAATTGTGTTTACTGATCACTCAGCGCTCAAATATCTGTTTACCAAACAAGATGCAAAACCGCGTCTTATCCGATGGATTTTGCTACTCCAAAAATTTGACATAGAAATCAAAGATAAGAAAGGAGCAGAAAATCTAGCTGCTGATCATTTGTCTCGTCTCGAGAATCCAAATTTTGAAGAATTAAGGGAGGATAAATTCGACAATTATTTCCCTGATGAAACTCTCATGACTATTGACACAAACGATGAAAAAGAAATCCCGTGGTTTGCATATTTTGCAAATTATCTCATTGGAAAAATTCTCAGAAAAGGATTAACTCATGCCCAACGAAGTAAATTCTTTTCAGAACTAAAACACTATTGTTGGGAAGATCCCTATCTTTTCAAGATGTGTCCCGATGGGATGATCGGAAGATATGTTTATGGTTCCGAAACAAGAAGAATTCTTGATGAATGCCATCATGGCCCGACTGGGGGACACTATGGTCCTTCCACCACAGCTAAAAAAGTTTTTGATGCTAGATTCTATTGGCTGACAATTTTCAAAGAAGCACATACTCTTGTTCAAAACTGTGATGCCTGCCAAAAATCTGGTAATCTTTCTCGTAGAGATGAAATGCCTCAAAAGAGCATTCAAGTCTGCGAAATATTCGATATTTGGGGAATTGATTTTATGGGACCATTTCCTAAATTGCATAAATACGAATACATTCTCGTTGCTGTTGATTACGTTTCCAAATGGGCTGAAGCCGAGGCTCTACCCACAAATGATGCACGAGTTGTTGTTAATTTTCTCAAAAAGCTTTTTGCTCGTTATGGAATTCCTAAGGCTTTAATAAGTGATCAAGGAACCCATTTCTATAACAGACAAATGGAGAAAATTATGAAACGATATGGAGTTCATCATCATTTTGCTACAGCTTATCATCCACAGACCAGTGGTCAAGTCGAAAACACCAATAGAGCCTTAAAGAGGATACTCAAAAAAATGGTCAAAGACAATCCTGCCGTTTGGTCGAGAAAACTTTATGATGCTCTGTGGGCATTTCGTACGGCTTACAAAACTCCAATTGGTACAACACCATACAGACTTTTGTATGGGAAGACCTGTCATTTGCCGTTCGAAATCGAACATCGCGCCTACTGGGCACTCAGAAACTGTAACCCTGATCTCAAAATAGCTGGAGAGAAGAGATTTTTGCAATTTCATGAACTCGATGAACTAAGACTCCAAGCTTATGAGAACTCCAAGCTTTACAAAGCTAGAACCAAAGCTTATCATGACAGAAAGCTTAGAATTCGGAAAGAATTCAAAGCTGGAGACAAAGTTCTGCTTTTCAATATGAAATACAAGTTTAAAGCTCCTAAGCTAAGACCGAAATGGTTCGGACCATATATAGTGAAACATGGATATCCATCTGGATATGTTGAGTTATATGATAAACAGGGTGGAAGTTTCATTGTTAATGGTCATCGGATTAAATTGTACCATGATAAGGAGAAAATGAACGAGATTTCTATCAAAGAAATTCTGCCTGAATTAGAATATGAATCTATCAAATTCCTGACACCTTTCCCAACCGACTACAAGGAAAATGTTGAATTTATCTATGATGTTCTTCCTAAAGCTTGGGAAAACGCAAAGTTGTACAACATAGATGAAACTGGAGAAGGAATAGTGACAGAAAATGTGGTGTATGTTCCCAAATTCTCGAAAAAGAAATCAAAAATTGCACCAACGTAGAATAAAGGAAGTTTGAGTCTGGCTGATGACTCGTTAATAAAACAAGCGCTTCTCGGGAGGCAACCCGTGTGTTTGCTATTTTTACTTTTTATTTTTATTTTCAAAGTGACTACACCCCAAAGTTTCTCTAATTCCTTAGTTGAACTTAAGTGTGGGGGTGTATCACTTACTTTTAATAAGAACGTATTTTTGTGTGTTTGTTTTGTTTGTTTTAAGATTACTGCAGGTAATGATTTCTAAGCTTGAACACTTGGATCAAAGAATCATATGAAGCCCGGACAATATGGTTTAATCTCTTATTTCCCTATTTTCATACTTTGAAGTTCATTTATCACATTGAGGACAATGCTTAACTTAAGTGTGGGGGGTGAATAGGAAAATGAGGATAAATTGTAAATTTCGAGCTATATTTTAAATTTTGTTTGCCCTTGTGATCTAGTTATTTGTCATTTTAGGATAATATATTAGAATGACTGGATCTATCCACTGGTGAAACCTGTAATTTTTTGAAAAATAGAGATGTGTCCCGATTAATATTGCAATCCATTCTGGATCGATAACATTAGCTAGCACATATTATAGCCTTTCCACTAAATTGTGAGAAATTAAGCCTGTTCTGTATTTAGCATACATCTTTTATGCTTTGATTCTTTTGCTATGAGTGTGCCGGTGATTTTATTTATTCTAGAACTTTTGCTTGTAAATCATTACGAGACCGTTGTGAGATCACATTTCATGTGTGATATAAGTGTATATGCATGATAAGAGGCAACCTTAGGATTTAACCCAAATAGCCTTCCGTATTGATATTTAGCTAGTTACAATGACTAGTTAACCACTAATATAAACCCTATTGTTAGCGTTTATCTTTAACGCTAGATACCCCTAGTTACACCTTCTGAGCCAATCTTTTCTTTTGAATAAATCCAGAAAAATACAAAAAGATTTTACACTTTTTAGCCTAGCCTTACCCTTAGTCAAGTCTTGGTTGGTTGCTAGCTATGTGGCAAGATGGATGTTATGTGGGAAATCATAAAAGTACGAAGAAAGTTGTAAACTCCATAAGCAGTTATCAAAGTGAAATGAAAGATAAGTCATCGCAACTATAAGGTTACAAGTGAATGAGTTCATGTGTAAAAATAAAAAAAAAAAAAAAAAAAAAAAAAAAAAAAAAAAAGGTGACAAGAATAGCCAATGAGCTATTGAATAATGTATTGATCAATCAAATATGGAGTTTTTCAAGATTGCATGATAGTGGTTCGAAATAGCTAGCAACATTTGGTTAGTAGCCTTTGACTAGTTTGTATATTCTTTATCATCAAACCTTTCTAAACATATCCCATGTCTTATCCTTACCTTTTGGCTTTGTGGAATTATCAAGTGTATTGACATATAGTGACCATCCAATTTCTTGAGGAATTAGATAGCGCGCCAGCGATCTAAGGTTATCCTTAGTGACCATCCGTTATTTGGTAATGCAAGAATTCGTGCCAGCGAGCTATTATGTTTTGCATAAGATCTTTGCACATAAGTCTGATACAACCCTTGAAGCCTTAAACCCGAATAAAAGACCTCTTTGATATGTATACTTGGTGCTCACGCCATGTCGGGTTAGTTTTGTTTCTTGTACAAGCCTATGGTAATATTTAAATCATGACTAAGCAATGAGTGTAATTTCCCTTATATACTCCATCAACCATATAAATGGGTGATTTGAGTGAATTATATTCCATTCCTTTTCGTGAGGTGTTTAGTAATATTCATCAAGCAAGAAAATCAATTGGGTATTGTCAAACATCTCGATGTTTCAAAATTAGAAAAGCTTAAAACGATGAATCTAACTTATACTTGTACTTGATAGATTTGCATCACATTTTTCTTAAACATAATTTCGTATACCATGTGGATTATTGTTTTTACTTCTATATTTGCTTGAGGGCAAGCAAAGTTTAAGTGTGGGGTAATTTGATAACGCTCAAATTGTGCATGTTTTTAGTAGCGTTATTCGTACTTTTGTATATGTTATTTGGTTATATTTATATGCTTTTGTTACTTAAATCGCACCAAAGTATGTTTGCAAAGTATATGTAGCCAAGAACGGGAAAAAGGAAGGAAAAGTGAAAGAATGAGGAAGAAGGAAATATTTATGATCATACGAAGATTCCCATGTCAAAGATCCACTCCGAAGAGGCATTTCAAAGAATGAAGGTCCAAGTATCCAAGTATTCAAGTTGACAAGTTCCAAGACAAAGAAAGAATCAAGTTTGGATGAAGAACAAAAAGCTATGAGCAAGAAACAAGCCAAACGCCAAAAGTCCAAAAACCGTGTCTATAATAGCACCCCATCCGATCGGATGCAGCCCGCAACCGATTCGGATGGAGGCCATTTTTGAAGACCAACCGATCGGATGGCAACCAAACCGATCGGTTGGAGGTTGTCTGTTTTACCAATCTTCATCATTAAGTATTGTATCTTGCTACCAACGATTCTAAGGCCTTCTATTGAATATTCTAGGCCATTCCATTCTGCTTGTTGGCCAAGTTGAAGCATTTAATATCCTAGGCCTTGAGAGTAGTATAAATAGAGCCATTTGTGAAGTGTTAAAAAAGGCGATTCACACACAATGCTTGTTTTTATCAATTAAAATCTTGACGAATGTTTAACTTGTAAGAACAATAGATTAGTTCACCAAACTAATTATCATAACCAACATGTTATCAAAAGTTATCACAATCATGCTTATCGAGAGTAGTAAACTAGTCTAAGCGAGTGTAGTTTTAATCATTTGAATTATTATATTATCATCATTGTTTGTTTTAGAGATTTACTTTTAATAGCTTTTAAACTTACAACTCGATTCCCTCACAAATCCATGTGAACGATCTCGACTTACCATCATAATCTTGCTATAACGGACGAGTTCACTTGCTCATATATGTTATTTCTAGATTCGGTAATTCAACCCTTATAAATTTAAAACTTGGACACACACGTAACACATCAAAGGCAAACTAGCATAATTTATCTAGTTGTTGTGCTTTGACCACTTAAAGATGCTACATACCATTGGGGGAATGGTAGACATATTAAGGAAAAATTGCATGCCCAATTTTCAAGTTAATTGCATTGATGGATAGTCCATCATCTACATAGTATAATACACTCTTTTTAATACCTAAGTAATTGTTACGAATGGGTCTTCTCAAAGGTGTAGAAAAGTTAATAGCACACTATTTGCTTTGACTGGTTATGAAACACTTACAATGTTGTCAAATCCAGTGGGAGCATTGTGTTGAAATTACTGAATACTGAATTATTGTAATGATCTGTAATTCAGTGGGAGCTACAAGCTTTGTCATCTTGGTAGTAACCCAAATTATCTATAGAATGTCTTGAGATAATTACTTTCCAATTATAGACACTTGTGTTTTTTTAAGGATAGTCACGTACGTTTCCTTACTAGACAATGTGGTTCTATATCTACTAATTATGCTAATATCTATGACAAAATCATATTAATCACATAAACAAACGAGTGACGTGTTGTTTATCTGATGCATGATGTTGTTCCATGCACAAGTGAGAGAAATCTTATATTGTGTGCAAGGTACAACACATAGGAATATGATTTAAAGAATTGTCTTGACCGCAAGGTAAGAAATTAACGTTCTAAATATGACTAATACACATCTAATTCAAGAAACACTTGTTGTTGAAATTTAGCTTAAATGAAACCTTGACTAGATTGCAATGACAAGGTGAATTTCCATGATTACGTGAGACCGTACATGAATAATTTACAGTTTCTAAATTAGATACCTATTAGAACAAGTGTCAATATGATTATGAGACTACTTCAAACTAAATATTTATGTATTATTGAAATGACATAAATAAATGAAGTAATCTAATACTACTTCAAATTTGAATATTTATGTATTCTTGGAATGTCATAAATAAATGAAGTAATAAATTAACTTGAAATTACTATTGAAACTAAATTGTTGTATTCATGATTACTTTAGTTATACATGTTTATTTTTTATTGTAAAGCTATAAATATGAAGTCTTTTAAATTGTTACAAGACTTATTATAATATAAAGTAAGACGTTAACTTGTTGTGTCTTCTTTATTAAGACATATACAAGAAGTCATTGAGTTGATCAATGATTTATAACGTATAATGAGATTATAACAGTTTATGTCTTCTTGTTGAGACATGGACATGATGTGACTTAGTTAAAAGGTACTTGTGTTATAAAGCATGCAATTGGCTTAGAAAATTTATTTCACAATTAAGTTGACTTAGTTGGTAAATAGGTAAGCCAAAAGGAGTATAAGTTTATCTTACATATTATTTGATTATCTCACAATATTAGTTCTAATGAAATACCACACCACAAGTTTGTGGTGTGTTCAGTTAGGAGAATCAAACTCTATTGGTATTGTTTGATTAAAGATAACTATAACTTCCTTTCTTTCAAAAATTATCAAGGTTAGAAAATTGAGTATGGATTATATATACCCAATAAGACTCCAACCTAGAAGATTAATAAGACACCATTTATTATGGAATGTGATGAATCACATTAAGTCTTAAAATTGAAGTTCTTAATTTGTTAAACAAGTTATGAAGTAGGATATTAACAAACAAATGTAAGGAACTGTCAATGTGTATTTGTAATATCCCAAAAGAGAACAATATGGGGTTGCTCTACTTGCTAAGTATTTATATATAGTCTATAAATTGCAAAAGGTAAGTGGGAGGTTTTATCTTGAAAAGATAAAATTACAAGATGCATAATCTTCTAAAAATACACTAGTGAAAGTCATGATGAGGATTAAACATGTTAATGTTAAATCTCAAGATGATGGAATTCTCATTCATAGATCCGCAAGGATATCTCAAATATTTGAATAATATGTTGAGGATTATGAGTTACAGGATTATGGTAAACTTTTTGGTCATTAAGATGAATTGCAAATATTGAATTTGGCAAATTACTCATACTATGAATGTTTAGATGCAGTCCATAAAGAGAACTAGTTTTGGAAACTTAGTTTATCTTGAACTCTATAGTTAGACTATAGAATGAAGATGAATTTCTTCAAATGGAATGAAAATCCTAGAGGTTTAAATCTTTGTCTAGAAATCATATGGAAAATTTTTGTAAACATATTTAATGTATGAAAAGATTATTAATCACACTTAAGCAATTAACAGTGATTGAATATTCTTTCTAGGCACATTAAATGTATAAAGATTATGATTGTCATTCTTAGTTTCATTAATATGAAATTAACAATGGAATATCAAAACTCTTTCTTGAGTAATTACTTGTGCGAGGACGATAAGTAAACAAAAGGAGTATTTGAATTCAAATAATCTTTGGAAGTGTACAATGTGCAATAATTCATGAATAGATTAATGCATGCATCTAGGAGATATACTTATGTTTAATTATTAAATCCAAGTTTTGATTTATAATTAAAATAAGATAATTTCTAAGTATTCCTAAAAGCTAGTGGGAGTGTTATATTTATTTTCTTATTTCATATATGTTGTATAACATATAGGAAGTAACATTCCATAAACGTTAAATGTTAAGTCTTAGTTTGGAATGAAACTTCACTTGAAAATTTAGAAAATAAACATACAACCTTGGAATATATGTTTATTGTTATAAACATAAGCGGTAAAATAATTGATTCTAATAGAACATGATATACTATTAGAAAGTCTATATGGATACATATCTTTGAAAAGATATAACATGAATGAAATCAAGTTTGACACAATGATTTTTCATGTACATCATGTTATTTGTTGTATCATGCTCGGATGAAATATTATTTGACAACATTGATATCTAATTGAAAGTTATTAGATAACTAAGTGTAATGAATATGGTTGGATATAGAATTACATCCTCAGCCTGGAATTGCTCCTAAATTCTAAGTATGAACCATATGGCAAATTGTTGCGTAATTGTTATAGCCGACAAATCTTGAAAGATTGGAAGGTATCAAACATTACACAATGGATATTAAGGTTTATGGAATTTTAAAGAGCATATTGTTGTTTGCATACAATGATGCTAATAAAATTGAGATGACAGTCAATACTAGTCATGGTAGGATTTCATCCTTGTTAATGGCCATGTGTACTAGTTATGCTTAACTATGAGCATAGTTGCATTATACATTAAAGAATTAGAATACTTTAAACTATAAAAGGTTTGATAGTTTAATTGTCATAAATTGGTGGTTGAGGATGTCACGCATTTTATGAAATATTATGTGGCAATATCAAGATAGTTGAATGCACACATACAAGAACTTCACTAATTGAATTCTTGAAATAAGTATTCTCAAAATTCCAATGGATAAAAAATTAGTTGATTTATGTCTTGTCAAATAAGTATTCTCAAAATTCCAATAGATCAAAAATTAGTATTTGGATCAGGGATGTTAAGCAATTATTATTTACAATGAATTAAAGTACTTGGTACGTTTGTTTTCATTAATAATAGATTGTATCCTATATTTGCATGTTTAAATCCGTGAATAACTTATGTTATTCTAAATTGTCCGTTGTCAATTAATGATATGGGAATATCATTAAATTAAGACAAATCTGAGTATTGGTAGAATATACTTGAAAGTATATTGATGCGTTGACATGCCAATTTCACATGATATTCAATGAATTGAGTATATGACTTATCTCAACTTCATGAGTTTACTTTATGGATCTTGTCATCAAGTAAATCATGAATATAGTTATCCTAAGACTTGAGATGCCAGATAACTGTCATGGAATTAGTGCATTTCTATGAAGCAATTTACCGCTATATGTTACTGGTAGCTATAAGGATTGTTTTCAGGAGTGTTGCAAAGTTCATGGGTTATGCTCGTAGTCAAGAGAGAATTTGTTCCTTCAAATTTGTTTTGTAGTTTAATACTTTTGGGCCACTCGTAGGGTTGACAAGATGTTTGCGTGGCCACGCCCAAGATCTATATGGAATACGTTTAGACGATTTGGAAATCTTGCTCAATCAGAAACAACGAGAAACAGAATGGTTAATCAAGAATGACTAAGATCCATATCTTTATTAACGTAGTATTAGAAACAAAAGGATAAGTATGATGATGAATCATCAAATGGTTTTTCCAGGAGGCCACTACCCTAGTTGTACTAGGGGCATTGGCGTATTGCTAGACACTAACCAATGTCATTACACTATTAATAGATGTCCAAGTGGGAGCTGCTAGTTTTGTGGACAAATATTAATGTGTGTATGTCTAGAATCGAACTCGAGACCACGAGATTGCACACATTACGTATGAGGAATTAATGTATAATAATTAATATATAAACCGTTATGTATTTAATTATTGAAACACAAAAATAACGACTAACAGACGTTAAGTAGTTAACGGGAATTGACTAACGACCGTTGGGGAATAAGAGAAGGACTATAGATGAAATTAGAGGAACAAGAAGCTTTCGGAATCCTTATGGATCCCTTAGGCCGGTCATATATGGGCTAGGGTTAGCCAACCCATTTCCAACTTGTTCTCCAAGATACTTCATCTATAAATACAAGGCTAAGGGTTATTCATTCTTTACTTCTTGTGCACTAGCTATAACCTTAAAACCTTTTCTTCTTCTCTTTTGTTTTGGTCGATCGAATTAAACCCTAATAGGGTCGATCCACCTTGATTTTATAAACAAAATTGTTTGGTTTATTTTGTGTTTTCAAGATCTAGCAATATTATTAATTCGGTTATAGTACGTGTGTACAAGATTGTGGATATTAACTCACTATAGTTAATAATCTTGGATTGAGATACAAAACGGTAAGGGGTATCTCGTTAATCCATTCTTGATATTAAAGAAGAAGATTTGAAGTTTGATTCTTGTTGTGCTAGAATCAAAAGGAACGTTCTCTTTATGTTTCGGTTAATTCTTTATATGTTAAAATAGATCCAACGCTTTCGCATATGTAATATGATTACTTGATTAATATATATGAACTAGTCATGATTATTAAAATCTAACATTGTGTAGGTTTAGAAGAAGTTGGTTTAAGAGATTGAAGTAATGGTTTGATAGAATATAGTTATGGTGGTAGACATGATGACTTGTAGTGAAAGAAGTGGAGGAAGATGATGACTTCGTGTTGGTTTGATAGAATATATTTGTGGTGTTAGACATGATGACTTTGTGATTAGTGAAAGAAGTGGAGGAAGATGGTGATGATGATGCAAGATGAGGAATATGATAAATGTGCGAATGAGCACAACTTAACTTGATTATGAAATCGATCATTGTCAACCTACACAAATCCAAACGAGTTAGTACAAAAGGAAAACAATTATATCAATTAGTACAAACAGAGATATTGTTAACATAATATCATGGAAATAAAAGAGAAAACATAAATAGTCACATATACAAAACACATAAAAAGTTTCTTCTTCCATTAATGTTCCAACGAGCTTTAAAGAGAAAGACTATAGAAAAAGTACTTAAAGGAAACAGATAATCCTATGTGTTGAGCTAGTGTTTGAGTGGAGAAAGGAAGATTATAAGTGAAAGAGTTTGTTTATAACTGCTCTGTTTGCCCGGATCCACCGGATCCTTCTCAAAAGGGATCCGGCTAGCTTTAGTCCAAGGATCCGGCTATTAGAGACATGAAAGAAGGGATTTGGTTGAGCATTTTAAGTGTACTAGCTAATATAGGCTGGTGTTAAGATTGAAAGAAGGTTTCTTTAAGTAATAAGGGTCCTGAGAACTTAAGTTAATGATGAGATGTGACTAGTGATGAGTTTTATAGGGAAATGAGATGAAAAAAAGCCTAATGAGCGATCAAGAGCTAATTTAGTTGGTTAAGAAGGTGTCTAATGTCGATAGAAGTCAGAGAGTGGTGGTGGAAAAAATTAGAAAATTTCTTAAAATTCATAAGAATTAAAAGATTGGATTTTAGACCATTTTAGGGAGAAGATGGCTAATATTAATTTATAAAAATTATTAAGAATATTGAGATAGTTGGATTAGGATAAGAGAAAGATGGTGCAAGCACCAGAATGGAAAGTTGTTGATTTTTTGAGAAATGATAAATCATAAACATCCTAGAGGGATCCTAAGTCATGTTTTAGGAAGGTATGGGATCTACTGAGGCTGGGGAGATCTTATTTGTGACTAAAATAGTATTAGAAACTGTTCTAATAAGGTCTGGAAAGTAAGAGAGAGGTAGAAAGGTATAAAATCTATGTCTGTTCAACCGGTTCCTTCAGATCCATTTAAAAATGGATCCGGCCTGTTATCCCAAAGGGATCCGACGTCTGAGAACTAAAACAACGCAGTGGGCTCGCAAAAATAACTTACACATATCAAAACTCAAAACAAGTTTTCATAATAGTAAGTGTCGAAGAGACGGTCTAGATTAGTACATTGTTTGCACTAACAATGGCGTGCAAGGTATGCGTCAAGAGTGAAGAGGATATATGATAGTGTTCTAGACAATAGAGTTGTGACGTGCTAGTTTAGGATAATCCTAGGCTTTAGACGGTGGAGTTGTTTTCGGAGTCCTAAGTAGTTCTTCAAAGCGTGTGTTTACTAAATTAAGTGGTTCTATATAAGGGTCTATATTAGCCTCTTATTAGAGAGAGCCAAGCTTTAATGCCTCTCCCAATTATGAGCTATTAAGGATTTTGGGCCCACTTTTCTCTCCACTAAGAGAAAAGTAAACACCCCCTAAGATCCCTAGAGCTTTGGCAATGTTTGCAAAAGATATGGTGAGGAAGAGATGGTAGAGATTCATCCATCCAAGTTGGTTGCGGAAGGTTTGGTGGAAAATTTGGAAGATAGTGATTGGTTTAGAAAGGTTTGAAGCAAGTGCGGTTTTGTGAGTTGGTTTTAGCTAAGAGATGTTTACCTATGTGTTTAGAAGAGTAAGAGATACATGTATATGAGTTCTTAAAGAATGATTATGTGAATGAATTTCCCTCCCCCATAATTGGTGGACATCCAACATAATAAGTTTAACAAGAGATAAAGAAGATAAGGAACTAGATTGTTTAGAAGGTTGCTTTGGTTTAATGAAGGCACTGAGCTATGTATAGTCATTAAGGATGGTGATTAGCATACAATGAACTTCATCCTTGAAGTAATATATCTCTTTTTGATCAAAGCAAGATAATCGCTTGATGAGGCAAGTGGTTGTGATTGACTAATAAAGAAAAATCAAATTTACTACTTTTTTGATTAGTAATCCTAAGGTGACGAAGAAGTTATGTTTAAACACAAAAATTTAAAGGAGTCCTGATGTGTTTTTTTTTTAGGTCTATAATAAACTACCAAGTTTTAAATTTATTTATTGCCGAACTAACCTATAGACTCTAAACACTCACGAGCAGTGTACCCGATCAATGTAGATAGTTTCTAGGTAAGCAAGGGTCGTTCACTAGGAGCGAAGCTAAAATGATCTAAAGGTATTCTAATTATTAATTTAACTATTCTATCCTATCCTAGAAAGCAATTAAAGATAAGGGGGTTTAGCCTGAGAGGCTACCACGATATTGTGTGTTATATAAACTAAATACGGGAAAGTAAATAACTAAACTAAAGATAGATCGATATAAAGAAGAACGGGTTAGCCAAGCCTAATCCATCTTATAGTTATATAAGCTTATGTCTACTTGTTTTAATTCATTCAATTGTTTTGCCGCCAATCCGATTATCAATCCTGTCACGATTAAATAACCTACCATCGTGGTGGGAAAGAGGACATGATCATAGTGACCTATCTAGCATCAATACTAACTTATTGCTTTAAACCGTCTAACCTAGTTTGGCATTACGCGCTACTAGTCCTAATAGTTGCATGAGGCACGGTTCCGGTGTGTTCCCTCTAAGCCGTCTATATAGGATTCGGATTACTACACTTATGATTCAATTAAAGTAACCACAATTACAGATAGTTAAATTACAATATTAAACCAATAAGTTCATAATCTAGTTACATAGACTTTTACTAGTTATAAGCAATAAACGAGTTTTTATCGATAAGCACCCAATCCAATAACAAAGTAAACACATCAACACAAGCATAAAAACTAATAAAACTTCATAAAAATGACTAACACCTAAGGGTGTTAGCCCTTAATCTCTGTAAAAGATAGAGTATACATTGCGAATAAACATAGAGAATTCATGAATAAAATACTTATGCTAACCGAATGATACATGACGTTAAGTATTGAGATGTTCTTCATCGATCTTTGAGGAGGTGTTGGGGACGAGTTGGGGGTGTCCCCAACTGATAATGGTTATTCTAATGATCCTCTCCTCCTCTTCAATCGTCCATAGGGCTGTGGTATTTATAGGGGTAAGGAAGAGTAGCCTCCAAGTTTACCAAAAATTAGTCTGCTGCTGTTCCGACCACGATACGGCGCATCTAGAAATCCTATGCGCCGCATCTCCTTCAGAATCAGATAGATTTTCTTTTTCTCTTCCCGTGGCCGCTTGAATCAACTAAAACGGAGTCCGGATGAAGATTTTATGACCAAAACAGTGAAGCATCTTCTAAAGTTGTTACGTAAACATTATTTCTTCATTTGGCTTCGATTCTTCACTTGATTTATCGGTTAAGGCTCATATACGACGTATCTCAAGGATAGGATGCGCCGCATTCGATGTAATCCCGTCTTGGTCTTCAAATATCTAGGGCTTCTATACGGCGTATTCATAGAATCCGATACGCCGTATTATTCAAATCGACCAAGTTTCATATACGGCGTATTCCCAAAGATGGATACGCCGTATGCATCAAAGTCAGGCAAGGTCTTGAACTCTTCTAAGTATATGGATACGGCGTATCTAATTAGAGTTGATACGCCGTATTGAGTGTCTGATCAGTAGGCATTCTTCAATATCTTCGTTTTTGCTCCAAAACACATCTTTTTCCATAACTTTCTCCAATTGCTCCGATATTACTGAGATTTACAAAAGTAAATGATTAAGTACCAAATCTCACACATAATAGTATAAAATGAGCAATATAAACGGGATAATGATGCTAATAATATGTACTTATTTGATGTCATCAAATATCCCCCCACGTGAACTTTACTTGTCCTCAAGTAAACCTTAGATTAAAACTTATGAAAATGTATCCTGAATAGGATGTATTTTTACAATTAAGCATTTATTCGTTTTATCATAATTGCACAACCATACACTTAACGAATTAGAAACAAAATAAAATATTTCGATAAAAGCAAATCTAATCGTTTAACTGTCCAATCGTGACGAATATTCTATCATAAGCTTGGCAATGATACACATCTCCCCCACTAAAGCTAAGGAGTAACAAGTCTAAAGCGGTAAAAAGGGTTTTTTTGGTTAAGGGTTAGATCATCCTTTTTAATCTCTATCGATCTCATATTCCAGAAAAGGCGACAAAATCACAAATACATGATCGAATCCACGAACACGATACTTGCAATTGCTCAAATCCTTAACTCGAATAGGCTAAATAAAGGACCAAGTAATCTTCACCAATAATATTATATCAAAAAGGGCGACAAAATCATAAATACATAGCCGAATCCACGACTACGATACTTAAGATTGCTCAAATCCCTAATCTCAATAAATCAAAGGTTTGGATAAAGAATAATATAGGGTATGGATAATATTTGGGATACAAATTGGTGTAAAATAAAAAATAAACAAAACAAATAAATTAAAATCCTAAGTGTGGTTAATCACTATCCCAACCATCCCATGAATAAGACTCATATCATTGGACAACTCACGCTTTAACACTTGAAACACACGCTTTAGGTAAACACGAATTATACTCAACAAGATCTCAATCAAAGAATATCCTTAGTTGGTGTTCCCATAACGGTCAACTTCCATTCAATCCATATATATAATATACAACAACAAGTAGTGGTGATATCTCCCACTTAATACAAAACTTTACATAATTTGGTTAAAACAAACATCCAACTATTCCTTTTTCTTTTTCTTTTCTATTTTTTCGATTTTTTTTTTTTTTTTTTTTTTTTTTTAACATAAACAAAGATGTGTAAAATTTCACCACATCACTATAATGATAATTCTGGATAATTTTTCCATATTTTTCATAACTTCAGAAATAACGGTAATAGTGAAAGTAGTAAACACACGAAAAATAAACTCAAAGATATACAGTATTTACTTTCACTCCAATTGCATTGTGCAATTTCCCGACCTAACCATAGATAATGAATTACGCACGCGAACACAGGTAATGTAAGAAAACACACTTTGCCTAAAGCAATTAACCAACCACGAATTTTAATCTATAGGGTAGGCTAAGGTGTAAGGGTGTAACGAAACATTATAACAAAGGTGTAAGAAACGAAAGGAATGGCTCTGAGTGTTTTTCTAGGGGTATCTTACTCTAAAAGTGAGAGTAACAAAGGGTTTATACGGGGGTTAACTAACCAGTGTAGTTAGCTAATATCACATAACATATAAAGGCTATTTGGGTGTAATCCTAGGAATTTACCAATTTAGACAAGTCATTCCAATTATAAAAATAATAATTATTATGGTGGTCTCGAATAGTATACAAGCCAAGTTCTAAAGTTTACAAGTCACCGGCACACTCATAGATTTGTGAATTTTGAAAAGTTCACAATTTTTGAAAATAACGTCATGTGTGCAGCTATGTAATTTAGATCTTAAACAAAAACATGCTAAAAATTTTTAAATTTTTATAATTAAGCATAGATTAAAGCATATTTTTGAAAATTTAGGAAAAGTAACGTTCTAATTCTCCATCCCCCCACTTAAGTTAAACAACGTCCTCGTTGTTTGTATTTGAAATTAAAAACAAGAGATAGAAAGAATTAGAACGGAGAACTCCCCTGAGATTTGCTCGGTATGATCTTCCAATGTAAACGTGCGAGCGTATATAATGCGGGAGTCCATCAACCTCTTCAATTGTCCAGACCTGTAAAAATATAGAGACCACAGAAAAAGAATCTCGAGAGCATCTCGTTAATCATTGGTTAGGAAAATAAAAATACGAAAAAATTACAGGTCAGAGTGTCGATGCGCCGTATCCATGGAATATTGGATACGCCGCATCAACAACCTGTAGGAAATATTAAACTGCATGCAATGGGATAATACGCCGTATCGACAGAAATTGATGCGTCGTTTCTTATTTTATTAATTCGAAGACTGTTTTTAATAAATAATTAGATACGCTGTATATGTACAACAGATGCGTCGTATGTCGGTTATGGTTTAAAATTTTTCTGATTAAAAACAGAATACGTCGTATTTAGGGGATAGATGCGCCGTACTCGAATTATTAAATGCGCTGTATATAAAATTAAAACACCATACGCCGCATCTAGAATACAGATGCGCCATATCGTTTGTATCAGCAGAATACAGCGACAGCAGTCATGCAGAAAAAACAAATAAAAACAAACACAAGAAAATAAAATAAACTAAAAAGAAAATAAAAGACAAGCATGGGTTGCCTCCCAAGAAGCGCTTGTTTTTGTTAGAGTCACGAGCCTGACTCCACCCTTATTTACTAGGCAATAGGGTGTTTTTCCCCCCACTTGCGGTCAAGTGCGGGTGATAGTAGCAATAAGCACCATAACGGTGTAAATTTGCTACTAGAGATGGATAGAATATGTAAAGATAATACCTTGGCAATATGTGTACTTCGTTCATTACCTTACCCGGTTTGGTTGTTAAATTGGATGACATGAACATTACATGTGAGAGAGTAGTATGTTGAGGATCAATGAATCTCCCTTCTTCTTCGTTTGTTCTATTGGTAGTAAGGCGTCCCTTGACTTCCATAAAAGATGAGAAAGGGTCTTTGGCGAGTAAAAGTTCGGGTTCCTCTATATCCTTCATAGGATTGAAATCATCCTCTTCAATCATGGTCGTGTCCATCAGCTCATCCTTTAATTCTTTCTCGAGCTCCACCAAAAATGGGTTGATAACAGGTGCTTTATATTCATCATTAGTTGGTGTAGTAAATTCCACCTCATCATTCTTTCGTTTTGCAACCTGTTTAGTAAAACTAGCAAGATTATTAGTAACGGGATTAATAATATTAAATAAATTAGTACCAATTTTTGTTGTAAGTGACTCCAATTCATCTTGTGAGTCTCCATCTTCAACTAGTGGTCTTGCAATTTCATCTTTATCCCGAATAGCCGCCTCAAATAAGTCATCCCACATTTCTTCAAAATCCTTTGTGGGGTCATAATCTGGCTCATTTGTTCCACGCATGAATATTTCATTTTGTTGTGGCAATTGCGGTATGGCATCGTACACAATACAATCAAAACTTTCAATATTAGAATACTCATTATCTTCATCCGATGGAATATCATCATGGTGTTTTTGATATGATGAGAATATATTGTCCAACTCGGGTGAAAAATCACAAGTAATAGCACCATACACCATTGTTCCACATTCATCTTCATTTTCATCATAAGCACTTTCGGATGAATAAGCTTCTTTGTAAACAATTGCCGGATTTTCATTTAAATCAAACACTTGTGACTCTTCTTCATCTTGGGCAACTTCCGGAGAAATAACATTATCAATAACTATTGCCGGAAACCTAATTGCACCAAAATCGAATGATTCTTCTTCATCATCATCATTGGATAAAGTCCAAGTGTGTTGAAATGGCAATTTGTTTCTTTCTTTCCCTGATTTTTCCTGCTTTGATAATAAGTACTCTTCCATCGTGGGTTCATTATCATTGATGACTTGTGCACCATATCTTGCTCTTTCCCAATCGTAAACCTTTTTATTGCACAAGGATCTTTCTTTGTTAAGCCTAAGATATTCTTCCATAGTTATGTCCGGATTGTCCATCATCATTATTACCTGAAAGATAAACAACCAAGAACAGCAGTAACCTAAACAAAAATAAAAACTAAACTAATAAAAATTTAATAAACACAAAAAATAAAAAAAACGAAAAATATTTTTGGTGTCACAGAAAATCGATGCGCCGTATCCAACAGACAATGGATACACCGTATCGACACAAGATAATATGCCGTATCCAACAGACAATGGATACGCCGTATTAGCTTTCTGTAACAGATTTTTCAAATTATATAATACTAAAAAAAATCACACAAACTAAAAAAAATTGTCGCAGAACGTCAATGCGCCGTATTCACAGACAAGAATACGCCGTATTGAAATCAGACAGATGCGCCGTATTCACAGACAAGAATACGCCGTATTGCCTTTCTGAGACAGAAACACAGAATGACAAAAACACACAGAAACTAACGAAAACAAATAAAAACTAAAATACCAACAAATCAAATTAAAACAATCACTCCCCGGCAGCGGCGCCAAAAACTTGATGTGTTTTTTTTTAAGGTCTATAATAAACTACCAAGTTTTAAATTTATTTATTGCCGAACTAACCTATAGACTCTAAACACTCACGAGCAGTGTACCCGATCAATGTAGATAGTTTCTAGGTAAGCAAGGGTCGTTCACTAGGAGCGAAGCTAAAATGATCTAAAGGTATTCTAATTATTAATTTAACTATTCTATCCTATCCTAGAAAGCAATTAAAGATAAGGGGGTTTAGCCTGAGAGGCTACCACGATATTGTGTGTTATATAAACTAAATACGGGAAAGTAAATAACTAAACTAAAGATAGATCGATATAAAGAAGAACGGGTTAGCCAAGCCTAATCCATCTTATAGTTATATAAGCTTATGTCTACTTGTTTTAATTCATTCAATTGTTTTGCCGCCAATCCGATTATCAATCCTGTCACGATTAAATAACCTACCATCGTGGTGGGAAAGAGGACATGATCATAGTGACCTATCTAGCATCAATACTAACTTATTGCTTTAAACCGTCTAACCTAGTTTGGCATTACGCGCTACTAGTCCTAATAGTTGCATGAGGCACGGTTCCGGTGTGTTCCCTCTAAGCCGTCTATATAGGATTCGGATTACTACACTTATGATTCAATTAAAGTAACCACAATTAAAGATAGTTAAATTACAATATTAAACCAATAAGTTCATAATCTAGTTACATAGACTTTTACTAGTTATAAGCAATAAACGAGTTTTTATCGATAAGCACCCAATCCAATAACAAAGTAAACACATCAACACAAGCATAAAAACTAATAAAACTTCATATAAATGACTAACACCTAAGGGTGTTAGCCCTTAATCTCTGTAAAAGATAGAGTATACATTGCGAATAAACATAGAGAATTCATGAATAAAATACTTATGCTAACCGAATGATACATGACGTTAAGTATTGAGATGTTCTTCATCGATCTTTGAGGAGGTGTTGGGGACGAGTTGGGGGTGTCCCCAACTGATAATGGTTATTCTAATGATCCTCTCCTCCTCTTCAATCGTCCATAGGGCTGTGGTATTTATAGGGGTAAGGAAGAGTAGCCTCCAAGTTTACCAAAAATTAGTCTGCTGCTGTTCCGACCCCGATACGGCGCATCTAGAAATCCTATGCGCCGCATCTCCTTCAGAATCAGATAGATTTTCTTTTCTCTTCGCGTGGCCGCTTGAATCAACTAAAACGGAGTCCGGATGAAGATTTTATGACCAAAACAGTGAAGCATCTTCTAAAGTTGTTACGTAAACATTATTTCTTCATTTGGCTTCGATTCTTCACTTGATTTATCGGTTAAGGCTCATATACGACGTATCTCAAGGATAGGATGCGCCGCATTCGATGTAATCCCGTCTTGGTCTTCAAATATCTAGGGCTTCTATACGGCGTATTCATAGAATCCGATACGCCGTATTATTCAAATCGACCAAGTTTCATATACGGCGTATTCCCAAAGATGGATACGCCGTATGCATCAAAGTCAGGCAAGGTCTTGAACTCTTCTAAGTATATGGATACGGCGTATCTAATTAGAGTTGATACGCCGTATTGAGTGTCTGATCAGTAGGCATTCTTCAATATCTTCGTTTTTGCTCCAAAACACATCTTTTTCCATAACTTTCTCCAATTGCTCCGATATTACTGAGATTTACAAAAGTAAATGATTAAGTACCAAATCTCACACATAATAGTATAAAATGAGCAATATAAACGGGATAATGATGCTAATAATATGTACTTATTTGATGTCATCAAGTCCATATGGAGAAAAATTTGGAGAACAATAATGGAGAACAAATATGGAGAACAAGTATGGAGAACAAGTATGGAGAACAAATATGGAGAACAGGAATGGAAAACAAATATGGAGAACAAATATGGAGAACAAGTAAGAGAACAAGTATGGAGAACAAGTATGGAGAACACATATAGAGAACAAATATGGTTGGATGAGCAAGTTCAATATATGTTGTTGGAGAGCTTGAATTTGGATTTTCGGATATGACCAATTATATTTGTGTTGCAAAATAATTTACTTGAGTATCTCGAATGAAATAATCAAGTTGTCAATCCTACAATGAAGCTTGGAAAGCGATCATGGAGAAGAAGACGGGAAAGTAAATCATCAACACAAGAGTGGGTTATGATCTGATGTACATTCTTATCGTTTCAGAAAAACAACACAAGAAAAGATGAAATCAAGAAATCAACTAACAAATAAGCACATAATACACTTATGTTGCACAAATAACACACTCAACAAGAAGTCATTTAGCATATTACATGTTTTAAACATTATTCGACTTATATGACTTATCCAAACATTTAAGAAAAAAGCATTTTCAACACAACTAGATGTTATCCCAAACACTCCTTCAAATAGCACATTGATTAGTATATATTACTAACTCGACACACAAGCAAATGAATAACATGGCAAGGAAGCCACATATGTTACACATACAAACAAGCACAAAAACTATTTGAGATAAACATACGATCAAGTAGTGCAAGGCAAAGCAATTAATCATTTAGCATAGCATACGCAAGTTTTTTTCATCGCTTTGTGTTAAATATAAGCATGTATACTTAGTTTCCTTTATATTTAAATATGACCAAAACAAAAGAAAGCACATTAATATTCAAAGATGAAGACATTAGTTTCTAATTAGACCAAGAGTTTGTGTAAATGTTATGACCGAAAAATGACTTTCTATTATAAATCAAGTATTCCGTAAATTTTTGTTTTGAATCAGTTTATGAAATTATTTTCATATTAAAGTAGACTCAAATACCTTTAAAACGATAGGTGCCACGACTTCTACGGACTTACGGTTAATTAGTTATGAATTTTTTAAGTTTATCAAAAACTGTCCTCTGTGCAAACGTATCCGCCGGATCCCTTCCAAAGGGGATCCGCCCTTTGATAACAAAGGGATCCACAGATCTGACATAGATTCACCAAAACACATATTTTAACCCGACGAGAAGGTTTAACCTTTGTAGACTTTTTAGTGAACTTATATTACCCATTTTAATCTTTATTCAAGCTTGAATAACAAGATATCTAACAACAAAACTTCAAAGAAAAAAATCAACAAAACACTTTTCATATTATGCTCGACTTCACCGAAAATTTGATACAAGGACCTTACTCGGTTTTAAAAAATCATTTGTTTTAAAACTAGAGCCAACCCTCTCTAATACCAATTGTGGAAACGGTAGAGGGGGGTGAATACGTTTCCGTTTAAAACTTTTGTATCAAATATAGTATAGATCAAGTTTCGCCATTATTAGTCCGGTTTATATTTCTTTTCTAAAAACATCCTTATGACAAATTGCCGATCAAGCTTGACATAATATGTAAAGTGTCAACACAAAGACAATCAACAATATAAAGCAAGAATAGAAGTAAAGCGATAAGTAAAAATGATACGCAAACCGAGACGAGGATTTATAGTGGCTCGGTCACAAGGTCACCTTCCTTGCCCTAGTCCACTCCCCGAGTACCCAACTCAAGAGTTACTTCACTAGATCAACAAACTCCATTCTCGGAGGAGAAACCTAACACAACGTAACTTACACTCTATCTGGTACAAAGCTAAATACCGGGTCCTTAACACGGCGGACCAAACCAACACAACGTCGCCTACACTTTATTCGGTACAAGGCTAGATACCGAGTCCTTAGCACGGCGGACCAAACCAACACAACGTCTCCTACACTTTATCTGGTACAAGGCTAAATACCGGGTTCCATTACAAAGGAGAAACCTCTACCCGATCAACACAACACATCATAAGAGACGAACACCCTACTACACCAATCTACACAACACATCTATGACACCCGTTATGTTTTGTGGCCCAACATAACAAACCTTGTGTTTTATGGTACAAACACATAAACCAACTAATCTAGTTGGAGATACAAGAAGATGATACAAGAGAATATCCAAGACAATGTGTCTAATGGATATGAATGCCTAATCTAAATAAACTTCCATTAGTAGAAAGTCTTCAATGAAGATCACTAGTTCCCTAAGCTTGTTGTGATAGATCTTCATGTATGTATGATGGTGGTGGATGAGGATCACTTCAGTAGATAAGGATGCAAGATCTTCAACCTTGCTTTGGAGGATCACTTCGGGAGTATGCTTACAACAATAATGAAAGTTAGAAGCATTATGATCATATGAGAAGAAGGTGTTCTACATGTTTTTCTACTGATCTAAATGTGTTAGAAATGGTGGAGAGAAAGTATGCGAAAGGTGTGTTGAACAATGAAGAAATGGCCTTGTATTTATAGGCAAAAGGTCACTGTTCACCCACGCGATCCCGGCCAGTTATAACCTAGGGATCCGGCTACCTGGTATTACCAGTCCGGATCTTGGGTTACAATTCCGGGTTTTGGGTTATGGGTTAAGGTCCATGGGTCATGTGATGTCATGCATGATGTCAAAGACATCTTGGGTCATGGGTTATGGACTTTGGGTCATGGGTCATGGGTTTTACCCATTGTGATGTCATGCATGATGTAATGCACATTAATGCACATGGGTCATGGGTCATGGGTTTTGGGTTATGGATAGTCCAAGAATTCACATTTAATGCATGATGCATTTAATGCTCATGAGTCATGGGTTATGGGTTATGAATTATGGGTCATGGGTTTTGGGTTATGGATAGTCCAAGCCATTTAAATGTTTTATTTAACTATGTATTTTTATAAAAGTGTAAGTAACAAAAGTTACTTATAAGTGTTTTATAAAAATGGTTTTGGCTTTATATAAACTATTTAACTAAACATGTTTGATGGTTAATTTGGGTTTTGATCATAACGCAACATAACAAACATGTATGAACCTGTGTTGTAGCATACAAAGACTTGAGGCGTCGAGAGATGTTGAATGTATGTTGAGACAATATATGATTACGAGTAACTTTTACATTTTACGTCATGTATTACAAGTTACATGGTTTGTCATCAATCAAAACAAACGATACTGTATAGATTAAATATCGTAATATTTGCACTAACAGTAAGTATTCTTGTTATGATTTCATGCACCTTTTATTATGTTGTAATTATTTTCGGTTCATGTATATGCGAATGATATATGATCATTTGATTGTGATTAATTAACATATTGCATAACGGATCTAATTGTTCATGTATATGTTTTTAATGTACTTTAAATGATATAACCATGCTTCCGCGTCTTTGATTGTTGATTACATGTTATGAACTTGTTAACCTTCATATATATGTCATGAAAATTTTTAAGTATATACATGATTTCCCATTAATTAGACCATGTTTACAAATGGACTCATAAAGTATTTAGTTATTCTAGGACTACTAACGAAAATGGACCCGTTGAAACATGGTACCCAACTCCGCTTGAATATCCATATTTGGTTCATAATGTTGCAAATTGTACAAATATGTCTATGATGCCTCGATTTGGGATGCTCTAAGCATATGATTGGAAATCAAGCTCTTTTAAAGAATTTAGTTGAAAATTTTATGGGAACTGTTCATTTTGGAAATGATGATTACACATCAATTCTTGCGTATGGTGACTTAATCTACGACAACATCACAATCAATAGATTATGTAACACCCCAAAATCGGATCAGCGGAAACATGCGGGTCGGGGGTGTTATTGAATAGTTATCACAACACAAGGTACAAAGAACGGTTTTACGTAACCCATTTTAGAAGAAATTCCATAATTGAAAACATTCAATTTACATTATTTAAAAATAGTGCGGAAAATATAGGTCCATAAAAGGATTTAAAGTGGTCCCAAATAGTTTTCAGAGTCTTCTATGACCATGCAATGCCCTTTGCCAAGCTCCTCCAACAGTAAGATATGCAGCGGAAAAGACCTGAGATAAAACATGTTAAACGTCAACACAAAGGTTGAGTGAATTCATAGGTTTAAGAAAAGTAGTTGATCACAATATTTCAAGTTTAAGAGAAAGTGGGCTACGTTGTTATACGCCCGAAAGTTCAGATGTTACCACTGCACTAAGCTCATGACACGCAAAACGTTAACCAGCACCAGTAACCCTGGCGTAAGTCGACAGTAACCGCAGAATTTATAAAAACAGTTGCCCTCAAGTAGGTATCTTGCCAAATACCTAGGTAACTCAAATATAGCACACCCGTGTTGCCTACCCAACAACAGGAATAGGATGGTCAAATCCTATAGGCCTATAAACTATATTCGCACTCACTCGCAAGTGATTAATGGTTCATGATCGAGGGACTTGTTTTTGGCAAGGGCGGTACTTAGTGCTTATCAGATGTTTAGCAAGGTAGCTACTGCTTCACTCACAGTACCTGAAAAGTATAAATGGCTACTGCTTCACTCACACTACCGGGAAAGTATAAGTGTTTTTCCAACCCAAATAAAGTTTCAGAAAGCAGAAAGTAGTTTTTAGTTCAAAGAACAGTTTTTAAACAATTGTGATCATAGTAAAAGCAGCAGCATGTATCTCACCCCAAGTAGCTTATAAAACAGTTTAAACAAGTAAAAAGTGGGGCTATGAACTCACCTCAGTATGCAGCAATGCAAGATATCACAAATATCACAACTGGCATCAAGTAGCAAAGGCACAACGATATCAAAAGTAGAGCACAACGGTACTGGATCGACACAACCTAGTAATTTATGAAATAGTGTTCGTTGAATACTCGTGTTAATATAAAAGGGTTTCATTTTTAATGGCGATAAAAGAAGTAATCATTTGTATCTCGTGTGGTTTTTGGAAAATATCGTTTTAAGATTAAATTGCTTTAAAACAGTAAAAGTCGACGAAACAAAATCAAGCAATTAGAAAAGGATGAAGAAGGGGAATAAAACGTTCTCGTATAGAAGTCGTAAAATTTACAATCAAACAGTAACTCACGCCAAAACGAATAGAATCAAGAATGAACAAATAAATGATATCGAAAGAATATAAGACTAAAGATAAGTCGATGAATGAGTTGGATTTTTACCCCGTATCCCATAATGTAACTTTGTATATATTTGGATAAAGTCGTTTTGTATACATTTATAAGATCTTTGATATGATTATAAGTTTATAAATGTTGTAAGATTGTATAAACTTTGGCGTAACGCGTCCGTTTATATTACGTTCCCGAGTTAACGTAAATGATTGTAATCAAGTTTTATTATCAAGTTTTTATAAGTTTTATTCAAGTTTTAAACAAGTTTTTATACCGTTATCATTCGCGTAATGTATTAGATTCGGTTTATCGGATAATTTGTGTTCGTTCGGGTCCAAATATATTAAGCTCAACGAGTCTAACATATTCTTCCGTCCCTTGTATCAAATCATACAATAATCCTACACTAATATCGTAAATCCAATAACGGTTACAATGAATTATTCAATCACTAATCTATTACAATAATTTTTACAAATACAATGTAACGGTGACAAAACCCCGGTATCACTCCAATAGCATCCAACATCATTATCGATCACAAAAAAAAACAAAACAAAGCTTAAGTTAGTTAGATGCCCGATAAAATAATATGACATGTAAAATGATTCCAAGCGACACACAAATAAAATGACCACCACTATAAAGACTATTGAGCTTGTCAGCCCAAAGACACAAATCTAGACCAAATCCAGTCCAACATAGACACAAACTACAAACACAAATTTGTAAAACCTATTAGAGTGCAAATACAAAAATACAAACACCTTTTTTTTTAATGGTTATTTACCAAAGCAAAATTGACACACCTTGTCAAACTAATTTACAATTAAACACGCTTGACACCATAATGGTGTCGTAACACAACCGAGCCAAACAGCACCTTAAGTAGGTGTGTTTGTCCTTGAACCGGAACCCAATAACCACCCTAGTGGTGTCTCTTTAAATCCAACACACAAGCATACCGACATCATAACAATCCAACACAAATAGTCATCCCTGTGGTGACTCGATATCTAGCCTAACCGGTCACTACTTGTGACTCGGTTCGCACAACACGACTACAATAATCTTACAACTTCAAAACAAAAACACATATCAAGTCTAAAATCCAAGCACGAGACCCAGTCGCGGTACAAGCACAAATCATACAAACACAAACACGAAACTCAACCATAAATCACAACCAAACCCAAACCCTGGTCGGGTTTAATCTGACCAAAAACAGAAAAATAATCCGAACATCATTTGTAAATCATTTAAACCACAAGGACTCTACGACACGAGTATAAAATAAATCGCAAACACCTAAATACATCAAGGCCGTGACTCGCACGAGTCACGACTCGCCACACATGGGTCAAAACCCAATTGGATATACATAAGAATGAATACACATAGGGGTGCAAACGAGCCGAGCTACTCACGAGCTACTCGAGCTTGACTCGATAAAAAGCTCGAAACGAGCCGAGCCTTGTCGAGCTCGAGCTCGAGCTCAACTCGTTTATTATCGAGCCCGAGCTCGAGCTTCGCTTATCGAGCTCGAGTAGGCTCGTCGAGCCTTATCGAGCCGAGCCCATTTGGCCCAATAACCAAGCCCAATAAGCAGACTATAAAAGACTTCCTAATAATGTGTAACCCTAAACACTTTTTGCTTAAACTAAACGCAGCCACAAAAAGAAAAAAATAATTCCTCCTTGTTTTTGATAAAAACCATTCACAAACAAACCTCCCTTCAGTTCCTTTTAAATCAAAACAAGGACACGATCTTTTATAACAACTGAGTGAAGAACCAAACTTGATTTACCGAATGAAAAGATCTAATCAAGATCTTTTAAATCAAAACAAGGACACGATCTTCAGTTCCTCTTTGTGGCTTTGGCGTCAAGATCTTTTATAAGATCTAAGGTAGGTATGAGATGTGTTGTTTTTGTTTAATCGAATGAAAAGAGAAGATAAAACTATTGAAGTTTTGTTTTTTCTTTTGACTGGTTCGAATATTAAAAGAAAGAAGCTATGACTTCTAAAAGATCTATGATGAGTTGCGTTCACATATGAAATTTTTTAAGATTGGTACAAAACGTGAACGAGTCTGAGATCTATTTGTTTCACCGAATGAAAGGGAGGATGAGACGTGGGTGTTTTGTTCTTTCCTTTAGATTGTTCGGATATTATTAACAAGGCTTTCTTTTAAAATAGATCAATGATGGTTGTTTGTTCACACTTAAATCTTAAGAGATTGATACAAAAGTTGAACACGACTGAGATCTTGTTTCTCGTATGGCTCGGATCTAAAATGAGATCTGTTAATTTGTTTATGGTTCTTGTTTGAGTTTAGATGTAGGATCATTAGATGAGAGATGAGGAGTGAAGGTGTGGTTATACGGTTACTCGAGCCTTATCGAGCCGAGCTCGAGCACAAAAATAAAGGCTCGGATCGAGCCGAGCTCGAGTTCGAGCCTATTAAAAAACTGACGAGCCGAGCTCGAGTATAGTAAAGCTCGGGCTCGGCTCGGCTCGTTTGCACCCCTAACGAATACACAAGATGCAACTCGACAAATACCAAGCAATACAACACGGATATAATACGAAAATAAATAAATAATAACGAGTCAACCCAACTCAGTGAGTTAACTCGGGCGAGTTGACCCACCTCACTGAGTTGATTCCACTCGGCAAAGAGTCGCACGATTTTTGATGAAAAACTAATAGATCCACACGAGTTTAGTTATAAAACGGTTGGTTTAATCATTTTTACCACGAAAACGTTTTGGTTAATATAAGTTCGAATGGTTTTTAAGTCAAAAGAAATGAAATAAAGACGATGGTGGTGGTGGTGAGCTTACCTACGCACGGTAAAAGAGGAAAAGGTGGCGGCGGGTGGTGGTGACAGCGGTTGTCGCGGCGGCGTGGCTTCGAACTCAAACCAAACGCACTCCTTGCATTCCCAAACGCTCCAGAATTGGTGAGGAGGTCGAGATCTACGCGACAGAGGTGGCCGGAATTTTGGTCAGAATCCGGTGGCGGCGCCGGAACAGTGCTCCTGTGAGGTGGTGGTATAAAAATGAATGAGGAAACCCTAAGTTGGGTATTTATATACAGGGAGGGGTGAAGGTGGATAAATGAAAGTGAAGGGGGCAGCAGTTAAAATATAAGGAAGGGGTAGGAATTGTCAATTAGTTAAACTTTTAATATATACATTGTGGGCCCCATTTGACATAGCAAATGGCCGTTTTAAATTACGAGACTTGCGCCATTGTGTCCGAAATAATTTTTTCAATAAAAACGAGTATTAATACGTATAACTTTCTCGGAGTTAGTTTATTTAATAAATCGAATTGTTTCTTGCGTTTTAGGTTGTGCCGGATCAATAAGGGAATAACGCTCATGTTTAATAAGATATCTACTGTTTTTCAAGCCCAAACAAGTTCAAAGAGATTTAAAAGCTAAAGGAAAATCAAAAATAAATGTATTGGCTAGTAAAATAAGTTTTGAAAAATTGTCGGTTGTTACAGATTGTTGTTGGACTCGGACACAATTTGTTCAGTATTGGTTAGTTTTGTGACAATGATTTTGAAATTGCTTTCCGAACATACATGTATTATTCGATCTGAAGAAGGCAAAGAGCTTTTGAGGGGAAGAAGAATGTCAAACCTGTATGTGATTACTCTTTCTGATTTTGCCGAGAATTCTCCAGTTTGTCTCATGGTAACAACAACTTCAGCACATGCTTGGTTATGGCATTGTCATTTGTATCACTTGAACTTCTTCACCATCAACCTCCTTGTGAAAAAGAATTATGTCTCTAGTCTTCCCGACATGACATACAAAATGGAACATGTATGTTCAACTTGTGAACTTGGCAAAATACTTAAAAAGTTACTAAATTCAAAGCCCGTACAAAGTTCTGTCTCCACTTCACACATGCTTCATATGGATTTATGTGGACCAATGCGAGTTCAAAGTATAAATAGGAAAAGATTCGTGCTAGTTATTGTCGATGATTACTCGTGGTATACATGGGTTCCTTTTCTCTGTGAGGATTCGAAACACTTTAAGGATGTTAGTCCTTGTAACTTGTGTATGTGATACTTTGAGTTAATATGGTTAAGTATGCGGAATCTACTTAACCACACTTAGAAGGTTATTTGTTTATGGAAATGGAACAGTGATGCTTGTGTAATGAACAATGAACAATGAAAGTTTAATACCAAACGATTCAATATTATTGAAAATAATACGAGTGATCTTCACTATCACTAGGGTTACAAAAACCTTGAATCTATATGTTTCTATGACTTATGATTTCTATGATAAGTTATGTTCTTTGTTCTTGACAGATATGTAATTTTAAGTTCATGCATCAAGTGCTTATCTCTAAGCTAAGATCTTCTTTTTATAGTCCAAAGAAGATCTTTTACAATATTGTCAAGTCTTGTCGAACTACTTGCTAGCTTATGTTGAGTGTGTCAGTAGCTAAGATACAACATGTATCTATGTTTACAACTTGATTGACTGACTACAAATCAAATATATTATCTACCATATATACTTGACTTTTATACACAAATATCTTTTTATACTTATCCAACCAGCAGTAGTATACGCGACACTTATCCATCCAGCAGTAGGAATCAGCATCACCTTTGTTTATACTAGCAGTACTAACTTCAGTTAGTACTGTTAGTTATAACTTGAGAAGTCTTCAGATATACACTAGCAGTTAGTACTGTTAGAGTATTCTTCTCAGTAGTACTAATCTTTAGAACATTTAATTCCCAACATTCTCCATTCAAAGGATGAAACGGCTGAAATTATCATTAACTTCATCAGAAAGATCCAAGTGTTATTACAACTTCCAGCTAGAATTATTTGTACAGACAATGGAACATAGTTTACAAATAAGATTTTACAATCTTTTTATAACTCACTTGGTATTACACATTAGAAATCATCACAATACACTCCTCAACAACACAATGTCGTTGATAGAATGAATCGTACATTGGTTGAAGTTGCATGTACAATGTTCTCATTTTCCAAACTTCCATTATTTATTTGGGCCGAAGCTGTAGCAACCATGTGTTTCACTCAAAAGCATACCCTAATCCATCGTCGTTTCGTAAAGACCCCATACGAATTGATCCATAAAAGACAACCCACCCTCAAGTATCTACATGTTTTTGGTTGTTTGTGCTATTTAGTCAATAATCGTGACGACTTGGATAAGTTGAGACAAAAAAGGTGATGTCGGTGTCTTTATTGGATATTTATTAAAATCCTCAGCACACCACATCTACAAACGTCGTTCTAAGAAGATAATTGAAACTATTCACGTTGATTTTGAAGAAATGAAATGAGTGGCTTCTGAATACATCAGTTCAGAACTTGAACAACAACTTTCAAAGACTGACTTGGAAAACCTTTTTATGATGAAATATTTTGTGGAAGCAAAAACAAGGTATTTTATCCAAATTCCGCTGCTGCTACAACTAAAAAGGATCTAACTTCATCATTTAAAACGTCTACAACAACTTTTGAAGAAGTACAAGACGAAACACCTTCACCAACATCTCCAAATGAATCTTAACCTACACAAAATTTTAACACAAGTACAACTCAAACCGAAACAAATGTTGATGAACAACCTACTAATGCAATGACTAAATATCAACCGTTCTTAAATCCACTTGCTGATTCTACTAATAAAGATGGCGAACCTTCAAACATGCATACCTTTTATCAACTGTTTCCTTACAAAAAGAGTTAGACACAAGCACACCCGATAGAACAAGTCATTGGTGGTCCATCTTTACCCGTTGAAACACGAAAAGCAAACCCCGAAGGTGTTTCTTTTCTGCCTTCATGAGTAAACTTAAATCTACAATAGTTACACAAGCTTTAAAAGATTCAGATTGAGTGACTGCAATGCAAGATGAAATACACCAGTTTGAACGTCTTAAAATTTGGCATTTAGTTCCAAGACCTGTCAACAAAACTATCATTGGAACTAAGTGTATCTTCAAGAATAAGCTCGATGAAGAAGGGGAAGTTCTTCATAACAAAGCAAGATTGGTAGCCAAAGGATATCCTCAAAAAGAAGGGATTGATTTTCAGAATTATTTGCACCCGCGTGGTGGATTGAGGCTATTAGAATGTTTCTCGCGTATGCTGCTTACAAGTCATTTACCGTATATTAGATGGACGTCAAAACTGCCAATCTGAATGGTACTTTGAAAGAGGAAGTGTATGTGTCACAACCAGGAGGGTTCGTCAATGAAGAGTTTCCAAATCATGTGTATCTACTCGGCAAAACACTTTATGGGTTGAAACAAGCACCTCGAGCGGGGTACAAAGTATTTCAATACTTCTTGATCAGATCCAAATTCACAAAAGGTGTCAATGATCCTACTCTACTTGTCCGCAAAAAGGGAAAACACATTATGCTCATACAAATATACGTTAATGATATTATTTGTTTCTACAAAACAAAAATTTTGCAAAAAGAATTGAACAACAAATGATTCAACTATTTAAACTTTAATATGAGATAGAAATGAAAAATGATAAAAATTTAAAAATTAAAAAATAATTAATTTAATAGTGGATGCTATTACCATCTTTAGCCAAGGTTATATTAGTAATTGAACTTTACTAATTTTTTTAACTTTTTAAGTTTTAAGAAAAAGGTTTTCTCTTTATTATATACTATCTCCGTCCCAAAATAAGTGTCCAGTTTGACTTTTCAGAGTCAAAGTTCAACTTTGACCTTAACTATTTTTGTGGGTGTTATATAATATTTGATGTAAAATATATGAATGAATTGGGTTTTAAGTGTATTTTTCAATGGTATAATTTTCATCAAATATTATATAACACACAAGAAAGATATTTAGAGTCAAAGTTAAACCCGTTTGACTCTGAAAAGTCAAACTGGACACTTATTTTGGGACGAAAGAGTATAGTAGAAATAAAGACGATATAAAGATAAACCTAAAATAAAACTAGACTTAAGATAAATCATATCCTAATTTACTTTTTATCCAAATTAAATCTGCAAGAACTATACTTTATTCTTTTTTTCTTTCAGTTTTGGTCCTCTATCAGATACTCAGATAAAGATATTAATATTATTTTAATAGATTGATTAAAGTGAAAATTTCTAGTATTGACGGTTTGAAAACTGTTTCACCAATTTTGACCCTAGAATATTCTGTTACGAAATACAGTACGACTTAGCGAGCAAAACAAGTTTGCTCGACCTTTTATTTGCGCATGTCAAATAAGATTTTTACACTTATTCATTTTTTTCTCAGATTAAATATGATTGTGACACGTGTAAGTGCAAGCAAAATACTTTGCTCGCTAAGATTATTTTGTGGATTTCACCGGGTTTTGACACGTGTATGTGCAAGCAAAATACTTAGCTCGCCATCCCAATTTGCTCGCTTTGATTCTTTTGTGCAAGGTGCCGGGTGTTGACATGTGGAAGTGCAAGCAAACTTCTTTTGCTCGCCTTCCTAATTTGCTCGCTTCATTTACTTAGGTTTATCAACATCATTTACTTAATAAGCCCACAAGCCCGAAAGATAGAGTTTAATGATTCGCCAAATTCATTCGCCAAAAAGATAAGTTGTTCCAAAAACAGTTTAATGATTATGTAACATATAAGAAAATGTGAGGAAAATGATTGTTGATGATTACAATGGGAAAAGTTGAAACACAACTGGCCACCTTCTCCTTTGTCAAATTGTTATAGTAGAGAGAGCTCTTTTGGTTGTTTGTGGAAGACGTGAAAGGATGAGGGTGATAAAGATTTATTAAATTGATTGGGTGTGTGTAGTTGATATATTAAATTGATGGGATGAATGTATTTATTTCTTTTAACCCGTCAAACAAATAAATTTGCTCGGTATGTGATTTTTTTAATATTATTAAGCGAGCAAAATGAAGTAGCGAGCAAACCAATTTGCTTGGCACGTCCCTTTTTTTGTTTTTATTAAGTAAACGTTTGATCCATATTGTGACATGTATGAAGTAGCGAGATGAGTTTGGCAGGTAAATGTATTGGCTCGCCATGTAGAGAACCGTAATGTGAAAAAATAGTGTCGAGTTTTCGGTTTGGTAGGAGTAGATAATAGTAATTTTGTTTTGATGTGAAAGTTTCTAGTACCGATGGTCTCAAAACTGTTTTAACAATTTCGACCCTAGAATATTGTGTTACGAAATACTCCGTACTACTTAGCGAGCAAAACAAGTTTGCTCGAACTTTAATTTACGCGTGTTCAATAAGATTTTTAAACGTATCCATTTTTTTCAGATTAAATATGATTGTGACACATGTAGGTGCAAGCAAAATACTTTACTCGCCATACCAATTTGCTCGCTAAGATTATTTTGTGGATTTCACCGGGTGTTGACACGTGTATGTGCAAGCAAAATACTTTGTCATCATCCCAATTTGCTCGCTTTGATTATTTTGTACAAGGTACCGGATGTTGACATGTGGAAGTGTAAGGAAACTTCTTTTGCTCGCCATCCCAATTTGCCAGCTTCATTTACTTAAGTTTATCAACATCATTTACTTAATAAGCCCACAAGCCCGAAAGAGAGAGTTGATGATCTTTTCCAAATTCATATGCCAAAACGATAAGTTGTTCCGAACACAGTTTAATGATTATAAAACATATAAGAATATGTGAGGAAAATGATTTTCGATGACTCCAATGGAAAAAAATGGAACACTATTGCCTACCTTCTCCTTTGTCAAATTGTTATAGCAAAGAACTCTTTTGGTTGTTTATGGAGGAGGTGAAAGGATGATAGTGATAGTGATATATTAAATTGATCGGGTGAGTGTATTTATTTCTTTTTAACCCGTCAAACAAATAAATTTGCTCGGTATGTGATTTTTTTATTAAGCGAGCAAAATGAAGTTGCGAGCAAACCAATTTGCTCAGAATTTTTTTTTTTTTTTTTTTTTTTTTTAATGAACACTCGATCCCTATTGTGACACGTATGAAGTAGTGAGCAAATGAGTTTGGCGGGCAAATGCATTTGCTTGTAGAGAACCGTAATGTGAGAAAATAGTAACGATTTTGGTTATTCGGTTTGGTAGGAGTAGATAATGGTAATTTTGTTTTGATTAAATATTTCAAAAGCTTTTACATTCATGAAAAACTTATTCTTCAAGTGGCCTATAAAAGGAGTTTTTGAAATTTATAAACAATTAAATATTTGTTGTCAACTAAAGCTTATATCAGAAGTTGGCTTATTTTGGCTGTGTTTGGTACCCCAGATTATTGGGGCTACAGCTTTTTTTTCACAAAATAATCTATTGTCCAAGAAGTAGTATCGTTTGGCTGTAAAGATTAAGAAAGATTATAGGAAAAATAATCTCTAAAATTAAAAGTTCATCCAACCAGCTTTTTAGAAAGGGCTAGAGATTATTTTTTGTATAATTACCTTTTTAACCTTCAAAAAATCCACATTTATTATTTGTATGTCCAGTTACGTCATTTTACACTTTTAATCTACAATTACAGCTAGTTTGCCAAACATTACTACAAAAAAAAAGAAAGCTACATTTTTAATCTTTTTCAGCACCAGCATCAGCATCAGCACCAGCACCAGCAATAGCACCAGCACCAGCAATTTTGCCAAACACACCCTTATATCAGAAGTTGGCTTATTTTATGTGCTGAGAAACTCTCGCAAGCCACAAAAATGTATGTCACTAAAAAGTGATGTATTACTTTTAGTTTTTCGCTCTCATATGAAATGTTTCTCATTTATGACAAAAAAAAAAAAAAAAAAAAAAAAAAAAAAAAGTGCATACTTCTTATATTTTTAACCACTAAAGGGTGGTGACGTGGTAAAATGACTTCCGACTATTACACTAAAGTGTGTGAGATCTGAACTTCAATTTCTGCTAGATTCAAATAATTAATGAGTGATCACACCAACTTTGTAAAAAATGAGGCTTTATCTAATTTGAGTATGTGCATTGCTGAATTCAAACCACGTTAATTAGTCGAGGCAAAAAGTCAAAAACTTGTTTACGCAAAAGAAAATATCACTATTTTATAAAAATCGGACGAAATTCTTTTGCGACCAAAGTTAAGTGTGTATGAAGAAGATCAAATGTACATGGTTGGCCATTATTGATCGACATACATATGACTAATAAATAGTCTTACGTTGACTTGATGAATCATTGTCCTACCACCCAAATAAGAATTCTCTAGACTTGTTTTTATGTTCCTATTTTAACTTTCAATCATAACTGTGCAATTTTGAATAATAATTCACTTCTTTGTTTCAATGTCAAATAGTACTTTATTGCTTATTTTAATGTTTCCTTCGATTCTTAGATCATACGTAATGTCAAGGTTTACAAAAGTCTTTTTACTATTTTAAAAAGTATTTGAAAGACTTTTTATCAATGCAATTGTGAGCTTTTTCAAAAGCTTTTCAAAATGACTTCTAATTCTACAAGCGGTTGAAGTTTTGTACTATACTAATATTATAGTCAATTTATACAAATTACTTCTCTTGCTATGTCAATTGGTTTTTAAAAAAGCTTTTCTAAAACGCTTTTACCATTGGAAATGATTTCTAATAAAAGCTTTTTGATATGTAAAAGTTAATAGAAAGTACAAGGTGTAATTGCAAAAAGCTATTTGTGGTTTTTACCATTATAGATGCTCTTAGCATCCATAGTGACTTATGGGATTAGTCCATTCAATGGGCTTTTTTTTTCTTCATAAAAATACTATTTTACAAAATCATTTTTAACGCAAAAAATATATATATTTAAAAGCTTTTTGGTACTTTATATCATTTATCATTTGATTAAAAATTGTGCTCAAGTCATTTTCTTATGAGGATGAGCTTGATAGGGAAGATAAGGAGAATAATAGTGATTCTGAATTGGATATTGATAATGAAGTTGATCACGTTTCTGAATCTAGTTGCATGAATTAATATGGTAATGATCAGACGCTTCTGATAACAACTACTCCGTATTTTTATTAATAATCAACACCTATAATGAGTAAAATAGTGATGAACGTCCTTTTTCTTTTTAATGATACAACTCTATTTATTCATGAACTCCTATTTTTATTGATGAACAACTTTCTTTATCGATGAATAATTCTTTTTAGTGATGAATAAATCTTTTTATTTAAGAATAACAATGTTTATTGATGAGCAAATTTTTTTATTGATGAACAACATAAATGATGAATAACCTATTTTATTAATGAACAATGCTTTGTATGTATGAAGAAAACTTTTTATTAATAAATAATATTTTTTATTGATGAACAATTATTTTTATTGATGAAAAAGACTAACTAATGAATTGATGAACAAGAATAACTGATGAACAAGACTAATTGATGAACAAGACTTACTGATGAACAAGACTAATTGATGAACTGATGAACAATACTAACTGATGAATATTGTGATTGTTTTTTTTGTAAAAAACTGATGAACCACATGATTCTTCTTAGAAAATTGATAAAAAACGTGATCTAACTGATGAACATTGTGATGTAACTGATAAACAAAATCAAATAAAACTGATGAACATTAACCTGATGAACAATACTTTCTTTTTAGTGATGAACAACTTTTTTTATTGATAAGCAATACTTTTTATTGATTAATAACGTTTTTTATGGGATAATTCCATATTTACCCAACTTAAATATCAAAATTCCATATTTCCCCAAACACACAAGTTTTTAGTGCATAAGTACAATACTTTTAAAGCATGTGTTGGAGAAATATGAAATTATGGTGTTTAAGTTGGGTATATATGGAATTGCTCCTTTTTTTATTGATAAATATCGCGTATAATAAACAATAACACCAAGAACAAACCCATATTTTTATGAATTTTAACACCAAAAATATTATTTAAAACATGAACAAGCTCTCGATCATTAAACTCTCTCCAAATAAACTGCATCGATCATTAAACTCCCTTAGTAAACTGGAAGTTGTCCAAAAAACCTGTAGGCAACATTAACATTACTTGAGAAAAACTAACAAATTAAGCAAAATGCAACTCTCATTAATTTAATGGATCCAATTGATACAACTAAACAATTGGCTCAAACAAAAGAATTAGGCCAATTGGTAAAAAAAACCACAAATACAACAAAGAACAACTACTGGTAATATACAATTTGATTATGCTAGCCTTCTCTATAGTAACTCCAATAGATTTGTACTCAGGCATCCAACAGTTAAGTTTATACACGACATTTCAACGTATCAAAATGCCGTTGTTGCCAATCTATCTCGATTTTTTCTTTGATCTTCATCTTGTTGAAAATGTCATTCATTTTTTCCTTCTTCTTCACCGTTAACAATCTCTTCACCTTTAGCAACCTCAAAACCCAATTTGATCGAATCAATTTTTCATCAAGACCAAAAAGTTGCGATTGATATACTACAAAACATTTCATTGAGACATTTCGTCAAACACCTTATAGACATTATCATAAACACTTTATTTGTTTACATTTTTTTGGAAGAATAACTTGTTTATCAAATAATTTGTTCATCAAAAAAGAAATATTAAAATTTCTTACAAAACATTGCTAAAAATATTTAAGCTTTTGGTATGTAAAGCTTGCTCTTAAATGAAAGAATTTTGCGACTTTATTCATGATTTAACAACCTATTCAATCAAATTTTGTTGGTAAATGAAAGAACTTTTGCAAAATAATCACAAATTTGTTCATCGAAAAAGATATGATAAAAATTATTCATCAACCTTAGTTTATTAAAAAAGTGAACTTTTATCATAATTTAAGAGCTTTTGAGATAAATCATACCTTTTATATTGGATGTTTCACTTCCACAATTCTTCATCTTTTAAGTAGGTGAGGATGTGAATTTGTTCGAGGTGTTCAGATTGAGCTGGATGAAGTTATTTTACATTTAATAGAAAAATGACGAAGATACCCTTAATCATAATGTGAAAACGTAGAGGGGGGGGGGTGAATACGTTTCCGTTTTAAAAACTTAAAACTTGTTTTATCAAATGTCCATTTAAGCTTGTTCTAATATGAAAGATGTTACGTGTAGTTTAAGACTAGCATAAACTTAAACCATGTTGTCACACAAGTATGATTAACAAATCACAACACAAGCAATCATATAATGCAAACATAAAAGTAAAGAGTAAGTAAAAGAAAGCGCAAACCGAACACGATGATTTATAGTGGTTCGGTCACGGAGCTCCTCTCCGCCCTACTCCACTCCCCGAGTACCCAACTCGAGAGTTACTTTACTAGATCAACAAGCTCCCTTCTCGGCGGAGAAAACCTTACATTCGTCGCTTACACTTTTTCCGGTACAAAGCTAAATACCGGGTTCTAGTTCAAGGTAGAACCAACCTGACATTGCCTATACAATTTCCGACACTAAGCTAGATGTCGAGTTCTTTACAAGGGTTCAACTACTCCCGCTAGTTCTTTAACAAGGGTACAACCACTCCCGCTATGTTTTATGGCCCAACATAGAAACCTTGTGTTTTATGGCACAAACACATAAACCATCTAATCTAGTATGAATAGATTACAATGATGATCCATGACATAAATGGGTCATGGATATGAATGGCTAATCTAAATGAACTTCCGTTGATAGAAAGCCTTCAATGGATGAAGATCACAAGCTCCCTAAACTTGTTGTGATGGATCTTCATATATGCATATGGAATCTACATGAACTTCTTGAATAAGAAGTCTTCAATCATTGAGGATGTCAAGTGCCCTTGAATCTTCATATGTTGGAATGCTATGGTGAGTAATAACTTCAAGATCTTCTAACCTTCTTGGTGGATCAGGAAGTATGCAATGCTTGTGATGGATGATATCTCATGATCTTTAACTTGCTTCACAGGATCATTAACAATGTATGTTTACAACATAATGAAAGTTAGTAACATTATGATCATTATGGAAAGGGTGATTAATTTATGAATCTACATGTTTTGCTATTGATCTAAGTGTATGTAAAGGGTAAAGGAAATGTGTGTTCTAGTTGCTTGAGACTATGGGTAAACAATGGGCTACTATTTATAGGAAAACATTTTGTACATTCCACGGATCCCTAAATTTGGATCCGCCCTTTATGGCATTTGGATCCGCCCTTTATGCCATTTGGATCCGCGGGTGTCTGACAAAAAATCTTCCAAAATCTTTCCAAATCTTGCCAAGATCTTACAAAGTCAACTTTGTTACTTAAAGATCTTACCAAAATATTTCTCAAATCTTCCTAGGATTTTCTAATGAGGTATGCCATGATGTCATGTGTTATTTTCATTTTAGGATTTAAAATGTAAAACATGTAAATGTATATATGTATGTAACATGTATCCTAGTGATCATGTAGCATGTATATACTAGCTTAACTAATATATGTTTACCAAGATGTATCATGTTAGATTGACACCTAAAGTGTACTTATCCTATTTATCTTAGGAAACATGACAAATGAGGTTCTAAGTAGAATGGTTAGCCTTTTTAAAATACTTAATGACCTGGTCGTATTTTAAACATTCTAAATGGTTTGTTAAGGGTTTGATCATAATGCCACATAACAAACATGTACGAACTTGTGTTGTATCATACGAGGACTCGAGAGGTGTTGAATGTATGTTGAGACAAGATATGATTACAAGTAACTTGTACATTTTACGTTATGTATCAAGTTACATGTTTGTCATCAATCAAAACAAACGAGACTGCTTGCACTAACAATCTCCCTAACGAGACTGTTTGCACTAACAATCTCCCCCTTTTTGATGATGACAAAATATGTAAACGTGATAGAAAGTAAAATGTAAAAAGTTACTTGTGTCCGTACTACCTTTAATATTACCTTCTCCGTTTACACCTTTCTCAACTCTTATAACCTATTACTTTCTCCGTTTACACCTTTCTCCCCTTTTTGTCGAAGCAAAAAGGGTGTGTCCTTGGAGTTAACTTCATTTCTCCCCGAAATGGCGAGCTTGCATCATCCCTAGTGAAGTTAAATAGACTACTCCAATCTCCTATGGTTGTTGCGTTCCCTAGGTTGTTTAGCGGATCCATGGATCAAATTAAGACTCTTAACCTACATCAAGATTAGTAGTGTGCAACATAAAAAGAATATATATGAAAAATGCATGATGAATGAAATGCATATATCCAACGATTCACGTGGGTAAGCTATATTGGACTATCTTGGCCTATCTCCTCTTTTTTGTCGAAACACAAAAGTGTGTCGAAGAATGAGAATTCTTAAGAATGCGAACATGCTCCCCCTTGACTGTAGCTCCCCCTTAATCAATACTCCCCGTTGCTAGGGTTCCAACGTATATGATGTAAGGATTATGAATGCTACAAAACAAGGATTAGTACATGATATGCTCCCCCTTGATCAATACTCCCCGTTGCTAGGGTACCGACGTATATGATCCAAGGATGAAGAATCCTACAAAATAAAGATTAGTATAAAACAATATTTGTCCTTGGACAAGTATGTGATATACACCAATGCGTGTATATGATGCATCCTAAAAAATGTTTGACGAAGGCTCACCTTTGCTTTAGGGTGTCAAGATAAACCTACAAAACAAAAATTAGCACAATAGGGACTATGTCTTAAGACATATATGTCATATACGACCAATGTGTATAGACGATGCAATATGAGTACTAGACTGATAATTCTCCTGGTTTGAGGACATCAAGAAGCACCTACAATGAAATGGTTAGTGCAATATATTTTATCTCAAATAAAAATAAGATGCAACATATCAATAATCTAATCACAAGCAACTTACCAATTGTGATTGTCTAATCAAAGAAGAATATGATGCAGCATACCAATTGTGATATCAATCGTGATTATCTAGTAAACCATGTTATAAAGTGTGTAATCTTCTAGTAAGAATTACATTTACAAGAATATACTCCTACAAAACAATGCCTATGATGAGGATATGAAGTGGAGTTAAAGTTAGTGATACTAGTGTTGGTGTTAGTTTACTAGTGATAACTCAATTGATAACTAAAGGTTGTTGCAAGTAGGTTTTTCGCTAATCCATGGGGTTGATGATTAGTGAAAGAGGTGATGGAAGGTGGTGGTTATAATGAATTCAGAAACTATATAGCAAGTGCTATAAGAGTATTGAAGGCGGTTAAGGTTATGATATTATCATCTACCAAAGATGATAAATGCTCAAAAGAAGGAAGTGAATATAATGATCACTTAGGAATAGAGATTCCATATACCTATATGAAAATGAAAATGACATCATATAATGAGAGTGTTGGTTGGACCAACGTGTTGAGAGTGATGGTTCTGTTTGCACTGACAATGACGTGCTTGATATGTATCAAGAATGAAAAGGATGAGATCCTATGATGGTGTTCTAGAAGATGTTCTAGACAATGAAGTTGTTCTAGAGAATGATGATGTGAAAATAAATCCTAGAATCGTTGGTTGTGAGAAGGTTGTCTGTTATGAATGTTTAAAAATAGAACCTGGTACCCACGGATTTGGCGGAACCAAATTTTTGGTTCCGTCCTTCTTATCGAAGGGTACCGTGGGACCTAAAAATTGATTTGGTCATGTTTTGTCATTTTTTGATCAAACGAGGGTTCAAACTAAGGTCTATTCACTTATAACTATGGATTTGGTTTCACTAATCCTAGTCAAAGTCTAATGAGACTTGATGGTTCACATTTAAGAGATTTGTTAAACACATAACGTGTTTTTCTCTTGACGAGGTATTGGTATAAAACTGTGATATTGGGTTAATAAGGTTTGAATCACTTTGTGATTTTGTGAACTGATTTTAACTAAATGGTGTGAACCTAAGTGTTGGTACTTGAGGATGTAAGAAACATGAGTACATGTTCTTTAATGTAAAGAGACAGTTATGTGAATGAATTTCTCTCCCCCTTAATCGGTGGACATCCATCATAATGTGTGATGTTAAGAATGATGAAGCAAGTTAATGAAAGCAATGAGCTTAGTAATGTTTTTGCGGATGTTGGTTAGCATGCAAAGTACTTCATCCTTGAAGTTATGTAGCTCTTCACTATCAATGCAAGATGATCGCACGACGAGGCATGTAGTTTTCTCATGGAAGGTGTATTGTTATAACTAAAGGATGATGGAGATGTTGTTAGGAAAGCGGAAGCAACAATACGATTTGGAGAGAGGTATGTTGAAAGATACCCAAACACAAACTTCAAACCTCTAAAATTTAATCCTATTAGCTTTTAAAGCTATATGCAAGAAAGTAGATCCCATAAACATATTATTAATCTAAGTAGCAATAATGGGACAGCAATTATGCAAAATAAGCATAACAAAGAGAAATAACAAACAATTTGTTGTCAATCTACAAGACAGAAGTCTTAATGATAAAAGATGTGAATATCATAGAAATCATAACATCTTATGTAAACAAAAATAAATATTCATCTACTAGACAAAAAGCTACCACATAGCATAAAGACAAATAATCATATTGCAAGATAGCATGACATTGTTTTAGATACTACATTGTGAAATTGTTTTGAAGTTAGGCTTAGTCACTTAAGCATACTTACTTATTAATTAACACAATGATCTATGTGTAAAATAAAATGACTTCTAAATGTTCATCATACCAAAAAGCACTTAGACATATAAGTGCACACATGGCAAACAAATAGTGTGACATGATCACAAAAGTAATGAAACGACAGGTTCATACAAACAATTCTAACATTTTAGAAGCATGCATCATTTAGACTATCCTACGAAAAAGCTCAATGAATGTCAACTAAAGACAAGAGCTATCTAACACCATGTATTAAGAATGACATATCGTGAGTTAACAAGAACCATGTTAATCTTGTGAAATACCATATAACAGGTATCATGCGAATCATGTTATCATCTAGTAGCATGAAACATATATAAGCATGTAAACAAAACCTTTCAAAGGTTTACACATTTGATTATCAATCAAATAATTATCATGATAACGTCAAGACACTTAAACATATCAAACACATAACATGTAATCAACACATATGTAATGTAAGTGATTTTACTAAGAAAAATCACATCTACTACTGAATTGATTAATATTACTAAGACAAGATAAAATATCATCTTTTAATATTTACTTTAGGCAAGTATAGGAATACAGATTTTTCAAGTTGGAGAATGAATATGAGACTACTAATAGCGGTGCTCAATTCAGGCTAAACACGACCATTTTTACGGGTGATTCCACATACCCAACTTCTCTGCTGGAAGCAATTTAACCGTTAGGTTAAATTGATTTTCTAGTGCAATAGATTCTCCAGTAGTCATTCTCATGTCTGAAAGATAGGAATTCCTATTTTTGTCTATTGAAGTATATAAAGATGATAATTCATCAATACATGACTTAATGAGACTCAACTATATCTATTAAAACTACTGTGATGAAGATGTCATGTTTTACACGGGAATTTGACAAATATGTGTCAACAGATTTTAATCTTTGTGTTTGGAATTTAAGGTTGAATGATCTAAAGGGTGACATATTTTATGTTGAGTATTGTATAAGTGATTTGATTATCTAAGACCAAGAGATGTGTTTGAGAACGTTTTCAAGAAAGTTCTTTGGAACAAGTATCTAAGTAAAGTTACAAACTTTAATAGATCTTGTGTATGCTCTAGAGATGTGTAGGATACACACAAGGTTTGAACTAGATTATGAGCAAGGTTTGGTTATGATGTACGCTTGAAAGAAAACAGATACATATAGTATCTTTCAACAAGTAAGATTATCTCATGTGATCATGCTTGAGTATGGCAAAATGAGATGTAATGAAATCTCTTGTAACACAACCGTTTATGTTGCAAAGAGAGAATGATGCATAGGATATATACTATCCTTTTGACAGAATGAAAACTAAACACATGATTTCTTAGACATTTTTTTTTGAAACATCATGTTTTCATAAGAGAAGATATGAATCCAAAGTGTTTGAATTGGATAGACTTGTCCTAAATTTACTAGATGATGACAAGAGGGATTCACTTGAGTTTTTTATATATACTCCTCAATATTCATTGTCACTTGGGTTGCATGAGGTTATCTTTGAGATTGCATTTTAACATATGTTGTTAAAAATGAAACTTACGCAGAAGTTTTAATGACAAAGTGTTACTAATACTTTGATGACTTGTGAAAGTGATACTACTTAAACCTAGTGGAAATTGATAAACAATGAATGTGAGCATCATGCTCATTTGATGGTGAAGGTTCTAATCCTATAGGTGATAAAGTATGGTCAAGTTGATTCAACGTGTATTCGATTTGGTATGAGTGTTGGACTAAGGGCTTTTTAAGCAATACACTCAATGGCATGGATTATGGTGTTGTAGGAGTTTGTTGTACTATGGATGAGCTTTTGGGTTTCATGAATGTTGAAGATGACAAGAATGGATACTAATTCTTGTAGTTCACTAGTGGATGAAGTACTTGGTTATATTTGTGAAACCTAGGGGCTGAATGTGATGAAGACTAATTCTTATGGCCAACGAGGATGAAGACTAATTCTTATGATCCATTGGTTGGTATAGCTAGTGTGTGATGTGATCTGAAGCTTAGGGTTTGAGACATATCACAGAAGTGAATGTGCTGGGATAATGGTGAAAGTACAAGTGTATTTAGGTGATAGGATAAGTGTTTTAACATAAGTTGTTAAAAATACTTGGGTGTTGATTCTTTCGGATGTGACTTTTAATGACTACAATCATAAGTCAAATTTACTTGAATATTTTGGATGAAATACTTAAGTTGTCAATCCTACTTTGTTGAGATTTGATAGCAAGATTAGATAATACATCTATAACTTAAGTGTGAGTTATGACTCGATATAAATCTTAATTGTTTTGAAGGATGACATGTTAACCAAGTAAGGAAACATATGTGGATACTGGACAATATCTATAGTCATCAGTTGGACTTGTGATCTATGATATTTTTGCAAAAAGTGAGTCTGGATTTGTTAGGAAGTTGTCAATTTACAAATCAAGCTAATGAATGAGTATAGGATAGGAGGATGCAGTGAATGTGTGTAATGAGCACAAATACTCAGTGGTTCACCGAAAAGGTACCTTGGAGCATTTTCATGAAATTTGAAACTGTGATTAGATATGATTATCCTATTGGTGTAAGTGAGATGTTATGATCCTAATAGGAGTGAATTATCAGTGAAAGGAATCCTAGTGATTAAAGTGATTGATCTTGAGTGCGAGATTTAAACGAAAATTTAAAAATCAAACTGTTTGTTTTGGCGGATCCAAGTTATACCAAAGGCGGATCCTAGATTTTGGTTCCGCGGAATCCGCAGAGTGAAGATTGGCGGAGCCAAAGTGCTCAACAGACGGAACCCATAACTTGGTTCCGCCATATCCGCCATTCAGAAGTACTAATTCTAACAAAGAGCATGTCATAATTTTCGTTACCCGTTCAAATCATGAAAATTCTCCTAAACCATATGTAATTACTTATTGGTGATTGATTAAAAGCAAAAACACAGATTCAAACACACGTTTGCATATAGATCAATCAAAATGATAATAACTTACCATAAAAGGAAGTTAAGCCAAACGGTGGCTTAAACACGAAAATCGATAACATCGAGTGTTATCATCCTGCATTGTTATGTTAGTTCACATAAAAATATAATACCAACATAATATCCTAATAACACAATAAGTCATCACATCATTGTTTAAAATTTTCTTACACCAAACACTCTTTCACAGATACTACATTTTTACACATTTTAACACTTGAAATTAAGTGAAGATTTTTGCAAGACAATACATTTTAAGACACTAAACTAGTTTCACTCAGTTCACATTTCCAAGTAAGTTATGCAAAGTTTTTACATAACATACGCAAACAAAAATATCTAAGTCTATAAGTGAAACAAACACAATTTATCAACTTAATGCACAAGATCTAGCAAATGTCTTATTGTACATAAAACAAGCAATTGATAAACAAACAAATAATTGTCATGACAAAACACTTATGTATTACCTATCAACAAATGCAATCACAATTACCAACAGGCAAATAACATGTAAGCAAATGGGTTAGAACAGATAGTCACCTAGCATAGCATAAATGAAAAGATATTTTTCGTCACTTTGCGTTTAAATATGACGATGTATGCCAAGCTTGATTTGTTTCCTTTATATTACCAAATTCTTTAGTTTCAAAAGAAATCATATCAATGTTCAAAGGATACTAACTTACATTGCCCGACGTAAAAGTTTAAGTTACTATGTCAAAATGAAACTTAATATTTTGGACAAGTTGTAGTATTTGATTTGTTTTACCTACTTCAATTTAGATTTAGGACATGAGATTATTTTTAAATGAAAGTAGACTTAATTCCCTTCAAAATGATAGGTGGCGCGACTTCTACGGACTTACGGTTAATTAGTTATGAATTTTTGAAGTTTGCAGAAACTAATGAACAGAGATACACGGATCCATTTTGAGGGATCCGCCCTTTGTAACAAAGGGATCCGTGGGTGTCTGTGACAAATTCTCCTAAACTCGTATTTTGACATAGAGAAAACGTGTAGGACTTGCTAGACTTAATATTAAACATATATTTACACATATTTAACAACATTTCTACTTATGTGACTTATCTAAACATTACGGAGGTGATTTTACAACTAAATTAATAGTTATCCCAAACGCTCCTTTAAAACCCGTGTTTTTCGTAAATTAGCTTTACGCACACAATTTGACACTTAATCTTTTTGAGAAATATTTTCTTTTGATTTTCCAAAGACATCTTTAAGCTTGTATACAAAGTAATATTTAACAACAAAATTTCTAAGTATACTTAGCGAAACATTTTTCATATTATATTCCGCTTCAAAGGTAATTTGATACATGGATCATACTCTATTTTAAAAACCATTTGTTTTGAAAATGAGAGCCACGTGGCTTTGATACCAATTGTGAAAACGTAGAGGGGGGGGAGGGTGAATACGTTTCCGTTTTAAAAACTTAAAACTTGTTTTATCAAATGTCCATTTAAGCTTGTTCTAATATGAAAGATGTTACGTGTAGTTTAAGACTAGCATAAACTTAAACCATGTTGTCACACAAGTATGATTAACAAATCACAACACAAGCAATCATATAATGCAGGCATAAAAGTAAAGAGTAAGCAAAAGAAAGCGCAAACCGAACACGATGATTTATAGTGGTTCGGTCACGGAGCTCCTCTCCGCCCTACTCCACTCCCCGAGTACCCAACTCGAGAGTTACTTCACTAGATCAACAAGCTCCCTTCTCGGTGGAGAAAACCTTACATTTGTCGCTTACACTTCTTTCGGTACAAAGCTAAATACCGGGTTCTAGTTCAAGGTAGAACCAACCTGACGTCACCTATATAATTTCCGACACTAAGCTAGATGTCGAGTTCTTTACAAGGGTTCAACCACTCCCGCTAGTTCTTTAACAAGGGTACAACCACTCCCGCTATGTTTTATGGCCCAACATAGAAACCTTGTGTTTTATGGCACAAACACATAAATCATCTAATCTAGTATGAATAGATTACAATGATGATCCATGACATAAATGGATCATGGATATGAATGACTAATCTAAATGAACTTCCGTTGATAGGAAGCCTTCAATGGATGAAGATCACAAGCTCCCTAAACTTGTTGTGATGGATCTTCATATATGCATATGAAATCTACATGAACTTCTTGAATAAGAAATCTTCAATCATTGAGGATGTCAAGTGCCCTTGAATCTTCATATGTTTGAATGCTATGGTAAGTAATGACTTCAAGATATTCTAACCTTCTTGGTGGATCAGGAAGTATGCAATGCTTGTGATGGATGATGTCTCATGATCTTGAACTTGCTTCACAGGATCATTAACAATGTATGCTTACAACATAATGAAAGTTAGTAACATTATGATCATTATGGAAAGGGTGATTAATGTATGAATCTACATGTTTTGCTACTGATCTAAGTGTATGTAAAAGGTAAAGGAAATGTGTGTTCTAGTTGCTTGAGACTATGGGTAAACAATGGGCTACTATTTATAGAAAAACATTTTGTACATTCCACGGATCCCTAAATTTGGATCCGCCCTTTATGGCATTTGGATCCGCCCTTTATGCCATTTGGATCCGCGGGTGTCTGACAAAAAATCTTCCAAAATCTTTCCAAATCTTGCCAAGATCTTACAAAGTCAACTTTATTACTTAAAGATCTTACCAAAATATTTCTCAAATCTTCCTAGGATTTTCTAATGAGGTATGCCATGATGGCATGTGTTATTTTCATTTTAGGATTTAAAATGTAAAACATGTAAATGTATATATGTATGTAACATGTATCCTAGTGATCATGTAGCATGTTGATGCGTGCGGTGTCGTAGTATAGTTTTAGCAGTTTTAATGCCTACTCAAGTTTTAAATTTATATTTAGCCGACTTATCAATAACACACACACTTAACGAGCAGTGTACCCGGTCAGTATGAATATAATGGTAAGTAGAGTGTCGATCACTAAGAGTGGAACGTATTATCTGTTGAAATGTGGTTAACGATTTAATATGTAAATGTCTAGTATCGAACCCGAGACCTCGGGATTGCACACATTACAAATGAGTATTAAGGAATAATAATAAATGTATTTTATATATTTATTATTAGCACGAGAACTTAACGACCGTTAGTGTTTTCCGTTGAATGACTAACGACCGTTAAACGCAAATAAGGAAAGAAGTGTTTGTATGGAATTAGGAAACATGGAAAAGATCTAGAACCCTTCTTTGGGTTATAGATCGACCGGCCATATGGGTTGGATCGACCCATGCTTTGCTTTTCCTCCAAGTTTCTAATTTAGTATAAATACAAACACAAGGGGTCTTGGTTTTCATAACTCTTGAACACACATTAAACCCTAAAAGTTTTCTTCTTCTTTTCCTTGTGGTTGCCGATCGTATACCCTCTCCAAGGGTCATAGGATCGAATTTTTGTTTAGCAAAAATAAATCTTGTGTTTTACTTGCATAACCTTAATACGGTTTAATTTGTGTGTACAAGAACGAGGTAACAACGCACTATTGTTGTTATCAAGAGATCGATAAACAAAACGGTAAGGGGTTTATCATTGATCTAGTTTAAATCATATTCAAGATTTATTGAAGTGCATCGGGTACGTTTTCTATTTATGTTTAAGTTAATAATTATGTGTTATACTAATTGTTTACATGCTTCCGCTATTATGTACTTTGTGTTATTGAATTATATGATTGTCATGAGTGTCAAATTCCAACAATGGCATCAAGAGCCATGTATAACATGTAATTGATTACTTAAACAATAAAAAACGTATCTTTTAAATTGTTTAGAATATACATGATTGTTTTCTAGGGTTTTAATTATTAAAAATTTGTTTTTTTTAATATATGTCGAACCCTAACCCTAATTTAGGGGGGGTGTCGATTTCTCCATGAACCCTAATTAGGGTTTGTGGTTTTCATAATTAATTGTAATTAATTAGAAACCCTAGGTCTTTAAACAATCGTTGTGTTATGAATCTTGTGACCTAATTGCTATATGATATGCATGAATCCGTGACTATATATGCATATTTAGTCACGGATAATTAAATTGTTTAGATGTTTGCTACATGTTTAAATAAATCAAAAATTAGGGAAGACCTAATATATATATTAAATTAATGAATCGGTTATGTGCAACGTGGTATATTATCATTAAAACTTACGCGGCCAATTGTTGGTGTCTGTGGTCCATTGGGTACAATGCGCTCGAAAACCAATGGGAGTTTTATTGATTCTATACATAATAATTCACATATAGATTATTAATAGGATTTGTTTAAAAAGATTGCATGTGGCTAGATGTTTCAATTACAATTAATTGTTTTAATTGTTTTATTATTAGTTGATTATTTGTTTTCTTTTAATTACTTGTTTATTGTTTTTTTTTATATGTGATATGTTAAAGTAAGCAATAAAAAGGGTAATTTTCAAAGAAAAATTAAATTGGACTAATAATGGTGAAACATAAAGTAATAAAGTAAGGATCTTGCAAAGTCTTATGTGCCGACAGTGGTTCGCTTCGCACGGTAATTTGCTCCCAGGCGAGACTAGCAAGATCTAAACTTTGTTACTTATTTTTTTTAAGACTAAGATCATAAACTTTTGCTTGATTGATGTTTTTGTACAATAGTGTGTGAAAGGCGGACCAAAGTTGACAAACTGTGTGGTAGGTTTATCTGGAGAGGGGTTTTTTAAGAGATTCGCTACTACCCGGCTCTCCGGGCCCGCTTGTGCGTCAACTGCGACTTACCTATATCACTATTTACGTACACTATCATCTTAAGGGTGATTTACCTCAATTCCACGCGCCATTTTGTGGCAAATATCCGAATAACATGTAAGTAGTAGGATATGTGGGCGATAATTGTTGGTACTTCTTTAATTGGTGAACCCAATACCTCAAGTAAATAGTTTTTTGGTTTACTCTTAAACTAATTGGTAAATAAAATTGTTTTGAAAACTAATGATACAAAGATGAGTGCATGCATCTTTGTACATGTTTTTGTCACATAAAAAACTAAATACCCTAAAATTTAAGTTACGTGCCATCTAACTATAAGGAACACTTGGAGTTAATTTTGGGTATGCGTGAGACCTGGACCAAAATTAATGACAAGGTAAATTTCCGAGTGTGCGTGAGACCACACATGGATTAATTTGCAGTTTCTAAGTTAGACAACTTAATTAAGCTGATGCGTGAGACCTAGAGCTTAAGGCATGAGATGGGATAAAACATGCTTACGTGACATATTGATGAATCAATATGTAGTAAATCCCATAAATTATCTAGGAATTGGAAAACTTGTTTGCCAATTATTGTACGACAGATTACCATCTTTTGTACTTCCACTACTAGCAGATCAACTGATGTAGTGGAACTATGTAAAGTTGGATCCTAGATTTTCAAGGAAATTAAGTTGGTTATATGAATATATCCATGGGTATTATATTTTCTTGAGAATGAGTATTATCGAAAATACTAATGTTTGAACTTTTCTATTTTTCTGTAGAATGGCTCAACCCGATAACTCCGTGTATGCTGCTTTCAAGAGTCATCTTGAAAGAGCCAAATTGACTGGGAAAAATTTCAATGATTGGCACAGATCGCTCAGAATTGTTTTGAGGGCGACTGGTAAGCTCAATTACTTGAATACTCCTTGCCCTGATGAGCCTGCTTCGACTGCTTCTGAAGAGGTCAAAGCAGCATGGAGAGCTGAGTATGCTAAGTACACTGAAGTTGGGTGCTTAATGCTACAAAGTATGGATCCAATGATGCAAAAGAAGTTTGAGTATTATTTTCCATACAACATGCTCGAGCAGCTTAAGAAGTCTTATGAAAAGACTCCTGAAATTGAAATGTATGAGTCTCTTGACAAACTACACAGCTGCAAACATGGTGATGGTAAACCAGTTGAAGACTATGTGAATGAGATAAGAGATTTCTTTGATCAACTTCATAGAGTCGGATTTGGTTATCCCGAGAATGTTCAAGTTAACCTAATCAACAGATCCCTTAACAAGGATTTTGCTGGTTTTGTACAGAACTTCAACATGCATTGCTCGGGGAAGACAGTTTCTGAGTTACTCGCATTGCTTGTTGACTATGAGAAACACTTACCACCCAAGGGCAACGCTCCTACTCCGCAAGTGTTGGCAATTCAAGGAGGTAGGATCCAGAAAAAATCGCGTGTGAACAAGGGTAAGGGTAAAGGTGATAAAGGCAAGCAGGTCATGGCCTATCAACCAAATCCTAAGGTGAATCAACACCAGCCCAAGAAGAACAAGGTGAGTCCTCCAGGAAAGAAGGATCAGGCTTGTCACCACTGTCATGAAGTAGGGCACTGGAAGAGGAACTGTCCACTCTACATCAATGACTTGCGACAAAAGAAGCAAAAGAGTGAAGCTGGTAATCCCAGCTCTTCAGGTGCGTTCTTTGTAATCGAATTATTTACTCTAACTCGTAAGTTAAATTCCTGGGTATATGATACGGGATGTGGTATTCATATTTGCAATACTATGCAGGGGTTTAGAGTTGAGAGAAAGCTGGCCTATGGACAACAATTCTTGCACGTGGGTAATGGAGCACATGCAGCAGTCGAAGCTATAGGCGTATTTGATTTAGTGTTGCCTTCGGGCCTAGTACTATCTTTAAATAATTGTCATTATGCACCGTCAATTGTTAGAGGTGTCATTTCATTTTCATGTTTGTTGAACCTTGGTTTTGAACATACTATTAATAGCAATGGAATTTCTGTTTCTTTAAATGGTGTATTTTATTTTAAAGCTATTGCTGTGAATTGTATTTTTGAACTTGATATGAATGATAACGGTAATGCTTGTGTTAAAAATAATTCGATGTATAGCATCAACAATAAGAGAATCAAGAAAAGTCTGAATTCGTCTTATCTTTGGCATTGTCGTCTTGCACACATAAGCAAGGATCGCATGAAAAAGCTGCAACATGATGGGCTTTTAGAAAAGATCAATGATGAATCATTTGATAAATGCGAGTCTTGTATTAGTGGGAAGATGACAAAGAAACCCTTTAATAATAGGATTGAAAGGGCTACTGATCTACTTGGTCTTATTCATACAGATGTGTGTGGACCACTTAGACATGTGTCAAGGAGAGGTGCTAGCTACTTCTTAACATTTACGGATGATTTCAGCCGTTATGGTTATGTTTATTTACTTAAACATAAACATGAGGTGTTTGAAACATTCAAAGTGTTTAAAGCTGAAGTAGAGTTGCAACTTGGAAAGAAGATTAAAGCTCTTCGATCCGATAGAGGTGGTGAATACCTGAGTCAAGAGTTTGTAGATTATCTAGCTAAGGAAGGAATTGTCCAGCACCTTACATCTCCATATACACCACAACAAAACGGTGTATCTGAGAGAAGAAATCGTGCATTGCAAGACATGATACGATCTATGTTTAATCTAACAACTCTTCCCTTCTCATTCTAGGATTATGCCTTGGAGTCTGCTGTTCGCATTCTTAATATGGTTCCCACAAAGAAGGTAGATAAGACACCATATGAGTTATGGACTGGAAATGCCCCTAACTTGTCTTATCTTAAGGTCTGGGGTTGCGAGGCGTATGTTAAACGTGACTCGGGCGACAAGCTCCAACAAAGATCTGTAAAATGTATCTTCGTAGGATACCCAAAGGAAACAATGGGTTACTACTTTTATTATCCTCCTGAGAACAAAGTATTCGTTGCAAGGTATGGAGATTTCTTGGAAAAGGATCTCATATCTCAAGAATTAAGTGGGAGGATATATGATCTGGAAGAAGATCAAGATGATTCATTACCTTCTGAAAACACTAGCCAACTTCCTGAAGAACCAGAAAGTCTGGGTCCTCCACCAGAAGTTGAAGTGGTTCCCATTCGCAGATCCGTAAGGACTGTAAAAGCTCCTGAACGTCTATGTCTTAACGTAGAATGTAAGGAATATATACAAGGGGATCTTGATGAACCGCCTAGTTATAAAGCTGACATTAATAGTCCTGAAAAGGAAAAATGGTTAGTTGCTATGAATGGGGAAATGCAATCCATGAGAGACAATGAAGTCTGGATTGAAGTAGACCTTCCTCCTAATGCCAAGGTAGTTGGGAGTAAGTGGCTCTTCAAGAAGAAAACTGACATGGATGGCAATGTACACACCTATAAAGCCCGTTTGGTAGCTAAAGGCTTTACTCAAACGTATGGTGTTGACTACGAGGAGACCTTTTCTCCTGTAGCTGACATTAGGGCTATTAGGATTCTCATAGCCATAGCTGCATACTATGATTATGAGATTTGGCAGATGGATGTCAAAACCGCCTTCTTAAATGGTCGCCTAGATGAAGACATCTATATGGCGCAGCCTGAGGGGTTTGTGAATCCAAAGTTTCCAAATCGTGCATGCAAACTTCAAAGATCCATTTATGGATTGAAGCAAGCATCACGACAATGGAACAAGAGGTTTGATAGTGAAATAAAGAAGTTTGGTTTTACTCAAAATCTTGATGAGCCATGTGTATACCACAAAGTTAGTGGGAGTGAAGTAATTTTCCTTATATTATATGTCGATGACATATTGATCATGGGAAAAGACATTCCAAGTTTGCATGAAGTCAAGGCATATCTTGGAAAGTGTTTTTCTATGAAAGATTTAGGGGAAGCTGCTTTCATTCTGGGAATTAAGATATATAGAGATAGATCTAAGCGATTAATTGGATTAAGCCAAAGTGCTTACATCGATAAAATATTAAAGAGATTCAATATGCAAGATTCCAAGAAGGGATATTTGCCGATGCAAGAACAACATGGCTTGAGCAAGAAAGTTTGTGCTTCAACACCTGAAGAGGTGAAACGCATGGCAAAAGTTCCTTATGCTTCGGCTGTAGGATCTATTATGTATGCTGTTAAAAGGACAAGGCCAGATGTGGCGTTTGCTCAGAACTTAACCAGTCGATATCAGCAGGATACCGGTGAGGCTCACTGGACTGCTGTTAAGAATATTCTTAAGTACCTTAGGGCTACTAAAGATTTGTTCTTAGTTTATGGGGGTGATCCACAAGCAGAACTTGATGTTACAGGTTACTGCGATGCTTCATGGAAAAGTGATAAGGATGATATGAAGTCTCAGACTGGATACGTCTTTGTCATTAATGGAGGAGCTGTGGATTGGAGGAGCAAGAAGCAGAGTACATTAGCGATGTCTGCAGCAGAAAGTGAGTACATAGCTGCATCAGATGCTGCAATGGAAGCCGTTTGGATTAGGAAGTTTGTATCAAGGCTTGGAGTTATGCCTTCGATTCAACAACCTATAAAAATGTATTGTGACAATTCAGCTGCAATTACATTTGCCAATGAACCTGGAATCATGAAGGGCACCAGACATTATCCGATCAAATATCACTATGTGCGAGAGCAAATAGAGATTGGGCAGATCGAAGTACTCAAAGTTCACACAGATGATAACTTGGCAGATCAATTGACGAAAGCTCTTCCTGGCACTAAGCTTTATAAGTTAGCTGAAGGAATAGGTCTTCGTAAGGCTGAAAGTTTCATGCCCATTTGTGATTAGTATTTGGATAAAGGATGTAATAGACAATTATTGATTTTATGAAATAAAGTATTGTTTATGTTTTATTGTCTTGTTGAAATATACATATATCCTGTTTTTGCATATTTATATCCTTGAATAATGTTATTATTCTAAATATGTCCATTGTCGGTTAATGATATGGGAATATCATTAAATTAAGACAAATGTGAATGTTGGTGAGAATATACTTGAAAGTATATTGATGCGTAGTCATACCAAATTCACATGATATTCTAGGAGTAGAGTATAGGACTTATCCCAACTAAACATGATATTACTTATGGATCTTGTCATCAAGTAATTCATGAAATAGTTATCCTCAGACTTGAGATACCAGATAAGAGTCATGGATGTAGTGCATTTTTGTAAAGCAATCTACCGCTTACCGTAACTGGAAGTTATAAGGATTGTTTTCAGAAGTGTTGCAAAGTCCATGGGTTATTCTTGTAGTCAAGAAAGAATTTGTTCCTTCAAATTTTGTTTGAAGTATAATACTGCTGGGCCCCTCGTAGGGTTGACAAAATGTTTGCGTGGCCACGCCCAAAGTCAATCTGGAATGCATTCAGATGTTTTGGTAATTTTGTTCAATCATTAACAACGAGAAACAGAAACATTAATAAAGAGTGACTTAGATCCATTTCTTTATTAATAGAGTATTAGTAACAAAAGGATAATAATAATGATGAATCATTAAAGATTTTCCAGGAAATCTAGCTCGGGTCGGACTAGGGGCATTGGAGTGTTGCAAGACGCCAACCAATGTCATTTTACTATTAATAGTTAACCAAGTGGGAGTTGTTGAAATGTGGTTAACGATTTAATATGTAAATGTCTAGTATCGAACCCGAGACCTCGGGATTGCACACATTACAAATGAGTATTAAGGAATAATAATAAATGTATTTTATATATTTATTATTAGCACGAGAACTTAACGACCGTTAGTGTTTTCCGTTAAATGACTAACGACCGTTAAACGCAAATAAGGAAAGAAGTGTTTGTATGGAATTAGGAAACATGGAAAAGATCTAGAACCCTTCTTTGGGTTATAGATCGACCGGCCATATGGGTTGGATCGACCCATGCTTTGCTTTTCCTCCAAGTTTCTAATTTAGTATAAATACAAACACAAGGGGTCTTGGTTTTCATAACTCTTGAACACACATTAAACCCTAAAAGTTTTCTTCTTCTTTTCCTTGTGGTTGCCGATCGTATACCCTCTCCAAGGGTCATAGGATCGAATTTTTGTTTAGCAAAAATAAATCTTGTGTTTTACTTGCATAACCTTAATACGGTTTAATTTGTGTGTACAAGAACGAGGTAACAACGCACTATTGTTGTTATCAAGAGATCGATAAACAAAACGGTAAGGGGTTTATCATTGATCTAGTTTAAATCATATTCAAGATTTATTGAAGTGCATCGGGTACGTTTTCTATTTATGTTTAAGTTAATAATTATGTGTTATACTAATTGTTTACATGCTTCCGCTATTATGTACTTTGTGTTATTGAATTATATGATTGTCATGGTTTTCAAATTCCAACATTATCTAGTTATTCTAATCAGTATTTTAATATCCTAACGCAAGGGGGTTTCAGCCTGAGAGACTGGCACGATTTGTTTGCAATTAAATAATAAAATAAACCAATAGGCACGAATCAGCAAGTAGCACACACGTACACAGATAGATACTTGAGACAATAAGAGGGCTGTCCTTATGATTAAGTAGATTGTCACTTGTTTTATTGATAGCTTTATATGAAGTGTATGTAGTTAACCCTTTCTCGTTGGTCCTAATCTTATCGGCGAGTAAACTCTTAATGATTACTTATGTCTAAAAGTTATTCCTAAGTGATCAATTTAGTAATAACCGTGGGAGCCACATTATTTTCCGCAGTCAAATGCCCGCAAGCCACTAATAAACACAGAGGTTATCAATGCACTAATAAGTAGTAACCAAAGACATCAACATATAAACTTTAATTGATGGGAAAGCAAGTATTAAAGGGAGTGCAATCTTTCGTTGTCACATTACACAAGCCACCAATCCTGATGAATTAAAGTTTGCTAACACAATAAAACAAAACTACTTAATGAATTAAACACATGCAGCACCTTCTTACAGCTCTTGTATCTTTGATTTGGGTGTGTCTTGTGCTGCCTCCTTGACTGAATTCGTCCTTGGTTTCTCCTGTTCGGTCTTCGGTATTATATATGGTCTCTCGAAATTCGTCTGGTCTTGGGGTATTTATAGTTTCTGTCTGAGGGAAGATGCGGCGCATCTAGGGAGTAGATGCGGCGCATGTACTTAACTTCGCGTGGGGTCCAAGATTATAATATTCAGGAATATTCGTACACCGCCAGAAGATGCGGCGTAACTCCATGATTAGATGCGGCGCATGTCCTCTTGTATCTTGGATCGTATCTGGTGATATCTTGATAGAGATGCGGCGCATGTCATGAGTGAGATGCGGCGCATCTGGAGCAGATTAGTCTTGATCTTCTTCATTTCAGTAGACTCTTAACTTCATGCATGTTTTGCTCCATAATTAGTCCAAAATCGCCAAGTTTCACCAAATGCTTGTTTTCAACTGAGAATTACAAAAGTAAACGATTAAGTATCAATCCTCATACATAATATAGTAAAACAAGTCAAATTAATAGGATAAATGATAGTAATAAAATGTACTTATTTGAGTTCATCAAGCATGTATATACTAGCCTAAATAATATATGTTTACCAAGATGTATCATGTTAGATTGACACCTAAAGTGTACTTATCCTATTTATCTTAGGAAACATGACAAATGAGGTTCTAAGTAGAATGGTTAGCCTTTTTAAAATACTTAATGACCTAGTCGTATTTTAAACATTCTAAATGGTTTGTTAAGGGTTTAATCATAACGCCACATAACAAACATGTACGAACCTGTGTTGTATCATACGAGTACTCGAGAGGTGTTGAATGTATGTTGAGACAAGATATGATTACAAGTAACTTGTACATTTTACGTTATGTATCAAGTTACATGTTTGTCATCAATCAAAACAAACGAGACTGCTTGCACTAACAATCTCCCCAACGAGACTGTTTGCACTAACACATAAAACACCATCTTTTTTATCTGACGGCTCAGAATACTTTTTATGCTTTTTAAAACAAGACTTTCTATTAGATCCGCTTTCATTAATCTAATACAAAAAAGATTTAAAGCACTTCTTTTGTTAAATGTATTTTAGAAACACAAGTTCACTTTAAATTATTACCTGCAAATGGCATTTAATTTTATTTATAAAAGTTTTGACTTGTTTTAAAGTGACATTCTAAATAATGGCATTCTTATATATAATCCTTCTAACCAAAGGGCTTTGGCTCAGTTAGTACCCATTTTCGAAAAACTTATAGGTCTGCTGGAGAGAATTTTTGGATAAAAAGTCATGGGTTCGAGTCTCGTCTCGTGCTCACTCCAGTTGGTGCTTCTTTAGGCCAGGAGAGTTACCGGAGCTATTCTTTATGGGGTGGACAATGGCTGGTGCCAAAAGACACCTGGAGTCAGGGTGTTCCCGTCAAATCTACCTTTTGTGATATATACTCCTTCTAAATTAGTTTATCACATAAATAATTATTGTTTTAATTTTCATATAATTTTATCTAGTATTAGAGTCAAATTATCACCAAATCAGATAATAATTTGACCCCAACTATCTTCGGTTAGAAGGAAATAACGAACATTATTTTAAGGCTGGTCTTTAGTTAATCGTCAGTCGACATCCATCGATGTACGGAGTTAGTGTTCTTCGCCAATTTAAAACTTATAGGGATGAGCACGGTACCAGAATGGTACCGAACCCGTACCGAATTGGTGGTACCGAGTTTTTCCCGAGCATGAAAGTGGGTACCGGTACCGTACCGGACGGGATTCGGGTACCGGATCCAACAGGTAATGATCAGACAGCTTCTGATAAATCTGGTGATCCTTTTGGATTGTACAAGATTTTGAAAAGAAATAATGATAAGGTGGCTTCGGAAAGTGTTAACCCTCAGTTCCCCCTAGGGTTCACACCTGATGTTGCTGAGGTAAATGTTGTGGACACTGATCTAAATAAGGTTCTCCATCCTAAGATCGACGTGGCTAATAACAATAAAGACTTTTCTAGTGCTACCAGCGGGTATAATGGTGTATCGAAGATAAAATCAGGAGGTTCTTTGTTGGATGTGATGGATGAATTGATGAAAGTGGGGCAAACAATGGGCTATAATATGGAAGGATGCATGCATAATATTGAAGCTATTATTGGCTCAAAGAGAGATGGTAAGGTTATTAGATGAATTTCTTGTCCTTAAATATTCAGGGCCTTGGTCATAAGGCTAAGAAAGGGTGGATACAGGAGTTAAATACGAAACATCGTGTAAATTTTGTAACTTTACAAGAAACAAAAATGGAGACGATGGATCTTCTTTCTATTAAGGCACTTTGGGGACGACGAGTGTGTTCTTATGGGAGATTTTAATGAAGTTCGTACAGAACATGAAAGATATGGTACCGTGTTTAATTTACATGGTGCTAATGCTTTTAATAACTTCATTAATACGACGGGCTTAGTTGATCTTCCCTTAGAAGGTTATTCTTATACTTGGTCTCATAAATCTGCTTCCAAGATGAGTAAATTGGATAGATTTCTCATTACGGAAGGCTTATTGACGATTTTTCCTTCCTTATCGGCTTTATGTCTTGATAGACATTTATCCGATCACTGCCCTATTCTTATGCGTGAGCTGAATGTGGATTATGGACCTATTCCATTTCGTCATTTTCATTCTTGGTTTAATAAGAATGGGTTTGATAAAATGGTGGAAGACTCTTGAAAATATTTGGCTGTTATTGAATCGAATAGTATTGTTTCTTTAAAGAAAAAACTTCAAGTCTTAAAGACATCGATCAAACATTGGATTACAGATGTTAAACTACGCTCAAGTGTGGCAAAAGATTCTATTCAGAAACGTCTTGCTGTATTGGATAAAACGCTAGACCAAGGTAGGTGTAATGATGGGCTTCTTAACGAAAGGACCAACCTGTTAAAAGACCTTCATGGTGTCATAAATAAGAAACGCTCTCAAATGGCTATACGTGGGGTTTTTATTGATGGTGAATGGATTGTTGATCCTTCTAACGTTAAACATGAATTTTTGAACCATTTTTGCTGCTCCTAATTCTCCAAGACTTGTCCTCGAATCTCAGTTTCCTAATATTTTGTCTATGGACCAACAAAATGATCTTGAAAGAGACGTGTCTTACAATGAGATCAAGAATGCGGTTTGGGAATGTGGTACTAATAAATCTCCTGGCCCCGATGGCTTTACTTTCGAATTCTTTCGTCGGTTTTGGAGTACCATTGATAAGGACGTTGTGGCAGCTGTTAAACAATTCTTTTCGTCTGGTATTTTCCCTCCATGCTGTAATTCATCTTTTATCGCCTTAATTCCTAAGAACCAAGAAGCCAAGGTGGTTCAAGACTTTCGTCCTATAAGTTTAATTGGTAGCATGTACAAAATCATTGCTAAAATCTTAGCTAACCGCTTGAGCTCTGTTATCTCAAGTCTTATTGGTGAGGTTCAATCGGATTTTGTCTCTAATCGACAAATCCTTGACGGTCCTTTTATTCTTAATGAGCTTCTTTCTTGGTGCAAATTCAAAAAGTATAAAGCCATGGTCTTTAAGGTCGACTTTGAAAAGGCTTTTGATTCGGTGAGATGGGATTATCTTGATGATGTGTTAGCTAAGTTTGGTTTTGGAGATAAATGGCGCGGTTGGATTCAAGGTTGTTTAAACAATGCTAAGGGGTATATTCTTGTTAATGGCAGCCCGACTTCCGAGTTTCAATTTTACAAAGGATTGAAACAGGGAGATCCATTATCTTCATTTCTCTTTATTTTGATTATGGAAAGTTTGCATCTATCGTTTAAAAATGTGGTGAATGCAGGTATCTACAAAGGTATTCCCTATTGACAACACTTTGACCTTGACTCACCTATTCTATGCTGACGATGTGGTTTTCATTGGCAAATGGGATATATCGAATTTTAATACCATAGTTAATGTGCTCAAATGTTTTTTCTTGGCCTCGGGTCTCAAGATGAATCTCCATAAAAGTAAACTCATGGGTATTGGCGTTCCTCACAACGAAGTGGTTTTAGCAGCTGATTCAATAGGATGCTTGACTTTTTCCGCACCTTTTAACTTTCTTGGTGTTAAAGTGGGTGGTATCATGTCGAGACGTGGATCTTGGGACGACGTCATTGGCAAACTTTCCTCTCGGTTATCCAATTAGAAACTTAATACTCTCTCTATTGGTGGTCTTTTTACTTTGATAAAATCGGTTTTAAGCTCCTTACCACTACACCATATGTCCATTTTCAAATGTCCTATGGGAGTTCTTAATTTATTGGAATCTATTCGTCGTAACTTCTTCAATGGAGTGACAAATTCAGATAGAAAATTAGCTCTAATTGGATGGAAGAAAGTTATGGCCTCTAAGAAAAATGGGGGGCTTGGCATTTCCAGTTTTTTTGCTCTTAATCGAGGGTTACTCTTTAAATGGATATGGCGCTTCATTTCCCATAGCTTCTCATTATGGTCTCAGTTTATCAAGGCCATCCATGGTCCAAAAAGGCCTTCTTGATAATTCTCATATTCCTCCGAGATGCTCTCCTTGGCTTGACATCATCCACGAGTTCAAAGGTCTCGTTTTTAAAGGTATTGATCTTTTCTCTTTTGTAAAAAAAAAAGAAAAAAAAAAGGGAAATGGAGAAAACGCCTCTTTTTGGGACGATCATTGGCTTATTGATTCCCCTTTGAAGACCTTGTATCCAAGACTTTTCTTGTTGGAGTTAAATAAACAAGCTACAGTTGCTTACAAATTAAGGGATACTTCCTTGGTTGCGTCCTTTAGGAGAGAACAGAGAGGTGGTATAGAAGAGGAGCAACTTCGACTTCTTGAAGATAGCTTGGGTCACATTCTTTTTCCGGATTCTAGTGACCGATGGGTCTGGAATCTTGAGTCGTCGGGTGAGTTTTCGGTTAAATCAGCTCGCTCCTTTATAGACGATTCTTTACTTCCTAAGCTGGAAGTTCCTACTCGATGGATAAAAGCCGTTCCCATTAAGATTAATATATTTGCTTGGAGAGTTTGTTTGGATAAGTTGCCAGTGAGGTTAAATCTTTCTCTTAGAGGCGTCGAATTACCTTCTATTCTATGTCCTCTTTGTAGTATCGCTTTGGAGTCTTCATCGTATCTTCTCTTTTCTTACCATTTAGCTCGGCAACTAATGCTCAAAGTTGCTCGCTGGTGGGAGTTGGAGCATTATGACCTTAATTCGTATGAAGATTGGCTCAATTGGTTTAATAATATCCGGTTATCAAAGAGACTTAAGGAGATTCTTGAAGGCACTTGTTACGTCATGTGGTGGGCTATTTGGAACTTTCGTAATCAAGTCTTGTTTGGGAGTAAACAACCGTGTATTGAGTTACTTTTTGATGACATTGTTCGTTTATCATTCTCTTGGTGTTCAAACCGTTGTAATCTCAACCTTGATTGGAACTCTTGGTTGAAATGTCCTAGTTCCATGACTTTGTAATACTTTCTAGCAACTCGCTAGTTTAATAAATTTGCCATTCTAAAAAAAAAGGCATTATCTCAATGACTTGAGTATCATAAGTCTTTGAGCAAAAGAAAATCTATTGATGCAATGAGTAAAAACTACTATAAATGATCTTTTGATAAAAAGGTAATTTTTCTACCTTGAATTGATTTTTTTTCTTACTGATAATAAAGAATCCATAATAATGTGGTATATCAAACTCACAAATGACATAGACTAATAGATAGATAAAATGTGCACCATGAAATCTAGCAAAATTTAAAACTAAAACAAATAAAAATATGCAAAAGGAAGTTACTAACCAATATCAAAATCTAGAATCGACTTGACTCAAACTTTAGTTTAGCTCAAAAAGGTAGGTTGGCATCTAAAAAGATGCACGAAGTCAGGGTTTTCTAGCCGATTCAAATCTTTCCGAAAAATAGTTTAGTGCTCCAATACTCCACAAATTGTCTAAAGAACAATCTTCTCACTGAAAAAAAAAAAAAAAAAAATTGAAATGCAGTACAGGATGCTACCAGCCTACAATTATTTATTACCGTTAGATTTTTACTTTTTTTGTTAGGACATAAACAGCCAACTACTTGTTTGTCGACCCTAGTTTATTTTCCATCTTCACAATCAATTCAATACAGTGCTATAAGATAAGAAGATAACAAAAGACCATAAAAAAGTCTATACAACAAGTCATCTCACATTCTATTCTAACCCAACAAACCAAAATCTCCAATGTCATACTCTAGCGACCATCACAACAACCAAAACAACCTCGACGAACAAGACCACAGTAGCGGTCCTGTTCGTCGCACACGAGGTCGTCCACCCGGGTCGAAAAATAAACCTAAGCAACCTGTTTTTGTGACACGTGATAATCCTAATGCATTACGTTCACATGTGTTGGAAGTGTGTGATGGGGCTGATATTGTCGAGACTCTAGCTAAATTTGCTAGGAGTAAAGGACGAGCTGTTTCGGTATTGAGTGGTACTGGAGTCGTGGCTGACGTAACTTTACGTCAGCCAGCGGATCCTCCTAGTGATGTGGTGACACTATATGGAAGGTTTCAGATACTTACTATAACAGGTATGGGTGTATAACTTCTTTCGTCTTAAGATTATTGTTTCCTTTTTTTTTTCTTTTCTTTTTTTTTGATAACTATGGTTTCCGACCTTTTGGCCTACTATTCTACAGAGTTTGATCCCACCGACACACATACTCAAACCTAGTAAAACTCTCCCTTTTAAGAGGTTCCAATATGAAACTGGGCTAGAGTACTAGATCAATTTTTTGGTCGGTGTTTGTTTAAACTTATGGTATATGGTTTCAGCTTATATTTCATAAGCTCACATTTTATAGCTTATTTTTTAGGCAGTGGGTTATTATGTTTTGAAGATGGAAAAGAAGCTCGTACACCTGAAAATAAGGTGAAATCAAACCTAAATAAATGAGTTAATGAAATATAAACCGAAATAAATGAGTTCATAAATGAGTTTGTGAAAATAAACCTAATAACTTTATCAAAAAGATAAAAAGAAAAGAAAATAAACCTAATAACAAGATTATATGGTTTCGGCTTATATTTCATAACCACATATTTTCTAGTTTATGAAATATAAGCCAGAATCAAACCTAAATAAATGAGTTTATAAAACACCCCCTTTGTTTGTTTATAAATAAATGAATTTTATATGAACCGCGTCCATTTGTTAGAATAACAAAAGTCTATATAGTTAAGTGTACGATTTTCGACATACTGGAATCGATAACACGACTAGCTATAAGTTCTTTTACGAGTTTGACGAGTTTTGCATACTTGTTATTTTAGGCACGATACTTCCACCACCAGCTCCTGCCAATGCAGGTGGACTATCGATATTCATGGGGGGTGTGGAAGGACAAGTAATGGGTGGAATTCCAATTGGTCCTTTAATAGCTTCGGGTCCAGTAATTTTAATAGCAACGTCTTTTGCAAATGCGGTTTTTGAGAGGTTGCCAATAGATGAACCCGAAGAGGAGGAGGGGGAGGAGGAGGAGGAAAATGGTGCTAGTGGTAAAGTTCAACCAACCGCGTCTCAGTGTTCGAGTGTAACAAGTGGCGGCGCGGGAGGAGTGTCAGTTTTTAACACGAAAGGTGATGGTAACGGTGGTGCGGATTACCCTTTTTCGGGTGATGTTATGGGTTGGGGCTCAAATTCAAGAACTCCTTATTAATATTTCAAGAAATGAATGAAAAATAGCATTTTTCATGTTTATTGAACTGCAGATTATTATTTAGAGGTGAAATTAATATTTGTGTTGTACGGAAAAATGAACAATGTTATTCACCTAAATAGTACGTAACTTTATCACATAAACTACCTCCCTCCCATAATAAGTGTTGAATTTTTACGGTTTAACTTGATCAACTTTGACCTTAAATATTTTTATGTATGTTACATAATATTTAATGCAAAATATATGAATAGATTGAATTTTAAATGTATTTTTATTGATATGATTTTCATTAAATATTATATAATATAAATAAAAATATTTAAAGTCAATGTTGAATAATAAAAATTAAAAAAATCTGAAGACGGGAACATAATCAATATCATTTGAATTGACATAACTTTTACATGTTTCTCGAAAACATGACTATTTAAGACAACAATTCAACTAATATTAAAACGGGATTAAGTCGTAGAATAGCAACGAACTTTTCAAAGTGTCCCGTTTTGGTACGTGTACTTTTTTTAAGTTGTAGAATAGCAACGAACTTTTCAAAGTGTCCCGTTTTGGTACGTGTACTTTTTTTAAGTTGTAGAATAGCAACGTACTTTCCATAAGTGTTCCAATTTGGTACGTGCGATTTCCATAAGTGTTCCAATTTGGTACGTGCGATGGCGTACCAAATTGGAACACTTATGGAAAGTACATTGCTATTCTACAACTTAAAAAAGTACACGTACCAAAATGGGACACTTTGAAAAGTTCGTTGCTATTCTACAACTTAAAAAAAGTACACGTACCAAAACGGGACACTTTGAAAAGTTCGTTGCTATTCTACGACTTAATCCCATATTAAAACCCATATTAAAATGATGCTCAAAAAACCAGAATTGAGAATGAGTTGTCACCCTTTTGTCCAACTTGATAACTTTGTGAGTTGTGACAATAATGTCAAATTTAGCTTGTGTGTGTTGGTGTGATATTTTTTTGTTTTACGTGAACTCGTGAAGTATGGGTAAATGGTAGTAACAAAAATGGTAATCATCGCGAGAGTAAATTAAAGGTGGTAAAAATATGAAAAAAAAAGAAGCTGACGTGAAGGTAATGCTAACCACAACTATTACACCTGCTCTTATCATCATAAAAATATAAATGTAGGTTCAAATTAGCGGTGTATGTTTTTTTTTTTTCTTTTATCAGATTCGTCATTTTTCTGCAGTAATATTTTCTAGTATATACTTTAGATTAACTGCGTAAGGGAATAACAAATCCGGTATAAAAACCACATGCAACCAACGTGAACTTAAACTTGTAGAAGAATATACGTCACTAGTTAAATCACACATGTTAATATGTTATCATATACGACTATACGAGTAACTTCATTACTTCAAAGTTCAAACATTATAAAGTTCATTTTTCGTTTTAACATTATAAAATTTCATAAGTCTACAATGGTAAGTTAATATTTTAAGCCTGTGGCTACAAAATTTCTTGAACCACGTGAAAGAAAAAGACTTGCCCCCTTATGATGTCAAATTAAGTATTGCGAAAAGGCCCCATTCTACAAATAACCCCTTGTGGCGTGGTGGTAAGGCATTTGCCTTTGGGGGAAAAGACCAGGGTTCAAACCTTGGCAACGGAGATTTAATTGTAATAGGAGTAGTATTGGAGAGTTAGCCGTTCAAAAAAAAAGTATTGCGAAAAGGACCAATTTTACAAATAACCCGGTCTCTTAAAGTGTTGGGCTTTTTAGCCCCAAAAAAGTCGTTTTCTCAAAATAGCCCAAGAAATAAGCGACCAAATGTGGGAGCGACATGTGGCGTGTACTTTTTGGCCTCTAGCGAAAAGTCGCTTAAAAAGTCAAAAAGTCGCTTTAAATCTAGCAAAAGTCGCTTAAAAAGATAACTTTTTGGCTGCAAAAAGACACAAATAGTAAGTCGCTTAATTGACAAAAAAGTCGCTTTAAACGGCTTTTTGAAAGTCGCTTATTTCTTGGTCTATTTTGAGAAAGCGACTTTTTTGGGGTTAAAAAAGCCAACACTTTAATAGACCGGGCTACTTGTATATTTGACCCTTGCGAAAATTACTACATATGCACTTTTTAAAAGAAGTTGTCTCGCGAGGGCAACTTTTTTTCCATATCCGAAAAGCCCATCTTCATCGCTGCTGGCAACGATGTCAATTCTCAACACGTATCCGATCAATATTAATTGCAAACTAAAAAATATATATATATGGTAACAATTTCGTTGCCATATAGCTATAACAACCGGTAAATTTCCTAAACTTATTTTACTAGCCAAAATATTTATTTTTGAAATCCTTTAGCTTTTAAACTTCTCTGAACCTATTTGAGTTTGAAAAATAGAGGTTATCTGTTTGAACGTGATTTTATTCATTAACCCGGCGGCACAACCTAAAGTACTTAAAATAATTTGTTATTGATTTAAATTAAATTCGAGAAATATATATGTGTGAATACTCATTTTTATCAGAAAAATTATTCCGGACTCAATGGCGAAAGTCCCGCAATTTAAAACGCGAGTTTGCTATGTTAAATGGGGCCCACATTGTTATTTTATAAAAGATTACTAAGTTACACAATCCACTCCCTTCCCAAAAATTTCACCGTCGCCCCCTATTTTTCGTTTGTACGCGTTTAGTCCCTCCAGGGGTATAAAAACCCTCTAGGGTTTCACTATTCACCCCATTCACTCTCTCTCTATTCCCTAAAATATTTCGGCGTCCCAATCCGTTTTTCGGCGAACCTCCAGCGAGACCACCACCACTCCCATCTTCTATTTGTTATGGTGAAGAATTTTTTGAAGTCCACGCGCTAGATCTGGTACACCACGCGCCACCACCGAGTGATGACCGAGGGTTAATTAGGTAGTGGATTAGTTTTGATCGTAGTGGGTTTTGTCCGTGGTTCGTTGAAGCAGTCGCCATAGCAGCCGTGTCACCGTCGTGAGCCACCACCGTATCACTGCTTTCCTTTCTCTCTCTCTATTCCCTAGTTGGTAAGCCTCACCACCACCTCTCGTTATTCTTTTTCTTTTAAACGCAAATAAATACAAGTTATTAAGTCTCTTCGTGGATTAAAAAATTTTAAAAACGTTTTATAAACAAAAACTCGTGTGGTTAAATCATTTAAATAAGGGTGTTTGTTAGATTAGTAAACCGAGTCAACTCAACTCGGACGAGTCGAGTCGACTCAGCTGAGTCAACTCAGTTGAGTTGAGTTGGCCGGTTCTGGTTATGTTTTGATTATATATGTTTATGTTTGTGTTTAGATTATTATCCTAACCCTTGTGTTGTTATTACTGTCGTTGTGGTGTCGACTCGTACGAGTTGGGTCGTGACTCTTAATGAGTCGCGGCATATTTTTTATCATGTTGTTATTCGAGTGTGGCGATGAGTAGTTGAATCTATGGGCATATATTTTTGGTGTCGTTATTGTTGAGATAAGAGTATTAATTCCAGTTTCAAATGGTGCGGAGGGATTAAGTAGTATTGTGTTGCTATTGTTGTCGTGATATTAGTTGGATTTGTGAGAGGATTAAACACTGAGGATGTAACTCCTTTATAATGTGTTTAAGATACTTTGAGGTTATATTGTTAAGTATGCGGAATCTACTTAACAATACTTAGAAGGTTTTGTTTGATGTAACAGTAACACAATATGAATAATGAACACAATGAATAACTCCAAACGCTTCAATATTATTAGCAAATAATATTAGCGATCTTAATATCACTAGGGTTACAAAGACCTTGAATCTTAACAAAAACTTATATGACATGTACGTAAACATCTAACCTAGGACCTCCTTTTATAGACATAAGGAGTCTTTTACAAGATAAGTATCTACCCGTATATTTCTAACTAATTGTGATATACATACAATCTATTCCATATTTATCCTTGACACGTCCTTATCATTCAGCAGTACCTTCACATATATACTAGCAGTAATAACTTGACAGTTTGTACTGTTAGTTATTCTTCAGCAGTCTTCAGTTATACACTAACAGTTTGTACTGTTAGTATATTCTTCCAGCGGTACTAAGTCTTGAACATTTAATTCCCAACAATCCTCCCCTAAACTTGTAATTTACCCTAAATCATCAAGTTTTTTGAATTAAATGAGGATTGTGAGGACACTTCCAAACACTATCTTCTGAGCTTCATATCTTCTGCTTGCTGGAATATCTTTCTCACCAATGCTCTTGCCATTTCAGATTCTTCATCAACTTGAAGCTTTGATGATAACATAACCAGTAGTACTCCTGCTCTGAGTGGGTAATCTTTCTCTACTAACATGTAGATTTCCACTCCTGCTTTAGTTGAGACTCTGTGAACTCCACAGTTGTCAAATAATCTCCATGTGGTATCCAGGTTATGAGCTTGAAATCTCCAAAGTGAATCATTTGCATTAGGCTCATACATCCTCTTCAGCTCAACCCACAGTTCTTTATCCTTATCATCTGTAGGATCAGCAGACCTAAACCTTTCTTGAACTAAGCTCCAAAGCTTATCCAAGTCTTCTCTGTCAAACGCTTTGATCATGTCTTCAAAGAACTTGTAGACTTCAAATTTTCCTCCTACTCTGATGATTTTCCATCCCTTGATCATTTCATCTGAGTACACCTCCCAATCAATGATGGGATGTTTGGCTTGAATGGGGTCAACATTAAAAGCTTCTGGAATTACCACCATCATTCCATGGATTTGTTCATTAGTCAATATCTCTTCCTCTTCTTCTTTCTCAGCAGATTCTTCTTGACCTATTTCTTCTTCAATTTTTTGTTTTTTGGAGTCCTTTGATTCCAATTTTTATGCTGCTCTCTTCTCTCCTCTGCATTCACTTGTTTCAAGACCACCTCTCAAGAACATCTGCATTCTCCTGTGAGTATCAATGTAAATCCTTTCAATTTCTTCAAAAGATCTTCCCTTGAAGTGATGTTCTTTCCAGGTATCTTGGTGTTTCAAATAAGTCTTCATGTAAGACAGTTGTTCTTTCCTTGTAGGGGGTTTCTTCTGATAAGTTTTCTTCTTTCTTCTAATCTGCTCCAAAAGGTCATCAATAGCTTGTTCTTGTTCTTCTCTTGTAAACTGTGACCTTTCTTCTTCTTGTAACTTTGCAGCTAACTCCCTATTAGCAAGAACCTGAGCAGCTCTTTCTTTTTCTTCTTCAATCTGAAACTTGTGTTCAACCATGAATTTTGCTAATCTTTCTTCTTCAGCTACCCTTGCTAACTCTTCTTCATGAAATCTTTAAGCTAGCTCCTCATCAAGAGCAATCTGAGCTTGGTTCTTCTTGGTTGTTTTCTGAGAAGATTCTTCTTCTACCATTATTCCCTTACCTTTGTCTGATCTTGATCTCTTTGGCCTTCTTGTGTATACTGCACCAACAGTACCTTGAGAACCACTAGCAGTACCTTGAGATATACCACCAATACCTTCCACTTGACTAGCAGTACCTTCTTCATGATGTGCATCTGGCCTCCCCTGATTGCCAGATTCTTCTTGGACCAAAGTAACATAAGGATCTTCATCTAGTTGAGCAATCTTCCTCCCCTGTTTGGAAGATTCCTCACCTTTATCTTCACTCTGACCATCTGATGAACTTGATGAAGAAGATGATTCAGTTGATGCTACCATTTGAGCTGATCTCTTTCTTTTAAGTGTCTTGACCTCTTGCTCTAATTTCTTGACTTTAAGCACCAGTTTAGTATATACTTTGCCAAAAATCTTATTCTGAGTGGTGAGATCAGCTTCCAAATGATTTACTTTCTCAGACAAATGGGTACATAAATCCGTCAATTCTTTAAGTTTCTGACTGCCCTCAGCACTTCCTGATGTGTAACCTTCAGGGAGAGGTGCATCATGGGGCAAAGACTCATAGTCCACCACATGGTGAGCCTCTGAGCCACCCAATATTTCCGGTTGGCTTGGGATTCTACCAGGAGTACTGGGTTCAAATGAACTTGGTACTGTTGGTGTTGCCATAGGTTGGGTCTTAAGGAAGTTACTTCTGTCCTGCCCAGCTGCTAAGCCTGAGACAGTAGAAGCAGCCATTCTTATGCTGGCAAAGGAACTCTGTGCTGAGGTACAGCAGAGCCCTCTCTGGTGATGAGGTTGGTTGTGAGGCTGAGTATTCTGAACTTGTGGGTGTGTGTTGGGAGTCAACTGGGTTTGTTGATCCTTCACCCTGTACCTGTAGCATTGAATCAAATAATGGAACTTCCTCCCCACTATACCCTTTTGAGGCCATCCTCATATTACTGAAAAGTTTTTGGGTAAGTTTGGGTGTTGGATAAACATTTTTGTGAGGAAGAAGTTGATGTTTCCTCATGTTCAAAATAGTTTGTATAAACCTGGGATACATCAAAAACTTTGATTTGCTATCAACATTTTTAACCATTCCTTCAAAGATGAGTTTTGAAAAGTTAAAAGTTCTGTCAGTAGCTAAGCAGATGAGAGCAGTTGCAAAATTGCTACTGAACTGTTCCCATGAGGTTATACCCCATTCTGGTTAAAGTTCCAAAAATTTCAGTGTTTGGCATAGCACTAATATCATTGTCATCATTCAGGTGGAGATGCTTCCTGAGTGATGATTCAGTAAGAGTGATAGATTTGCCATCCACTATGGCATTTAACTCTTTGTCTCCATTGTCAAATATTCTGACAGTAGCAGTCTGCCAAAACTCTTTGATTTGGGAGACATAGATAGTGGGATTTAATGTTAAAGAATACCTTATGTGGGAAGCATTTAAAAAGTCCACTATCTGATGGAATTGTGTATCATCCTCTGCTTTTTCCAAAAACGCGACCATGTTGTGCTTGTCAACAAAAGATAGAGAAGCCATTATTTTTCAGTAAAAGTGAGATTTGACTGCTGGGAATAGTGTAATTTTAGGTTAGAAAGTAGATGAAGAAAGTGAATTGAGATATTATGAATGACTTATGAGGGTTTCTATTGGACCGACTTCAATTAAAATATAACTTTTGATTGAAGAAAGGTGAATATAATAGATTAAAAGTAAAAATATCCAAAAGGTAAACCCCTTAAAATAAGGAATTGATCAGTAAAAATCTCAACTAACTCTCAACGACTATTTTTAAAAAGCTGTTATTTCGTACCAGTACTAACGGTTATCCAGCAGTACAAACTTAAGCCTACCATTACTAACTTTTTGCCTAGCAGTACAAACCTTTTTGAAAAATTTGACTCAGAAGTATGAATTCAATTTTGATTAAAAATCATACTACTTACAACCATTTTGAAGGGATTAAGTGTAAAGATAGACACTTAATCATAATTTCGGTTTAATGCAACCTCTGGTTGTGTGAGAACCAATGATTTCAGTTATAAATAACTGCCTGTGATCAGATAAACTCATTCAAAGTGCTTTCTTGACAGGGTTTCCAGCTCGTGGCAGGTGTTGCCTCTAACACAAATGTGCTAGATTCACGTTTGCTCGTTGTTCTCTCTACCAGATGTCCTTGGACTAACACATTATACTAAAAGTATAAAATGGTAGAGAGTGAGTTAGGTCAGTTACTATCTGACTAACTATGCCATCAATTCCAATTCAAAACATCATAATAAGATTTCAAGAAAGAAATTTTAAGGAACCTCTTTATGCAAATATAAAATCTTAGTTAAGAGATACCCAAATTCAATCCATCATCAACCTATTATGTCAGCAACTAATCCACCATTTGCTGCTCACACAATACAATAGCAAATCCTTTGTGCTTAAACTCCAAGATCAAGAAAAAAGGGAAAGTCTAGATCTTTCATACATAACAACTTCAGGGGAAGTTCATGATTGATTTTGTCATTATCAACTCCATGACCTGCAAATGTTAGTCCAAAACCAAGAAAACAAATTGCAAAGCATTTGCTTCATAGCAGTATAAACATATGACTACCAGTTCTAACAAACATACCTAATTTGTACTAACAGTACAAACTATACTTAACAGTACTAATTGACAAAGCTAGCAGTACAAATCCATTTTAATGTACAAAAACACACAGATTAAAAACTTTAAGGGTTAAGCATTCCAATACTTGCTACCAAGTATTGAAATCTTCCAACATCAAAGGCTTTAGTGAGAAGATCTGCAAAGTTTTGATCAGTATCAATTTTGACAACTTGAATTAACTTTTTCTCATTGCAGTCTCTTATAAAATGATGCCTAATTTCTATGTGTTTTGTTTTAGAATGTTGCACTAGATTTTTAATAATGCATATTGTACTGCTATTGTCAATATATATCATGGTATTCATAAAATTATACCCATAGTCAAGCAGTTGATTTTGAATCCAAAGCACTTGACCACAGCAACTTGCAGCAGCTACATACTCAGCTTCAGTTGTAGAAGTTGCCACAATTGTCTGCTTCTTGCATTGCCATGATATAAGTCTGCAACCAAGGAACTGACAACCACCAGTTGTTGATTTCCTATCCAGGCTTGCACCAGCATAATCACTGTCTGAATATGCCACCAAATCAAAAGGTGATTCCCTAGGATACCACAGACCCAACTTAGGTTGACCCTTAAGGTATCTAAAGATCCTTTTTACAACAATTAAATGAGAAGCCTTGGGAGTGACTTGAAACCTTGCACAGGCACACACAACAAACATGATATCTGGTCTTGATGAAGTAAGGTACATCAAGGACCCTATCTTTGATCTGTAGGTGTGTACATCAACACTTTCTCCATCAGCATCTTTAATCAAAGGTTTCTCTGGATCAACTGGTGTGCTTGCCACTTTAGCATCAGTAAATTGAAATTTCCTTAGTATCTCAGTCACATATTTATCCTGACTAATAAATATGCCTTCTTGTGGATCCAAATATAATATTATCATGCATAAGTTTCTCAAATTCTAAGTACATCTCCCTCCTTGTGGATCCAAATATAATATTATCTACATAAACCTATACCAGCAAAATATCCCTCTTGTTCTTCTTGATGAATAAAGTCTGATCAATCTTGCCTCTTTGAAATCCATTCTCTAACAAATATGAAGCCAATGTTTCATACCATGCCCTTAGAGCTTGATGTAGTCCATAAAGAGCTTTCACCACCTTGTACACCTTGTCAGGATGTTCTGGATCTACAAAACTTGAAGGTTGAGAGACATACACCTTCTCTTCAATAGTACCATACAGAAAGGCACTCTTAACGTCCATCTGGTAAACAGTAAAGCCCATGAAAGAAGCATAAGCTAAGAACAATCTTATGGCTTCAATCCTAGCTACAGGTGCAAAAACTTCTTCATAGTCTATTCCTTCTTCTTGTGTATACCCCTGGGCTACAAGCCTTGCCTTGTTTCTGATCACAGTCCCCCTTTCATCTCTCTTGTTTCTGAAAACCCATTTAGTTCCAATTACCCTCATACCCTTGGGTAAGTCAACCAATACCCAAACCTTCTGAATCTTGAATTGGAGAAGCTCTTCTTGCATTGCTTCTACCCAGCTAGAGTCTTCTAAGGCTTTAAGGACATTTTTGGGCTCAGATTGGAAAAGGAAACATACAAACAAACATGTGTTGGAATCTTCATGCTTCTTTTCTTCATAGACAGCACTAAGAAAACCTTGTTGATCTGAAGTCATGGTCTATCTTCTTGTCTTTACACCAGACTGTATGTCTCCAATCACATTGTCTAGGGAGTGATCTCTGTGTATCCTTGTGTGTGGTGTTGTGAGAACTGGATAGGTGGGTGGTAGATTGTTGATATCCACCTCATCTTCTGAGAAATCAGCAGTATAAGTATCTGATGGGCCAGCAGTATGAACATTATGCCCAGCAGTACTAACTTGGGGCTCAACAGTACAATCTCCATTTGTACTGTTTTCTTGATTCTCTTGATCTTCAGTTCCATCTTCATTGTTTCCATCTTCAAAACCTTCTTTGGTTTCATCAGTAGAAGGTTCATCATTCTTTGAAGATGAATCCACACTGTTCCATATTGGCATCACTATATGATCTTGATCTTTCTCCTTTCCCAAGCTTGCTTCATTTGTTGCAACATCATCTTCTGAACCTGTAAAATCATTAGAAAATGTTCCTGCAACAAATGGCACATAGTTCATTGATTGGCTTAGAGTATCAAGGTCAAATAGCCATTTTGGACCTTCACCTGCAACATTAGATTTATTTTCTCGAAACTGAACATGCAGGTTCTCCTCAACTTTCCTTGTTCTTGTGTTGTATACTCTAAAGGCTTTGCTATTTAGTGAGTACCCAACCAAGAAGCCTTCATCAGATTTGTCATCAAATTTGCCTAGATGGTCTAAGGTATTTAGAATAGTCACATGACACCCAAATGGTCTTAGAAAACCTAAAGCAGGTGTTCTACCCCTAAAAAGCTCATATGGTGTCTTGTTGTGAGGTTTAACTACTAAAACCTTGTTCTGCACATAACAAGCAGTATTAACTGCTTCAGCCCAAAAAGTGATGGGCAACTTAGAGTCAGCTAACATGGTTCTAGCAGCTTCTATTAGTGTCCTATTTCTCCTTTCAGCAACCCCATTCTACTGAGGAGTTCTAGCTACACTAAACTCTCTTCTAATACCTTTTTCCTTACAGAACTCATCCATAACTCTATTTTTGAACTAAATCCCATTGTCACACATGATGACTTTTACTTTCTTATCCACTAAGTTTTCTATCTCAGTTATAAATGTCTTAAGAATGCAAGATGTCTCATCCTTAGAACCTAAAAAGAAAACCCATGTGAATCTACTATAGTCATCAGTAACTACAAGAGAGTACCTTTTATGCATAATACTACTCACAGATGTAGGGCCAAACAAATCCATGTGTAGCATAAACAAAGGTTGATTAATAGAGCTTTGGGTCTTGGGTTTACAAGAAGCCTTGTGTTGTTTGCCTTTGAGACAGGCAACACAAGTCTGGTAATTTTCAAAACGTTTTTGAGGAAAGCCTCTTACCAAACCATCTTTAATAATTTTAGCTATGGCTTTAAATTTATATGACCGAGTATTCTATGCCATAACATGGACTCATCCAATGTGGCTTTTCCAACAAGGCAAGTAAGAGCCTCTTTAGGAACAATCTTCTTCATATCAACACTGTACATGTTTCCCTTTCTTGGAACTTTAAGTAGAACCTGACTTTCATCAGGCAGTTTAAAGTCTGGGAAAAGCACAAGACATTCAGTTTTAGTAAAAAGAACTTTGTTATTTTTGTCACACATTTGTGAGACACTAAACAGGTTATACTTAAGCTCTTGCACAAAGTACACATCTTCAAAGTCTAATTTACCGGTTTTCAAGGTGCCTTTACCAGTAATCCTTCCTCCTATTCCTCCCCCAAAGGTAACATATCCTCCATCCATTGGTTGAAAGTCTGAAAGATAGGACATCTTGCCTGTCATGTGCCTGGAACATCCACTGTCTGCATAACCTTGATCTTCCTCATCATCCTGTGAATGTCCCTGCACATAAAAGAAGGAAATTAGTTTCCTTGAGGTACCCAAGCCATCACTGACTTGGGTTTGCCTCGTGCATCAATATAGTCAAATCTCTTTAATACAATTGATGCACCATTGGGTTTGATTGGTCTCCATACCCAACATGCTGAGGCCTTAACAACATTTGCCCTTTTATCCCTAGCAGTGTTTTTAGCCTCACCAGTACTAACTGCTGATCTAGCAGTATGAACTGCTGGCCTGGCAGTTTGAACCTTTGGTTTCCAAAATTTGTTTTGAACCACTGCTTTCTTGTGAAAAGGCCTTTTAACAGTTTGTTGTGCATGTTTGAAAGTTGGTTTTGCACTTGAAACTGCTGGTCTAGGGTAAACAGTTTTAAATGATCTGGCAGTACTAACTGCTGGTCGAGCAGTACTAATTGGTTTGAGGCCAAACTTCAATAAAAGTGCTCTGGTAGTCATTCTATTAGCATTGGGGTGAGTTTGAGACCTATTTAAGTTCACCCTATGACTTGTATTCCCAATTACCCTATTGTTCCCTATAACCATCTTTCTCCCATGATGATTATGATAAAAAGCCTCTAGGTGGTCAAAGCTACCACAAGTAAAACAAGCCTTTTTATACATGACAAAGTCATCACCTAGTTGTTGGGACTTGAGGTTATTCCAGTTCCTCTGGTTACCTCTTGGCTTGCTTGTGGACCTATACATCTCACAATATTTAACTGTTGTCCTAACTGGTTTCACATTAATTGTAGGCTTAACAGTTTAATTACTAACCACCTTAGGAACATTGGTTCCTTCTAACTTTACCACATCAGGTTTAGCTACACCCTGATCTTCCTCATCAGATTCCCAATCTTCAATGATAGGAGCATCTGAGTTCTTATCAGTTGACACCTTGTCCTCAGTAAGAGAGGTGTCACTTGCACTTTCAAAAGGCTCATTCAAAACATCTGGTTTATCTACTTTAGTACTTTCTTTAGTCTTACAACCATATTCTAACTTAGGCTGTTGAAACTCTGGTAAACCTGTATGCTCTAGGTCAATTCCTGGGGGTGCAGGCACTCCTCTATGAGGAGATGGACATGTTTTATATCCCAAACCAGACTTAGCCTTATTAACCATTTGACACTTTATAATTTTATTAACACCTTTTGATGCATACTCCAAAGTGTTTACAGTTAATTAAATATTTTCTTTTGCCTTTATGATTTTATCTAACTCAGCTTTAAGCAAACTAATTTAAGCATTTTTAAGAGTCAAATCTCTCTTAAGAACAGCTATGTCCTCAGTAAAAACAGACTCATTGTTCTTATAATGCACAATTTGTTCTTCTAGGGCTGCTAAACCTCTTTATGATTAGACAAATTATAGTTTGTTTGGTTTAATTCAATCCTCTGCTCATCATAATGTTTCTTTAAAGTTTCATATTCTTTAAGAGCATTTATGTGTAAAACCGCTAAAGATATTTGGCAATCCTTAATTATCACTCATCAAGGGAACTCACAAGTAAAAGATAACAAAATTGATCTTCTTGTTCAACAATATGAACAATTTGCTATCCCTAAAGATGAGACCATTGATAGTGCATTTGCTAGGTTTAATACTTATGTTACTTCTCTTAAAGCACTTGACGATTCTTTTTCTAGTAAGAACTTTGTCAGGAAATTTCTTAGAGCACTTCATCCGAAGCGGAGAGCAAAGGTGACGGCCATTGAAGAATCCAAGGATCTTTCAAGCATGACACTTGACGAGCTCATAGGAAATCTCAAAGTTCATGAGATGGTCATGAAAAAAGATTCAGAGATAGTCAAAGGCAAAAAGGAAAAGTTCAAGTCTATTGCCTTAAAAGCTAGGGTAGAGTCAAGTGATGATGAAGAGTCTAACTCAGGTAGCGAAGACGAAGAGTATGCCATGGCGGTAAGAGATTTCAAGAAATTCTTCAGAACATGAGGAAAGTTTGTGAAACAACCTCGAGAAGAAAAGAAATCCTTCTGGAAAGACCGTGATGATAAGAAAGGCAAAATAGATAGGAAGTGTTTTAGGTGCGGGGACACTAGTCACCTAATTGGAGATTGTCCAAAGCCACCCAAGAACAAGACTCAACGAGCCTTTGTTAGTAGTGGAGTGACAGTGAAGATGATGACGAAGAGCCAAAGAATGACGAAGTTGCTCTTATGGCTCATGACTCTAACGAGGTGTGCTTGAAAGTCGGGTTAGAACCGGACGAGTGGATTAAAGATAGTGGGTGTTCAAGACACATGACGGGAAACAAAAAGCCTTTTCTCATCCTACCAAGTGTACAACGGACGTAATGTTACATTTGGTAGCAAGCTTAAAAGTAAAATCATCGGAAAAGGTATAATCTCTAATGGCTCTCTCACTATTGATGATGTTGCTCATGTAGATAACTTAGGTTTTAACTTGCTTAGTATTAGTCAATTATGCCGTAAAAAGTATGACGTCCTTTTCAGTGAAAACGGAAGTAAGATACTTAAAAATGGCATAACCGTAGGAAAAGGTGTTTTGAAGAATAACATTTACGTTATGAAATTAGACAAAACATCTAAAGACAAACTTTGTCTCACCTCCTTAGACGACAACTCAACTCTATGGCATAGACGCCTAGGCCAGGCAAACATGAGACTCATCCAATATCTATCATCTAAGGAACTCGTTAGGAACCTACCCAAGTTGAAATACGACCAACACTTTTGTGATGCTTGTAAAATTGGGAAACAAGTTCATAATAGCCATAAGGCTAAAGATATGGTATCTACATCTATGTGTCTAGAATTATTGCATATGGATTTGTTTGGTCCATCCGCTATACAAAGTTATGGAGGAAACTTCTATACTTTGGTAATAGTAGATGATTACTCTAGGTATACTTGGACTAAGTTTTTGAAAACTAAAAACGAAGCATTTGATAAATTTGAAATTCTAAGTAAGAAAATTCAAAATCAAATAGGAAATAGCATTGTGTCAATTAGAACCGACCACGGTCGTGAATTTGATAACGAAACCCAATTTGGAGCTTTTTGTGATGCTAATGGCATAACACATAATTTCTCGGCTCCTCGAACCCCTCAATCAAACGGTGTAGTAGAACGTAAGAATAGAACACTCCAAGAAATGAGTCGAACAATGCTAAACGAACAAAATATACCACAAAAGTTTTGGTGTAACGCCGTTGACACATCAACATATATCTTAAATAGAGTCTTAATTAGACAATTTTTGAAGAAAACATCATATGAGCTTTATAGTGGCAAAAAGCATACTTTAGGATATTTTAGAGTTTTTAGAAGCAAGTGCTTCATTTTAAATACTAAGGATTACCTCACCAAGTTTGACCCAAAGTCTTATGAAGGTGTGTTCCTTGGATACTCACAAAATAGTAAAGCATATATTGTCTTAAACAAGGAAACCTCAAGAGTCGAGGAATCGTTGAACGTAACATTCGACGAAAGTCCACCTCAAGCTAAGACATCACCTTTGGTAGATGATGACTTAGTTGAAAGTCAAATGGTTGAAAACCAAGAAAATCTAGATAATGATAAAGAAGATGAACCTTTAAATAAGGAAATAGTCAATATCAAGGAATCTAGAAGTCACCCATTAGATAACGTCATAGGAGAAATTAATGAAAGAACCTTAAGATCAAGAGTTCAAAATCAAAGTAATTTCTTTTGATTCATTTCAACAATTGAGCCCAAAAATATAAATGAGGCCATAAAAAATGAATCTTGGGTTGTAGCAATGCAAGAAGAACTTAATCAATTTGTTAGAAATGACGTTTGGACATTAGTTCCTCAACCGAAGTGTCAAACCATAATTGGAACAAAATGGGTGTTTAGGAGTAAAATGGATGAAAATGGCGTAGTGTCTAGAAACAAAGCTAGGATATTAGCTCAAGGCTACAATCAACAATAAGGTATAGAATACGACGAAACATTTGCACCGGTAGCTAGGCTCGAGTCTATTAGAATACTACTTGCATATGCATGTGCACATGACTTTAAACTTTTTCAAATGGATGTCAAAATTGCATTTCTTAATGGTTTTATTAATGAGGAAGTGTACGTTGCACAACCTCTTGGCTTTTCCGATTTTGAAAAACCAAATCATGTCTATAAACTTAAAAAGGCTTGATACGGACTTAAGCAAGAACCAAAAGCTTGGTATAATCGACTTAAGACTTTCCTAGTTGACCATAAGTATATCATGGGCCTAGTAGACAACACTCTTTTCACTAAGAAAAAGGGATCACATATAATCATAGTTCAAATATATGTGGATGACATCATATTCGGATCAACTAGTCAAGAGTTATGCGATGATTTCTCAAAAATCATGCATGATGAGTTTGAAATTAGTATGATGGGGGAACTAAACTTTTTCTTAGGACTCCAAATTAAACAATTAGATGATGGGATATTCTTCAACCAATCTAAGTACATCAAGGATATGCTTAAGAAATTTGGTCTTGAAGATTCCAAACCCATGAAAACACCCATGTCCTCCGAAACCAAACTCACAAAGGATGAAGAAGGTGAATCCGTAGATAGCACTAAATATAGAGGAATGATTGGTAGTCTACTTTATCTAACGGCTAGTAGACCGGACATTATGTTTAGTGTTTGTCTATGTGCACGTGATGCGTGTGATGTGTCGTTGCGGTTTAGCAGTTTTAATGCCTACTCAAGTTTTAAATTTATATTTAGCCGACTTATCAATAACACACACACTTAACGAGCAGTGTACCCGGTCAGTATGAAGATAATGGTAAGTAGAGTGTCGATCACTAAGAGTGGAACGTATTATCTCGTTATTCTAATCAGTATTTTAATATCCTAACGCAAGGGGGTTTCAGCCTGAGAGACTGGCACGATTTGTTGCAATTAAAATAATAAAATAAACCAATAGGCACGAATCAGCAAGTAGCACACACGTACACAGATAGATACTCGAGACAATAAGAGGGCTGTCCTTATAATTAAGTAGATTGTCACTTGTTTTATTGATAGCTTTATATGAAGTGTATGTAGTTAATCCTTTCTCGTTGGTCCTATTCTTATCGGCGAGTAAACCCTTAATGATTACTTATGTCTAAAAGTTATTCCTAAGTGATCAATTTAGAAACAACCGTGGGAGCCACATTATGTCCCGCAGTCAAATGCCCGCAAGCCACTAATAAACACAGAGGTTATCAATGCACTAATAAGTAGTAACCAAAGACATCAACATATAAACTTTAATTAATGAGAAAGCAGTTTTAAGGGAGTGCAATCTTTCCGTTGCCACATTACACAAGCCACCAATCTTGATGAATTAAAGTTTACTAACACAATAAAACAAAACTACTTAATGAATTAAACATATGCAGCACCTTCTTACAGCTCTTGTATCTTTGATTTGGGTGTGTCTTGTGCTGCCTCCTTGACTGAATTCGTCCTTTGTTCCTACTGTTCGGTCTTCGGTGTTAGGGTTTTGGAACTCTTTAATTCGTCTGGTCTACGGGGTATTTATAGTTTCTGTCTGAGGGAAGATGCGGCGCATCTACTAAGTAGATGCGGCGCATGTACTTAACTTCGCGTGGGGTCCAAGATTATAATATTCAGGAATATTCGTACACCGCCAGAAGATGCGGCGTAACTCTTTATTAGATGCGGCGCATGTCCTCTTGTATCTTGGATCGTATCTGGTGATATCTTGATAGAGATGCGGTGCATGTTGAGAGTGAGATGCGGCGCATCTGGAGCAGAATTGACTTGATCTTGTCCATGTCAGTAGACTTTCACTTTATGCACGTTTTGCTCCATTATTAGTCCAAAATAGCTAAGTTTCACCAAATGCTTGTTTTTACCTGAGAATTACAAAAGTAAACAATTAAGTATCAATCCTCATACATAATATAGTAAAACAAGTCAAATTAATAGGATAAATGATAGTAATAAAATGTACTTATTTGAGTTCATCAAATATCCCCCCACTTGAACTTTACTTGTCCCCAAGTAAACCTTAGAATTTCATTTATGAAAATGTATCCTAAAAGATGTTAGGATTTATTTTTATATTTAAGCATGTATTCGTTTAATTCATAATCACACAACTAAACACTTAACGAATTAGAAGTAAAATAAAATAAGTCGATAAAATCAAATCTAATCGTTTAACTGTCCAGTCGCGACGAATATTCTATCATAAGCTTGGCAAGTATACACATCTCCACCACTAAAGCTAAGGAATAACAAGTCTAAAGCGGTAAAAAGGGTTTTTAGGCTTAAGGGTTAATTATTCTTAATCACTATCGATCTCAAATTCCAGAAAAGGCGACAAAATCACAAATACATGATCGAATCCACGAACACGATACTTGCAATTGCTCAAATCCTTAACTCGAATAGGCTAAAGATAGGTCCAAACTTCACCAATAATAATATATCAAAAAGGGCGACAAAATCATAAATACATAGCCGAATCCACGACTACGATACTTAAGATTGCTCAAATCCCTAATCTCAATAAATCAAAGGTTTGGTTGGATAATGAATAATATAGGGTATGGATAACATTTGAGATATAAATTGGTGTAAAAATAAAAATAAACAAAACAAATAAATTAAAATCCTAAGTGTGGTTAATCACTATCCCAACCATCCCATGAATAAGACTCATATCATTGAATAACTCACGCTTTAACACTTGAAACACACGCTTTAGGTAGACACGAACTATACTCAACAAAATCTTAATCAAAGAATAAACCTTAACTGGCGTTCCCATAACTGCCAATTCCCATTCAATCCATAGATATAATACAACAAATAGTGGTGATATCGACCACTTACATAACTTTACATAAGTTGGTTAAAATAAACATCCAACTTTTCTTTCTTTTTCTTTTCTTATTTTTTCAATTTTTTTTTTTTTTTTTTTTTTTTTTTTTTTTTTTTTTTTTTTTTAACTTTAAACATAAACATAGATGTGTAAAATTTCACCACATCACTACAACTTTCTTTCCGGATAATTTTTATTCATACTTTTCATACTTCAGAAATAATGGTAATAGTGAAAGTAGTAAACACACGAAAAATAAACTCAAAGATATACAATATTTACTTTCACTCCAATTTGCATTGTGCAATTTCCCGCCCTAACCATAGATAATGAATTACGCACGCGAACACAGGTAATGTAAGGAAACACACTCTGCCTATAGCAATTAACCAACCACGGATTCTAATCTACAGGGTAGGCTAAGGTGTAAGGGTGTAACGAAACATTTTAAACATAGGTGTAAGAAACGAAAGGAATGGCTCTGAGTGTTTTTCTAGGGGTATCTTACTCTAAAAATGAGAGTAACAAAAGGGTTTATACGGGGGTTAACTAACCAGTGTAGTTAGCTAATAACACATAACATATAAAGGCTATTTGGTGTAATCCTAGAATTTTACCAATTTAGACAAGTCATTCCAATTATATAAATAATACTCATTATGGTGGTCTCGAATAGTATACAAGCCAAGTTCTAAAGTTTACAAGTCACCGGCACACTCATAGATTTGTGAATTTTGAAAAATCACAATTTTTGAAAATAACGTCATGTGTGCAGTTATGTAACTTAGATCTTAAACAAAAACATGCTAAAAAATTTTTAAGTTTGATATATTAAGCACATTTTAAGCATAATTTTTGAAAAAGTTTAGGACAAGTAAGTGTTAAGTGTTCTAATTCTCCAATCCCCCCACTTAAGTTAAACAACGTCCTCGTTGTTTGTATAAAAGGTTAAAAACTGGAAAATAAAAGAATTAGAACGGAAAAACTCCCCTGAGATTTGCTCGGTATGATCCTCCATTAGTATAAAAGCAAAAATCATCTTTCTTGTGGATTAGAACGTTAAAGCTTCATACTTGATTTATCCACAGGAAATCCAGGAAACTATAATACCACCAACACTTTAAAACACACCTAAGATAAGAAAGGTTCAAACTTGCATAATACATTAGTAGTTAGGAAAAATAAAACTTAAAAATTAAAACTGAAAATCATCAGGTCAGTCGATGCGCCGTATCTTATTGGAGAAGATACGCCGTATCGAGCCTGGAATTAATACGGATCAGAATAAAGATGCGCCGCATCCTTAACCAGGGATGCGCCGCATTAAAATAAACTGATAAATAGTTTTAAAGTCGAAAATAAAAATGCAGAAAAATAAAATAAGATATGACCATTGCAGAGGATGCGTCGCATCTCAGAATTGAGATGCGCCGTATCTTCGTGCGGCCTGGACTGACTCGACACAGAAAACAGAATAATAAAAGATAAATCCGGGTTGTCTCCCGGTAAGCACTTGTCTTTATTCCAGAGTCTTCAAGTTAGACTCACGTTCAGCTCCTTAGTATCGATCATTGAAGGAGTCGGAAACATCACGCTCCTTCATCCCCAATTTAGTAATATTGAACACTCCTTGCTCGTCCTTAATTTCCACGCCGCTCTTCTTTAATATCTGTATAAACAAAGTCCTTTCCCAGTACTGAGTTTTCCTCCACTCATGTCGTCTTATGTTTGGTCACTTCAGCTAGCGTCTCTTGGTTTGGTTCAGAATGTAATCCTTCTTGGTGATGCTTGAGTCATCATTTATCCTGAAAATAAACAACTTGCACACGAGAGTAGCGGACCGATCAAGGTAAATATCAAAAATCAACTATATTTATCAAATTATATTCGTCGTATTAACAAAAGTTAATGCGCCGTGTTTACGTTACGTTTAAAAATAAAAGATTTTTGATTCAGTAAGATGCGCCGTATCGACAGAGATCGATACGCCGTATCTGTTTAATAATTCGCAAACTGTTTTTAATCAAAATAATAGATACGCCGTATCTGCTAAAGCAGATGCGTCGTATGGCGTTAACGTTTAGAAAAAAATTTTATTAAAAACAGATACGCCGTATCTGCAAAAGCAGATGCGTCGTATTACTTTATCGCTTAGAAAAAATTTTCTTATTAAAAACAGATACGCCGTATCTTGGGGAAAAGATGCGTCGTATCGAATTAATTAAACGCGTTGTATTTTTAAAAAAATTAAACGCAATACGCCGTATCTGAGAGATCAGATGCGCCGTATCGTTCGATTTTGCACAGTACAACGATAGCAGAACAGAAAAAATACGAAAAATAAAAACAAAAAATAAACACACGAACAAAAATAAACACACAAAAATAAAAGAAAATAATTAACACACAATACAACAAATATGCAAAATAGTACAATGATGCAATTAATCTAATAAAAAGAAAAACCTAATTAAAATACTAATCAAATTAACAGATAATAACAATTAACTCCCCGGCAACGGCGCCAAAAACTTGATGCGCGTGATGTGTCGTTGCGGTTTAGCAGTTTTAATGCCTACTCAAGTTTTAAATTTATATTTAGCCGACTTATCAATAACACACACACTTAACGAGCAGTGTACCCGGTCAGTATGAAGATAATGGTAAGTAGAGTGTCGATCACTAAGAGTGGAACGTATTATCTCGTTATTCTAATCAGTATTTTAATATCCTAACGCAAGGGGGTTTCAGCCTGAGAGACTGGCACGATTTGTTGCAATTAAAATAATAAAATAAACCAATAGGCACGAATCAGCAAGTAGCACACACGTACACAGATAGATACTCGAGACAATAAGAGGGCTGTCCTTATAATTAAGTAGATTGTCACTTGTTTTATTGATAGCTTTATATGAAGTGTATGTAGTTAATCCTTTCTCGTTGGTCCTATTCTTATCGGCGAGTAAACCCTTAATGATTACTTATGTCTAAAAGTTATTCCTAAGTGATCAATTTAGAAACAACCGTGGGAGCCACATTATGTCCCGCAGTCAAATGCCCGCAAGCCACTAATAAACACAGAGGTTATCAATGCACTAATAAGTAGTAACCAAAGACATCAACATATAAACTTTAATTAATGAGAAAGCAGTTTTAAGGGAGTGCAATCTTTCCGTTGCCACATTACACAAGCCACCAATCTTGATGAATTAAAGTTTACTAACACAATAAAACAAAACTACTTAATGAATTAAACATATGCAGCACCTTCTTACAGCTCTTGTATCTTTGATTTGGGTGTGTCTTGTGCTGCCTCCTTGACTGAATTCGTCCTTTGTTCCTACTGTTCGGTCTTCGGTGTTAGGGTTTTGGAACTCTTTAATTCGTCTGGTCTACGGGGTATTTATAGTTTCTGTCTGAGGGAAGATGCGGCGCATCTACTAAGTAGATGCGGCGCATGTACTTAACTTCGCGTGGGGTCCAAGATTATAATATTCAGGAATATTCGTACACCGCCAGAAGATGCGGCGTAACTCTTTATTAGATGCGGCGCATGTCCTCTTGTATCTTGGATCGTATCTGGTGATATCTTGATAGAGATGCGGTGCATGTTGAGAGTGAGATGCGGCGCATCTGGAGCAGAATAGACTTGATCTTGTCCATGTCAGTAGACTTTCACTTTATGCACGTTTTGCTCCATTATTAGTCCAAAATAGCTAAGTTTCACCAAATGCTTGTTTTTACCTGAGAATTACAAAAGTAAACGATTAAGTATCAATCCTCATACATAATATAGTAAAACAAGTCAATTTAATAGGATAAATGATAGTAATAAAATGTACTTATTTGAGTTCATCAGCACGCTTTCAAGAAGATCCCAAAATATCCCATCTTGAAGCCGTCAAACGAATTTTTAGATATATTAAAGGCACTACACATTTAGGATTATGGTATCCCAAAGGAACGGGAATTGAAACCATAGTGTATGCCGAATCAGACCATGCCGGTGACTATGTTGATAGAAAAAGTACAAGTGGTATTTGTACTTTTGTTGGACATTGTCTTACCGCATGATTCTCAAAGAAACAAACGGCCTTAGCAATTTCAACAACCGAAGCCGAGTACGTGTCTACAGGAAAGGCGTGTCAACAAGCACTGTGGATGAAACAAGCTCTCGTCGACTATGGAATTGAACTCAACAATATTCCCATTCTTTGCGACAACAAAGGAGCTATCGACCTTAGCAAAAATCCAGTCCAACACGCTAGAACCAAACACAAAGAAATACGTCACCACTTCCTACGCGACAATGTTCAAAAAGGAAACATCTCAATCGAGAAAGTATCCTCAGAGGACAACATTGCCGACATTCTCACAAAACCTCTTAATAGAGCATCCTTTAACATCCTTAGACTTGGTTTAGGATTAATGGAACCAAATGTGTAGTTAGAACCTTAGCATGAACCTTAGATTAACCAAACACGTAAAAAACAACCAATTGTCAACAGGTTCCCACGGAACCAATCGATAACACACACGGAACCCACATTTTGGCTCCGCCAAATTTGTGGGTTCCTGAGTCAGTTTTTATATAAAAACAAACACCCATGTACTGTTTGCAACATTCCCCCAAAAAACTCACATGCTACTGGAACTTGACATATAATAAACCAATCTCAGAATTTAGGTCATCCTCCACAACCAATTTGTGATTTTAACCTCTCTGTAAGTATCCTAACCATATCTACATTCCTGATTTGATTCGAGGATTTCTATTTCATGCACAAAATCAAAACTTCGGGTTTATGCATATTTTTTTTATAAAATCATGAAGCATAATTACTGAATTGAATAACAAATCAAGTTTTATTTAGTTAGGAATTGCATATCATAAGGCATTATCATAACTCATCAAAAACCCTATGTTAAATACTTGCAAAAATCTTCTCACGACTAGGAAAAACGATTTTTTTTTGCACATTGTTCATAAAAATAAAAACGTTATGTTTTAAACATCATATGCATAATGTCTCTTGAATGCTAAAGGGAATACATAACTAATATGTATTTTTGGGTACATTCAATCGTAGCTACATTGAAGTAGGAGTGTTTGGGTTATCTCTCGTTTTGTTATAAAACTTGCATAAACAAAATTTTTATGCGTCAAAAGGAGTCGAGATAACCGCACCTCTACATTGTCCCCATGTAGGCACACACTAGAAATTTATATACTTATTTTCGATAAGTTTTAACTAAACTATGTAATTTTCATGTCTAGGATAACAACATGCCTCCCGTGACATACTATGATCACAAAGAAACCCTCAATTACCTACCCAAACACCATAAGACGAAAGGTCTCACAAATGACCAAGTCAAAATCTTTAAGGCTTTAGAAAAACGTTATGTTCACGAGGGAAGAACCGTAGAACCCTCATTCTTAGAAGGAACCAATATCCGTGAACAACTAGCCGCCATCCAATTTGATTGTCTTCTAGACATAGATGAACCCATTGTTCCTAGATTTGTGCTAGCGTTGTTCTTAGTTCAAACGACTATGGCCTCATGAGCATTCACATCAAAGTTAACCAACATGAATTCATCACCCCCTTGACCCAATTTGCGAAAGTCCTAGGAATTCCGGGTCAAGGCACTTGTCTTTATTCCGACAAGTGGTCATTGTCTATCTTAGATTCTCTCCATGATCGTATGCATCCTTATGACACACCATTATCTCCAAAAGAGACCATCCGTGATCATCTCTTCATACCTAGGACCACCCACACTAGGACAAGTCGAGGTAAAGAAGTCGATAGAGACCCGTTTGGCATGGAGCTAAACGAACTTAGGCCTCAATTTAAAAAGTTGGAAGAGATTCTTAGAGCTAACATCATAAGCACCATAGGAAATAGGGATCATGTCAACGCAAGCCTTTGTTACATGCTCTATTGTGTGTCTACACACCAACCCTTCAACCTAGCCTATTATATCGCTAGAGAATTGGCTGTTATTCGGTTTTGGGCTACCTACGCCATACCTTACCTTAGAGCTTTTTCACCCATTCCTCCAAATGCTAGAGGTTTCCTTCCCGACTACTCCGAAATTCCACATACCTTTGTACCTCTTAGTGATCATAGAGTAGCCGTGTCAAGAGGGAAACATGCTCATCCTCCAACCTCATCATCATCGGTTAGTGAGGATGATGGTTTGCCCAATTCTAGGATTCCTCCACCCGAATACATAAGCCAACTTCCTCCCATCGAGAACCAATCCGAGGAGTTTCGACAAACAAGAGGAATGATGAAAAATATTGGACGTTGGATCATGAAGCTTAACAAGAAGATCAACAAATAGTGAGGATTAGGGAGTGTTTGGTATAAGACAATTTCAAACAATGATGTGATGAATTGTTGTGTTTTTAGGATATTATGTCGGTATTAAACATTTATGTGAACTAACGTAACAATGCAGGATGATAACACTTGATGTTATCAATTTTCCGTATTTAAGCCACCATTTGGCTTAACCTCCTTATATGGTAAGTTCAATATCATTGGTTTGATTTATATGCACACATGTGTTAGAACCTGTGTTTTTGTGTTTAATCAATCATAACTAAGTAGTTACATATGTTTTAGGATAATTTTCGGGAATTGAACGGGTTTCGATTATTTTGACATGCCCACTGTTAAGAAATTCCATCTGGCGGATATGGCGGAACCAAATTTTGGGTTCCATCTGTTGAAAGTTTTGGCTCCGCCAAATTTAGCCCAGCGAATTCTGCGGAACCAAAATCTTGGGTCCACACTTGTTATCGTTTGGATCGGCCATTCAAACATTAACTTTTTCAAATTTCCCGTCTAATCCCGCTCCTTAGATTATTGATTCTAGTTCTTAGGATTATTCCACTGATAATTAAGCACATTAGGATCATTTAGGCACACTTAGAACTATAAGTACTTCATTTCCCACCAAAATTTGAAAATTCAAATTTTCATCCAAGTTACCTTTCTGTAACAAGCAAGGAACCCTCCATTTGGTTCCTTGCAATCCGTGGGACAATCAAATCATTAGATTTCCCACTCACTCTTTGCATTTACTGCATATCTTCCCAAACTCACTCAACTCCATCTCTATGGATTGACTTTGGTGATATGACAAGTTCATTTTCTTCCTCCAAATCATTAGGAACCAACATTTCTCAACGAATCAACATCAAATTCAAACACAAAGTTCAATACACCTTGCTGTCTATAAATTAGAAAGTTTAGGATCATCACAAATCACACATTCACAATCATCTCTAAGCATTACTCCTGTATTTTTAAGTAACCCTCCTCATTTCAATAATGACTAGATCCAACAACTCATCAACCAACAGACCACCAAGAAGGACAGCTCGTATGAGTGTCAGACCTTGTTGTTTTGTGAATCTAACTTCTTCATCAGAAGAGTCATCTCCATTGAACATTTCATCACCAATAGCAAATGAGAACTTTCTCAACCTTTCAACTCCAACACCACCTAATGTGATCATCAACACTCTACCACCAACAATCACTCCAGTAGCTACCACACCACCACCCGCTCCATCTCAACCAACTAGATCACCATCACCTCCACACTCACCAAAACTTTGTCCAATGGAGCTATTTGTTACTCTTCCAACCTCACCACATCCATACTTAGAAACCCTTGAAGACCTTCCACCAAGGTCTACAAATCCACCACCCTTGACTTTTGAAGTTCAAGAACCACTCCTTTACCATCCCATTTATCGGGATATTCACGGTCCTCTCTACCATGACCAAGCACCACCACAACCGCAACCTCAACCTCTTTCACCAAGGTCCACCCTCAATGCCATTGATGAGGAAATGTGGATTAACCAACCCAACACCCAAGGCGAGATCAATGAAGAACTTGATCGTCTTTATGCCTTCTCCAATATGGTGGATTCCCACCTTAATAAGGCTATGGATTTGCAATCAACTTTGATGGCTTCCATCATGTCTCCAAACTACATTCCACCACCTCCACCATCAAACCATCAACCACCACCACCACCTACTCATGAACAAACCCTTCCACCACATAGGCATGGTTGTTCCATGTGCGAGAGGACCGCCCACTTGACTCAACGGACCAACATCTTGGTTCATGAGTTACAAAACGAAATGAGGTTCATTTTGAATCACATCCTAGAGCGCCTTAATGCTCTATCCCATCCTCCGCAATAGATATTAGAAGTTTCTCCTTTGTTTCCTTTTATAGGACTTTTTAGGATTTTTTTATTTCTTTTTATTTTGTAACCCCTTGTTTTGTGACTTTGATAACAAACAATTTGCAATGGAAGGATGTTATGGTTATGCTTGTGTGTGATCAATTTTTGTGATTTATATTTTGGTTGGATAGAACTACTAATTTTTGCATCTTTATTTGGTTTGAAATTTTGACTTTGTTTGACCTTTGTGCTTGGTTTGAACAAAGTGTACTTAGTTGACTTTTTTAAGTCAAACGGGCTGAACTACAATGTTTGGTTGAACTCGTATTACTTGGTTAGATTATCTACAACTAACATTTGTTTTATAGCACTTGTCATCCTCGAATCATAAACGTTGGTACCCTAGCAACGGGGAGTATAGATCGAGGGGGAGCATATCAAGAACTAACCTTTATTTTGTAGATTTCTCATCCTTGAATCATATACGTTGGTACCCTAGCAACGGGGAGTATTGATCGAGGGGGAGCATATCATGTACTAATCCTTGTTTTGTAGCATTCATAATCCTTGAATCACATACGATGTACCCTAGCAATGGGGAGTATTGATCAAGGGGGAGCACTACATACACTAACTTTTGTTTTGTAGGATCATTCATGCATCATAACCTTGGCACTCCAATTAGGGGGAGTACTATCCAAGGGGGAGCTTTTAAGTTCTCAAAATCCATGCATCATACTTGGTACTCCAATTTAGGGGGAGTAACCACCAAGGGCCATTTCCACATTCCGCTATGCATTTCTTCTTTTGTTTCGACAAAAAGGGGGAGATAAGATTAGATTAAACTCATACATTGCATCATACATTGCATACATGATACATGTTTTATGACAAAATTGATTTCAAAAGACTTCAAAATTTGCATAAAACTAGTTTTAATCTATATTTTTAAAAGACTTACACTTTACTTATTCCAATGCTTAAAAATAAACTTTATGTTTTGTCATCAACAAAAAGGGGGAGATTGTTAATACAAATATCGTCCTAAAAACGTTATTTATATTTTACGATCTTTGCTATATTTTGTTAATGACAATCATCATATACATGCTACATGATCACTAGGATACATGTTACATACATATATACATTTATACTATTTATATTTTAATTCTTAAAATGTAAATATATACATGACATCATGGCATACATCATTTGGATAGCTTGTAAGACTTAGTAAAATATTTTGGAAAGATCTTCAAGCAATGAGTTGGACTGTGTAAGATCTTGGTAAGACATGGTAAGAGCTAGTTGTCATGTCCCGGCGGACCCAAACAGCATAAAGGGTGGAACCCAGAATTTGGGTCCGCCAAATCCGTGCCTAGTCTGATCAGTTTGCCTATAAATAGAAAGCAGATCATTCAAGCTCACTCATCACTCACATAGCATAAATTGCATATACATTCTTTCTTACTTTACTAACCCATTCATTCATTCATTTGTAGAGATCTTTCTTTTGTAGCAAAAAGATCAAGCATCAAGGTTCAACACACTATTGTAAACCTATTAGTATAGTCACTGTGTGATTTAGTTGTAGATTCACACATCATTGTTATACCAAACATTCAGTAGTGATCGGTTAGTGTTTTAGTCCTCAAAACACATAGAGTGTCGGGAGTGGTTGTACCCTTGTAAAGAACTCGGTATCTAGCTTAGTACCGGAAAAAGTGTAAGCGACGTCGGGAGTGGTTGTACCCTTGTAAAGAACTCGGTATCTGGCTTAGTACCGAAAAAAGAGTAAGCGACGTGTAAATGTTTTCTCTGCCTAGAAGGGAGCTTGTTTCTTAGTGAAGAAAAACTCTCGAGTTAGAGGCTCGAGGAGTGGAGTAGGGCAAGGAAGAGAGTCCTTGTAGACCGAACCCCTATAAACATCCGTGTTGTGGTTTGATTGTTTCTTCCCTTACTTTCTTTACTTATATTGTTTGATTATTTGCATTAAGTTGAAATCACGTTAAGTACTCAAAGCGCATAAATTTTAAAAACGGTAAAAACTATTCAACCCCCATTCTAGTTTTCCACACTAGGAATTCACTCAACTTTTGTGTTAACTTTTAGCATGTTTTATCTCAGGTGTTAGATCTTTCTGCGGCATAACTTACTTTGGAGGAGCTTGGCGAAGGGTATAGCATGGTCATAAATGACTCTGAAAACTAATTGGGACCGATTTAAATCCTTTTATGGACCTATATTTTCCGCACTATTTTTAAATGATGTAAATATAATGTTTTTAATTATAAATTTTCTTCTAAAACGGTTGAAGTAAAACCGTTCTTTGTACCTTGTGTCGTGATAACAATCGAGTAGCACCCCAAGACTTGTATGCTTTCGCTGATCTGATTTGGGGGTGTTACAAAATGGTATCAGAGACAGGTTTTAAAGAACTAGGTATTTTCAAAAACCTAGACTATAACCATTTTTACGAAAACTTAATCCAATGACCGTCACGTGCATGCCTGCCAAGCTGATGCCTCGCTTGTAATTTTGTTTGGATAACATATTTGTTGAGATATTTAATTATATATTTAATGAGATGTGTGCCTTGCTATTTGATGGTTTTATTCACCTTATTTTCACTATTCACTACAAGTATTTTCATATACTTACGCCGATGCACCGAACCTGTCACGGAGTTACGTTATTTCCTTGCGTAACACATTATTTGATTTCGAGTTTGGACACTTGTTCTGGTTTTTCAAAATGGGTTTAAAAGTGAGAACATACTACTAGTGTAACTAAGTTGAGTATTTCAAAATTCATTGAACCTCGGCTGGATGTAGACTGATCACCTATATTCAACCAGGGACAGCAATTTTGCGATACTGAGAGTAGTTATAATAGAATTATGTTCGAATTGGTTTTATACTTGATTTTAGGAATGGTAAAATTTTACGTATGTACACGAACATTAAAGATCATGAAGGTTTACCCCTACACACGACGCACCGGCATCACAATACTTCATAAAACGTAATACTCTTCGAATTACTATACCTTTCCGCACATATGGAGTACTCGTCCGTCACCGTCTGATTATATACGCATCGGGTCGGGTTAGAACCGATCGGTCACCATTTTGAAGTCGAGCTGTTTATTTTTTTAACTCGTCCGATATTGTAATAAGCACATTTGAGTTTATTGGAGTGTTTGATTTTGGCTTTATTTGAATTTGAATTGCTTAATTTCGTGATTTTGGGTCTCGTTGTGAATTTGAAATTGTTTCTTTAAACTTTATCTTGTCTCTGGTTATGTTACAGTCACCGTTACCCTAAACCTTACACTCAATGGATGAACTGGGTTAGATCACTAGTCGTCTGAGAATGACCCTTCCATAGCACTTGTAGGATGAACCTTTTGATGGAAGTAAACCACGAAATAGTCAATGAATCTCTGTCAAGACCTGGAAAACATACAATAGGTTGATTTGTAACCCAGTAGAAGCCTTAGGAACTTATGTAGCAACCCGAGCCACTATTTTGGGAAAAGATACATAACCTTTCACTTATCCCTCGGGAATACCAGTGGATTACCTTAATACCCCTTATAAAGCAATGAATTGCGATACATTATTTTACGAAATATATATATAAATTGATACGATATTTTGAAAACGTCATTTCGAGAAAACTATTTTTGCATACGTTATTTTGAGTACGCTATTTTGACATACTATTTTGAATACTGTCTTGGACGGTCAACATTGGTTTTGCTATTTTAAAGACGTATTGTATTGATGTACTATTTTGAGAATTGTTTTGGATACACTATTGTGAGCACACTATTTTGAAATACACTATTTTGGACATATTATTTTGGAAACACTATTTTGGAATACCATTCAAAAGCTATTTTGAAAACATGATTTCTCTGGTATTGCCCTAGGCCATTAGGTCACATGCCTTGTTTCCCCCGACCCCTCAATTTGTAAGAAAGTTTGAATACACCGCATTATAAGCTGATAAGTCGGATGACATCATTAGTTGCCTTAGGAAACAACCCGTCAATCGAAATGGAGACCTTAATGGTTTAAGTCATACGAATTGGATCTTGAAGACTGTAAATGAGATAATAGCACTTATGAGAAAGCAGTAACCTTAAGATTACTAACTAAGTTGTTTTTTTTGACCATGATAGCAATGTACGCCCTAGTGGTTGTGTCCCGAAGATGGTACTGAATTAGATAACTCGAATCCGAATGATCAGGATTTGGTATAACCCATGGATCATTAACCATTTATTCAGAAGGGTCATTAACCCTTCCACACCTTTACACTTTAACCATGAATCCAAACTAATTACCTTTTAACACCCACTCTACTACATCCATTTTTATTTAGTTAAAGCTAGCGCCATAGAGTATATGAAACCTACTTATTATAATTACACATTTTCTATAACTTGCATTCATTAATCCTCGTTAACCATTTTCAACACTTTTACTTCTACCCCCCCCCCCCTTTTGTCTACTCAACTCTTTCTACATTTAAACTTTACAAAGGTCGTCAACTATAGCACACTCATTAACATCGTTTATCTTTTTTACACATCTTAAACATGTTTTACTTTTTAAAGCCTTTCATTTTAATAGTCACCACTGATGGGGCATATTAGCCGCGATATAAATAGTTTCAAATTATTACCTTAACTTCGTACATACTTATCTCATTCTCACTTACATTCGTAACTTACCGCATTTTTACTCTCATATTTTGACTCGTCTCATTTTGGTTATTTACGCACTTAAGCAATACAGTTTTATTTCAACTTCTACATACTATCATACTTCAATTACGTTCTATACTTTCACTATTTTTTTTGAACATTTAGTAATTACAAATCGAGTCTATAGAGGACTGTGTCACTATCTAACATACAAACTGTTTTCAATTATTTTGCCGACCATTTTGCGGTCATCCTACAAAAAATTTTACTACTATATCATAAAAATAAATTTTTTTGACATTACCACTATTTTATAAACAATGAATTGGCTTCTTAACATCATTCCACCAGTTATTTTATAAACCAATTTACTGTCTTACTAATATATCACAAACTGCGGTCCTATTGCTATTTTGTAAATAACAAATTGTTTTCCTACTGCCCCATAAATTGTTTTACAACTCATTGTACAGGCTACCCTATTGTTAACTAATAAGCCGATTCGCCCCTTTACTACTATTTCATAAATCAATGAACAACTTCACAAATTTTTTGCAAACTATGTTATAATTATCTTACAAGTTTTACTACAGCTTTATGGACCATTTTACTCTCTTGTGAGCTGAATTAGCCAATGTTTGATTTAAAAACAATAAAACTATGTTACTATTACCTTTCAAATTATTTCGCCATTACATTCCAAAACTATTCTACTATCACCCGATGAACCGTTTTACTACTACATCAATAAGTAAATTATAGCTTTTCTAACACTTTACAAATAACAAATGACTCTCTTATTACTCTATGAACTGTTTTACAAAATCATCTCACAAGTTATTGTATAAACCAAGTTGTTGTCTTTCTAACATATCACAAATTTAACTATGGTTTTGTCATTATTTTATAAATAATAAATCGTTCTCTATTACTCTATAACTACTCTACAAACTATTTTATAAAGTATTTTACAATCACAATGTGAACCAATTACCTTCATGGAAAATGTTTTTATATTATTACTTCATAAACAGAATAACCAATATTTCTCCTTTGAAAATAAACCAAACCTTAGAAGTGGATTCCACACTTTCGCCTGAGACTATAGATAACAACCTACCAAGCCTTGATACTGTTTCATCACCGAATAAGTTTCCTCGTTCGTTTCATGTGATTAAATTCCCTTATTAGTAGTGCATGCGTTGAACTAGGTTATCCATACACCATCGCTCTTATGACATTCTTACTCTCTAGGAGTTCTAGACAACACAGACTCAAAACCCATTTCTTTTATGTGACCTGACTTCAACACCAGGATGCCAAGAGATCTTAGCTTACCAAGCGGCTATTGATACCCGATCTCACCTTGTAAACAAGAAGGACTTTTCTTAACATAGTGTTGGAATTGACATATGCCTCTCAGATCACTAGTGCAATCTTCTAAGTCATGATACCTCTTAGCACCGAGTTACCCCTTTCAGACCGCCAGTACAACAATTTCTGTCAGGATACCTTTCGGTACCAATTATGCAAGATTGGATATTTACATCTATAAGCTTCGCCTGATATTAAACATTGAACCTCGCTCAACATTGGCAACTAGATCCTTTTCCTTGGATATTTAGGAACATAGGTGGACGTACATGCTCGACTACCCTTCTTCTTTGATATTCTTACTTTTAATGCTTTTCTTAAAATTCTTTTATAACAACTTTGAAACTCGTAGTGATATTTTTTTTGAAATACCTATTTTGAGAATTAAATTCTTCTGGTCAAATTTTATCAAACTTTTGTTGAGAAATGTCAAGCTTCAAATTTTGTGAAAATTACCTTACCCATACCATGAATAAAAACCCGTCTTACAAAATTTTCAATTTTTAAAAATGTGTCATCTTACGTAACTATTAATTCCTAACAAAGAAATGCGTAATACTTGGAAATTGATTTTGGTCAAATTCGTACAAACATTTACCCGAATAAAGTTTTCAAACAAAATTTTTATCCATTCCTCTGAAGAGGAATAACACACAATTTTGAAACAAATCATAAAGATCAGTCACCCTGCCATTTTTACCACCTTACATGTGTCGGATTGAAAATCTTTGTGTTAATAGGATATAAACCATATATTTGGTTAAGACCGTAAGAATTTAGAGGAGCCCACACAAACAAAATTGTGAACCATCGCATAATTTAGACTGATACTGTTCTCCCTTATTAAACTTACTTCAGGGATCATTGTACCTCACCAAATCACTAGAAGGGGACGAATTGTGACAAACAACCTAGGTACCCTCCCACAGTCAAGGAGAAACCCTTAAAACAACCTAGTGAGACCCAAATCTACTACTAGCACCATCACTTTTTCACCGATATTATTCCGACCTATAACTGAAACTAAATCGCGAGGACGCGATTCCTTTTTAAGGGTATGTGCTGTAACAACAAGTAAATTTCTTAAACTTATTTTACTAGCCAAAATATTTATTTTTGAAATCCCTTAGCTTTTAAACTTCTCTGAACCTGTTTGAGTTTGAAAAACAGGGGTTAATTGTTTGAACGTGAGTGTTATTTATTAATCGAGCCGACACAACCTAAAATACTTAAAACAATTTGATTATTGATTTAAATTAAATTCGAGAAAAAATATATGTGTGAATACTCATTTTTATCAGAAAAATTATTCCGGACTCAATGGCGGAAGTCCCGCAATTTAAACAGTTGTCACGGGGCCCACATTGTTATTTTATAAAAGATTACTAAGTTACAGAATCCACCCCTTTCCCAAAAATTTCACCGTTGCCCCCTATTTTTCATTTGTACGTGTTTAGTCCCTCCAGGGGTATAAAAACCCTCTAGGGTTTCACTATTCACCCCATTCACTCTCTCTCTTCTCTAAAATATTCTGGCGCCGCTATCCGTTTTCGGGGAACCTCCGGCGAGACCACCACCACTCCCATCTTCTATTTGTTATGGTGAAGACGATTGTGAAGTCCACGCGCTAGATCTGGTACACCACACGCCACCACCGAGTGATGACCGAGGGTTAATTAGGTAGTGGATTAGTTTTGATCGTAGTGGGTTTTGTCCGTGGTTCGTTGAAGCAGTCGCCATAGCAGCCGTGTCACCAGTCGTGAGCCACCACCGTATCACTGCTTCCTTTCCTCTTCTCTCTCTCTCTGTCTATCTTCTATCTTTATCTCTCTTCCCTCGTTGGTAAGCCTCACCACCACCTCTCGTTATTCGTTTTCTTTTAAACGCAAATAAATACAAGTTATTAAGTCTCTTCGTGGATTAAAAATATATTAAAACGTTTTATAAACAAAAACTCGTGTGGTTAAATCATTTAAATAAGGGTGTTTGTTAGATTAGTAAACTAAGTCAACTCAACTCGGACGAGTCGAGTCGACTCAGCTGAGTCAACTCAGTCGAGTTCAGTTGGCCGGTTCTGGTTATGTTTTGATTATATATGTTTATGTTTGTGTTTAGATTATTATCCTAACCCTTGTGTTGTTATTACTGTCGTTGTGGTGTCGACTCGTACGAGTTGGGTCGTGACACGTAACGAGTCGCGACATATTTGTTATCCTGTTATTATTTGAGTGTGGCGACGAGTAGCTGAATCTATGGGCATATATTTTTGGTGTCTTTATTGTTGAGATAAGAGTATTAATTCCAGTTTCAAATGGTGCGAAAGGATTAAGTAGTATTGTGTTGCTATTGTTGTCGTGATATTAGTTGGATTTGTTTGTTGGATTTACGACACCACTAAGGAGTGGTGTTCGTATGTGTACCCACGGTGCAACTAGTACCATAGGGGACTCATTTAGGTTAGCCATAACGGCGTTGCGTTACCATTATTATTGTGTGTAGATGGTTATACTCTTGACTTGCGTGCTTAAGGGTTGACGAGACACCCATATAGGGTGTGCTCATTATTAGTTTGAGTCGTGGCCAAACGAACCCACGAAGGGTGCGTTCGATCCGTCTAGTAACACCATCAATGGATGGTCATTCGAGTCATTGATTTAGTCTCGACACGGGTCGAGCCTTACCAGCATAAGGGTTTTGTCAAAGTTAATAGTACGAATTACAAAACTGAGAATTTTTATAAGTTTGTTGTGCAAGTGTAACACGTGTGTTGGGTCAATCTATCTATGCGTTGAGTGTTGTGTTGGATTCCAAGTTAGGCTTGGGCCCAACAGTTTATTGAGTGATCATAGTTTGGCTTATATGGCTCACAAGCCCAACATCAAGTCTTTAGGTGAGTTTGGTTAGCATTGGGTTGAAGCCCAATGTATTTGAGCCTTAGTTTCTATTTGCTAAGTGTTTCATTTTCATTACATATACTAACTTATTTATATTTTTGTCAATGATGGTGTTTCGGATGCAAATTGTGATTACACTTAGGATTGATATGGATTTGGACTTGGACATTGTAACAAAAACCTATGCTTGGATGTATTAATTGTTATTGGATTTACGGTATTCGACGATGGACATTATTGGACATTTTGGGACAGGACGGTATAATATATTAAGAACATGCTACTGTTTTTACTATGATCACAATTGTTTGAAAACTGTACTTTGAACTGAAAACTTTACTGAACGTTTCATAAGCACTAAGTACCACTATTGCCACAAACAAGTCCCTTGATCATGCACCATTAATCACTTGCGAGTGAGCACGAATATAGTGTATAGGCCTATAGGACTGACTAACCCGCCATGTTGACCAAGGACGGCAACATGTGATGTGCTATATTCGAGTTACTAGGTATTTGGCAAAGTACCTACTTGAGGGCAAATGTTATTATAATTTCGCGGTTACTGTCGACTTACATCAATGTTATCATCAAAAAGGGAGAGATTGTTGACATAAATAATGCCTAAAAACATTATTCATATTTATTCATATCTCTATGTTTTGATGATCACAAAATGTAAACTCATTAAACATAAACTTATCAAATAAACAAGTATTTAGTTGTAAATATTCATTTCTACAACTAAATCACTTAAGGTATGAAAAACCTTCCCCACAAAAGGACAAAACTGGCCAACTTCAGCAAGGGCGGCCCCCTTAATTTTACTAGGCGGCCCCCTTAAAATTAAGAGGGGGCCGGCCACGCTCCAGTAGGTTCCAGCTGTCCAGTTTTTCTCCTATAAATACCAGCCTTCCCCTGGATTTTTACTCACCCTTTTGCACTAAAAACTTTCTGGTTTAGATCTCATTTCATATTTTCAAAAACCCTTTGATCATGTAATTATAAGCTTTTGTTTCAAGTGATCCAAAGCTTCAACCTCTTAAGTGCAAGAGAAGAATACTTCTATCCTTCAAGACAAGAAGTATTACAACTTGGTGTAACTCTTTCATCCAAGTTGTTGGTGTATCATAATTGTAAATCATTCATTCATTTGTGTAAAGTGTGTGTATAAGGTGTAAACATAAGTGACTAGATATGTATAGTGTGTAAGTAGTGAAGAAGGTGTATAAGTAGTTGTGGTGTAAAGAAGTCATGTAGAAGTTGTAAAGCCGTGGTGTAGAAGTTGTGAAGCCGTGGTGCAGAAGTCGTGAAGCCGTAGCATAGGAGTTGTGAAGCGGTCATGTTGAAGTTGTGAAGTCTTGATCTGAAGCCGTAGCATAGAGGTTGTGTAGCGGTCGTGTTGAAGCCGTGAAGTCCTAGTGTGAAGTTCCTAGTGTTGAAGTTGTGAAGCCGTAGCATAGAGGTTGTGTAGCGGTCGTGTTGAAGCCGTGAAGTCCTAGTTGTGAAGTCCTAGTGTTGAAGTCGTGAAGCCGTAGCATAGAGGTTGTGTAGCGGTCGTGTTGAAGCCATGAAGTCCTAGTCGTGAAGTTCTAGTGTTGAAGTCGTGAAGCCGTAGCATAGAGGTTGTGTAGCGTCGTGTTGAAGCCATGAAGTCCAGTGTGAAGCAGTGTTGAGTCGTGAAGCCGACATAGTTTGTAGAAGTCGTTGAAGTCGAAGCGTTGTGAGTAGTCGTGAAAGTTGTGAAGAAGTTGTGTTGTGAAGTTGTGAGATTGGTTCTAGCTACGATTAGAACTCGACATTTAGCTTTGTGTCGTTAAACCCGTGTAAGCCAAAGTCGTGTACGGTTTTCTCCGCCATAAGGGAGCTTATTGAAGTTGTGAAGAAAACTCTCGAGCTTGGTGCTCGGGGAGTGGAGTAGGGCAAGGAAGGTGTCCTTGTAGCCGAACCACTATAAATCCCTCGTGTCTCGGTTAGATCTTTCCATCTCTTACTTACATCTTTATTTATATCGACATCTTATTATATGTCATTACTTTTATAACATATAGGCATATATAACTGTTAGTAATAATTAGAAGTTGACTTCACATATAGATAAATTGAAACTCCATTCAAGAAACCAAAACTTTTACAATCAATTTAAAAGAATACATATATAACTAATAATAAGGTTCAAGTTTTATTTTTCATACAAACTTGAATCAAGTGTTTTAAAAATAAACAAAGGTTTTCATAATAAAATTAAAAAGACTAAAACTATTCAACCCCCCCCCCTTCTAGTTTTCCACAATTGGTATCAAGAGCCACGTCAAACAAGATTTTTAAAATATACTGTATTTTAAAACTTGAATCGATCTATGGAATTCGAAAAATATTTAGAAGGGGAATTTATGCAAAAACCACCGCTATTTGAAAACTATACTTTCTTGAATGGAAAAATAAATTTGAAAATTATGTGAAATCAATTGATCTAGATCTTTGGCATGTCATTTCGATTGGTGATTTTCAATCAACAAAAATGGTTTTTGAAAGTCAAATAAAAACGGATTTTGAAAGTCAAACAAAAACGGATTTTGAAAGTCAAGCAAAAACGGAGTTTGAAAGTTAAATTAATTATTTGAAAACAAAGAATGACATAAATAATAAAGCTAAAATAATTATTTATAAAACCTTGCCGAAAGTTGAATATGAAAGAATATCTTTCTGTAAAACGGCAAATGATATTTGGAAAAATCTCTTAAACTTTCATCAAGAAAAATGTCAAGCCAAAGATGAGGATTTTGATCTTGTACATGAATTAGTCATCTTAGAAAATTTAATAGATAAACATTTAGATAAAATAGACACATGTGCTACTAGTTCAAATGTTGTTAATGAAGGTGTTAACGACGAAGACTACATGAATCAACTCCAAAGTGAACTCAATCCAAAATCATGGAGTGACACAGACAAAGGAGAAGATCATCATCCGACTCACCTATCATTCACACGTCGATCATCATCTGAGACATTACGAAGAAAAGCTAGGACGAGAGGTAAGTTCTCTTTTTAAATTTTATAAGTAATTACTTCATGCATATAATCTTACTAATGCCTTAGGATACGCTTAGTCTGATAGGTTGCTTTGCCTTTACACTTTAGTTATATTCGTTCTGTGGCTTAATGAACTAGAAACCCTTTAGTTAGCCCCCTAAGTATTAGTAAACCAAGCAATCTTCATATTTGGTACTCTTCAATAGGTAAATTTAGGAACTTAATTTCTTCTAAAAAGAGAATGACTACTGGAGAACCTATTGACTAGAAACTCAATTTGACCTAACGGTTGAATTGCTTCTATGTGAGAAGTTGGGTGTGTGTAACCCGTAAAAACGGTCGTGTTTAGCCTGAATTGAGCACCACTAGTAATAGTATCATACTCATTCTCCAACTTGAATACATTATTGTTCCTAAATATACCTAACGATAGTTTACTGTTATGAACTTTGCTTTTCACTAGAGCTTTTCATTCCTAGATGTATGTTATCTTGCATATATAAAATTTCTAGATGTTTACTTGCTTCTATGTGATTTGACTGCATGCCTTCGTAATTATTTGTTTAGTTGTTGAATGCATTGTCATTATAATAGCTTTTGTTTTTCTCTAACTACTCTGACATGATGTATTTTTGTATTTAGTCATAATACATGCTTAAATGCCATAGGATATGTAGAAAGAGGTAGCATGTGACAATAGACTTAACCAATACCCTTGAGCATGAGATCTTTTATAAACCACTATTTTTAAACCAATAATTAATGGGACTTATTTTTAAATTTGCAAAAACTTTACATTTTGGAAAAATAATTTTTCAAAAGATTATGACACATTTCTATTTTACATGTTTCACCATCCTACCTTTCTTCCAAACTTGTGTCCATAATTATGTGTTTATCAAAACCAAAGATTGGAAAAATATGTTTTCTTTCCTCATAAAAACATTTTGAAATAAAACCAAAACTACTTCATTAAAATATTTTTCACATCCACATAAAAACCCACTTTCAAACATTGTTAAATAATGCCAAAAACATTTCTTTAAATCATGCATGGTGATCTCATATCTGTCATCTATATTTATGTATGTGACATTTATAAGTGAACTAAATTTGAAAATAACCATAATTTATTCACTAAGACCTCACTTGGTACAAGTCTAGAAGTCCATGCTATCACAATTCTACATTCCCATGCACATAGATATTCATTAGGATTATTTAACAAGCTTATTAATCTTCCTAAATATGATACTATAAATTACTTGGTGCTATGTAGTGTTTTCTTGTCTAACATATATATGTTACATGCTAAATGAGTTGTTTGCATGCTAGATAATAATGTCTAATGAATATGCTTAACATACATAAGTTATTAAATCCTAAATTGCCTCAAAAGAAGTTGGACTTGCTTGAAACTAAACCCAAAAACACAACCATTTCAACAATTTTCTGCCAAAAACCCATTTCCAGTAACCTGAAAATCAGCAGATGGGCGGCCCCCTTAATTCATTAGGCGGCCCCCTTAATATTTAAGGGGACTGGCCCCTTAATTAAGGGGACCGGCCATCTGATGGTCGAAGGTGCTGCTCCCTTTTTCTATTTTTTAGCCCATTTTATCCTATACTTCCCAAAATTCACAAACACATTTTGTCACAAACCACCCACCAAAATTTACCTTCCACAATCACATCATCACTACACCATAAATACCCAAATCCATCATAAATGCTCATCCATATCATCCATCCAAACATGTCATCATCTAACCACCCAAGATCCAAGCCTTCAAGAGTTGCTAAAATCTCAGTGAGGCCCATTTGGAGGAGGAAGCTTGACATTTGCCATAACCCAACAAATGATGTTGTTCAAACTCAACCAACACCTAAACCTCATCCTAATGAACCCTTTCACACACATACCAATCATCCATATGTCCACCTTCATTCACTCATAATTACCCAAGTTCACAAATGTCTCCACCACCAAAAGTGTCACCACCACTTCCACCAAATAACAACCTCTCTCCATTATCATCACCTTCCACTCAACACTTGAAGTTCATTGAAGAACTCAAGGAAGCCCATGAGCTTAATGCTCTCCTTGCTTTGCACCTTGCTCAAAGCAACTTAGACCCATCATCATCCATCTCACCATCATTACCATCATCACCACATCACTTGAGTCAAATTGAGAAACATGTCAACAATTGTCCTTGTTGCATCTTTCTCCAAAATCAAACCATCGCCTTAAATGAGCGTCTCACTTGGATTGAGTATCTTCTCACTAGATCTAATCCAACACCACCACTTGAACAACATCAAAACCCTCATTCAACATGGTCAAGTCCAAACTCTCCACCTCCAATTCCTCCACCATCACCATCTCCAACCTCCACACACCCAAACTTACAACCCCATTAATCCAACATTTTTACCCCCTCTTTACCATCATCCATCCAAAATAATTCAAGTTTTTCATGTCTCAAGCAAGTCAAATGAATCTCTTAGGCAATTTAAAATTTTCTACTTATTGTATGCTATAAGCAAAATATGCGTTGTATCAATAAGTATGTTTTTTTAACATAATTATTTTCAACTAATGAATGCTTTATTTCTTGTCTTTAATATATAATTGTTATGCTTATTGCTTGTATACTCAATATCATGATATATATATATATATATACTTGCTTGATGATTAATAACATGTTTATTCCATAATATGTTTTAAATGTATGCATGCGTATTTAACATGTTTATGCCACTATTTAATCATTCTTGATGTACATGATTCAAATGGAGCTTGCTGCAAAAACACCCTAAAAAATGACCCTTTTCTGGAAATTTTTCAAATTTGGTCGCCTGGGAAAACACCAGATGGGCGGCCCCCTTAATTCCTTAGGCGATCCCCTTAATTTTAAGGGGGCCGGCCTACAATTAAGGGGACCGGCCATCTGGGCAGTAAAATTTACTGTTTTCTTTTGCATCTTGCGACCCCTTTTATCTAGCCCCAGCTACCATTTCTCTTAAAGGACGAACTGGTATTGGAATTTTACCACAAAACCTCCAAACCTTACCTAAATCAACCATCACCTCCATCAAACACCCATTTTCATTCACCATGCTATCACCAAAATTATCTCTAAGACACCAAAACTCCATCACCACCACCTCAATGTTCATCCCCAAGTGCACCAAATGCACAATCAAAAACACCCTCCACTCATGGCACATCATCTTCATCCATACCTTCCACTTCATCCATCAATAACTACATCAACTCACACCTATCATCACCACCATCAAGAGAATCAACTCCACCTCCTACTCAAGAACCTCCATTCACCCAACTTGTCATTTCCATATCACCAATAACACCTCTTGATGCTCATTTCTCATCATCACCAATACCACCACCATGCTTTCCCATCCCTTGGGCTTTACTTGAAGCCCATGGAGACAATTGCCTTTGTTGCATCCACAACCGAACCATCATCTTTGGTCTTAGAGATGAGATACACTACATGTTTTCATCCCTTGAACACATGCTTAACAACCAACCTACACCACAACCTCCACCATTTTCACCCACTACACCACCACCACCTCCATTCTCACCAAATTAAGCATATGCAATGCTTAATCAAAAATAATTTTTCAAACCATTTTGTGTGCAAGCCCAATGGAAGATCATGTACTCCTAGAATGATTATGTAGATTGCATTACTTACAAGCTAATGCAGGATTGAATATAATCTTGGATGGTTGTGTATTTATACACAACATTTTTAATGAATGTCTTTATATGCATGCTTATTTTTGCTATATATATGCTTGTGCTTCTAATATTTTTCTTGCAAGTATTCCATATATCGATTCCTTGGTGCCCTCAAACGAGGGGGAGCACACATCAAGGGGGAGTTCTCGTCCCGACAAATTTTATCTCAAAAACTTATCGGCATAACCTTTTTGATTCTACAAAAAGGGGGAGAAGTGAATAAAAACTCACTAAATACTTGTCCAAAAATAACTTTTTGGATTTAATGAGTTTTAGTTTTGTAATCATCAAAAAGGGGGAGATTGTTGACATAAGTAATGCCTAAAAACATTATTCATCTATACTACCTTATAATGTATTTAGGACATCTATATTTAGAAGTCTTAAAATGTTTAAGACCAAAAACATTTCTTTAATAGGAAAGATGCATACACATATAATTAAAAGCCTAGAAATTTAAGTGTCTTTAAAAAGTATGGGTTGTTACAAGTATAGCTTTCAATGCTTGTAATCTTTTAATACTTACAAGAAAAGAAGCATAGTGTACACCACTTTAATGCACATAATTTTTAGACTTACAATACAAGAAGCATAGTGTACACCACTTTAATGCACATATTAAAAAAAAAAAAAAAAAAAAAAAAAAAAAAAAAATTAATGTTATTTATTGTAGTCAATTAATTAACTGGTCAATAAATACAATTAATACAGTTATTAAAACACCCCTTACATAAGAAATACAGATTATCAAGCATATAGTACAACCAAATTAAACACAATTCCTACATTAAATGTAACTAATACAAATAATAAAGCACATTATACAAATATTCAAGCCCGAATGGGCAACGGGTCAAATGGGCTTGAGCCCGAACGGGTGCGGCCAAACGGGCTCGAGCCCGAACGGTCACGGGCTAAATGAAATTATTGATATCCGTAAATTTATTGTCAAAAAGAACATAATAAACTTCAAGATACCCGTCGCTGCAACGCGCGGGTACCCTGCTATACTTTATAATGCATTTGGGACATTTCGAAAAAGGAAGGCTTAAAAAATTCAGATTCAACACTTGCTTATAATGGAAAGAATTATCTTACTTTTGCTATGAAATCAATACATACACATAAAATAGAAGTTACATTACATTATGAAAATTAAATGACTTGTAACAGCCCATTAATACCATAAAATAGCATTTATATTTTATAAACCGAGTGCTTTTTTTTTTTTTTTTTTTTTTTCCCTCAATTTTAGTATTAAATGGTAATTCAAATTATTAACAATTAAGAAGATATCAATATAACATTAAGTAAATAATAATAATTAAATTTCGGTTACACAACTATTGAAGCACATTAATTCGTCAGTTAAAAATTTTAGTATAAAAGGATCATTTTTTCTACCAAGACAAAAAATCACACTAATCATATACATCTCACACTACGCTCCACATCATATACATCTCAAAAGTGCGAATCGAACCCTCATCCTATTAGTTGAAGCACCTTTAAAAATGTTAAGGGATTGTGTGGGCTAAATTTGACGTCTTTGATAATGTTGGATAGATATGGTGGCTACAATGATGGTAGATGCACCAGTGGATTAGTGGAACTCGTGGTGGCGATTGTTGTTTTCGTGTTACTACAATATACAATATCTGCACGAAGGTCTATATATAGCGATTGATCAACCATATATCAGTTTATCATGGTGCCTAGCAAGTCTAATGTTCAAATGTTGTTAGAAACATGAAACGAGATATTATTTGAGTATTGTATATCCTTTTGTATGCATGTCGTTTTGATTTAATCGTCTATGCATGCCAATAATACAATAGTATTTTGGGACAATTTCTGGTAGCATTAGTGAAAAACTTAAATCATTTTATGCGTGAAATTAACTATGTCTGTCATGTTGGTCATCTCTTTTATATTGATTTATTCGTCTTCTGATTTAGCATATGAACCAATGTTAGTATTTCTTGTTTCCTCATTTTGAACATATGCAACTTAACAGTCGGGACAATAATTGTAAATGGGGTGTTTTACATTGTTGTAAATTGATTTATTGTGGAGAGTGATAGTTGTAAACTATGATTAAAATTTTCATGTTGCATTATTGCTATGGAAAATGCATAAATATTTTTAGATACTTTTAGATAGACCTTTGATCAAAAGAGAATTACGCGCCGCCGAAATTTAGTTAAAAACTAGACACTGTTGCCATTAGGCGTGGGTACTCAGCTATCATTGTTATTGCTTAAAGTTATTTTAATTTAAATTATCATTCATTTGTACGGTTATTGTTAGAAAAAATGTGTTACCGAACAACATTTGCTCGCCTCAAAATATAGTCACAGGGTACCCGCCGCCGCATCGCGCGGGTACCCTGCTAGTATTTATTCATATCTCTATGTTTTGATAATCACAAAATGAAAACTCATTAAACATAAACTTATCAAATAAACAAGTATTTAGTTGTAAATATTCATTTGTACAACTAAATCAATTAAGAAAAACCTTCCCCACAAAAGGACAAAACTGGCCAACGTTCAGCAAGGGCGGCCCCCTTAAAATTAAGGGGGCCGACCACGCTCCAGTAGGCTCCAGCTGTCCAGATTTTTCTCCTATAAATACCAGCCTTCCCCTGGATTTTTACTCACCCTTTTGCACTAAAAACTTTCTAGTTTAGATCTCATTTCATATTTTCAAAAACCCTTTGATCATATAATTATAAGCTTTTGTTTCAAGTGATCCAAAGCTTCAACCTCTCAAGTGCAAGAGAAGAATACTTCTATCCTCCAAGACAAGAAGTATTACAACTTGGTGTAACTCTTTCATCCAAGTTGTTGGTGTATCATAATTGTAAATCATTCATTCATTTGTGTAAAGTGTGTGTATATGGTGTAAACATAAGTGACTAGATATGTATAGTGTGTAAATAGTGAAGAAGGTGTATAAGTAGTTGTGGTGTAAAGAAGTCATGTAGAAGTTGTAAAGCCGTGGTGTAGAAGTTGTGAAGCCGTGGTGTAGAAGTCGTGAAGCTGTAGCATAGGAGTTGTGAAGCGGTCGTGTTGAAGTTGTGAAGTCTTGATCGTGAAGCCGTAGCATATAGGTTGTGTAGCGGTCGTGTTGAAGCCATGAAGTCCTAGTTGTGAAGTCCTAGTGTTGAAGTCGTGAAGCCGTAGCATAGAGGTTGTGTAGCGGTCGTGTTGAAGCCATGAAGTCCTAGTCGTGAAGTTCTAGTGTTGAAGTCGTGAAGTCGTAGCATAGAGGTTGTGTAGCGGTCGTGTTGAAGCCATGAAGTCCTAGTCATGAAGTTCTAGTGTTGAAGTCGTGAAGCCGTAGCATAGAGGTTGTGTAGCGGTCGTGTTGAAGCCATGAAGTCCTAGTCGTGAAGTCCTAGTGTTGGAGTCGTGAAGCCGCAGCATAGAGGTTGTGTAGCAGTCGTGTTGAAGTCGTGAAGAAGTCGTGAAGCCGTTGTGAAGTAGTCGTGAATAAGTTGTGAAGAAGTTGTGTTGTGAAGTTGTGAGATTGGTTCTAGCTACGATTAGAACTCGACATTTAGCTTTGTGTCGTTAAACCCGTGTAAGCCAAAGTTGTGTACGGTTTTCTCCGCCATAAGGGAGCTTATTGAAGTTGTGAAGAAAACTCTCGAGCTTGGTGCTCGGGGAGTGGAGTAGGGCAAGGAAGGTGTCCTTGTAGCCGAACCACTATAAATCCCTCGTGTCTCGGTTAGATCTTTCCATCTCTTACTTACATCTTTAGTTATATCGTCATTACTTTTATAACATATAGGCATATATAACTGTTAGTAATAATTAGAAGTTGACTTCACATATAGATCAAATTGAAACTCCATTCAAGAAACCAAAACTTTTACAATCAATTTAAAAGAATACATATATAACTAATAATAAGGTTCAAGTTTTGTTTTCATACAAACTTGAATCTAAGTGTTTTAAAAATAAACAAAGGTTTTCATAATAAAATTAAAAAGACATAAAACTATTCAACCCCATTCTAGTTTTCCACATTATTGATGACGGTTAACGTTGCGTATCATGAGCTTAGTGCAATGGTAATTTCTGAACTTACGGGTGTATAACAACGTAACCCACTTTCTTCTGAACTTGAAATATTGTGATCAACTACTTTACTTCTAAACCTATGAATTCACTCAACCTTTGCGTTGACTTTTAGCATGTTTTATCTCAGGTGTTAGATCTTTCTGCTGCATAACTTACTTTGGAGGAGCTTGGCGAAAGGCACGGCATGGTCATAGATGACTCTGAAAACTAATTGGGACCGCTTTAAATCCTTTTATGGACCTATATTTTCCGCACTATTTTTAAATGATGTAAATTGAATGTTTTTAATTATAAAATTTCTTCTAAAACGATTGAAGTAAAACCGTTCTTTGTACCTTGTGTTGTGATAACAATCGAGTAGCACCCCAAGACTTGTATGCTTCCGATGATCCGATTTGGGGGTGTTACAATAGCAGCAATTTCTTCAAAATGGGCCCCACCTCATATGAAAGTCATAAAACAATGTGTTTGTTGATGTCATTGAACGAATAAGCATACAATACATATAGACTCTATCACTAACCTATTTTGGGTAAATTGGAATTACTCTTTAATATACAACTATTGGACAACTCATAACACTTATCCATTTGACATTACAATTCGAATACAGCTAACACTCCCCCGCAGTTTGAGCGGGAGCACACCAAACGCTTAAACTGGAGCGAAATTCTTCAAACAGCGCTGTGGGCAGGCCTTTAGTAAAAATATCTGCATATTGATATCGTGAAGGCACATGTAAAACCCTGACTTGACCTGCAGCTACCAAATCCCGAACAAAATGAAAGTCAATCTCAATATGCTTCGTACGTTGGTGCTGGACTGGATTTGAAGACATATATACAGTACTGACATTGTCACAGTAAACAAGTGTAGCAGATGACAGAGGAGTATGCAGCTCACGTAGAAGATTCCGTAACCAACATGTCTCGGCAACAGCATTAGCAACACCCCGATACTCAGCCTCTGCACTAGAACGAGAAAGCGTCGGTTGACGCTTAGCGGACCAAGAGAGCAAATTGTTGCCAAGAAACACACAATAGCCAGAAGTCGATCTCCGAGTAGTGGGGCAACCAGCCCAGTCAGCATCCGAGTAAGCAACCAAGGAGGAGGTAGACGAGGAAAATAACTGTAGTCCATAGTCTAAAGTACCCCGAACATACCGCAAAATCCGCTTGAGAGCCGAGAAGTGAGGCTCCCTTGGGTCATGCATATGAAGGCAAACCTGTTGTACTGCATATGAGATATCAGGTCTAGTAAAAGTGAGATACTGAAGAGAGCCTGCAAGACGCCGATATAAGGTCGGATCAGACACCGGATGACCATCATTACCCAGTTTAGACTCAGTATCGACAGGAGTCCGACTGGGGTTACAATCAACCATGTGAGCCTGCTCTAAAATCTCGGTAGCATACTTTCGCTGAGATAAGAACATCCCTGAAGAGTCACGTGTAACAGATACTCCGAGAAAATAATTTAGGGGTCCCAAATCCGTCATAGAGAACTCTGTATGCAAAGAAGCTATAACCCTGTGTAACAAACTCTCAGAAGAAGCTGTAAGAATAATGTCATCAACATACAGTAATAAATAGGCAGTATCAGTGCCCTGTCGATAGATAAATAATGATGTGTCACAACGACTGTGAGAAAATCCAACCCGGAGGACATAAGCAGCAAAACGCTGAAACCAAGCCCGAGGAGCCTGCTTGAGACCGTAAAGAGATCTCTGTAATAAACAAACATAATCAGGATGTGCAGGATCCCGAAAACCAGGAGGCTGATGCATGTAAACAGTCTCATTCAAATCACCATGCAAAAAGGCATTCTTGACATCAAGCTGATGAACTGGCCAATGTCGAGAAAGAGCCAAACTAAGAACCGTCCGAATAGTGCCCGGTTTAACAACTGGGCTAAAGGTCTCATCAACATCTATACCCTCAATCTGAGTACTACCATTCGCAACAAGTCGAGCCTTGTAGCGACTAAGAGTACCATCTGCTAAAAACTTGTGGCGAAATAACCACATACAACGGATAACATTTGCATCCGTGGGCCGAGGGACCAGAATCCAAGTTTTGTTCTTAATAAGTGCATTGTGCTCATTGGACATAGAATTTTGCCAATTAGGATCTTGAAACGCAGCATTATATGATTTTGGTAACGGGGAGATAGACGACACATGAAGATTTAAACGCTGAGTGGGACGATTAGTCCCGACACGAGAGCGTGTTACCATGGGATGAATCGAAACCTGGTTTGGGTTAGTAATTATAGGTGGTGGATCTTGGGAAACGGAAACGAGGTCGGGTTGTTGATTAAGTGGACTACTGTTAGGTTCATGAGTTGGAGATGGGATGGTAACATGTGCGGGTGATTCATCGGCAGGTAAGGTGGGACTTTGTGTTTGGGTTGGTGAATGTGGACTGGGTTCATGAATGTGAATAGTGGGGTTAATGGTAACAGGAGTATTTGGTTGAGGTAAATCTGTTGGTGAAGTGGTGGTAGGTGTAGGTGTTAGCTTGATTATGTTTGAGATGACATTTGATGAGTTATCCAAGAAATCATATGAGGGACTTACGTTAGGTGTCATGGACCCAAACGGAAAGATAGTTTCATCAAATGTAACATGACGTGAAATAATAATTTTATTTGTGTTGAGGTCCAGGCAACGATAGCCTCGATGATTAGAGGCATGCCCTAAAAATATGGAAGGTGTAGCCCGGGCTCCAAGTTTGTGTTCTGTATCAAGGTGAGGATAACAAAGACAGCCAAAAACACGTAAGAGGCTATAATCAGGTTTGGTTCCAAAAAGGCGGGTAAAGGGAACTTCATTTTCAATGGCACTTGATGGTAAAATATTTAATAAGTAAACGGCCATATTAAGGGTTTCAACCCAATAATTAGGGGGTAGGTGAGCTTGAAACAATAATGTCCGAATAATGTTATTAATGGTGCGAATCATCCGTTCAGATTTTCCATTCTGTTGAGAGGTGCGTGGACACGAGAAACGAAACTGAATTCCATTATCGGCAAATAATTTATGAAATGCGTGGTTGTCAAATTCACCACCATGGTCACACTGAAACGACTTTATATCACACTTAAATTGATTTTTGACAAATGAATGGAACAACATAAATTTGGACAAAACATCAGATTTATTAACCAAATGATAAACCCAGACAAATTGCGAATAATGATCTAAAAATAAAACGTAGTATCTAAATCCAGAAAGACTCAGAATTGGAGAAGTCCACAAGTCCGAGTGAACAATGTCAAAACAAGACTGAACGGAAGTAGAGGAACTAACAAACGGAAGTCGCACGTGCTTGCCAAGCTGGCAGGCGTGACAAAGCATGGGAGACTTCTCTTTATTACATGAAATAGAATTATTGGAAATAACACGACGTAGCACTTCATTTCCTGGATGTCCAAGACGTTGATGCCACGTGTACTGACTGGTGAGATAGACTTGAGGAATGGGAGAAGGTTTCGTAACAGGGTACAGATCTCCAGTGCTATCACACCGGAGCAGCACCCGACGAGTTTGAAAGTCTTTAACAGAAAAACCGAAAGGGTCAAATTCAACCGTACAATAATTATCACGAACAAACTGACGAACAGAAATCAAATTTTTAACAATATTAGGAGTAATAAGAACATTATTTAAATGAAGTGGTCGATATGGCGTAGGCAAAACACTATGACCAGAGTTGGTAACAGGTATAGAATGCCCGTCACCAACTGCGACAGATGGATAAATGCACGAATTAAGAACATCACTAAGACTATTGACAGAATCATTAAGGTGAGATGTAGCACCTGTATCCATATTCCAGTTACCCATAGCAGGATCCTGAAGCGCCTCTTGACCCGAAAATCCCATAAGACCCGGCTGTTGAAGCTGTTGACCCGAATGATGTACCTGCTGACCTGATTGACCGGGTTGACCCGACTGCCCGGGCTGACCCAACTGTTGAACATACCCCATTGAAACATTGCTGGTGGGCTGATAAGCAGCTTGGGTGTTGGTGGGCTGAGAAGCAACTTGGGCCGGGTGGTAGTAATGTGGTTGGGCCAATTGTGGGTAATGTGAATTTTGGGCTGTTGGCGGATTAGAGAAACCGAGCGGACTAAACATATTGGCATAAGAGGGTGTAGGCTGAAAAGCCACAGGTTGGTTAACTTCATGTGAATTTAGAACAATAGGAGTAATAGGCGATGGTGTAATATTATTAGATCCATGACAGCCCAATTTAGCCAAAAGGCTCTGTAACGTCAACAGATCAGTAGGTGTCAAACTAGAACCACGACCCGGCAACAAAGAACAGCTACCTTGAACACCATTATGAAGAAACTTGCAATACTCACCAAAGCGACAAGAACCGTTATTAAAATTGAAACATGGTTTGTTTACCTTTTCCATAGAGGGAGAAGGACGCCGCGTATAAGTGAATGAGGGGTGAAGTAGGGTTCGACTAAAGGGAACAGTAACAACTTGGGTTTGTGGAGTAATATTGTAACAATGGAAACAGTAACAAATGTTTAGCAGCAATAATCACTTAAGCTTAACACAGAAACCAAGTCGACTGGCTATCCAAGTTAAGCCAACGATCGACAACTTTAACAAATTAAACAAGCCGATTGGTTATCACTATAAACCAACGATCGACTGAAAATATGTATTAAACAAGACGACTGGTTATCAATTTAAACCAACGATCGTCCTTTAAGCAAAAAAAATGGGTCGACTGGTTATCTATTAAACCAACGATCGACAAGAATAGCAACAGTGGAAACCGGAAATAAAAGGAGAGTAGGGTGTTTAGTATTCGATGGTTTAGTGTTTGTGAGGGAAGTGACAATTTTGGAGAGGTATGGATCGGTACCCGCTCTGATACCATGAAAGTGATAAGACAATGTGTTTGTTGATGTCATTGAACGAATAAGCATACAATACATATAGACTCTATCACTAACCTATTTTGGGTAAATTGGAATTACTCTTTAATATACAACTATTGGACAACTCATAACACTTATCCATTTGACATTACAATTCGAATACAGCTAACACCCACCTCATATAAACAATCATAAAACAAAAAAATATGTAGTACCAGCGAATTCTTTGACTATGAAATTGAAAAATAAAACTTACCAAAACTATCCAAAACTTTTTAATATTTACAACTTTTTTATATAATAAACTTTATTCGTCAAATATTTAGCAAATGTATAACGAATTCGTTAATAAAAAAAATATCGTTGCGAAGAGCTCTAAATTACGAGCAAAACGAACCGAAAATTGATATGCTTTTGACATACGTACGATTTTATAAAAAAATATTGAAGTTTTATATATATATAAAACAAACATATAGTTTCAATAGATGGATAAATTAGTATCGAAGATCAATATGTAGAAGTTAAAATGTTGTTATATTTTAAAACAAAGTAGAAAAATAGTGAAAGAAAAGCACGGTGCTATGTGTAGTTTGGTCTCATTTACTTGTAAGGTAGTATGTAACTCAGGTGAATTTAAATAGGGGCAAATATAGACATGGCTCGGTCTAGTAAAGTGTTGAACTTTTAAGGACAAAAAAAAATCACTTTTCAAAAATGGCCCAAGCAAAAGTCGCTTAAAACGTGAGAGTGACATGTGGCTGGAATTAAGCGACTTTTGTGAATTAAGCGACTTTTTGTGAATTAAGCGACTTTTTATTTCATTCTACTGCTGGGCTTAATGATACTACTGCTAGTGTATTTCATTCTACTACTGGGCTTAATAAAAAAAGTCGCTTAATTCACAAAAAGTCGCTTAATTTCAGCCACATGTCACTCCCACGTTTTAAGCGACTTTTGCTTGAGCCATTTTTGAAAAGCGACTTTTTTGGGTCCTCCAAAGGCCCAACACTTTACTAGACCGGGCTATTTGTAGAATTGCCCCATTTAAATATATTATTAACCTAATAATAATAAGGCAAAATAATTAGAATACTTCAAACTTGGGTTAATTAGCATAAAATATATTACTTTATATATGGTTTAATTAAGATGTTTTATACGTGAAGTTTGAAACCCGATACTTTACATAAGGTTTTCACTATCTTCTCAACCATTTTATAGCCTTTTCTTCATCATAGCCTTATAAATGATATACCATTTTAAAACATAGTCATTCGCAACGGTCTTTTTATATAATCATATGTACGTCAAAAGCATATCAATATTGTGCTCGTTTTGTTCGTAATTTAGAGCTCTTCGCAACGATATTTTTTTATTAACGAATTCGCCAAATATTTGCTAAATATTTAACGAATAAAATTTGTTATATAAAAAAATTATAAATATTAAAAAGTTTAGAGTAGTTTTGGTAAGTTTTATTTTTCAATTTCAAAATGTCAAACAATTCACTCACTTTAGGTAGCGAAATGGTGGTTTGTTTTATTTGTAGGGCCCTTTTTTAAGATATCGCTGCTAGTTGGCAGCGAAATGGTGACGTGGATTTTTATTTTCATTTGATCGGACTCGTGTTGAGAATTACCATCGCTGCTAGTTGGATCGGACTCGTGTTGAGAATTACCATCGCTGCTAGTTGGATCGGACTCGTGTTGAGAATTACCATCGCTGCTAGTAGGCAGCGATGAAGGTGGCCTTTCTGGATATGGAAAAAAAGTTGATCCTCTGCGGGACAACTCCTTTGAGAAAGAGCTTATGCATTAATTTTCGCTTAAGTATTTTGTCTTTTTGACGCAGCAACTTTTGAGGAATATTAATATGATGACATTACTAAGAGTTTTATTCTTCCAATTTTTTATTTTTTTTTTTTTTTTTTTTTTTTTTTTTTTTTTTTTTTTAAATTCGTTCTACCAAAATTTGGACAAAAATACACCGTTAGTCCCTAAACTTGCCAAAAAATATCACCGGGGCCCGAAAGTTAGCATTTTCGTCACCGTGCGTCCTTTTTTCAAGTTTTTGAGGCCAATTGCGTCCCTTGGCCCGTTTTCCGTCAGTCAACACCGTTATTTGCTGTCCTTTTTTTTGTTTTAATTTAAAGGGCATAATGGTAATCTTCTTCTTTTTCTACTTTTCTTCCCCTGGTTACCAAACCCTCCACAAATACACACACATATATCATCATCATTACCAGACAAATCACCAAAAGGAAACATAGACGAACCATTAATCCCTCTTCTTAACACCATCAACTCCCATCCTTCTTTCTTTACTACCAGTTCTTGCTCCGGTAGAATCTCCATCTTGTCAACACCTATTAGTAGTACTACTAAAGTTAAGAAGAAGGCTAAAGGTGGCACTTAGGTTTTTATCAGTCATGAGTTAGCTAATGTTCAAACTATTCAAAATCTCATCTTTAGCACTTCTGAGTCAACTCAACCGAAAAATCACGAAAAACCCATTTTGTCAACTGAGTTAACTCGGTCGAAAATTAAAGAAAACCTGATGAACTCAAATAAGTACATTTCATTATCATCATTTATCCTATTTATTTGACTTGTTTTATTATATTATATATGAGAATCGATACATTAATATTTACTTTAGTAATTCTCGGGTAAAAACAAGCATTATGTGAAACTTGGCGATTTTGGACTGATTATGGAGCAAAACAAGTGAGATGTCAAAAGTCTACTGAAATCCAGAAGATGCACCGTATCTCACTCAAAAGATACGACGCAATATCATACTTAGATGAATTCGAAGACCATTGCTTGACTTTGAAGAATGTGCCGCATGCAATTCTGTCATGCGCCGCATATGAAACTTTGGTCAAAGAAGAAGATCAAGCTCGTTCTACTCCAGATACGCCGCAATATACTTCTAACATACGGCGTATCACTATCAAGATTTCACCAGTTACAATCCAAGACAGTTAAAGTACATGCGCCGCATACAAAGATCAAGTTACGCCGCATCTAAAGACGGTGTACGAATATTTCAGAATATATTAATCTTGGACCCCACGCGAAGTTAAGTCAATGCGCCGCATCTATCAACTCAATGCGCCGCATCGATCCCTCAGACAGAAACTATAAATACCCCAAGGTCAGACGAATTTAGGAGACCTTTTAGACCTTTTGTATAACCCTAGAGCCGAATTCAGACGACCAAGCAGCACAAGACACACCTCAAACAAAGATACAAGAGCTGTAAGAAGGTCCTGCATGTATTCAATTCATTAAGTAGTTTTGTTTTATTGTTTTAGTACGCTTTAATTCATCAGGATTGATGGGCTTGTGTCATGTGACTACGGAAGATCATGCACTCCCCTTAATATTGCTTTCCCATTAATTAAAGTTTATATGTTGATGTCTTTGGTGACTTTTATTAGTGCATTGATAACCTCTGTGTCTAGCTGAGTCTTGCTTGGGTCGCCATGCCCCTTCCTCGCCTATTTATTCTAGCGTCTCTAGAAAAGTAGGATAGACATAAGTAATCATTAAGGGTTTACTCGCCGATAAGATTAGAGCCAACGAGAAAGGTTTAATTATATACACTTCATATAAAACTAGCAATAAAACAAGTGACAAGCTATTTAATTATCAGGACAGGTCTTCTTATTGTCTCGAGTATCTATCTGTGTACGTGTGTGCTAATTGCTGATTCGTGATCATTAGTTTAGTTTTCTATTTAATTATAACCAAACTGTGCCAGTATCTCAGGCTGAACCCCCTTGCGTTAGATTAGGTTGTATAACTAACTTAGGATATTAAAATACTGATTAGAATAACTAGATAATACGTTCCACTCTTAGTGATCGACACTCTGCTTACCATTATATTCATACTGACCGGGTACACTGCTCGTTAAGTGTGTGTGTTATTGATAAGTCGGCTAAATATAAATTTAAAACTTGAGTAGGCATTAATACTGCTAAACCGCAACGACACATCACGCGCATCAAGTTTTTGGCGCCGTTGTCGGGGAGTGAATTGTTATTATCTGTTAATTTGATTAAGTATTTTAATTAGGTTTTTCTTTTTAGTTTTTTTTAGATTCTAACCACTAACCCTGTTGTATATTAGATAGATTGCATTCATTGTATAATTTGCATATTTACTATTTTTGTGTGTTTTTGTTTTCTGTAATTTTTGTTTCTTTTTGTTTGTTTTTATTTTTGTTTTTCTTTTTTCTATTTTTCTGCATTCTGCTGTCGTTGTATTGTGCTGATACAAACGATACGGCGCATCTGTTTTCACAGATACGGCGTATTGCGTTTAATTTTTATAAAATACAACGCGTTTAATAAATTCGAGTACGACGCATCTTTCCCCAAGATACGGCGTATTCTGTTTTTAATAAAAAAATTTTCTAAACCCTAACGCCATACGACGCATCTGTTTTAACAGATACGGCGTATTTTCTATTTAAATTAAAAACAGTTTTTCGAATTATTAAACAGAAGCGACGCATAAATCTTTATCGATACGGCGCATCTACTAAATAAAAAATCTTGTATTTTGAAACGTAACGAAAATACGGCGCATTAGCTTTTGTTAATACTACGCATTTAATTTTAATAAATATAATCGATTTTTTATAATTTAAACTTGATACGGCGCATTCTAATTCATAAGCGGTGTATCTGTTTTCTGAATAAAAGTCAGATTAAATTTTAACGTAATAAGATACGGCGTATCCAACTTTCTGGATACGGCGCATCGTTTGCAGATATCAGCAACTTTTATTTTTCGTATTCCGTTTTCGTTGTTAATTTTCTGATATATTACTTTCTTGAACATACCCTACTGATGCTTTTATGATGATTTCAGGAAGTGCATGACCAGGAATTCAACTAAGAACTTGATAAAACCTTTCGAAGATCCTGAACGAGCCTTACATTCGCTTAAAAGGCTTTTCAACACAAAAAGCTTTGAAATTTCAAGTTCGTTCGAGCTTGATTACTTTTCTGAAGAGAAGGAGAAAGAAGAAACAGAAACAATGACGGAAAACACTACTATGGAGGAATACATGAACAAAACCCGTGCTGATTACAGTTCAGGAGTTGCTAGACCGAAGTTTGATGAAAAGTCAAAGTTTGAGTTGAAGGGTCAGTTTCTCAAGGAGCTAAGAGAAAATGCTTTCAGTGGAACAGAACATGAAGATGCTAATGAACATGTTGAAAAAGTCCTCGAGATTGCAGATTTGTTTACTACAGAAGGAATCTCTCACGATCAACTTATGCTAAGAATCTTTCCAATTTCGCTTAAAGGAGCTGCTAATAAGTGGCTAAGGAATGAACCTGCTAGTTCAATCACAACATGGGAAGATTTGAAGAGCAAATTCCGGAAAAGATATTGTCCACCTGCTAAAGTCTAAAGGTATTATAGATTCCTGCATTTTTTGGATACATCAATTTTTGAAGCTTAAACGTTCTCATCCCCAAAAAAGTTGATTTTTTCTCTTATACGAATTTTTGGAAAGGGTCATACTGAGCAAAATTCAGGGGAGTTTTTTGTTTTAATTTTTTTATTTTTCCCGTTTTTAACCCCTTTTACACAAACAACGAGGACGTTCTTTAAAATTAAATGGAGGGGTGGAGAATTAGAACACTTACTTGTCCTAAACTTTTTCGAAATATGCTTAAAATGCGGGTTAATATATCAAAATTTAAAATTTTTTAGCATGTTTTTGTTTAAAGTCTAAATTACATAACCGCACACATAACTCTATTCTTTCAAAAATATTAAAACTTTAGTGTGCCGGTACTTGTAAACTTTAGAACTTGGCTTGTATACTATTCGAGACCACCATAATGAGTATTATCTATATAATTGGAGTGACTTGTCTAAATTGGTAAATTTCTAGGATTACACTCAAATAGCCTTTATATGTTATGTGATATTAACTAACTACACTGGTTAGTTAACCCCCGTATAAACCCTTTGTTTACTCTCATTTTTAGAGTAAGATACCCCTAGAAAAACCCTCAGAGCCATTCCTTTCGTTTCTTACACCTTTGTTATAATGTTTCGATACACCCTTACACCTTAGCCTACCCTGTAGATTAAAATCCGTGGTTAATTGCTTTAGGCAAAGTGTGTTTCGTTACATTACCTGTGTTCGCGTGCGTAATTCATTATCTTTGGTTAGGTCGGGAAATTGCACAATGCAATTGGTATGAAAGTTAAAATATTGTATAACTTTTAGTTTATTTTTCGTGTGTTTACTACTTTCACTATTACAGTTATTTCTGAAAGTATGAAAGTATGGAAAAATTATCCGGAAAAATAGTGATAGAAAAGTTGTGAAATTTTACACATATATGTTGATGTCAAAAAAAAAAAAAAAAAAAAAAAAAAAAAAAAAAAAAAAAAAAAAAAGGAGAAAAGTTGGAAGTTTGTTTTAACCAACTTATGTAAAGTTTTGTATTAAGTGGGAGATATCACCACTATTTGTTGTTGTATATTATATTTATGGATTGAATGGGAGTTGGCCGTTATGGGAACGCCAACTAAGGTTATTCTTTGATTGAAATTTTGTTGAGTATAATTCGTGTCTACCTAAAGCGTGTGTTTCAAGTGTTAAAGCGTGAGTTATTCAATGATATGAGTCTTATTCATGGGATGGTTGGGAAAGTGATTAACCACACTTAGAATTTTAATTTATCTGTTTTGTTTATTTTTCATTTTACACCAATTTGTATCCCAAATATTATCCATACCCTATATCATTCTTCATCCAAACCTTTGATTTATTGAGATTAGGGATTTGAGCAATCTTAAGTATCGTAGTCGTGGATTCGGCTATGTATTTATGATTTTGTCGCCCTTTTTGATATAATATTATTGGTGAAGATTACTCGGTCCTATCTTTAGCCCATTCGAGTTAAGGAATTGAGCAATTTCAAGTATCGTGGTCGTGGATTCGATCATGTATTTGTAATTTTGTCGCCTTTTCTGGAAATATGAGATCGATAGAGATTAAAAATGATGATCAACCCTTAACCAACAAACCTTTTTTTACCGCTTTAGACTTGTTACTCCTTGGCTTTAGTGGGGGAGATGCGTATACTTGCCAAGCCTATGATAGAATATTCGTCATGACTAAGCAACTAAACGATTTAGAATTGTTTTACATTAAAAATTATTTTGGTTTCTACTTCGTTAAGTGTTTGGTTGTGTGATTATGACAAAACGAATACGTGCTTAAATATAAAATAAATCCTAATATCTTTTAGGATACATTTTTATATGATTAATTCTAAGGTTTACTTGTGGACAAGTAAAGTTCAAGTGGGGGGATATTTGATGAACTCAAATAAGTACATTTCATTATCATCATTTATCCTATTTATTTGACTTGTTTTATTATATTATATATGAGAATCGATACATAATGTTTACTTTAGTAATTCTCAGGTAAAAACAAGCATTATGTGAAACTTGGCGATTTTGGACTGATTATGGAGCAAAACAAGCGAGATGTCAAAAGTCTACTGAAATCCAGAAGATGCGCCGTATCTCACTCAACAGATACGACGCAATATCATACTTAGATGAATTCGAAGACCATTGCCTGACTTTGAAGAATGCGCCGCATGCAATTCTATCATGCGCCACATATGAAACTTTGGTCAAAGAAGAAGATCAAGCTCGTTCTACTCCAGATACGCCGCAATATACTTATAACATACGGCGTATCACTATCAAGATTTCACCAGTTACAATCCAAGACAGCTAAAATACATGCGCCGCATACAAAGATCAAGTTACGCCGCAACTGAAGACGGTGTACGAATATTCCAAATATATTAATCTTGGACCCCACGCGAAATTAAGTCAATGCGCCGCATCTATCAACTCAATGCGCCGCATCGATCCCTCAGACAGAAACTATAAATACCCCAAGGTCAGACGAATTTAGGAGACCTTTTAGACCTTTTGTATAACCCTAGAGCTGAATTCAGACGACCAAGCAGCACAAGACACACCTCAAACAAAGATACAAGAGCTTTAAGAAGGTCCTGCATGTATTCAATTCATTAAGTAGTTTTGTTTTATTGTTTTAGTACGCTTTAATTCATCAAGATTGATGGGCTTGTGTCATGTGACTACGGAAGATCATGCACTCCTCTTAATATTGCTTTCCCATTAATTAAAGTTTATAAGTTGATGTCTTTGGTGACTTTTATTAGTGCATTGATAACCTCTGTGTCTAGCTGAGTCTTGCTTGGGTCGCCATGCCCCTTCCTCGCCTATTTATTCTAGCGTCTCTAGAAAAGTAGGATAGACATAAGTAATCATTAAGGGTTTACTCGCCGATAAGATTAGAGCCAACGAGAAAGGTTTAATTATATACACTTCATATAAAACTAGCAATAAAACAAGTGACAAGCTATTTAATTATCAGGACATGTCTTCTTATTGTCTCGAGTATCTATCTGTGTACGTGTGTGCTAATCGCTGATTCGTGCTCATTAGTTTAGTTTTCTAATTAATTATAACCAAACTCTGCCAGTCTCTCAGGCTGAACCCCCTTGCGCTAGATTAGGTTGTATAACTAACTTAGGATATTAAAATACTGATTAGAATAACTAGATAATACGTTCCACTCTTAGTGATCGACACTCTGCTTACCATTATATTCATACTGACCGGGTACACTGCTCGTTAAGTGTGTGTGTTATTGATAAGTCGGCTAAATATAAATTTAAAACTTGAGTAGGCATTAATACTGCAAACCGCAACGACACATCACGCGCATCAAAGAAAACCCCATTTTTGGTACTGGGTCAAATAGTTCGGAAAAACCAATGTTTTCAAATGTGTTAACTCGGTCTGAAAATGTAGAAAAACCCATCTTACCAACTAAGTCAACTCGGTCTAAAGATCATGATAATGTTGTTGTTTCCAATCTTGTTTTCAGGTTTGTACCTTTAATTATTGTTGTTTAATTACCGGGTGTTTGTTTAAGCTTAGGTTTCGTTAGGTCATGATATGATGAGGTTATGGGAAGCTAATATACCAATAAAAATAAGCTTATCTAATTTTCAATAAGCTCACAAGCCCATTAAATAAGCTTAGACATACACTCCGTAACTACTAGAAACAAATTTGTATTTTTGCACCGGGTGCAGTTAGGAAAATTTGATATTTTTAACCAAGATGAGCACTACGAAGCAAAAATCCATCAGTGTCTAGTGACATCCCCGGACCTCCTTAGTCCCGCCCCTGTTCCGCTAGACCCTATTGTTCAAAACTAATGCGAGGTTATTGGATTTTATGTAGGTAACAATGAGAAACTAACTAAAAGGTACTACAACATGAGATTATGAACCTTGAGTGTTTTATTAGTCATGTTAGCTGTGTGTCTCGTGTAAATTGCAATGTTTCCCCTTTAGTCTAGTTCGGAGAAAAAGAAAAAAAAAAAAGCCATGGTCCGCAGAAGAGGAACATGAACTGCTTGCTGACGTCCAAAGATATGGTGAAGGGAATTGGGCCACTATGTTAAGAGGAGATTTTAGGAGTGACAGAACTGCTTCACAGTTATCTCATGTAATTTAGCTGAGGCCTTTTTAGTCTTTTTGTTATTCTCCAACTTGTTTTTGATTCTAAAATTTGAACGTTCCAAGTCAACTTGAACTAAATTTTAATTCTATTTGCTTCACAGGTTTATGTTTGGAGCAAGCAAAACCGTTTATTCATATGAGCTTGTTGGGCCTCTTTACTTTTGTCCTACTTACCATGGGTGAGTTCATGTTGATATGTACATCTATAATCTCTAAGAATTAGGGGATTTAGTTTGTTATGCAGGTGAAAGAATAAATTTTGCATCGATGGAGAGTCTATAGACCCAACCCGTACAAAATTTTCTGTTTTGACCCATTACCTAAACTACCCGTTTTGTCGGCTTTAATCATGTGTGCATGTAGGAAAGAGCTTGTCAAGATCATCAACAAGTCGTTAGTTGATGTTATCGGCCAATAATTTGCAATGCACAAGAATAAAAGTTGATAAAGCAAATGATGACTTTTTGTACTAAGATTTGGCTTCGTTTGTGTTGTAGTTTTGTGGTGATTGACCTCAAACTCTTGAAACTGTAATATTATCAAGTTCAACTTTAGATTTTGATCCCTTTTTTTTAACGGTAATATATGCTTTGATTCTGTTGTGAATAAGCTTCGAGTGGTTTTCTTCCGCATATCATAGATGTAGAATGTATACGGAATGTCTGAAAGCTATATACAAATGTCAAAGCTTATGTAAGTATCATCTGTTCTATGTCAGTCTCTTATGGACATTAACTTGTAACGAACATGGGATGATATAAGCTCTTTATAGCTATCACATTAACAAAATGATATGATACAATGATCGCAGTTGATACATCATCATAGATGATTAAGGTTGCAATGGATTGAGTTGCACGATGATGTGTTTTTAAAAACAAGCATTAAGTTACTCTAAACTCCAGCTGCACTCTTCCTCTGATGACCAAAGAAACCAAAATTCAGAAGAACTCAAATTAATAACTCCAATTGTCAGTGATTGCTTCTAAAGTTAAGTACTTGAATAAGCAATGGTGATAAACTTGTTGGATATTACACCTTTACAAATCCAGGTCTCTGATGGAACTGAAATCCTTTGGTAAAGACAACGAATTTCAAGATTCCATGAATGATAAGTGTACTAGTACTAGTACTGAATACCATACTGAACTTGAATTATAAAGAGATACATGTACAAGTACTGAACACGAGCATAAGGATAAAGAATACTTTTGTCAACAAGAACCCAAATATCGTTATCATAAGTCGAATATAAACAAACCAAGACAAAAATGTAACTCGTTTAAGATAGAAAGAGCCATAGCTGAGATATAATCACTGTTATGAGTCTTAGTTACAACGTTTGATAAACGCTTTTCTCACCATATAATAGCTTGTGCTTCCAATTAAAAGCCATCTCTTTTTGGATCAAGAAGAGCTTGTGCTTCAAGAATCCAATTTGGTCATCCAGTCTTCCACATCTCAATAAATCACAAATCAAATAAAATTATTTCAAAATTCAATCTCACAAATAAAAGTCAACTTTTAATCCAAAGTTCGAAAAATAAGAATACTTTAAATTTTAAATAAATATAAACTTGAATCATTTCAATACTAACCTTATACAAACATGTTGATATCTGTTTCACTTCATCAATGGTCCAAGCTTCTAACATAGGTCGATCCTCAATGCTCTTCCAAGAAGTTGTCGTATCAGAGTACGAATACGAATTTCCGGTAGACTCTCTTCCGTCATTGATGATGATGATGATGATGATGATGATATGTGTGTGTATTCGTGGAGGGTTTGGTAACCAGGGGAAGAAAAGTAGAAAAAGTAGAAGATTTATATGATTAAGAATCAATGACCTTTAACTAAAAACAAAAAAGGACAGCAAATTACGGTGTTGACCGACGAAAAACATGTCAAAGGACGCAATTGGCCTCAAAAACTTGAAAAAATGACGCACGATGACGAAAATGCTAAATTTCGGGCCCCGACGATGTTTTTTGGCAAGTTTAGGACCAACAGTGTATTTTTGTCCAAAATTTATTATTTTCAAAATTGGTAACGCTTTGAACTCGCTTAATGATCACTCGCACAATATATAAAAGTTTTAAAGAACGACCTTGAGATATTAAGTCATCTATTATGTTGAACTTTTATAAAAGTTTATAATTTAACAATGTCATTAACTCATAAAACTTTTGGTTGTATAAACCTATTATCACTACGTATAAACTTTTTAAAACTTTACAAACATTTCATAAGATTAGAATCAAATAAGAAGGAAAATTAAAATAAGAATGGTGAGAATAAATCACAATCACACATTTCAGATGCACCTACAAAAGTAGATACATTTTCTTAATCCCTTATGAATGTAGCTAAAACTTCTCATTTTAGTTTTTCATTCATAAAGCTCAATGCGTTAAATTATGAAAGGTTGAGATTTGACTTTTGACGTCATTAGATGAAATAGATTTTGACTATGATAACCGCAAATTTAGACCTCTTAATTATTTTATAAACTTTTTTGTAAACTACAATAGTAGATGGTCTTAAAACATGATATCATGCATGCATGACACCTTTATTGTTTTTTTTTTTTGAAAAGTCCAAAATGTATACTACAATTTTACGGGGCCAAACTATTTACTTCTATACTAAATTATAAGCACTCAACAAAGGTAGTCTACTTTTTTACATCGTATTTCAAGTTTGGGAGGGCCATCACCCTCGTCGGTGCTCACATAGCTCCTTCATTGCATGACTTTATAATACTTGCATGGCTACTTTAGATGTATCATAACATGTTAAATATTTGGGTAAATTGCAAAAATTGTCCCTAACGTATCTCAAATGCGCAATGATGACATCGAGACGATTTTTGTTGCAAAACAACCACTGAGAGCTAACTTTTGTTAGTTTTTTCGTTAAGTGCAGTGAAATGACCAATATACCCTCGTCTTCTTTCCCATTTGAATTTCTTTTGAATTTATAATTAAGAGTAAATTGCATTTTTGGTCCCTAATGTTTGGCCAAATTGCATGTTTGGTCCTTAAGGTTTGGAAAGTGGACTGGTGGTCCTCGTTTTGAACTTTTCGCTGCATGTTTGGCCACTGATCAATGTGAAATGACTAAACTGCCCTCGCCTTCTACCTTTTCTATATTCTTTTCAGATTTCTTACATAAATGGTCCCTGTGTTGTGCGACGTTTTACAAACTTAGTCCTTTTTTTTTTCTAAAAACTTAATTTCGAATTAATTTATTTAGAAAAATTAATTTTTTTCGAAAGTAATTTTTTATAAAAATTCTAAAAAGTTTTAAAAATTCGAAAAAACTTATAAAATTCGAAAAATTTATAAAAATTCAAAAAAAAATTTAAATTCGAAAAATTCAAAAAATTTATAAAAATTCGAAAAATTTAAAATTTGAAAAATTCGAAATTTATAAAATTCGAAAAATTAAAATTCAAAAAAATTTATAAAAATTTGAAAAATTTATAAAAATTCGAAAAATTTTATAAAATTCGAAAAAATTTATAAAAATTCGAAAAAATTTATAAAAATTCAAAAAAAATTATAAAAATTCGAAAAATTTTATAAAAATTCGAAAAATATAAAAAAATTTATAAAAATTCGTAAAATATAAAAATTCAAAATTTTCGTATTTTTATAAGTTTTTTCGAATTTTTATAAATTTTTTCCGAAATTTTTTTTCGAAATTAATTATTTTAGAAAAATTATTTTTTTCTCGAAATTAATTATTTTTCGAAAAAATAATTTATTTCGAATAAATAATTAATTATTTTTTGAAAAATAATTTATTTCGAAAAATAATTAATTATTTTAGAAAAATAATTATTTTCAAATTTTTATAAATTTTTTCGAATTTTTATAAATTTTTTGAATTTTATAAAATTTTTCGAATTTTTATAAGTTTTTTCAATTTTTAAAACTTTTTCGAATTTATAAATTTTTCGAGTTTTTATAAAATTTTCGAATTTTTATAAATTTTTTCGAATTTTTATAAATTTTTCGAATTTTTATAAATTTTTTGAAATTTTCGAATTTTTAAATTTTTTAATTTTTAAAATTTTTATTTTATATTTTTTTCGAATTTTTATAAATTTTTCGAATTTTATAAATTTTTTCGAATTTTAAAACTTTTTAGAATTTTTATAAAAAATTAATTTCGAAAAAAATTAATTTTTCTAAATAAATTAATTTCGAAATTAAGTTTTTAGGAAAAAAAAAAAGAAAAAAACTAAGTTTGTAAAACGTCGCACAACACAGGGACCATTTTGGAAGAAATCTGAAAAGAATATAGAAAAGGTAGAAGGCGAGGGCAGTTTAGTCATTTCATGTTGATCAGGGACCAAACATGCAGCGAAATGTTCAAAACGAGAACCGCCAGTGCACTTTCCAAACCTTAAGGACCAAACATGCAATTTGGCCAAACATTAGGGACCAAAAATGCAATTTACTCTGTATTTAATTTTAAACACAATTAAACACATTGAACCCAAATAACCGCCACCATATCGCCCACCATTCACATCATCAATCTACCACCAAACCACCAACCATCACCATCATTCTTTTCCATTTGTTGTTGAATTTTATTCATTTCGTGTTTGAGAATGTCGACAATGATCCGGATTACATTTGCACAAAGAGCTACGGCTTTGACGATTATTAATACTCCTACTGAAACACGAGCTGTTGGAACCCTCATTCGGCGGCACCAAAGGGTATTTATTTACATCGAATTTAATAGATTTTGTAGTAAGAAAATGTTCATTGCAACAAAAGCTTAGCTATTATTGTATCATTGTATGTAATAAATTATTTTACTTCATTATGTAATTGACTAGTATAGCTAGCATGCAAAATGGTAAAATGGTGCTCTGAAGTTTTTTCTGATGATGTGGTCGCACATCACCTTTTTTGGTGCTCTGTGTGTAGTACTTTCTTGGTTTACAGTGGCCATACATGATTTAGTAAGAATCCGTTGTAATCAAATGTCGTACCAGATAATATGTGCTGATATGAAATTATCCGAAGGAAAAAGAAACTACTATACTGTATGTTGTAAATCACTCTTTAGTTTTCATTTACATATATATTTGCCGAGTTTCGTGAACTAAAAATGAAAGTGTCAGTAAGAGCGTTAGGTATGGTGAGGAGTTTTTCCATCAATCAAGCTGTCTCAACTAGGATGTAATGTTTCATTTTTGTGATGATAAATGAGTAAGGGGGTGCTTGGTTCCGGCTAAAAGGGGGTGAGTAATGGGAAAAAAAATGAATAATGATGATTGGTATAGAAGGGATAATATAATAATTATTAAGTACCGGGTAATCAACAATTATAAGTAAATTGGGAGGTAAGCTAATGATTACCCACCATCACCCATTTCTTTGCATTCCTTACCTTTTCCCTTTCCCTTTGCATTCCCCTTTACTGAACCAAGCGGGCCCTAAATGTATGATTGGTGTTCGGTTTGGTTTATGGTTTGACAAAAATATAATCAAACCGAACCGAATAAACCGAATATCTCTATCTACATAAAAAATAATAATATAAATATACATAGTTTTTATCTTATTATCCTAAATAATAATAATGATATCCAACTAGTTTTGTTTGCTTGAAGATGAAATATTCAAGCTAATAAGACTTCTGAAGAATTTTGTTGAAGAAAATTTTATCTTGTTTCGCTTTCATTTACTTCCTTTAAGTTGTGAAATTTTTTGGTTTCTTAAACTCATGTATTATTGATTTACTTGAGCAATTTGTGAGATCTTTTGATTTGTTAATTTTATTTGAACTTTTATATTTTTATTTATGATTTCTAGATTATATTTTTATGTTTACTTGAATTTGATTTTCTTGGTTTTAACCGAAACCAAACCAAATTCTAATTTGGTGTATGGTTTGGTTTTATCCGTTCTATAATTGAATTGTTTGGTTTTTGTTTTGACTTAAAAAAATTTCAAACCGATAAACCCGAACTATACAACCGACAAACCCGAAAACCGAACCGATGAACACCCAGGGACCATTTTTGCAGTTTACCCTAAATATTTTAAAGATATCAAATCTTATTATAAGAAATCCATCACAATGCAAAAAGAATATAGATCAAAAGATTATACTCCCTCCGTCCCAAAATAATTGTTCCCCGACAAAAAACACACCGTTTAAGAAAAACATAATTAATACTGCTTTCTCTCTCTTACTTTTTTGGCAAATGACAAGTTTACCCTTAACCAATTAATTAACACTTCTTTAAAGTTTGTAATATTAATTTCAACCAAGGGTAATATAGTAAACTTTACCAAACTCCACTTTTTATCCACTTTTTATTTTTAGTATGGGACAATAATTTTAGGACAACCGGAAAAAAAAAAGATGGACAATAAAATTGGGACGGAGGGAGTATTCCATAGGGATGGATGAGAATATATTTGAAAGTTTATCATGGAGAGATATAGACGAAAATTAACTATCTTTTACTATATAAACATGTTTTTTGGTCTTAAACTAAAAAATATTAAAAACTTCAATTATATGTGAAGTTAAATCATAATGATGGCGCGTCCCAATTTAGGAAAGCCAGTCTAGAGTTCATTTTCCTGTTCAACAAAAAAAGAGATAAATTAAAGAAAAGATTTGATTTTGCAACCATCTTTGAAAGTGATGTTACAATGCTTTTTGTAAAAACATCACTGTATAAATTCAATATAGTGATAACTAATTGACACTTTGAAAATTGAGTTATTAAAGGCGACACTTTAAAAGCCTATTAGAGCACAAGGTGCATTGAGCACCAATTTACTCGTTTGAGGCTTATCGGGTGCCACATCACTTTAACAAACTTTTACAACTAACCCCTCACTAAGACTAAGAGTAGTGGGGAAGGAGTAGGTTGGGGCAAATTGCAACAAGTGTCCAATGTAGATAATAAATTTTTAAAAAAAAATGAGAGTAGTAGGTTGGGGCGTTGAAGCTTGTGTGATAATTAATTTTTTTATTTATTTAACATCTTTTTATTTTTATTTTTGACAATTTAAAAATACACAAACAATCGTTAAAGCTTAAAAAATAGATTTAAAATACTTAAAAATATAAAAAAAAAAAAAAAAAAAAAAAAAAATTAAAAATACCTAACGTTAAAGATAAAATTAACTGTTAACATTGAATTTTTACCACTATTAACGCGTCAGAATTCAATGTTAACATTCAATTTTTTACACTTTCTACGTAACGTTTTCAATTTTTTAATCTCATTGTTAACGTGAATAAAAGTAAAAAAAAAGTAAATAAAAGTTAATAAATTACATTTAAAAAGAATAAAAATAAATAAAAAAGTACACAAACAAACTTCAACGAGCGTTGTTCAATCAACGCTCGTTGATTTTAATTTCATTCAACGGCTTCAACGCTTGATGGGGGTGGTCCAACGGACGTTGAAAGGGCAACTAAGCCCACTTCAATGCCCCACTACTCTTGGTCTAACAACTAACCACAACTTACTCATTTGGGGCCCATCACTTACAACTTTATATTTTTTATTCAAATTTTCAAATAAAATAAATTCATTTTATTAAAATTAAAAATACAATACAACACAATATATGTTTCAATACCTTGTACTATTTCTAAAAATTGTTTACGGCTCATACGAAAGCGACGCCTAAAATTTTCTTTCGTATATTTTGGGTTGTCACCAAAATAGTCAGCCATTAGACATTCTTTAGTAATGTCACGTTTACGGGGGATGTATCTACGGTGGCATGAAGGTCCGGCTTCTTGTTGTTGGAATGATTACTCGGACTCAAACTCTTGGAGAATCATTTCCAACTCCGTTATCTCTTCAAGACCACTTTCACCGGAATAAGATGAATTGCTCATATTTCCTGCTTATATGTAAGTGTTTTGAAATAAAAGTTTGTACAGAATTTGATTAAAATGTGTAATATTTATAGTGTGTAATATGTGTATTTAAAAAAAAAAAAAAAAAAAAGATACTTTTTAAACCGTTGTGCAGCGTTCCATCTGACAAGAAGTACATCCATTTGCCTCGTCGTGCAGACAACGAGGTGCACTATGGCCAAAAAAAAATGAGGGTTCGAGTTGTGGTGAAGAGGCACGATGAAGTGCCAAGGTGGACTGGCGAAGTATAACATGCATTGCACCGGGTGCTCTCATTACAGACGAAACAACGCGCAACAAAAAGAAAAAATAGTTAGACGAAAACAGTTATAAGTCTATACAACAAGTCTCACATTTTATTCTAACCCAACTAACCAAAATCTCCAATGTCATACTCTGGCAACCATCACAACAACTAAAAGCTCGACGAACACGACCATAGTAGCGGTCCAATTCGTTTCACACGAGGTCGTCCACCCGGGTCGAAAAACAAACCTAAGTTTGTGACATGTGATAATCCTAATGCACTATGTTCACATGTGTTGGAAGTGTGTGATGGGGCAGATATTGTCGAGAGTCTAGCTAAATTTGCTAGGAGTAAAGGACGAGCTGTTTCGGTATTGAGTGGTACTGGGGTCGTGGCTGACTTTACGTCAGCCCGCGGATCCTCTTAGTGATGTGGTCACATTATATGGAAGGTTTCAGATTCTTACCATAACAGGTATGGGTGTACAACATCTTTCGTCCCTTTTCTTTTTTGGTATGTTTTCTGACTTTTTGGCCTACTGATTCACTGAGTTTGCACCCATCGACACACATACTCAAACCGGATAAAACTCTCTGTTAGTGCAAGCGGTCTCATTTGTTTTGATTGATGACAAACATGTAACTTGATACATAACGTAAAATGTACAAGTTACTTGTAATCTTATTTTGTCTCAACAATACATTCAACACCTCTCGAGTCCTCGTATGGTACAACACAGGTTCGTACATGTTTGTTATGTGGCATTATGATCAAACCCTTAACAAATCATTTAGAATGTTTAAAATACGGCTAGGTCATTAAGTATTTAAAAAAAAGACTAACCATTCTACTTAGAACCTCATTTCACATTTTGCATATACAAGTACTTCTACTTGTACATCATGTTTCCTAAGAGTAATAGGATAAGTATACTTTAGGTGTCAAACTAACATGATACATATTGTTAAACATATATTAGTTAAGCTAGTATATACATAGGACATACATATATACATTTACATGTTTTACATTTTAATTCCTAAAATGTAAATATATACATGACATCATGGCATACATCATTTAGATAGCTTGGTTGACTTAACATAATATTTTGGAAAGATTTACAAGCAATGAGTTGGATTGTGTAAGATATGGAAGATAGGTAAGATCTAGCTGTCATGTCCTGGCAGAACCAAACAACATAAAGGGCGGACCCCTTGAATTGGTTCCGCCAAATCCGCGGGTTGTCTGAACAAGTTTTCCTATAAATAGTAGCCCATTGTTTACCCATTGTTTTAACCTACTAGAACACACATTTTCTCTACTCTTTGCATACATTTAGATCAGTAGGAAACCATGTAGAAACACACATTAATCACCCTTTTCATAATGATCATAATGTTACTAACTTTCATTATGTTGTAAGTATACACTCGTAACGATCCTGTGAAGCAAGCTCAGAGATCATGAGTCATCATCCATCATAAGCTTAGCATACTTCCTGATCCACCAAGAAGGTTAGAAGATCTTGAAGTCATCATCCCCCAAAGCATACCAACATATGAAGATTCAAGGGCACTTGACATCCTCATTGTTTGAAGACTTCTTATTCAAGAAGTTCATGTAGATTCCACATGCATATATGAAGATTCATCACAACAAGCTTAGGGAACTTGTGATCTTCATCCATTGAAGGCTTCCTATCAATGGAAGTTCATTTAGATTAGTCATTCATATCCATGACCCATTTATGTCATGGATCATCATTGTAAACATCATTGCATCACAATCTATTCACCAAACTATATTAGATGGTTTATGTGTTTGTGCCATAAGACACAAGGTTTCTATGTTGGGCCATAAAATATAGCGGGAGTGGTTGTACCCTTGTAAAAGAACTCGACATCTAGCTTAGTGTCGGAAAAAGTATAAGCGACGATGGAGTGGTTGTACCCTTGTAAAGAACTCGATATCTAGCTTAGTGTCGGAAATTGTATAAGCGACGTTGGGAGTGGTTGTACCATTGTAAAAGAACTCGGTATCTAGCTTTGTACCGAAAAAAGTGTAAGCGACGATTGTAAGGTTTTCTCCGCCGAGAAAGGAGCTTGTTGATCTAGTGAAGTAACTCTCGAGTTGGGTACTCGGGGAGTGGAGTAGGGCGGAGAGGAGCTCTGTGACCGAACCACTATAAACTATCGTGTTCGGTTTGCGGTTTCTTTTACTTATTGCTTTACTTTGTTGTGACTTGTTGATAATACTTGTGTGACAACATGTTTTAGTTTATGCTAGTCATAAACTATAATTGACATCTTTCATATTAGAACAAGCTAAATTGGAAATTTGATACAACAAGTTTTAAGTTTTCAAAACGGGAACGTATTCACCCCCCTCCCCTCTACGTTTTCACACTCTCCTTTTTAAGAGGTTCTAATATGAAACTGGACTAGAGTACTAGATCAAATTTTTTGTTGGTGTTTGTTTAAACTTATATTTGGGCTTACGAGCTTATATGGTTTCAGCTTATATTTCATAAGCCATGTATTTTAGCTTATTTTCTGGCCTATGGGTTTATGTTTTAAAGATGGAAAAGAACCTCATACACTTGAAAATAAGGTAAAACAGAAAACCTAGGAAAGAGCTTATGAAATATTACCCGAAATCATATTAGCTCGTAAGCCTACGTAGTACGAACCTTTTTATATAAACCGTGCTAATTCGTTAGAATAACAAAAATCTATATATTTAGATGTACGAATTTTAATTTGATATATTCGAATCGAGAACATGACTAGCTATAGGTTATTTTACGAGTTTTGCATACTTGTTATTTTAGGCACGATTCTTCAACCACCAACTCCAGCCAATGCTGGTGGACTATCGATATTCATGGGGGGTGTCGAAGTAAAAGTAATGGGTGGAATTCCAATTGGTCCTTTAATAGCTTCGGGTCCAGTAATTTTAATAGCAACGTCTTTTGCAAATGCGGTTTTTGAGAGACTGCCAATATATGAACCAGCGGAAGCGGAGGAGGAAGAGGAAAATGGTGGTAGTGGTAAAGTTCAACCAACCGTGTCTTAGTCTTCGAGTGTAACAAGTGGCGGCGCAGGAGGGGTGTTAGTTTTTAACACGACAGGAGATTGTAATAGTGGTGCGGATTACTCTTTTTCGGGTGATGTTATGGGTTGGGGCTCAAATTCAACAACTCCTTAGTAGTAATATTCAAGAAATGAATGAAAATAGTAGCATTTTTCATGTTTATTTGAACTACTTAGACTATACTTTAGAGGTGAAATTAAATTTGCCAATTTGGTGTTGTCTATTCAAAAATGTTTATATTTGAAAATGAACAATGTTATTCACCCACAGCAACTTTATCACATAAAGTAACATGAACAATATCAAATTAGTTGTCTTGAGCTTTACATTTTTCTCGAACATGACTATTTAAGACTTAGACAGTTCAACTATAATTAAAATGATGCTCAATAAACTAGAATCGAGAATGAGTTGTCACCTTTTTGTCCAACTTGACAACTTGTGAGTTGTGACACTAATGTTAAATTTCATTTCATTTAGTATGCATCATCATTAGACTTTGTGTGGTGTATACCATACGCAAGGGATTTATCCCACGCGTGATCCCCTATTTTCTCTAGTTTCATGCCTAGTCGAATTATTATGAGGTCTTTTATTTCACATGTGGTTAAGCAAAAAGGAAAAAAAAAATGGTGGTGAGTGCCCCGAATGAATAACTTTGTGTATGTTTGCTACTTCCAAATACCGGTAAATCATCAAAAGAATAAAGTAAAAATGGTACTAGTAAAAAGAACATGATGTAGTGCTTACGTGAAAGTAATGCTAGTCAGTAGTCACCACTACTACACCCGCTCTTATCATCACAGGCTCACAGCTTTTTTTCTTTTATCAGATTCGTCATTTTTCTGTAGTAATATTTTCTAGTATATACTTTAGATTAACTACGTAAGGAAATAACAAATCCGGTATAAAAAAACCACATGCAACCAACGTGAACTTAAACTTGTAGAAGAATATACGTCACTAGTTAAATCACGCATTTTATCATATAACTTCATTAATCAAATTGTATACTCTAATAAATTCTACTGTAATAAATTCATAACTCACACGGTAAGTCAATGTTTAAAGTTTGTGGCTACAAAATTTCTTGAACTATGTGAAAGAAAAAGACTTTCAAGCATTTTGTCTTTTTGACGCAGCTGCTTTTGAGGAATATTAATACGATGACATCACAAGACTTTATTCTTCCAAAATTTATTATTTTCAAATTATGTTTTTTGAAGGAATATTATTTTCAAAACTGGTGCCGCTTTGAACTCGCATAATGATCACTAGTACACATGGTTTTAAAAGGCGCGCAAAGATTCCGCAAAACTATGTCTCGCGTTATTTATAATCTTTCCGTTAAGGTATGAGACTTGCTCATGCCGCCATGCCACGTCTCGCACTATTTATAACCTTGCTCGTACAATATATACAAGTTCTAATTAAAAGAACGGCCTTGAGATATTAGAGCACAATGAATAATAACGTAAATGGGGCGTTATGGTCTAGTTGGCACAATATCAACGCTGTTAACGACTCCGTGTTGCGAGCGTTGCTTGAGGCTTTACAACGTACGTTGGCATACCAACGTGCGTTACAACGTAGCAGGGATAAAAATGAACTTACACAAACACCCCCTGGTGATTTGCGAATGGGTTTGCATTGGGTTTGCATGTGTGTGTGTGGGTTTGCATTTCTGGGTTTGCGTTTGTGTGTGTGTAACTTTGTAAGTGTGTGTCTGTGTGTGTTTGTGCGCAGTATATAGACGAAGAAGATGATTTTTTTTTTTTTTTGGGTTCAACAATGAATGTGATGGGTTAACAATGAATGTGATGGATGACAACATTATCAGTATGTGGGCTAGAACGTAGACCAAACAATTTTTTAACATTTTGTTTTTTCTTTGTTATCTTAGTTTTGTATTTTTTTTTTTTTAAATAAAAATGTTATTTGTATATTAATTTAATGAATGCAAATAGTTGAGGGGTTAATTTGTAAATTGTAAGTTTTAAAAAGGTGGGTCTCAAAAAGTGATGTTATTTGGTGTTATAATACCGGGGTGTTTTTTGGTGTTATATTATTTGGTGTTGAAATGATGTGACGTTGGCGTGCTACAAAAAACCTGGTGTTAACATGTTATCACTCCCTGTCCTCTTAAAACATTTTAGAAGAATGTTGAATAATTTTATAAACTACTTAGAACTCACGAGAGAAAGAGTAATACAAGTAGTAGTAAAAGTTAAAACAATGTATATTTCAAGGGAATATATTACTGGTAGTTACAATTTATTGTAGCTAATTGGCTACAATTTTGTTTTATAAATATGGATCCCTGATTCTTTTTGTGGGTCACTGTTTCTTTTCTGTAGGTCTCTGATTTATTGTTAGTGTATTTTTTGTAAAGAATTATAGCTAATTAGCTACAAAAATTGTAGCTAAGCTATCCTCATATTTCAAAGTGTAAACAAATTTGCAACACATAAACCGGTGTGTGTACTATTTATTCGAAAACAATAGATTGTTTATAAATTGTTTAGAGGATTTGGTTATCCATACCTCCTAAATCATAATTTTACTTATTTATTTATTGATTAATCTTAATGTTTTGTTTAAGATAGGGGAAACAAAAATACTTTGAAAAAATAAAAAAATAGTTGACTTTATAGTATTTTTTTTATAAGTTTTAAATTGGCGAAGAGCACTAACTCCGTACATCGATGGATGTCGACTGACGATTAACTAAAGACCAGCCTTAAAATAATGTTCGTTATTTCCTTCTAACCGAAGATAGTCGGGGTTAAATTATTATCTGATTTGGTGATAATTGACTCTAATACCGGATAAAATTATATGAAAATTAAAACAATAATTATTTATGTGATAAACTAATTTAGAAGGAGTATATATCCACAAAAGGTAGATTTGACGGGAACATTCTGCCATTATCCACCTCATAAAAAATAGCTTCGGTAACTCTCCTGGCCTAGAGGAGCACCAACTGGAGTGAGCACGAGACGAGACTCGAACCCATGACTTTTTATCTAAAAAATCTCTCCAACAGACTCATAAGTTTTGCGAAAATGGGTACTAACTGAGCCAAAGCCCTTTGGTCAAAAGGATTATATATAAGAATGACGTTATTTAGAATGTCACTTTAAAACAAGTCAAAACTTTTATAAATAAAATTAAATGCCATTTGCAGGTAATAATTTAAAGTGAACTTGTGTTTCTAAAATACATTTAACAAAAGAAGTGCTTTAAATTTCTTTTTTGTATTAGATTGATGAAAGCAGATCTAATAAAAAGTCTAATTGTTTTAAAAAGCCTAAAAAGTATTCTGATCCTTCACATAAAAAAGATGACGTTTTATGATTAAGAGCATCTTCGTCATTTTCCTATTAAATGTAAAATAACTTCATCCAGCTCAATCTGAACACCTCGAACAAATTCACATCCTCACCTACTTGGTTCACAAGTTTAAATAAAGCCTCGGAAAAAAAAAAGAAAAAAAGTTCATTGCTTAACTAAAGCCTCGGGAAAAAAAAAAAGAAAAAAAAAAAAAAGAAGCTAAACTTGGTTCACAAGTTTGGGATAAAGAAAAAAGTTCATTTACCACGGTTAACATAATTAACACCAACTTACCATGGAGATATAAACGAAAATTTGACTATCTTCTAGTTCAACTTCAACTAAAAATATTAAAAGCTTAATATTACACATGTGAAGTTAAATCATAACGATGGGGTGTCCCAATTTAGTAATGCCTATCCAGAGTTCATTTTCCTATTAAACAGAAAAAGGATAAATTAATGAAAAGATTGATATTGCAAGTTTGCAACCATCTTGGAAAGTGATGTTACAATGCTTTTTGTAATCACATTATGTGTGGTACTATAGTACTATCCTTTCTACTCTTTTTAATTACTGTATATTTTTATTGTTTAATATTTTATATATTTTGTTTTTTTTATTATTTTTAACTTTTTAAACTTTATATTTCATGTTTTCTATTTTTTAGCAGTTTTAACACATTAATAGAACAAGACATGCGTTAAGATTTATAACCGATCCCATTTAATACAATTTCATACAAATATATTCTGTTTTGACCGCATGTGATTACTTCGGAAGAAACTAAAATATGTTTCAAGAAACCAAAAATCTAAATATTTATGGGTGGCGTTTAGTTGGAAAACATTTTCTTTCATTTTCTATTTCTTGTTTTGTAGGAAACGGGAGGGGAGTTTTATTTCCACAAAACAATGGAAAATTTAGAAAACGCGTTTAGTTTGAGAAACATGCGTTTGTGTTTTCCATTTTGCAAAACTAGAAAACATGTTTAAGTGTTGTTGTTTTATATCTCAATTCATTATTCACCTTTGTAATATTATAAAAAACATCTTCAAAACACAAAAACAAATATTATAAACTAACCAACTAAATTATAAAATAACTAAAAAAATATAATACGATAAAATAAAGAATTAAAAAAATAAACATCAAATAATATGAAAAAACTTCAAGCGACAATAATTCGAAAACGTAAAATAACTAAAAAATGTATTTTTTTTTTTTACTTTTTCGTCTGTTTTTTACGTTTTTGTCCACTTTTTTATGTTTTCGTCCGTTTTATTACGTTTTCGTCTGTTTTTTTTTTACGTTTTCGTCCGTTTTTACGATTTCGTAGGTTTTTTTTAAGTTTTCGTTTGTTTTTTACGTTTTCGTCTGATTTTTTACGTTTTCGTCATATTTTTTTACGTTTTCGTCAGATTTTTTTACGTTTTCGTCAGATTTTTTACGTTTTCGTCTGATTCTTTAGGTTTTCTTCCGATTGTTTACGTTTTGACCGATTCTTTACGTTTTCGTCCGATTCTTTATGTTTTCGTCCGAATTTTTACGTTTTCGTCCGATTCTTTACGTTTTCGTCCGATTCTTTAGGTTTTCGTCCGATTCTTTAAGTTTTCGTCAGATAATTTACGTTTTCGTCTGTTTTTTTAGGTTTTCTTATGATTTTTTAAGTTTCGTCTGATTCTTTAGGTTTTCTTCCGATTCTTTACGTTTTCGTCCGATTTTTACGTTTTCGTCCGATTCTTTACGTTTTCGTCCGATTCTTTACGTTTTCGTCAGAATCTTTACGTTTTCATCTGATTCTTTATGTTTTCGTCCGATACTTTACGTTTTCGTCTGTTTTTTTTACATTTTTGTCTGAATTTTTACGTTTTCGTCTGATTTTTTATGTTTTCGTCTGATTTTTTACGTTTTCGACTGATTCTTTACATTTCGACCGATTCTTTACATTCTCGTCGGATTTTTTACGTTTTCGTCTGATTTTTTACACTATTCTCTGATTCGTTACGTTTTCGTCTGAATTTTTACGTTTTCGTCTGATTTTTTATGTTTTCGTCCGATTTTTTTTACCTTTTTGACCGATTCTTTACATTTTCGTCCGATTTTTTACGTGTTTGTCCGAATTTTTATGTTTTCGTCTGAATCTTTACGTTTTCGTCCGATTTTTTACGTTTTCGTCCGGTTCTTTACATTTGGGTCCGATTCTTTACGTTTTCGTTTGTTTTTTACGTTTTCATCCGATTTTTACGCTTTTGTTCGATTTTTTACGTTTTCTTCCGATTCTTTAAGTTTTCGTTCGATTCTTTACGTTTTCATCCGATTCTTTACGTTTTCGTCCGATTCTTTACGTTTTTGTCTGATTCTTTACATACAGAATCGGACGAAAACATACAGAATCAGAAGAAAACGTATAAAAAAACAGACGCAAACGTAAAGAATCAGACGAAAACGTAAAAATTCAGACAAAAACGTAAAAAAACAGATGAAAACGTATAGAATCAGACGAAAACGTAAAAAATCAGACGAAAACGTAAAGAATCGGACGAAAACGCAAAGAATAGGACGAAAACGTAAAAATTCAGCCAAAAACGTAAAAATACAGACGAAAAACGTAAAGAATCGGACAAAAACTTAAAGAATCGGACAAAAATGTAAAAATTCAGAAGAAAACGTATAAAAACAGACAAAAACGTAAAGAATAGGACGAAAACGTAAAAAAACAGACTAAAACGTAAAGAATCGGACGAAAACGTAAAAAATCAGACGAAAACGTAAAGAATCGGACGAAAATGTAAAGAATAGGACGAAAATGTAAAGAATCAGACGAAAACGTTAAAATTCAGCCGAAAACGTAAAAATACAGACGAAAACGTAAATAATCGGACAAAAACGTAAAGAATCGGACGAAAACGTAAAAAATCGGACGAAAACGTAAGAATCGAGAAAGTAAGAAAAACAAATAAATCGACAAAACGTAAATCAGCGAAACAAATACAACGAAAACATAAACGACGAAAAGAAAAAGACGAAAAGTAAAGACGAAAAACGTAAAATCACCGAAAACGTAAAAATACAACGAAAACGTAAGAATCGACGAAAACGTAAAAATCAACGAAAACATAAAATTCAGACGAAAACGTATAAAAACAATACGCAAAACGTAAAGAATCGGACGAAAACGTAAAAATTCAGACGAAAACATAAAAAGAAGAAAAGAAAACGTAAAAATCAGACGAAAACGTAAAAAATCAACGAAAACGTAAAGAATCGGACGAAAACGTAAAGAATCAGGACGAAAACGTAAAAATTCAGCACGAAAACGTAAAAAACATACGCAAAACGTAAAGAATCGGACGAAAACGTAAAAATCAGACGAAAACAATAACGAAAAAACGTAAAAAATCGACGAAAACGTAAAGAATCGGACGAAAACTTAAGAGAATCGAACGAAAACGTAAAATCGACGAAAATAAGATCGGACGAAAACGTAATGAATCGGACGAAAACGTAAAAAATTCGACGAAAACGTAAAAATGAGACGAAAACGTAAAGAATCGGACGAAAACGTAAAAATCAGACGAAAACGTTAAAGAATCGGACGAAAAGAAAGAATCGACGAAAACGTAAAGAATCGGAAGAAAACGTAAAGAATCGGACGAAAACGTAAAGAATCAACGAAAACTAAAAATCGGACGAAAACGTAAAAGAATCGGACGCAAAACGTAAAGAATCGGACGAAAACGTAAAAATTCAGACGAAAACATAAAAAAAGAAGACGAAAACGTAAAGAATCGGACGAAAACGTAAAAAATCAGACGAAAAGTAAAGAATCGGACGAAAAGAAAGAATAGGTAAAGAAAATTCGGCCGAAAACGTAAAAATACAGACGAAAACGTAAAGAATCGGACGAAAACGTAAAGAATCAGACGAAAACTTTAATAAACAGGAAAAAACGTAAAGAATCGGACGAAAACGTTAAAAATCGGACGAAAACGTAAAGAATCGGACGAAAACTTAAAGAATCGGACGAAAACATAAAAAATCGGACGAAAACGTAATGAATCGGACGAAAACGTAATGAATCGGACGAAAACGTAAAAAATCGGACGAAAACGTAAAGAATGAGACGAAAACGTAAAGAATCAGACGAAAACGTAAAAAATCAGACGAAAACGTAAAGAATCGAACGAAAACGTAAAAAACGACTGGAGCGACGCCGGCGAGGGTGGTGATGGCTGATGTGGGTTGTGGAAGGGTGGTGTTTGGGGTTAGGGTATGGCTGGAGTGTGTGAGTATGTGGTTTTAAGAGAAATAGAAATAGGAAATAGGAAATAAGGAAAACAAAAAAAATTTGTTTTCTTGTTTTCTTTGTTAGGGATGGAAATAGAAATTTTGTGTTTTGGAAAACATTTTGTTGGAAAACGCTAATTTGAACGTGATCTCTGTTTTCCTTGTTTTCTACAAAACATTTTGTGAAAAACAAGGGTGTTTTCCTCCAACTAAACGCACCCTAAATATTTATGGCAAGCATTATTCCTCATTATAAAACTTCCACAAACATAGACCCGAAAACAAAAACAACCGAGTGTTAATCAAGTAGCAGAATTCTAACAGTTTTGCATTAAGTGGAAAAAAAACAAACTCGTCACAAAATCTTGAAAATAAAATGAAAATCTGATGAAGGTTCGAGTACTATGAGCTGTGGAAGACCATAAAAATTCAATAGCTGAGTGGTGTTAGACCATGCGTAGTGCAGCGTTTTTGGGGCCTTTTTTTGCCCTTCCACGCCCTCCCACCCAATACGTCCAGGCGTTAAAAGAAAAAAAAAATCAAAGCGTGGTTTATATAACGCCTAAGCCCCCTGACAAAACCTTACAATTCTTTTTAACTTTTCTGCTTTTGATTCCTTTCCTCCAATGAAATGCCACCAACTGCTTTTTGATTCTTTTTTTGTTTTTTGCTTTTTGACTTTTTTAGTTTTTAAACCAATCAAATGAAGTGCCACATGGCGCAAAACGCCCCGTCTACCACTACACCACTTTTTCTATCAAGCCTCAACATGGCCCACACTGCCACATGGCGCAAAACGCTTTATCCTCTCTTACAAACCATTACACATGGTCTTAGTGTGTTACTATTCAAGGCGTTGTGAGGTCATGACCGAAAGAATGTGCATCACAGATTGTGTTTCATGACATTTATCAAATTTACTCGGAAAACATTCAAGGAATATGAGAAGCCTAATCATATACTCCTCATATTCCTGAACCCCCATAGGACATGCGGACACAATCCAACTTACTAGGTTTCATTTTTTCGCTTCCAGTTAAAGAGTATTATTAGTGGATGCTTTCACATGTATAATTTTCTTTTGTTTGTATAAAGGGGCCTTTTTGTGATCATAGTAAAGGATCCTCAAAATCTATGGGACGAACTTGACAATATTTGGATTGAAATCCTCTCATGTTGAATTCAACGTGACTAGTCATATCGTCTCACATAAGAAAGAGTAGTCCTCACAAGATCAACCACTTATGGGACGAACTTGACAATATTTGGATTGAAATCCTCTCATGTTGAATTCAACGTGACTAGTCATATCGTCTCACATAAGAAAGAGTAGTCCTCATAGTAAAGGATCCTCAAGATCTATGGGACGAACTTGACAATATTTGGATTGAAATCCTCTCATGTTGAATTCAACGTGACTAGTCATATCGTCTCACATAAGAAAGAGTAGTCCTCACAAGATGAACCACTTATGATTTAAAATGAAAAGCAATTATTACTATTATTTTTTTATGTGAGACAAGATGATTAGTCATGTTGAACGCAACATTAAGAGATATTAGTCGTTATTATTTAAGGTAAATGACATAAAAATGTGTTTTAACCTATGATCAATTTTCAATTTAAAGAAAAAAAATATATATGGACCCTTTATAAGGCTATATTACGAAAATGAACCGCGAATTTATTGTTTACGAAAATGGTCTTTCTCGCGCTTCCATTAGATGCAGGATACGTACACGATCTTCATCAACAACTCCAGTGAGAGAGCACGTGTCCAAATCACGCACATTTTAGGCGCACGAGTTACCTAGCGCTTTCTATATATTCATTTTTTTTAAAGCGCGCGAGCCATATTAACATGTGCGTAACACCCCCAAATTTGGTTTGTGGCGGCGGAAAAGTAATTTGGGTGTTACGGTGAGGATCGAAGTTTAAATCTCAGAAAACGGCCCGGAAAGGGCGTTTTGAAAGTTATATGTCATTCAAAATAATATCCTTGATACAAAGTGAAATATTTGATTTGAAAATCCCATAAAAGATGTGATAATTTTGAAAGGAATGACATATTCGATTTTACACCATTTAAGTTATCAGAGTAAAAGATGCCCGCTCCGTGTCTTGTCCTGCTCCATTAATTACCTGAGATAAACATGCTTAAAATGTCAACACAATGGTTGGTGAGTTCGTGGAGTTTGGTAGAAATATCTCTCTTTGAAAGGTGTATAGTGATAATAGTTCTTCATGAAATAAATAAAGAATTGCGTTGTATAAAAATCCACAAGTGAATAATGTATGATCTTCAAAATCATAAGTTTCATATTATAAATGAAGTTGAGCTACGTTGTTATATGCTCGAAATGGGATATTGAGTCAGTTTTTAAATGTAATGATATACCAAGCATTTTGGGTTGTCTTGTGTAGAATTCTCATTTAAATCACATATGATAACAATTAAAGTTCAAGTACAGGATTCACAATCATAACACATAGTGAAATTAATAATCTAATGTCTGAAATCTATAAGTGTAAGGTGGTGGTCTTCTAGATACAGCTGTATCCTAGGATATATATGAAACATTCATATATTCATAAAGTTATATTGCCCTAAGCCTCATGACACGCAAACGTTAACAGTGTACCGGAAAACGGCGGTGTCCCACCAGGGTCACTGATGGGTTTTTATGGCCCTCGTGTTAATAGGTACTTGCCAATTTCCTATTTTTCTCAAATATAGTGCATCGCGACTAAATACGACTAACCATATAGGCATTCCGTCACAGTATTCAGTGGGATAGGTCGTCAGCCTTAAACAGGTTTCGAAGCTGTCCACTATATTCGCGCTCACCGCAGTGATTAATGGCTCATGATAAAGGGACTTTCGGCAATAAGGTGTGCTTAGGCAATATAGGTGAATCATGCGAAATTTTAGTCTTTGGCAATTATTTATAGTGAAATGGAGAAATATCATATTAAAGTAGCTGTACATTCATTTGTCACATGAACGCATACAATAAGTTTCAGTATCATGTTACATCAAGTAGCTTGAAAATGTTATCTTCCATGTTCCGTGTTTAAGCTAATCAGACAATTTGCACATATAATGAGCATGTATTCCTTTCAAGTGTAATTTAAGCATGTAGAGCATAGTTGATGATTTTGAGTAATTCATAAGATATTTCAAGTAATATAAAACAGTTAAAGCATGTATCTCCCCCAAAAGAGTTATTAAAAACAAGTGTAAAAAAATAGGGGCCACGACTCACCTTATGCGTTTCCTGGTGATGGTAAAAATAACTCAGAGGTGATTATAACAACTTCGATATAGAACCTGATAAGTATATATAAATAACTGAGAATCTTACTAATCTCTAGTGGTGTGTGTGTATGAGTGGTAGATGATGATTAACTAATGATCAAATCATTGAGAGTGAAGGTGTGATATGATTATGGTGCTTGCACATCTCGTAAGATCATATCTTCAACGAGTAAATAAGATATTAATATGAAATATTTCTATCGCTATTACTAATATGCAAACATAATGCAACTATGCATAAAAAGTAAAGATATGGAGTAAAAATGAAAAAGAAGATAAGAATGACAAGTTAGTATGGTTGGTCCTTGGTCTTTCCATATTTTACATTTTCTACCCTAACCGTGGTTTGCGTTACGTCGTTAGTCCTTATTCAGTCCATAGTCCAATAATAGTCCAATAATTGTCCAGATGTCCATATAAGGCTTGAAGTTCAATGGTATGTCAAATTAAGTCCTTTACAACTGTTTTCACAGCTTTAGTCCCTGAATTTCCAGGTTTGACAGTTTTAGTCCTTTTTGGTTAAGTCGCGTTACATTTTTAGTCCTTTTTGTATAAAAATGACGGGAAAAATATTCTGAAAATTTCTATAACTTTATTAAGTTTATTTTAACTTATTTCAATTTATTATTTCAGAAAATAATTCATTTTTGCATTAATGGGCTATTTAACGCTTTGTAACATGGCCCATTAAGAGTTTTAGAGGCGAGGGCGTGAAAACTGTTTTGGGCTTGGATTTGGGCTACTTTTAGGATTCCAAAAATATATTATACGGGCCTGTTGGACCTTGCCATCGAATTTCCTTGTTGGGCTTGGTTTTTGGCCCAATCCGAAAGTTATATTAATTTCTGAAAATCGCTTGTCCCTTACTTGTGATGGTCGAACAAAATGGGTTGTTTTGAGTTTGATAACGAGTTCATGAGGTGGAACTGCAAACATGGAAAACATAGTTTGCTAGGTGGTTTATCGAGTGGTACTAAAATATTTAGAGGTTGTGTTTGTAAATTCGGAAATACCTTTGAGGTTTATAGCCATGTCGAATGGTGTTGGGTCCAAGGGAATTGTCTAAAATTTTCTAAGTGTTTTGCTTTAGTCGTATAGCATTAAAAAGATTTATTTTGAGTGTCGATATGACCTTGTGAGAGGGATCTCAGAATACGAATTATTTAGTTTGTCATGTGAACTATTTAGAAGTGCAAAAATATATATGTGTTGCATGAAATGTTTCGGATTAAATTAAATGTGAAAGGGTTAGGTTCGAGTGTGTTTTTAGCTAGTAAGATGTTGGATATTTTTCTGTTTTCTTTTCACTGGATTGGCGTGTACGTTATAGTTGATGTTTGAGTCGAATTAGGGTGATATTCAAGAGATGGTCATATGTTAAACGTGACTTGGGTGGTTCGACCAAACTAAGATTTGACATATTCCCTCTAGTTTTTGTTAATCCGGTTGAACTCGAATGTCCTAAGGTTCGAATAACATGTGCATGCGACTACATGAAGTGTTACTATATACGACTTAAGCAAAATGATGCATGGTGTGCTTATATGTTAACGTGCGAAATAAATTTGTGACAGTGTGTTATATGAAATAGACGTTCGAATGGAGTGATAGATATACATGCATGGATACGTGATTATGTATAATTAAGAAAGAATTTGGAAACTTACTTCACCTTTTGGAAAGATGGTGAGAAGAATATTGGCTTGTTCGAATGAGGCTCAAGGAAGGCAGTGAGATTGTAGAAGGTTTGTAGCTTTGACTCACAATTACTTTGCTTCCCACGATCTTCGGCAGAAACTTTAAAGATGGTGTTTAATGGTTTTAGTTCTTACTAACTTTGCATCCTTAAGTTGTAATATACCTAGCTGCTATTTGAGAAGTGTATTGTGAGAGTAAAGGAAGTGAAGGTAGGTGGGGCAAATGATTAGAAAGGTGAGCTTTTATAGAAGGGAGTCACATGTTTTTGTGGATTATAAAGTTCCACCAATTGAGGATACTGTGGTGTATTGGGACACCTAGGCTAGCTTTATCAACATAATAGGACAAGTGAATGAGGTGAGACGTGGGAAATTTTCCTTCTTTGGTTCGTTGGGTTGCATACTTGCATGACTTCTACATGCTTGGTAGTCTAATTCGTGTAAAGTGAATCTAGTGTTTATTACAACTTCTGTTGCTCCTACCGTGATCTAGACTATCTATTATATTAGTAATAGTGTTAGAATAATATAGGAAAAGTCGCATTTTTATAACAGTCGAGTCTTAAGGGTCTTTATCTATACGCATGCAATTGATATAGAGTGAACAAATGAGCTTTCAAAATATTATTAACACTCGACTGGGACTTCTGGAATGTTGGCATGCAGACAAACCATTGGGTGAGGGATGAGAATGGTTAAGAATAATATCATGTGGTTCTATACGTATGTTGTCAATGTTTGTGTTGCTGAAATCTCCATCGTGGTCTTTATTTTATTTTGTATTTGAAGTATCACCATTAGTTAGTACTATAGTAATAAGATCATAAGAACAATGGTGATATGATATAATTTTGTTTTAACGATTTTCAGTTGTACGCTTGAGTAGGAATGGAACAATAAAGGAGGTTTATTATTATGCTAATATTTGTCCATCGAGTTTGTGGCTTTGTACCAAAAGGATCGGCTAAAGGATGACTCAGTTGGCGTCAAGATAAATGAAAGTCATCTTCAACTTTTATCAATGTAAATGGGTTTTATTTTGGGGGACACTTCAATCGGATCAAAGGAAGAAGCAAAAGAAAACTAAATGAAAATGAATGAGGTAATAACTTGGGCTTGCCAATCCGTTTGGGTCTAATATATTTGGTGGCCGAACATTAAAGGTCCAATGGGTTGAGGTAGTGTAGATTTTAAAGTTATCATTAAGGTTTGTAATTAAATTTTTAATTAAGTGTATTTGTTGATGTTAATTCTTGCTAAGTGTAACGAAATAGTCAGATGAATATTATCGCTTGTCGTTGTGAAAGAGTGTTGTTGTATCGGAGATATATTCTCTAGTGTCGGTGTTCAATATATATATATAGAGAGCGTTGCTATTAATAACTATAATGGAAAGTTTAAATTTTTCCGTAAAAATGGGTTTTAGTAGATAGTAACTCGAGGTTATCATAAATTAATAAGGATTACTAATATGGATTCTCGTGGGATCTTACAGTATCTTCCCCTAAATTTTGAACTTCGTCCCGAAGTTCAGTCCGTGATGAGTATTGAAAAAAAAATAATGTGCTGAGGTGAGAGTTTACGGAAGAGATTGTAGAGATATTTCTTATTTGAACATCAAAGAAGCGAGATTCTCACTAGATTTATTCGTACTAAATGAATTGAATTCGAAAGTTTGGTCAACAGTTGAATTCATAGCCAACGAATAGTGAAATTAATGGTCAAAAGTAGGGAACACTTGGCACTTAATGTGTAGAATTCTAACGGTCGAGGCTAGGGAATTTTTGATGGTAGTGGTTTGAAATTTAATGATAATGGACAGTAAGATAGCGGGTACTATTTTTATCTACTTTTTCTATTTAACTTTCTCCTTTTTCTTCCACTTTATTCCCTTTTCATCTTTTCACCCTTTTCAATTATTCTCATCATTCAAACTTCATCTTCTTCACCCCACTTCTTCTCCGAAAATGCCACCGATCGCCATAGTCTTTGCAGCCATGTTCATCGTTTTCGTCGTTGCTGGTTTGGTTCTTCTGCCCGGCGAAGATACCCGTGGTTGGATCGGATACTTGTTGGTTATCGTACCCCTCACAATCCTAGCGATTTTTGCGGATAATTTTTGGAAGTGAAGGTCGAGCGTAGGTGCTTAAAATGTAGCTTTGTTGTGGATCGATGTAATGTGGAATAAATTCTTGTTTAGGTTTATGTTAAGTTGTTATGTTTAATGGTTCGCTTTTATGTGTCTTCAGAATAATCAGGGTATTTCATCCTATGGCGGGTCTTGCTATGGTTGGGTTGGTGGTGGTTTTTGTTTCTGTAGTAGGCCAACCGGTTGAAGGTTGTATGTTTTATGTTGTGTTTTATGTACTGTTAGCACTTTCGATGTTAATCATCTCGTTATGTATTAACCTCCATGGTTTCTAATAAAATTTTATGTTGTTTGTGCTTGTCGTAAATTGTTGTGAATTTTTAAGGTTTTTAATTTTTGTAATTTCCTTGTCTTCATATAATAGTGAAATGAGTGATGAGGGTAGATCTGACTGGGGTTGGTTAAAAAAAATAAAGTTTATGAACAAATTATTTTATCTCAAGATTTTGTTGTTGGAATGAAAATTGTTATTAAAATTTCGAAAGGATAACTGTCCCATTTATAACATGATTCTTCCTAAATTATACATAGGTAGCTAGGCTATGTATAATTTAGGACCAAATGATGTAACTTCTTGGTTCAGCATTTATGTTTCTTCAAAGAGTTTTATCTGGTTCAGTTATAATAATTTTGCCACAAGGTCAGGCAGTTGCTGATAAAAATAATAATATAAATTTTTGTTCATTTTTCGAGGATAAGTCAAAATTGTCTAAGATAACATTTGGACATCTTGGATATATACTTAGGTTTTAGGTGGAATTCCATTGCAATATGGTAATAACTTAGTATTTGATCATGATAAAATTAATTAAATTCTTGAGATGCTATTAGTGTACTTGTTACATAACGATCAATAGTAGAGAGGTGTAATGGAAATAGACATAGATTTTTATTATCATGGAAATATTACAAGGTAGATTTTTCACACGGTAGAAAGATAACTTTTACTCTCAGGTTACATCCATCGTACCTAAGGTAAATACAAACGGTTATACGACTTAGATAGTCCTAAACTAGAGTTTATTTATTTTACAGCAGGAATCCATACATCTGCTTAACCTAGAGGTCATTCTTTGGTACTACTGGGCTCTTTTAACAAGTCTTCATTCTTTTACATCCATCTTGGCCTTCCAGTTGGCATTGTAGCTTGGGCAATGGCTCTTGTAATGCCCTATTGCACCACATCCGTGGCATTTTATGGATGAATGCTGCTTCTTTCTTTCCATAACTTTGCAGTCACTTGTCTTGTGGCCTGTCCTCCTGCACCTCCCGCATATTGCAGTGCAATCTCCGGTGTGATGCATCTTACATTTTAGGCACAGAGGTTTATTTCCACGGTAGTTGTCTCGGTTGGTAGGGGTGGTGACGTAGTTTCCTTCAGTTTCTGGGTCGAGCCTTTGCTGGCGAAGGTAGTCAATGCGGTCTTGTAGATGATTGCGGGTGCAAACATCATTGTGAAACTCGCATTCGTTGAGGGTAAAGGGTCTTTTCTCCTCATGTCTTTGCTTTTGGTTATTTTTCTTAAGCGCAATATCCTGCCTAATTCTTTGGGTACATGTGCGAATGGGCTTAGCTATTTTCCTTGAATTCTTTAGGCAAGCTGGCCTAGATCCCATAAAACGTTCCTGGTTATGCTTTCCAGGTATAACCTTCTTTCTTTCTTTTCTTGTCATGTCATTGTCGTTTGGATGAACTGTTGAGGTTATCTCTATGACTACTGCAACGATTTTGTTTACCAATTCCTCGATGGTTTTAGGGGTCATGATTGTTGTGGGCACCACACTGTTCATGTCGTCCATTTCCTATGAACATTACACGAAACGTTGATTTAGTGTTCATTTTATCGTTAGAATAATTCAAATAGCAAGATATTTGTATATTAATGCTAACAATGTAGTCTTAATGTGAAATCAAATCAACTGAGGATCATAGAAATACGATGTGTTTGGGTAGCATCGTAAAATAATAATCAACTCTTGACATGTGATTGTTAAGGAACAATTGAATTTATCTATAATAGTTGAAGTTCAACAACTTATTGGTTCTTGGAATTCTAAGTTTTATTGTTTAGTGGTGTATAATCAGGATAATGTCGTAATAAGTTGGAATACGATCATCAGAATTGACATAACTCTAATAACTTGTTCGATTGATTTTTGCAAAACAACCAGTACAAGATCTTTTATTAATGCCTCATTGATTCATGTGGGTTATTTGTTTACCTAAGTAAGTGACAAAAGGTGAGGTTTTGCATGGCTCTGTGCTCTTACAGCATCATAGTAAGGTTTGGTGAGAAGAATTTGTTTACAACAGAAAAGTATAACAGAAGGATAGCTATTATACATTTAAGTCGATTACAAGCTCTGAGAGTTACAGATTTATTGGAAGTACATAAACTACTAACCAAAACTATTTGGTTTATTTAGTACAACAACGATACTTAAGATCAGTTACGTCTCTGACGTAGACGTCTAACTTCTGCTTCAAGATCCAGTTGTGCAGCTTCCATAGCCGAGAAACGTTCTTGGCATGCATTCATCTGATTAGCTAACATGTTTTCCAAGGCTGCAATCTTTTGGCTTTGGGTTCTTGCTGTGTCTCTAGCTAACCATAATGCTCTTTCAATGTCTTCAATTCTAATGTGGGTTTGAGTATGGCCTCTACCTAAACAGCGGGTTCTGGCATCCAGGTTCCTAAGTTCTTGTTCATAGTTGTCCTTCATGTTGCCAATATTCATTCCTAAACCAAACACTTCCCGTCTCTCAGCATCGGTCCTCTTGAACAGAGTATCAATGTTACGGTCAAACCATTCAAATCTTAATGGATGTAACTCTTTTAACTGTTCAGAGTGAGCGTTTAGTATGCTGGTGTGTTGGTGAAGGCGAATCCATATGGAGTCTCGGGTGTCAACATTGTAGTCAGGAGATTTGGGTGAGGACACATCGTTCGGGACATCTGGCATGGAGAAATCTGAGGTATTGGGTAAGGGAGAGTTTAGGTTGATGTTTTCCCAGGTCATTTCTTGACGTGAACTTTGTCCAATTTCAACTGTTGGTTGACCACCAATCGGATCTGAATAGGATTCAGTTGCTCTCCTAAGTTTATGACGTGGAGGTGAGTGAGTAGGGGATGATGAAGATGAGTTCTGAGTAAGTTCTATGTTAGGTTGAGGTTGTGACATTTGTACATAAGGATCTTCAGTATTTGGTGTAATATGATGGCTAGGCGATACATGAGTAGTAGGAGGGGTTGTCTTAGTGATGTCAACGGGTAAAGAAGTCATGTTACTGTAGCAATTGAAAATAATAATTATGAGTATTTATACGTTTAAGATGTAACGTCAAGTGTGAAATAATACGGTGTATAATGTGTGAAGAATAAACATTAAGCATGTAAAGATTTGTACAAAATAATCTTAATAGGTAATGTATTGAGCACGGCAGTCTGCAGACACGGAAGGCATAGGATGATAAGGTGTAAAATCATTTATTTTGAAAATGTGGTTATAGTTCGATGTTTTAAAACTTTTGATTCTCTATAACCATAGGCTCTGATACCAAACTGTAACACCCCCAAATTTGGTTTGTGGCGGCGGAAAAGTAATTTGGGTGTTACGGTGAGGATCGAAGTTTAAATCTCAGAAAACGGCCCGGAAAGGGCGTTTTGAAAGTTATATGTCATTCAAAATAATATCCTTGATACAAAGTGAAATATTTGATTTGAAAATCCCATAAAAGATGTGATAATTTTGAAAGGAATGACATATTCGATTTTACACCATTTAAGTTATCAGAGTAAAAGATGCCCGCTCCGTGTCTTGTCCTGCTCCATTAATTACCTGAGATAAACATGCTTAAAATGTCAACACAATGGTTGGTGAGTTCGTGGAGTTTGGTAGAAATATCTCTCTTTGAAAGGTGTATAGTGATAATAGTTCTTCATGAAATAAATAAAGAATTGCGTTGTATAAAAATCCACAAGTGAATAATGTATGATCTTCAAAATCATAAGTTTCATATTATAAATGAAGTTGAGCTACGTTGTTATATGCTCGAAATGGGATATTGAGTCAGTTTTTAAATGTAATGATATACCAAGCATTTTGGGTTGTCTTGTGTAGAATTCTCATTTAAATCACATATGATAACAATTAAAGTTCAAGTACAGGATTCACAATCATAACACATAGTGAAATTAATAATCTAATGTCTGAAATCTATAAGTGTAAGGTGGTGGTCTTCTAGATACAGCTGTATCCTAGGATATATATGAAACATTCATATATTCATAAAGTTATATTGCCCTAAGCCTCATGACACGCAAACGTTAACAGTGTACCAGAAAACGGTGGTGTCCCACCAGGGTCACTGATGGGTTTTTATGGCCCTCGTGTTAATAGGTACTTGCCAATTTCCTATTTTTCTCAAATATAGTGCATCGCGACTAAATACGACTAACCATATAGGCATTCCGTCACAGTATTCAGTGGGATAGGTCGTCAGCCTTAAACAGGTTTCGAAGCTGTCCACTATATTCGCGCTCACCGCAGTGATTAATGGCTCATGATAAAGGGACTTTCGGCAATAAGGTGTGCTTAGGCAATATAGGTGAATCATGCGAAATTTTAGTCTTTGGCAATTATTTATAGTGAAATGGAGAAATATCATATTAAAGTAGCTGTACATTCATTTGTCACATGAACGCATACAATAAGTTTCAGTATCATGTTACATCAAGTAGCTTGAAAATGTTATCTTCCATGTTCCGTGTTTAAGCTAATCAGACAATTTGCACATATAATGAGCATGTATTCCTTTCAAGTGTAATTTAAGCATGTAGAGCATAGTTGATGATTTTGAGTAATTCATAAGATATTTCAAGTAATATAAAACAGTTAAAGCATGTATCTCCCCCAAAAGAGTTATTAAAAACAAGTGTAAAAAAATAGGGGCCACGACTCACCTTATGCGTTTCCTGGTGATGGTAAAAATAACTCAGAGGTGATTATAACAACTTCGATATAGAACCTGATAAGTATATATAAATAACTGAGAATCTTACTAATCTCTAGTGGTGTGTGTGTATGAGTGGTAGATGATGATTAACTAATGATCAAATCATTGAGAGTGAAGGTGTGATATGATTATGGTGCTTGCACATCTCGTAAGATCATATCTTCAACGAGTAAATAAGATATTAATATGAAATATTTCTATCGCTATTACTAATATGCAAACATAATGCAACTATGCATAAAAAGTAAAGATATGGAGTAAAAATGAAAAAGAAGATAAGAATGACAAGTTAGTATGGTTGGTCCTTGGTCTTTCCATATTTTACATTTTCTACCCTAACCGTGGTTTGCGTTACGTCGTTAGTCCTTATTCAGTCCATAGTCCAATAATAGTCCAATAATTGTCCAGATGTCCATATAAGGCTTGAAGTTCAATGGTATGTCAAATTAAGTCCTTTACAACTGTTTTCACAGCTTCAGTCCCTGAATTTCCAGGTTTGACAGTTTTAGTCCTTTTTGGTTAAGTCGCGTTACATTTTTAGTCCTTTTTGTATAAAAATGACGGGAAAAATATTCTGAAAATTTCTATAACTTTATTAAGTTTATTTTAACTTATTTCAATTTATTATTTCAGAAAATAATTCATTTTTGCATTAATGGGCTATTTAACGCTTTGTAACATGGCCCATTAAGAGTTTTAGAGGCGAGGGCGTGAAAACTGTTTTGGGCTTGGATTTGGGCTACTTTTAGGATTCCAAAAATATATTATACGGGCCTGTTGGACCTTGCCATCGAATTTCCTTGTTGGGCTTGGTTTTTGGCCCAATCCGAAAGTTATATTAATTTCTGAAAATCGCTTGTCCCTTACTTGTGATGGTCGAACAAAATGGGTTGTTTTGAGTTTGATAACGAGTTCATGAGGTGGAACTGCAAACATGGAAAACATAGTTTGCTAGGTGGTTTATCGAGTGGTACTAAAATATTTAGAGGTTGTGTTTGTAAATTCGGAAATACCTTTGAGGTTTATAGCCATGTCGAATGGGGTTGGGTCCAAGGGAATTGTCTAAAATTTTCTAAGTGTTTTGCTTTAGTCGTATAGCATTAAAAAGATTTATTTTGAGTGTCGATATGACCTTGTGAGAGGGATCTCAGAATACGAATTATTTAGTTTGTCATGTGAACTATTTAGAAGTGCAAAAATATATATGTGTTGCATGAAATGTTTCGGATTAAATTAAATGTGAAAGGGTTAGGTTCGAGTGTGTTTTTAGCTAGTAAGATGTTGGATATTTTTCTGTTTTCTTTTCACTGGATTGGCGTGTACGTTATAGTTGATGTTTGAGTCGAATTAGGGTGATATTCAAGAGATGGTCATATGTTAAACGTGACTTGGGTGGTTCGACCAAACTAAGATTTGACATATTCCCTCTAGTTTTTGTTAATCCGGTTGAACTCGAATGTCCTAAGGTTCGAATAACATGTGCATGCGACTACATGAAGTGTTACTATATACGACTTAAGCAAAATGATGCATGGTGTGCTTATATGTTAACGTGCGAAATAAATTTGTGACAGTGTGTTATATGAAATAGACGTTCGAATGGAGTGATAGATATACATGCATGGATACGTGATTATGTATAATTAAGAAAGAATTTGGAAACTTACTTCACCTTTTGGAAAGATGGTGAGAAGAATATTGGCTTGTTCGAATGAGGCTCAAGGAAGGCAGTGAGATTGTAGAAGGTTTGTAGCTTTGACTCACAATTACTTTGCTTCCCACGATCTTCGGCAGAAACTTTAAAGATGGTGTTTAATGGTTTTAGTTCTTACTAACTTTGCATCCTTAAGTTGTAATATACCTAGCTGCTATTTGAGAAGTGTATTGTGAGAGTAAAGGAAGTGAAGGTAGGTGGGGCAAATGATTAGAAAGGTGAGCTTTTATAGAAGGGAGTCACATGTTTTTGTGGATTATAAAGTTCCACCAATTGAGGATACTGTGGTGTATTGGGACACCTAGGCTAGCTTTATCAACATAATAGGACAAGTGAATGAGGTGAGACGTGGGAAATTTTCCTTCTTTGGTTCGTTGGGTTGCATACTTGCATGACTTCTACATGCTTGGTAGTCTAATTCGTGTAAAGTGAATCTAGTGTTTATTACAACTTCTGTTGCTCCTACCGTGATCTAGACTATCTATTATATTAGTAATAGTGTTAGAATAATATAGGAAAAGTCGCATTTTTATAACAGTCGAGTTTTAAGGGTCTTTATCTATACGCATGCAATTGATATAGAGTGAACAAATGAGCTTTCAAAATATTATTAACACTCGACTGGGACTTCTGGAATGTTGGCATGCAGACAAACCATTGGGTGAGGGATGAGAATGGTTAAGAATAATATCATGTGGTTCTATACGTATGTTGTCAATGTTTGTGTTGCTGAAATCTCCATCGTGGTCTTTATTTTATTTTGTATTTGAAGTATCACCATTAGTTAGTACTATAGTAATAAGATCATAAGAACAATGGTGATATGATATAATTTTGTTTTAACGATTTTCAGTTGTACGCTTGAGTAGGAATGGAACAATAAAGGAGGTTTATTATTATGCTAATATTTGTCCATCGAGTTTGTGGCTTTGTACCAAAAGGATCGGCTAAAGGATGACTCAGTTGGCGTCAAGATAAATGAAAGTCATCTTCAACTTTTATCAATGTAAATGGGTTTTATTTTGGGGGACACTTCAATCGGATCAAAGGAAGAAGCAAAAGAAAACTAAATGAAAATGAATGAGGTAATAACTTGGGCTTGCCAATCCGTTTGGGTCTAATATATTTGGTGGCCGAACATTAAAGGTCCAATGGGTTGAGGTAGTGTAGATTTTAAAGTTATCATTAAGGTTTGTAATTAAATTTTTAATTAAGTGTATTTGTTGATGTTAATTCTTGCTAAGTGTAACGAAATAGTCAGATGAATATTATCGCTTGTCGTTGTGAAAGAGTGTTGTTGTATCGGAGATATATTCTCTAGTGTCGGTGTTCAATATATATATATAGAGAGCGTTGCTATTAATAACTATAATGGAAAGTTTAAATTTTTCCGTAAAAATGGGTTTTAGTAGATAGTAACTCGAGGTTATCATAAATTAATAAGGATTACTAATATGGATTCTCGTGGGATCTTACACATATAAACATGTGCGTACGCTTTTCAAGTGAGAATAAGCCCTATGCGCTCAACATACTCCACCTGTCAAATGAATAGCTTGGCACGCTTGAACAATTAAACACACGCACGCCTGATACATGTTGGTCAAAGAACATTTAATATTGTAAGCGCGCACGATACATGTTGGTCAAAGAACATTTACTATTGTAGGTGAGGGGCAATTGCATATATATTCATTAAAACTTGCATATTTGCATATATACTAAAAGGGTTAATACCTACACATGTTACTAAAGTTAGCAAAAAATTTGATTTAGGTTACTATACTTTTTTTTTGTTGAATTAGGTTACCCATGTATACGGTTTGTTGAATTAGGTTACCCATGTTACAAAATGGTCCTTGTCGTTAGTCGGGCGTCACGGAATTAGTCCCTAGACCACTATTTTGGTTAGTTTGACCGTTTTTCGTCACAGAATTAGTCCCTAGACCACTATATCGGTTAGTTTGACCGTTTTTCTTACGTTTTCGTTAGTTTTCTTACGTTTTCGTCTATTTATTTCGAAATTATTTTTTTTAGAAATTAATTTTTTTATAAAAAATAATTTTTTTATAAAAAATAATTTTTTTCGAAATTAATTTTTTTATAAAAAATAATTTTTTTCGAAATTAATTTTTTTCAAAATTAATTTTTTTTCAAAATTAATTTTTTTTCAAAATTATTTTTTTTTTCGAAATTAATTTTTTTATAAAAAATAATTTTTTTCGAAATTAATTTTTTTTATAAAAAATAATTTTTTTCGAAATTAATTTTTTTTCAAAATTAATTTTTTTCGAATTCAAAATTAATTTTTTTCGAAATTTAATTTATTTCGAAATTAATTTTTTTTTAAATAATTTCGAAATAAATTAATTTCGAAAAAAAAATTATTTTCGAAAAAAAATTAATTTCGAAAAAAAATTAACCGAAATACGGTCTAGGGACTAAATCCGTGACGAAAAACGGTCAAACTAACCGAAATAGTGGTCTAGGGACTAATTCCGTGACGCCCGACTAACGACAAGGACCATTTTGTACTTAAAATCTAACGAATGTTGACGCAAGTAACCTAATTCAACAAACCCGTATACATGGGTAACCTAATTCAACAAACCGTATACATGGGTAACCTAATTCAACAAAAAAAAAAAGTATAGTAACCTAAATCAAATTTTTTGCTAACTTTAGTAACATGTGTAGGTATTAACCCTATACTAAAAACATGCTTAAATTACATTGTACATCATGCATTAAAAACTTGTATTATAGGGAAATATGCAAATATTTAAGTTTTATTAGGCTACACGGAGCGATTAGCGGGTTGGGGTATTCGGGCTTGCGAGCTCGCGGGTTGATGGTTGCCACAAGGGCGGGCTGGGTTCACGGGTTGGAGAAGCGAGTTAGCAAGCCGTTGCGAGCTAAAGAAGAGAAACGGTCCATTTGACCGTTGAGGGGATAAAACAAAATTTTTTTTGTAACGTTGGAGGAGCGTCCAAGGAAAAAAAAAAAACAAATTCAGCCCTTTTGGCTATAAAATCCGAACATAGCTCAAGATTTTCACAATCAAAAAATTTAACAAACAACAAACCACATTCTCAAACATATGGATCGAAGAGGCAAGAAAATTAGCGCAACATCTTCGTCGAGGGGTCGGGGCACTCAATCTAATCCCGTTCGACCCAAACAAACATTTGTAGCTCCTCGTCAACAACCACATTCGACGTCGCAACAAACTTATTATCGTCCCCAACCACCGAGTCCTCCACGACAAAACCTCGGCTACCCACCATTGAATCCAATCGATTACCACGTATACGAAACGGCTAACTTTAACCCGTTCGATACTTACCGAGAACAACCACCGAGCGATGACGAGTTTCTCGAGGTGCCCGAAACGCAAATGAATTTCGGTATGTTTTTTAACTTTGTTTATTATATATTTTCATACGTTTTATTATTTGTACGTTTTTTTTATTTATACGCTTTAATTTTTGTAGACGACGACGATAACGACGATGTTCAAGAAGTTCAAGAACAAGACGTTCCAAAAAAGAAATTTTCGAAAAGGGCCGAAAAAAAAGGTTGGACATCGGAGGAGGAGGAGGCTTTGGCGAAAGCTTGGGTTCACATCTCAACTTGTAGAACGGTCGGGATGGAACAAGGACGGGATTGTTTTTGGAAGCGAATTTTGACGCATTTCGCCACAAATATTAAAGACACTACTCGAAGTCATCATTCGCTAACCACAAAGTGGAGGGAAATGAACGGGCTCATAAGTGTGTTCAACGGTTTATACCACCAATCGGTAAATTATATACGTTTTTTTTTTTTTTTTTTTTTAAATTTTATATTATATATATATATATATATATATATATATATATATATATATATATATATATATATATATATATATATATATATATATATATATATATATATATATATATATATATATACGGTTTAATTATATTATATATAAATATACATTATTTTGTAATTGTAGAGACGTCTTTGGGAGAGTGGTTGTGGCGAAATTGATATCCTCACGAATGCCTTGGAAAGTTTTAAGAAAAAACAAGGCAAACCTTTTAGTCATCTACGAGCTTGGGAAATTGTTAAAGGCGAAGCTAAATGGTTGGAACAAAAGTGTGTCCAAGATGAGGAAACCTCGCATTCCGATAAGCGAAGAAAGTCATCGGAATCGGGCCATTATGAGACGGCGGCTAGTAACGATTTTGATACCGTTTTGCCAAATCTCAATGAAGACGCAGCGCCACCCCTGGATAACCGTGCAAGAAAAGGAAAATCAAAGGTTGCTAGTGAAGCCTCGTCGAAGGTTAGTGTTGCCGAGTTTATCCAAGATTACACGTCGACAAAAAAAGGTTTGTTGGAGGATAACGCAAAGAGACAACAAGAACTCTTGGACGCACATCTCCAAGAGAAACAACAAAAGGCGAAATACTTTGCGGATAAGGCCTTATATCAAGATCACAAGTTCTACAACAAATCGCACCACCGCATCACCGATCCAGCAATGCTAAAATGGACGCTTGATAAGAAGCGTGAGTTAGCGGAGAAATATAACTGGCCTTGGTTGTGGGGCGATTTGTAGTTTTTTATTGGTATGATTTGTAGTTTTTAATTTTTAGGATGTGTGGTTTTAAATTTTTAGGAATTGTAGTTTTAAATTTTTAGGAATTGTATTTTTATTTTTAATCAAGTGTTTGTTTTTTTTATATATAATTGTTTAGTATTAGAAGGGTTAATGTTGCAAATTTATAATTTTGGAGGACAAATTATGAATATTTAAAAAAAAATTTGGGAGGGTTGAGAGTGATGGTTGCCAGTAAAAAAGGTTGGGTTGAGGGTTGGAGGGTTGAAATGAGGTGGAGGGATTTGATTGGTTAAAGTTTGGGAAGGTTGGAGGGTTGAAAATTATCACTCCCTCCACCCTTAAGTTTTATTGGGTATATATGCAATTCCCCTAGGTGATTTAACTTGAGTGACATCATATTCATATGCATGATAAATGCGATGATTTTTACAGATTTATATTTGCAAGTTCTTTCGTTCTTAGTTATTGTCTTGTGAGACATGAGTCGTCGGATTATCGGTTTCATTGGCGCCCCCCGCGCAACACGCGCCATAGTTCATTTTTTTAAAACGAAGAAAGTAATGTTGTTTTCGTAAAAAAAGTATCATATTAGTAGGACCTTAAGAAAATCGGAGGTATAAAGCATAAGTATAAAGCATTTATACCTTTCAAATTTGGGATGTCATAGTTCACTTTAGGTATCGAACTTTTTTTTTTCCCAATCACACATAAAGCATTTATACCTTTCAAATTTGGGATGTCACATTAAATCTTTAACGTCTTTTTGTTCAGTATCATCAATTCATGTCCAAACACTCCTTAAGCCACCTCAAACTTCACATGTCTATATTTAAATCCAAACACCCCTTGTTTAACCCAAATACACCCGCAACCATTTAAGCAGTGAACGCCAAGGAAAGCTGGTCATCCATGAACATCAAGAAAGTAGGACCCTAAGGAAGTCGGAAACCAAGTTTATTCGAGTGACTCATAGCAGACAAAAAAATGGAACCCAACACAACTAGTTTTGACTGGGTACTCATTTTTATTTCTAATCTGCGGTGCCTCAAGAATGACCTTGCACAACTCATTTTGACCCACCATTATATAGTAGACTGTTTTTTCGCCTAGCGCAGTCAACAGGTACCAAGGTGAAAGTATTTTATCTTTTCGTCTTCAACAACAGTAAAAGGTTCAATACGCCTTGGCCAAGTAAATTATCCATTGGACTGCGCAAGTAATTGAAGCTAGCCCACTCTCGTCTTTGGTATCATATTTAGTGTTGGTGTTTCAAGAAACAAAAAATGTCAAAATATTTATGCGAAGTGTTATTCCTCGTTATATTAAACTTCCACAAACAGACCCGAAAACAAAAACAGTTTTGATCAAGTAGCGGAATTCTAATTGTCTGCCTTAAGAAAAAAACAAACTCATCACAAAATCTTGAAAATAAAAAAGGAAATCTGAAGGAGGTTCGAGTACTATAAGCTGTGGAAGAACCATAAAAACCCAATCGCTGAGTGGTCTATTCAAGGCGTTGTGAGGTCATGACCGAAAGAATGTCCGTCACAGATGACATGGCACTCAATGCAGCTTTCAGAACATCTTGAGAACAACCTGGTTTCACAATCGTTCTTACCTGTAAAAATTGAGAAAAACATTTTAATCAGTATGTCAACAAAAAATAATTAAAATTCAAAAATCGCTAAATGTCCCCTTTGAAATAGATTGTCATTTAGATATCAAAATGACGCAGGATCATGATTCTTGTGCAATGTAAAGGTCTTTAGTGAAACTTGAACATTATAGGATCTAGAATACATGTTATGCACAAAAGTGAGGCACCATTATAATGAGACATACAATGGTATTGACTTTGACCTTTTGGGTCGATACAGACATCAAGTCAACCAATATAATTTTACTGGGAAATAAAATGCTTGAAGGATGCAAAAATTTATTATGCTGAATATCTTTGTCACATATTTGAGGTACCAAAAAAGAATCAAAGTTCAACACATGAAACATAGACCCTAGAGGTCGCATTTTCAACTCATTTACTTATGAGCAAGAACTATTGATAAGACTAACAGCTAAACAGAAAATGAGTCAAATTGATCTACGGTTGATTAAAAATAAAAAACCCATAGAACCTGTTTCAACCGAAAGCCTTTTTGACCAGACCAAAAAAGAAAAAGAGAACAGTGTAATACCTTGTCAAGATAATCGTTCAATTCCTTAATACGACCCATGTAATCCAGGTCCTCAACACACAAGCTAACAGCTTTAGAATCAGCACCAGGACCTTCAAACTGAAGGGGACCGGGGTTTCTGTAAATATCATCCATCAAGAATTTTGTTGCATTTTGTCTAAGCAACCTGCACCAATCAAACCATCAATTACCACATATGTTAGATTGCTCCCTCCAATGAAAACCTTTCAAATAAAAAGAAAATGAAATGAAACTTCACATACTCGTATACTTTGCCTCTCAAATCAACGGCAGCAGGATGGACTACAGGCTTTCCAATTGTTGTGGCTCCTGCGCCTGATCCACGACCAAAATGCTTTACAGTCATCATAGCCTAAAATGTCCAGTCAACAGTCGATAATTCATTAATATCAAAAAAATGAAAAGGTGAACCCTAGACTAATATTTTCAAGCTGATGCAAATGAAAAGGTGAAACCCTACTGTTATTGGAGCAGCACCACATCGCCATTTGTTTGAAGGACTCTTTAGGTTAGTGACAGTTGCCATATAACCATTCAGACCAGCTGCCAAGATATGGTAACAGCAATGTCCAAGAACCTACAGCAGAATTGTTAAGAGTTTAGGCAGGCAGATATTATTGTTTACATTTTTTGGCTGAAGTGTGGAAACTTACATATGCATAGTCACAATCAAACTTCGAAGGCAAAGAACCACGAGCTTGGTAGCCAAAAAAGTGGCAGATGGCATTGAATTTCTTCCCCTTGTATGTACCTTCTTTCTGTTTACATAATAAAAGAAGTATATTAGCATGATAACATGATTGTAGAGTGAGAAGATGTTTTAGCTTCTAAGCACAAAAATATACCAGTCGCTTGTTGATTTCGGCTTCCACAAGTTCAGCAAGAAGCTTCTCAGTCTCAATCTGAGAAATGAATTATGCAATGATCAATGCTTGTGTAAAACACATATTACAACATTTTCGGGTCAATTTTACTACGAGCTGAAACAGGTTGTGTTAATAAAAAAAAATACTTTTTGTTCATTATTAAAAAATATAGTATGCAAACGTTTTAAATATATTGCGGTTTACACAAACAATATTGTTTCAACAATAATCTAAATTCTTGAATAAGATGATTCAAGTTCTTGTATGCACTTCAGGCAACTTTCAAACCATTTTACCACTTCCAGTTTTAGCTAAAATTTTTATTTGACCAGTTTGAATTTGAAGATAAACAGGTCAAAACTGCTCTCTAATTTCACAATATTATAAAGGTCATCAATGAAGAACCTGAGACAGCTGGGCTGAGTCATCTGATTCGGGATGGAGGAGAAGCTGCAAAATTATGAAAGTGTTTAACATAAGCACTAATATACTGGTTAAAGACACGGGTAAGATTTAGAGGCAAAATTAATATGTTAAACATACCTGTTTCCTGATAAAGGGCGGCATAAATTCAAACAAGGCAGATGCCCAGGGTGACAATTTTGTCGATATATTATCAGCAGAGACACCTTCTCGCAAAAGACTATGAATTTCCTGAAAAAAACAATGTATTAATAGCAATATATCATAGCATCAGGTACAGCTGAATTTTCCTAGCATTAGCAAATGGTAATGGCTGTTTGTTTTATTTTAGTGTTGTAGATTGATTGCTGAAAATTTTCCGAATAACACGTGAATGTTGAACGCTGAATGATCCAAGCAGTTAAACCCGTGAGCTAAAAAAACTGTCTTGAATGTTCAGATCCCAGCTCTTTCAATCAGACTTTTCTTAAAATATAACATTTTGGTCTCATTTTGTTCATCAAGAGAACAGACAAAACCGCCCACAATGAGTATATAGCTTACTCATAAGACATATAGGTCACTGATACATTTATCAAGTGCCTATTGGAGATTATAATTAGCTCCAAGAAATAAATTAAGCATTAGTTACCTGCAATAGTGCAAAGACTTCTGGGATGCTTTCTATAAGACCTTCCGGAAGTATAATGACACCATGATTCTTGTCTAAATGATGAACAAACATTAGAAGATATGCTAATATAAATAAAAACAACCATAAACAATGATAGCAGCAAATACCAACACACACCTTGTTCTGCCCTGGCTTGCACGGCGTCACAAATTTGTTTGGTTATATCAAAGATGGTAAGCTTTGAAGCAGCAACTTCTTCAGCAAGGATAACCTACAATGAAGATATAAAGCTTTTAGCACGAGTAAGAACAAGAATTGCAGAAAATCACATATAACGGAAGTAAATCTAAGTGTACCATGTTAGGATGTGACTGCAGAGTGCACTCCACAGCAACATGAGATGCCTTCCTACCCATGAGCCGGATAAAATAGTAGTACTGTAAAATTAGAAAACCAATAAGATTTTAGCTACACGTCAGAGCATAAAATCAGCAAGAAGATGGATGGAATACAAGTACAGAAAACTCTGAGTGGTTTACCTTCTCAGCAGAAAGAGCATCAGTGCAGACGTTGCTAATAAGTTGAGAGTTAACCTAAAAAGAAAAAGGAAAACAAACAAGTGACTATAAGTACGCAGAAACTCTGTATATTGTTTACATAAAATCACTTAAGAATCTATATCCAAAATAATTTATTACCAACACCCCATTATCGAACTCTTAAAGTCACTTACTAATTACTAGACTGGATTTAGTGGTATTGACGTATTGTAGAAATATTATGGATATTGTATACATCATTTGCATAAAAAGATTTTCTAACCATAAAGAACCAAAGCACAGTCATCCTTGTAACAACTCCATACATTCAGTATAAATAGAACTGTAAAAAGTAGTTGGATATATACCTTGCATATAGTATCAAAACCAACATTGGCTTCAACAAACTGATTCTTAAGATCTCCGTTCAAGGTAACAGGTACTCCAACCACCTGTGAAATTGAAAAAAAGAATCAACATATACCGTATATATGAGGTCAAAGAAATCTTGATGCACAAAAGCTCTATGTAGCAAACATGAGCACATACATACCTTTGTAGCGCATTTTGCTTCTGCAAAAGTTTCAGCAAGCTGAGCTGCATCTGTGTTGGAAGTTACCCCTGCAAGAAAGCAAGTGTTAGTACATGACAAAAAGTTTATAGCTGATACTTACTTTCAATATTGTTCATATACCTCCAACAATGACTAGGCCATCCAAATTCAGAGCCTTGCATGCTGCCATGGCGGAATTTACTTGTTCTGTGGTTCTAATTTGATCCTGTGTTCGTCCCAACAGATCATAACCACCTTCAAGAGATAATCAGAGTCGAATTAAATTACTTCAAAACGAAAAAGAATAACATAATCACTTGATTACACATTTATCCTGTGTACCTTGATTTTTGTAGGTTGCAAGAACATCATCTGTGATCTCGAGGGTCTTCTGAGCAAATAAACCTTCAGAACCACCTGGTTACATGCATAACAAACACAATTCTTATGAGTAAATGTCCCGACTTACCAGAATTCTTACCCCCAGAATTCAGTCCACAAATAAAGACATTTACATTGATAAAATGCTTACCCAAAAATCCAAGCAATGTACTCTTAGGGTTGTGAATTTTAAGAGCCTCACGAAGACCCCATACAACATTGTGTCCTCCAGGAGATTGCCTACCGCAGAAAACCAATCCAACCCTGAAACAAGAAACAGCAAACAGAAACCTTGTGAGGCCAAACACTACAAAATTTTGTAGATCTATAATTTCCAGATTAGATACGCACTACAATATTAAATTTCTATTTAGACGTAAACTGTAATGACAAATATTTTTGTAATTTTTAAACCCTTGAAACCGGGGAATTCCAGGGTATACATGTACACCTTATATGTCCATAAGGATTTTGCACCCACATTATTAGTTGAACTATAAATGAAAGTAAGCAGATACTTACTTTACTGCTGGGTGCTCATTGATAGTCTGAGCATTGGCTGTTTTAGATTTTTCTCTGAAAAAATGAGCCAAAGGTTGACCATAAGTGTGAGGAAATGATCGAGCAATAGCATTAGCACCAGAAGGATCTGCAGCAGCAGTAGCATCACCAAACTCTACTCGCACAGTTGTTCCCTGTTCAAAAACCCAAAGCAGATAATTAGTATGGAGTGTTCGATAATGGCGTATCGCATAGAAAAATCCATCTTAATTTTGACTATGTTAATCTGTAAGGTTATTTGTGACGCTTTTACACAAACATGTCATAGGCCTCATAGTTGTTGCATCAAACTCTCCTGCATAATCATTAGAAAATGTAGGAGACCTTAATGCCGCATTGAGATGACGCCTATGCCACATTTACGTGACTGCATCACCAAGCAACTTTACAGTGTTTAGATTTGCTATTTCAGGTTAACCATCAACTAACTTCGGAGAAGTAAAGAGAAGAACATTAAAAGTGTTGCATAGTTTTTCAAGGGCGTCCAGGCTAAATATGAGTATAACAAACCAATTGAATCCCAAAATAAGCAACCTCTTTATTAGAAACAAGTCACCAACTTAGTTTAACCACATAAGCAGAAGCGATTACTTATTAGTAGCTTAACTATGAGTAGATAAGCCAAAACAAATTACATCAAGTTACAAATAAGGGGTGCTAGAGCTCGGCAGTTGCATTTTCTCAATAGTCAAACTTTTTAACAACGCGTTACTTTTTTTTTTATCTCTGTCAATTTGACTCTAAATTATTAACAATCAATAAAAACATATTGATGGATTGCCATATTTTGACTTTTGTTTAAACATGTGCTAACGAAAGATGTGTAAGAAAAAGTCAAGCAAGCATCACTCTAGCTCAACTTATATGTCCACCCTTGACTATGACAAGACTTCCAGAGTCCGGACCCCTACACCAGTGTACTACATGCCCCATAGAACATTCTAACCAAACCATCATGTCTCGAAAAAAGTCAACCATTCATCACTCCAACTCAAACTTAATCACACTCACTTAATTACGTACAAACAGCATTAAAACACACTCTTTTAACCACAAAAAACAGTTAAAGATTCAAAAAAAAAACGTCTACCACTAAACAGACCCCTACCCCAATGTCACAAATCGCCTTGATTCAACTTTAGTTTAAACACGCATCCAAACACCCCCAAAGGAAAAAAAATCTCTAAACAAAACGACACGTCTCAGAAAAAAAAAAAAGTCTACCAAACAAAACTCTTAACTCAAACTTAATCACACAAAACCAAACATTAAATCACACTCTTATAACCACACAAAAAAAATCCAAACTACCCCAAAAGAATCGCCTTAACATCACTAAAGTTTACACACGGATCCAAACACCCCCAAAAGGATAAAAAAAAGTGAACCATACATCTCGATAAAAACACACTAACTGAAAGCTTAATCACACTGTCTTAATTACATTACACAAAACCAACAATAAAATCACACTTTTTTAAGCACAAATACACCTAAAGATTCAATCTTTTATGGACCCCTACCCACCAAAAGTTATAAATCTTTATAACTAAAAGATTCAATAAACTTTTATATTCCATAAACTAAAAGCAACCCAAAAAGTTGAAAACAGAATAAAGAACAAATATATACATCACGTGATCTGCGCGTGCCAGATTAAAATCAAGAATATTCATAACTTTACACACAAACCCAAGATTCATCAATAATACAATGTCAATAAATAAATTTTTTATAAAAGGTTATAAATTTATAGACCTGAAGACAAGGAGGGAGTTCAGGTTGGTATAAAGATCGATCTTTTTGCAGATCAGATAACTCTCTTGGGACACCATAGTCAGACTCCATTGGGGTTTTTTTTTTTTTTTTGGGTGATGAAAACAGAGTGAAGAGGAAGAAAGTGAAGTGGGTTGTTGAGATGTAAAAGGGCGTTTGTATAGGCGAGCGAGTTTACCAACCAACCATGAATGACCCTTTTTTTATTTTTGGGAGTTTTTGTCTTTTGGTCCTTTGAGATTTTCTGCTTTCGAGTTTGGTACTTTGAGATATTTGTTTCCGGGTGAGTTTGGTACTTTGAGATACCTCTTTATTTTAGCTGAAATGGACTGGTATTAGATTATATCTTGTTAAATGTATTGTTAAAGTGGTGTTATTATGAAGTTATATATAGATGTCATGTCGGACCTTGTCTATAATATATGAGCTTAAAGGTAAGGCGCACCATTTTGTTGGATGTAATAATGGTTAGTTTTGTGTGATTTGAAAGTCAGCTATAAGTATCATGTCACGTTGGTTCTTGTCTAGATGACTCAGAACTCAAGAGCATTTTTAGTTGTTATATTGTTGATATAATGATACCTAAAGTGATTCGTTTTTAACTTCGACAATTTGAGGTCTTCGATATACGTGATATGTTTAAACAAAGATGGATTAACAAGGAAAGTAGTCGACATGATTTTTTTATGTGTGTTTGACAATATTCAAGATGCGTGTTTTGTTTGAATGATGTTGAAATCTACAAAGCGTGCCTTGTTTAGACGATTTGAGATGAAGACAGTGTTTTGTTTCTAAATTCGTACGGAGTATTTCATTGTTGCCTCTCGAAATTCGTTGTTCTCTGCTTGCGATTAGTTTTTAATCGTGTGACATGAAACATTATATCGTGTTATTTGTGAAATGATTACCAGTGTTTGTAAAATTTAGACCTCACCGGACTAAATTGGATGAAAAATAAAACGAAAACAAAGGTTTTGGATGAAAATAATATTTTTATGTAATGAATATAAGTTAATTGTGTCAATTATATGATTTTACTAATTAAGAAAGGAAATCTCATGTATGACAAAAGGGTATATTCGGGAATTATTCTCTCATAGCTTGGTTATCAAGAAAAATCATTCAACACCATAAAGTTTACAAACACAAAAGAATTGAGGATCTTAGGAATATTCACGCACACAAATAGAATAATTTACTGGGCTACATTGATGTTACTTGGGTTAGTCCAAAATAAAATGACATTCGATTTGATCATGATCAGTAGTCCAATAAAAGTTTCGACTAGTCAATAAAGGTAAAATTGGAATAATAGGCCTATTCGATGTCTTGATATCTTACTTAACTACTGTAGTTTAAAACATTATGAAGCGGACACAATAAGCCTTTTTACAGTTTGCAACTAGTTTAGAAGTTAACCAATCCTGAAAATTTTGGCAAGTGAATTGGTATTTAAATTTAAAATAACAAAAAACACAAACATAACAAAACACTACTATACCATAATTTAACATTTCACAATAGTATATTTGGCGTCAAGCATGTCTGAATTGAAAGAGATTGAACTTGTAAAATAACCTAACATCAAGTACGAACTTGTAAAAATAACCTAACATCAACCACAAGATTCAAATTATGAGATTATGAGTGTTGGTGGCAGATCTGATAGAAAGTGGCAACAAATTGCAAAGCCTAGCCGTTGGATCAGATCTGGTCAATTCTCCTTCGATTTTTTAATATTTTCGGTCAAATAGGCAATTCGGTCACTTGATCCGTTTTTTAACTTCAACCCAAATTTCAAATTGTTGTAATTTTCAAACAACAAATCGACTTTTACGAAAAAACAATTTCACCATAATTTCCAAAATTTATTTCTCTTTAGTTTTGTATGAATTTTGATACATAAATCGCAACTATTTAAAAATAAATAAATAAATAAATAAATAATAAAAAATTAAGTGGGTTATGATTTTCTTGAAATTTGCGGCATCTTCGGTCCTAATTTTGTCTAACTTTAAGGCTTAATTATGCAAAACTTAAAAAAAGGAAGTTGTAGCTTACTGGCCATTCTTTACCAAGAAATTTGAATCACTCAAATCCGATGTGATATGAGTGAGATATCATTCCATGTTAATCTATCAACTTGAAATAGTCAGTGTAATTGTTCTAGAAAATCAAGATATTAAAATTTGTAAAATTTACAATAATTGTAACACTCAATACTAAAAATTTAAAATGCAAAAACTTAAAATTTAGACATCCAAAAATTTTCCTTACGCAACGCAAAGTGAGTCATTCACTTATAGCCATTATACACCATGAATTATGGAGAAATCAAAGTGAAATGTAACTTTATATTGATATTCGATGAAATTAAACGCGACATCTATGTATTAAGGATTTTCTCATCTTTGTCTCTTACGAGTTTTGTCAAGAGATGAGTCACTTGCTGAAATATGTAATTTGAAATCAAATTCAGGTCGTAAGTTACCGTGTCACACACAAAAACAAACGACACACATGATAACATGTGTTTATTCACACCTACATACCAAACATGACCTATTTCTTTAGACTATCCCTTCAATACTTAGATTTAGACGACATACACTTCGAATCTACCTCACTATTCTCCTAGAGAACGATTAATCCCCTGGACTTACCAATACTACACTACAACTGTTAGGTACACTGCATAGGATGGTTGTAAAACTTAGTGTGTTGCAACCCGACGCATCAAAACTTGTCCTTTTTTCGCATTTGTCATTGATCGAGTTAGATCATTAGAATGAATAGCTGAAAGTAATCATTCAGGTATACAAGTTAAACATTTAGAGTTTGCACTTACCGATTTGTGTGATTACTTTTTTCTAAAATGTTTAAATCAGCGGAGAAATTTTGACCCCATGTACCCTTTATGGGCGTCGACAGACCTTTCCCAAGGACCAACCCCCAAGCAATTGGGCACTTTTTCTAGTGACCTTTTAGCCAAAAGATGGGGTTGAACCCATTACCTATTTCTTTAGAAGCCATCTGTAACACTCGGTAAATTTCCACTTGTATTAATATTCTAACGAAAGAATATTTATCCATTTTCTACGTCTAAATTTTTTTTAGATTAAACGTTATCAGTTTATCTAATCACAACAACTAAATAATGTGACGTAACTCACATTTTTAATAAACATGCTCACACGACACCAACGTGCCTTGTATTTATTACAAATAAACATTCTTTATATGTCAAGTATAAAAGTTTTCAACTTTTATTTACCACTTTACGTTATTTCGTTAACGTACGATTACTTAACGTACAAACTAAACGTTTGCCATCTATTAGAGTTTTCACGAAACCCTAATTTATTACAACTATGATTTCACGTAACTAAACCATAAACCCTAAAGTACAACACTTTAAAGCTAATGTACAAGTCATTAAAGCACGGAAACCTAACTCTACTTTATTTCCCGTTACAAACCCTAAATTTACAATTCTATGATTTTATGTAAATAAAATCACACACCTTAATTAATATGTACTTGATTTTTATTAAAAAAATAGAAATGTACAAGTCTTTCTTGCACATGTACAAGTCCTTAATGCATAGAAACTTAATATTAGTATAAATCTTATTATAAACCTTAGTGTACCTATTGTAAAGCACATAATACAATTCCTTAATGCACAAGCCTTAAATTGGGTTTTCTTATAATTTACAAACTTAAAGTACAAGTCCCTAATGCTTGTAGTACAAGTGCTTAAAGCATGAAACATAAATCTATACTTTTATTATTCTAAACCTAACTAAACATAACTAAACCTAACTAAAGGACTCCAACTAAGGTTACTACACTTCTAAACCTCAAGTACAACATATTATAGCCTAGGTACAAGTATCTTAAGCCTAAAACGCCACCCTTGATCCTTTCTAGTTCGAATGGAACCAAAACATAACCAAACTAACCCTAACTAGTTTTTAAACAAACTAGAACATCAACTAAGAAAATGTATGAGCACAATGTAGCCACATCACCATGTCCCTTTGATTTTCTACACCTTGGTCCATTTTATCAAGCTATACACATGGTTTCTTTTAAAACCATTCAAACCGAAAGGCTAAAATTCGAACAAATATACACATAGGTGTTCTCTTTTTAACCATTCGAACCAAACCCTAACCTTGTGGCTATGGATCAAACAACTTTACACCATGTCATCTTGTTCCTTAACTCCTACGACATTTTCAAGAGTTTTGGAAATTTACATTTTTCGGTTTTGCGTTTTACGCGTTTTAAGCCTACGGTTTTAGGTTTTTACAACAATTAAGCACCCCGATAAAACTTATCACTCATTTAATATACTTTTTAGAGTATATTGATATGTTTTAACATTTCTTAGAAGTTTCATATTTTTAGGATACCCGGTTTTAAGTTTCGTGACTTAACGGCTTACAGTTAGCGATTAACAGGACCAAAACTTACTCCGTAACTTATATAATACCAAGTTTATCCACCTAGTCCCTCCCACTTAAGTATGAACGTGTATATAGTGATTCACCAAGGCCTTGGTGGCTTGGTGAGAGCCATGGAATATTTAGAGCATCATGTGTTACATTAGGAGCCATAGAAAGTCTTAAGGCTAAAAATCAACCAAGTATGCATCATGTGGTTCATTCTAGAATATACCTTAGTGTAAACTAACCTCCTCAAGGCCCTATAAATACCCTCCTCCCCTCTCTTAGTCGTTCACTTCACCAACAACATCAAACACTCTTCATTTGATTTCCAAGTTCCAAGTTATATATAGAAGATGAAGGCCTAGTTATTCTCTACATAAAACTAGTGTTACTTTAATGATTCCATGGTTGGATTAAGAGCTATACAAGGTGATTAGGGCTAAGATTAAAAGGCTTTTACAAGGGTTATATCAAGGATAGCAAAGGTTTGCAAGAGTTGTGTTGAAGGATTGGAAGCTAGGGTTTTCGATTGAAGGATTTAGTTTAGTGTTCTAGTTCCTTGTTTTTTGTTTAGTTCTTCACAAGGATTGTAAGTAAACTCCTAGATTTATCTTTGATTACTGTAAATATTAGTATTTCATGTATTTAATATGTTCTATATGCTTATTATATTTGATTATGCTTGGTAAATTGGATTAAAACACTAGAAACATCATAAGGACTTTAAACGCAAAACAGTTTCTGGACAGGGGGATGTAAACGGGCAATCTGGGCTAGATCAGTGAACCTTAAATCATAAGTAAAAATATAGGATTATAGTGCTTTGTCTTGTGGTCATTTTTCCGTTGGCTCACCCCGTAACTCATCTGTATGAATAAATTAGAGCCAAAACGGTAACAAGTGTCAATATCTGAGTAACATATTTCAATCGGGTAAAACTCATAAACCTTGACTAGAACCTCCTGTTGGTCAAAACATAAAAGTTTTAGCTAACATCCTAAATTAAATGTGTCCGAAAATCGGGCGTAAAACGTAGTTGTATAGACCTACTTATGGCCATTTACGCGAGACTGTGAGTTGCTGTAACCAACAGCATGTATATAAAAGGGCAAATTAGTAATTTGATCTTAGTTAAGTAACTTTAGGGGAAGTGGGACCCAAAAATCTGTAAAGTTCATTTAAATACCTTTCCGAAGACGTAAAAACCGAGTCGTGATCATTTACGGTTTAGAAATAACGGGTAGATTTAGACGGGAAAACTTAAATAAACGAAAATCCCAAACTAGACTTAAACACTTATACAACTTTACAAACATTAAGTATCCAAGCATAATTAATGTAATAACTATATAAGGCATGTTTATATATTCACTTCGTTGTTTTAGAACCTAAGACATAACATCATATTCTAGGTTGCGCGTAGAGGTTTCTCTGGCCTATCCATCGATTCCGTTATACGTTTTGATATCATTATTTCAAGGTGAGTTCCATAGCCCCTACTTTTATACATTTTGAATTACTTTTGGGGGAGATACATGCTCAACTATTTTTATTTATTTTCACAAGTACTCTAAACTTTTATGGATTACCGTAAGTTTCATAGCCCACACTTTTATACGTTTTGAATTACTTTTGGGGGAGATACATGCTCAACTATTTTCATTTACTTTCACAAGTACTCTAAACTTTTATAGATTACCGTGAGTCGTAGCCCCTCTTTTTCTTATTTTGAACTCTTTGGGGGAGATACATGCTCGTTTTACTTACGGATTTTACTCGTTTATCATAAACAATTTACTCAGTTGATGAAACACTCTATTTGTTTATTGAAACTTAATACATGCTGAACACAAGTACTTTTTGTATGCTATCCTGATTACTATTGCCTAAGTTATCCACTATTGCCACTAAAAGTCCCTCATATAATGAGCCATTAATCACTTGCGAGTGAACGCAAATATAGTGAATAGATCTATTGGCAGTTGACGCCCCATTTGTGTTGCTGGATAAGTAGCCAAATGCACTTTATTTGAGATTAAACAGGAAGTTGGCAAGCTCCTGCCCGAGGGCCTTGTTACTTACATTTTTATAATGTCAGTAACTTACGTCATTATTATGATGTCCATCTGTTAAGGTTTGCGTGTCATGAGACTTAGAGCAATATACTGTGCTGCAATATTACTGTTTTACTATAATTGTATTTATATACAATTATCCAACTTGAAACTTGTGTTCAACGGATTATTATACAAACACTATGGGTGTAAAACAACGTAGCCCACTATTCATTTTATCAATATTTGTAATCATTACAATTATCGCCCAAACTTGAAACTATTGAAATCAATTGTTTTACTTATAAACTCTATGAACTCACCAACCTTTGTGTTGACACTTTTAGCAGGTTTATCTCAGGTCCATAATGAACGAGGATGGCACGGAGGGGCACGGATACTGATAGGAGGCTAAAATCTAATTATCATTCGAAACTTATTTAACAAACTGTAAAACTACTGGAACCTCATTTTGTAAACTCTGATATTCGAATGATAAATCTTTTAAAACGACTCAATTAGATATCATTTTCTATTATTATAACTGTTGTGCCGTCGAGTAACACCCAATTTGAATTCCGCTGCGTATCACGAAATTGGGTGGTGTTACACCATCCTTTACCGGAAATAGACGTATGCGGTGAGGAAATGGTACCATTAGTCATTAGAGGAATGGTTCGATGATTGTGTTATTACTCTTACAATCACATTAATTGAGTATTTCATAGTCATTACTCAAATACAAAAATACTAGAAATAAGTATATAGTGAATGTGATAAACAAGAAGAGTAACATCAACTCATAGTTATTTAGTTAAACAAAACAGCATATTTAAACTCTTTCAAAAGTGAAAATGTCTGATATAATGATATACATGTTATACATTGAATATGTCGAACATCAAACCGATTGATCTACTTATTTGATAGTTCAACCAATCCAATCGATTGAACTAGTCGAAAAAACCGTTAGGTTTTAAACCATTTGCTTATTTAATGCTTGAAACTAAAATTCAATATTTACTTACAATTACATATTTTCTATTTTGTATTTTATAGTTTGATGTTTATTTATTCATTTAATTACTAAGTGATAATAATATAATGTATATTTTTGGATATTTTATTATGCATTAAAAGAAAAAAACCTTTTAATGTAATCATTAGCTTCTAAATACTTGTATGTGTATATGTTTATCTTACTTTGGTTTTAAAATTAGAAAAATATATAAATATAATGATTTATTTTCTTATCTAACTAGAAATACTTAGACAAAAAAAAGTAAGAAATAAACTTTGAAAATATCAAAAAATCAATAGAAATCAGAATATAGGAGTGACATGACTAGGAAACTTATCCCACATCGCTTGATGAGGAAAACTTTCAAGTGACAAAAATTGTATATAAGCAAAACCCTCACCTTATTTTGAAACTTACTTAAGCTTTATATGTTATAAAACGTTAATTGTGTGTTCCTAAACAAGGTTTTATAATAAACGAGCCTATCAAGTTCGATATTTCATACGGACATATTAAGCTTGAAAAGTTAGTTTCTTGTAAGAGTAAAAAAAAGTTATAAATCTTAAACGAGCTTCGAGCTCGAGCTCGAACAACAACAAAATATTCAAGTTCGAGCTCAAGCCAATTTACAAAAGTTTTTTCGAGCTCAAGCCGAGTAGTTAATAAACAAGCCTAGCTCGTTTAGGCCAAAACTGGACTCGGTTCTGATCGTTAACACCGTAGTTGGTACCAACAATGTTCTAAAATTGCGTTGTCGGTTGGATGATAAATTGGTAAACCGTAAACCCGTATCCTTTTTAGGACTGTTGATGGTGTTGGCGTATGTGTCCGAACGGCCATATGGTCCGGCTGTCCGGATAAGGACCGAAAGGAACCTAGCTCATCCGGCCAATACAGCTATAAGCAGTAGGACAAGTGGCATCACCTTTTGGACAGATGCAGCAACAGACACCACCGCCACCATCCCAGGATTTACGGGATTATGTCTGCCACATGTTCTCAAAAAATCCGGTGCCGCCATTTCAGGTACCAAAGCTGGGTAGTATAAATACCCAGCTCATTTACTACTCTCAACTAATTTTTTTACCATTCATTGCTACTCTCAATTACTGTTGAAAGCCCTTCGGATTATCGAATACTTATTTTCATGCCGGAGCTCGGTCCTGGGATAACACCCGGGGCGAGCCTAACGCGTGCTTTTTTGTGCAGTTAGCCGAAGGACCCTCAGGAGCCGAAGGGATTGGCACACTAGTTTTTCGGAAGAACCTTCATCAATTTCAACCGAAAGACCTCATTTGTTGTCTGAAGTGTTTACAGAAAATTACTTCAACAAATTGGCGCCATCCGTGGGACCAACTATTCGATCTACCCTAAGAACCGAATGGCTGGTACTACACCACAAATGAAAAGTAACCGTACGAATAAAGGAAAGATCATTAATATGGTCCGAAGTTCAGTGACCGCAGGAAAACGGAAAATGACAGACGCAGGAGAGGATTGGATGAATGCTCCAATCAGCTTCCCACCCATCCTTCCGGGGGATGTGTCGGACGAACCTTTAATAGTAGAGGCCGAGGTGGAGGGCTACACGATACGAAGGGTCTATGTAGACCAAGGTGCTTCGATAGAAGTAATGTATGAGCACTGTTTTGAGCACTTATGCCCTTCCATCAAGGCCCGACTGAAAGAAACCAACACACCTTTAATAGGTTTCGCGGGGGAAGGTAGAACTGGAAGTTTGTTTCGAAAGTCAAGGATTGTTCCAAAAAACTATGATGAAATTCGCGGTGATAAGATCTCCCTCCCCATACAATATCATACTAGGACGCTCCGGGTTAAAGAAGCTACGGGCAATTCCGTCAACTATTCACTCGATGATGAAATTCCCCACTCCAAGAGGCATAGCGACGTTGGTCACTCGGTCGGTCATAATATCGGAATGCCGTAAATGGGAAGAAAAACAGATGGTAGAGCGGGAGGCAAAGAATGAACCTCAGAGCGCCGAAATGACAGGGGAATTGACTGGAAAGACGGAGGAAATAATGGTACATCCAGCGTACCCGGATCAACTGGTAACCATTGGAGGAAACTTCTCCCCGGAATGCAGAAGGAAGTTGATTACGTTACTTAAAAACAGTCAAGACGTATTCGCTTGGGAGCCTGCGGACATGACGGGAATACCTCAGCGCATTACGGAGCACATGTTGAGCGTAAACATCCAAGACCGACCGGTGGCACAAAAGAAAATAACCTTCTCGGCTGAGAAGAACCAAGCCATAACCAAAGAGGTAGAAGAGTGGGTGAAGGCCGGGATAGTTCGACCGGTACGATACCCCACATGGATTTCCAACCCGGTGTTGGTAAAGAAATCCGATGGTAGTTGGAGGATGTGTATCGACTTCAAGAACCTCAACTCATCTTGCCGAAAGGATTATTACCCGTTGCCGGAAATTGATTGGAAGATAGAATCGGTCATAGGATTTCGGTATAAATGTTTCTTGGATGCCTATAAGGGATACCATCAGGTGCAAATGGCGAAGGAGGATGAGGAGAAGACGGCTTTCTATACCGAACATGGGACATACTGTTACACAAAAATGCCGTTCGGGCTAAAGAATGCCGGGGCCACGTATCAACGGTTGGTAGATTCGGCCTTCCGGTCGCAGATAGGGAGAAATCTGGAGGCATATGTGGATGGCATGGTGATAAAAAGTATGACCGAGAGAGAATTATTGGCCGATATAGCGGAAACATTCGACAACCTCCGAAAGATCAATATGAAATTAAACCCGAAGAAATGTTCTTTCGGGGTGGAGGAAGGAAAGTTCCTAGGATACATGGTAACGTCTGAAGGGATTAGGGCAAATCCGAAGAAAACTAGGGCCATTGCAGACATGCAATCTCCGAAGTCACTTAAGAAAATGCAGAGCTTAAGCGGCAAGCTGGCGGCTCTAAACCGTTTCCTATCCAGGTCGGCGGAAAGAGCGCTTCCATTTTTCGAGACATTGAGAAATATCACAAAGGAGAATCAAGACGAGTACCGTTGGACAGAACAGGCCGAATCTGCTTTTCAGGAGATGAGAAAGATGATCCTCGAGCTTCCCTACTTGACTACCCCAAAACCGAAGGAAGACTTACATGTATACTTGGCCGCTTCAAAAGAAGCGATGAGCGGGGTACTTTTGGTAGAAAGAGAAGGGAAGCAAACCCCAGTACATTACGTCAGCCGAACGTTACATGAGGCCGAGAGGAATTACGCTCCGGTTGAAAAACTAGCCTTGGCCTTGTTACACCTTTCAAGAAGACTGAGGAGATATTTCGAGGCTCATCCGATAAAAGTTATCACCGACCAACCCATTAAGCAGATACTGAACAAGGCAGAAGCGTACGGGAGACTAGCCAAGTATGCTGTGGAACTAGGAGCTTACAATATCACGTATGTACCCCGAAGTGCGATCAAAGGACAAGTCCTAGCAGACTTCATAGCGGAGATACCATTAACCACATCCGACCAAGGATTGAAGGAAGGGGGCAAGGAGATATGTAATATCTCCAGTCAGGAACAATGGGTGTTATATACCGATGGAGCGTCGAGCAAATCAGGCGCCGGAGCGGGTTTGGTACTGATCAGCCCGGACCAAACGGAGCATACCTACGCCATCCGGCTGAACTTAAAAAGCACCAACAATGAAGCAAAATATGAAGCCTTACTGGCGGGTCTGAGAATCGCTCTGAAAATGGGGGTCCAGGTATTAGAAGTCAGGGTGGATTCCAATCTGGTGGCAAGCCAGATTAATGGAGATTTTGTGGCGTACAAAGACAACATGATACGATACCTAGCCAAAGCCAAGGAATGTATTGCATGCTTCGACCAGTTCAAAATCCGAAACATTCCAAGGGCGCAAAATCAGAAGGCAGATATACTGAGCAAGCTGGCGTCCATGGCATTTGACCATCTGACGAAAGAAACCTTGGTGGAAGTCTTAGAGAAACCATCGACGGAAGAGGAAGTAATCAACGCCATTGTGGAGGAAGAAGAAGAAAATTGGATGACCCCAATCATTCGGTGTAAGCAGGAAGGCATCTGGCCGGAAGATCAAAACGAGGCTCGTGCTCTCCGGATGAAGATAAACCAGTATACTCTAGTGGACAATGTGCTTTTCAAGAAATCTTACTTGGGCCCAATGTTAAGGTGTGTCGGACCGCTCCAGGCTAATTACATTATCCGGGAGGTGCACGAGGGAGCATGTGGAATGCACTCCGGGCCACGATCCGTGGTGGCAAAGCTAATGCGGCAAGGGTATTACTGGCCAACCATGCACCAGGACACCAGAGAAGTGATTCAGAAATGTGATTCCTGTCAGATACACGCACCCGTTCCGAGGCTTCCTTAAACAGTCATGACTTCAATCATGTCCCCGTGGCCGTTCCACCAATGGGGCATGGACGTGCTGGGACCTCTGCCAGAGGCTCCGGGGAAAGTCAAGTTTGTCATTGTAGCAATTGATTATTTCACTAAATGGATGGAAGCTAAACCGTTGGTCCGAACGACCGGTAAAGAGGTCAAAAAGTTTGTCTGGGAGAACATCGTATGCAGGTTCGGCCTACCTAGGGTAATCATCACAGACAACGGAAGCAACTTCATTCATGACCCTTTCAAAAGCTGGTGCGAGCGGTTAAATATAACTCAGATAAACACGGCTGTGGCTCATGCTCAAGCTAATGGGTTAGTGGAAAGGGCGAACAAGAGTCTTATGAAGGGGTTCAAATCGAGACTTGGCAGGGAGAGAGCCGGTTGGGTGGATGAGTTACCAAATATTTTGTGGGCGCATCGTACTTCCCTGAAGACAAGCAATGGCGAAACTCCGTTCAGCCTTACATATGGAAGTGAAGCGGTTATCCCAGCGGAAATAGGAATGCTAACCTTTCGGACTATGGTAACGAAGGAAAAGGAAAACGACGAAGGGATAGGCCTAAACCTCAACCTACTGCAGGAACGAAGGGAGATGGCTGCAATCCGGGAGGCCAAATACAAGAAGAAGGTAGAACAATATTACAACCGAAGGGTTCGCGCCGAATCATTCAAGGTAAGTATAAAAGTTCATTTAGTCCCTATAAATGAAATATCGTTACAACCCTGGTTATTTCATTCCAATTGTAATTTGTTTTTATTATGACTAACGTAAGAAATGAAAATACCTCCACAATAAAAGGTAGGTGATTTTGTATACCGAAGGAATGAGGCAAGCAGGGTCGAAAATCAAGGAAAGCTAGGACCCAATTGGGAGGGACCGTACCGGGTCGTAGCGGCGTACCAGACTGGATCATACAAACTAGAGACGATGGAAGAAAAAGAAGTACCGAGAACTTGGCATGCCGTTAACCTCAGAAAGTGTTTTTTGTAAATGTATGGCTAATATATCTATTGTAACGTCCGAAAGGACTTGATTGATTATTTCAATGACAAATGCAGCTATCCCGCAGTTAGAGGGGAGCAATTTTCCCTACGTATCATGTTCTCATATTATTTGTTACATTCTGAACATAAGCCTAAAATGATCCCTCCGAGAGGCTCGCGACCTCCGGAGATCAGTGGTCAATGTTCAAAGATGGTCCACACCCAAAAAGGGTTGCCATATAATTATGGCTATATGCCGGACGGGGCCCAAAAAGAGGTCACCGCACGATTATGGCTATATGCCGGACGGGGCCCAAAAAGAGGTCACCGCATAATTATGGCTATATGCCGGACGGGGCCCAAAAAGAGGTCACCGCACAATTATGGCTATATGCCGGACGGGGCCCAAAAAGAGGTCGCCGCACAATTATGGCAATATGCCGGACGGGGCCCAAAAAGAGGTCGTCGCACGATTATGGCAATACATCAGGACGGGGCCCAAAAAGAGGTCGCTGCACAATTATGGCTATACATCCGGACGGGGCACAAAAAGAGGTCGCCGCACAATTATGGCAATACATCCGGACGGGGCCCAAAAAGAGGTCGCCGCACAATTATGGCAATACATCCGGACGGGGCCCAAAAAGAGGTCGCCGCACAATTATGGCAATACAACCGGACGGGGCCCAAAAAGAGGTCGCCGCACGATTATGGCGAAAAGGCCGAGCGAAACCTAAAAAGGGGCCACTGCGCAACTTCGGCAAAGAGCAAGTCATCGTGGAACACAGGTAATACAACACAAAAGAAAAAGAAACATTTGATAATTATGCAAAAAGGGAGGCAAAATAGCATACGGTTCATACAATTCATAAGTTGTTACATTCATCCGAATCATTGTAATTATTCACAAAACCTAATCTAACGACCACAAGGATTTTGAAAGCTTCACATAACGCCCAGAATGACTTGAGTTCGTAGTCAAAACAGAGACACCCAGACATTATAAACAAACAAACTTGCCTAAGGAGCAGAGGCATTCTCTTCAGAGGCTGGAGCATCAACGGAAGGCCCCTCGGTCACAGGTTCAGATGGAGCAGGGTCAGGGAACAGATCCATTATTTTCGAAAGAGGCTTATGACAGGCATCGCTTACCTTCCGGACATAGGAGTACTCCGAAACAAATAATCCTTCATACAAAGGTGCGAACTTGGCGTCGGCCTCTAGGTCAAGATCATCCACCTCGGCCAAAATCTTAGCCAAATCCTCTGGTTTTTGAGCCAACGACACACCCTCTAAAAACCCGGATTGGGAGGACAAACTAAAGGGAGCAGCCAAATGGTGTTTATACTCATGGCTGTTCAAGAGCCGGCGGATCATCTCTAGAAGAAACTCTTTAACCAGTTTGAACCGCTCCATTTCCGTGTGACCCAGCTTGACGGCCAGGTTTGTCCTTTCTCGATGAAGATCGGAGTTCTCCCTCTCCTCCGCACCGAGTTTATCCTTGATCCCACTCAGCTCAGCCTTTAAGGCTTTGACCCTCTCAGCGGAAACCCTTCGGCATTCCTCCCTCTTCTTCTCCAGACCCGAGATACGACCCGTTAGATCCGACTCTTTAACCATGCAGCTAGCATGCTCATGCCTCAACTTTTTGAGCTCCTCTGCCTCTTGAGCTGCATCCCCGCACTGTTCATGAGTACGGTACAATTGCTTGTACTCCCGAAGCAGGGCCTTGAAGCGATGTAGGATGTCATACTGAGCCGTGGCCCCTCGGCCCAACAACATCCAGGCCCTCTTAGCAGCCTCAACATCACTCAAGCTTTCCAGATAAGAATCCTCTTGGGGAGTAGGTAAGTTCAACATCAAGTCTTTGCAGACCTTCCAATTATCCAAACGAGCATCTTTCCTGACCGACCACTCCGGAACATAGAATGCCTCCGGATCATCATCCACGGTGACCTTAACCTTGCCACGACCGGAAGCAGCAACAGAAGGACCTCCTGAAAGAAGGATAAAAAGCATGACCGTTATATATATATATAAAAAGGGGAAAAGAAGGATACAAGATGCACATATCTGAATGGCTTACCAATGTCAGCAGTTCCCGATGCAGATTCCGCACCCTCCGGTTCTCTTCTAATTTCGCTCGGGTGTACGGACCGAATGGGGTCTGGGTCAGGAATAGCCTCGGAAGAGTCACGGTCTAGATCCACCACAGGAATATCCTCCGTCGGCCTGCTTCGCTTGGCCGGACGGGTCGCACCACTACTCCCCTCACCACGGTGAACGCGCACCTTCGTCTTGCTAACCCCTACGCCCCTCTGGGCCTTTAGAGCCTCCCGAGAGGCAGCTTGCCTCTGCTTCTTACGCCTGGCCTCCAAAACCCGCTCGTCGGCCCTCTCGACCTTTTTCTCCTCAGCCGTCAACACAGGGATATCGGCATTTGACGGAGCGGGGGCAGTCACGTGCAGTTCATGAGACTCACCTTCAAGGTATCTAGCTCCCTTTACCATGAAAACACCCTCGCGGATCTCGGGTTTGATCAAATACTCGAACATGGCTACAGCTGCGGAGGGAAAGAATGCAAAACAGTTAGAAATAAACACGAACAAGTACATAAACAAAAAACGAAAAGCCGATGGCTATACCTTTTCCTTCGGCATCCCTAAGTTCGGCCCGGAAGCCGGTATGCTCCCAATGTGAGGTCAACCCCACGGCATAAAGAAAACCCGGGGGAATCGGAAGGAGATCGATCACATTTGCAGACAACTTCTCGGCATCCGCAACGTTAAACTCCCCTCTCGGAAAGGGATCCGAGATGTCCGAATCATGGTGTCTCCAAGGCATAGCGAACGGAACAGCTCGCCTGTCTATCAGGAAGAAGTTGTGTTTCCAACCTTTCAGCCCGGTCAAAATCTCCCTAAAACAAACTCTCTTCTCTTTGCCACTCCTTTTCTCGAAAGAAAACCAGTGACCTTGTTTGCTTAGCTTATAGAAGACCCGGAGCAAAGAAGTGGTGGGAGTGATGTCCAAGCTTTGGCTATATACCTCAAAAAGGGTCGCACGGTGCAGACCCAACGGAACCAACTGAGAAATATGTACCTTGTAGTATTTGATAACGTCCAGCAAAAAAGTGGTGAAAGGTACGCTAAGACCGCCCTCATAAAAATACTCCAGATACAAGCCAATAGAGTCATCCGGTAACTCATCCATCGTCATGTTCGGTGGAGGTAGTCTCGGATGCAGATCCTCGGGAATACCACACTGCACTGTCACCATATACACCGCTCCTTCGTCCATCCGAGAGGTGTATTTTTGAATATCAAACTTGGGTAGAAATCCCTCAACCTCCTGAGTATCCTCTTCATGAATTGACATAGGAGAGACCGACATGACTTAACCAAAGGATAACGAGATATGGCCGAACGGAAAAGGATTTGACGATAAAAATGATCCGGGATGCGCCTTATAAAGTCGGACGGCAATGCAAAAGTCATTCGGATCAACTAGAAATACTCGCTCGGAAAAATGCTTCGGAAATCTTGTCAGAGAGCAGAAAGTTACAGTGGTAAAAATGATAGAAATGACGCTATTTATAGGCAAGAAGAGAGAACACGAAACGACGTGTCGTGTCAGCTGATGACATGGCACCTCCTCACCCATACGATACACGCATACACACGTGTCCGAATCTTAGAACCACAGTAAAAATGGCGGCTACCCTTAAAAAGAAATAATAATGATTTTTGTGGTTTGTACATCAAGCACACTCATCGGATCCAAACGGCCTAGATCCCTCGGAATTGCTAAAACGGGACTTCAAAATCTTCAAAGTATCACAATATTGGTGAAACCGATACTATGATACTGGGAGGGACATGTTGGCGTATGTGTCCGAACGGCCATATGGTCCGGCCGTCCGAACGACATGGAGCCGTCTGGATAAGGACCGGAAGGAACCTAGCTCATCCGGCCAATACAGCTATAAGCAGTAGGACAAGTGGCATCACCTTTTGGACAGATGGCAGCAACAGACACCACCGCCGCCATCCCAGGATTTACGGGATTATGTCTGCGACATGTTCCCAGAAAATCCGGCGCCGCCATTTCAGGTACCAAGGCTGGGTAGTAAAAATACCCAGCTCATTTACTACTCTCAACTAATTTTTTTACCATTCATTGCTACTCTTAATTACTGTTGAAAGCCCTTCGGATTATCAAATACTTATTTTCACGCCGGAGCTCGGTCCTGGGATAACACCCGGGGCGAGCCTAACGCGTGCTTTTATGTGCAGTTAGCCGAAGGACCCTCAGGAGCCGAAGGGATTGGCACACTAGTCTTTCGGAAGAACCTTCATCAAGTTCGATCGAAAAACCTCATTTGTTGTCTGAAGTGTTTACAGGAAATTACTTCAACAGATGGCCTTTATGATTGATTTGTTTGACATGCTAATAAACTAAATGAAAAAAAAAACATGCATTTCATCATTTCATGATAAGTTCATACATCATTGATCATTTGTGAAGATGAATTACAACTACGAGAGTTTGTACATATAAAGATTTGCTTTTACTGGCACCACCTATAACTCTATAAGACCACATACAACGGGAGTTAAAACAAAGTAAAACCCACGTTAAAGTAGGCTAAAAGACAAAAAAAAAAGTGCTACAGTACCACGTTAATGTTGCGTTAGTTGTTGTGAGTTCCCCACGTTAACGCAACGTTAAGGGCTGCGTTACCCCCTTAACGCTGCGTTAAGGGTACTGTTCATAAAAAAAAATAAATAAAAAATCACTTTGCCCCCCTTTTAAGGGTAGTTTGTGTAAAAATATTTTATATAAAGGTGAGTTAAGATGTGTTAAAGCTGAGTTAACTGTTGTGTGTGTTAAAGCTGAGTTAAGTTAAGGTGTGTTAAAGCTGACGTGGCATGCCTTAAATTTTAAAGCTGAGTTAACTGTTGTGAGTAGCCTATAACTCTATAAGTTGAATCGAACCTGGAATTCCATTCATGGTTTTGCATTCACCGGCACCACCAAAGTTTAAAAGCTGATATGGAAACATATTTGTAAGTTGAAAGTAGCTGTAAGTCGATTCAACTTTTACGACATGTAAGTCGACCTTTGCCAGAAAAGAATAATGTAACACGACTTAGGTCAAACCAATCAAACTTTTAAATGAAGTCAAGAAGCGATTTCAGCTTTTTTTTCACATACCACATGAACAGAAATTGTGAGTGTTAGATACGGTTGTTTTACACATCATGGTTACAAATTCATTTAATATGCTATGTGTTAGTAATATGTTGTGATTTTTGTTCATTTTAGCTTTAACTTGATACCAAGTATTCCAAGGTTAGTTTGTGTCAAAATTAGATGGTAGTGCAGTGATGTTGTGGTGGTGGAGCGATGGTGGTGGTGGAGGGTTTAGGAGTAGTCGGGAGTCGGGATTGAGGGTGTGATGTTGATGTAGTTCTGTTAAAAATGTATGGTGTAATAATAATTGAAGTGGAAAATAAAATAATTAAAATAGATAAAAATGTCTTTCACAATAATAAAATATTTGTTTAACGGGTGCTCATGAGATAATGGTTAAATATTATCAACTAAACTCGAACTTTCTTTTTAAGTTAGAAATGCATTTAATAGACATTATAGAAGATTAGAAATATGGTTTGTTTCTGAGGTTAAAAATTTAGCGACGTGAATAGCGACATACTTAAGAAAGTCGCTAATATTGCTACACGTCTTGCGACATCATTTTTGCAAGTCGTAAATTAGCGACTTTGCTAGCGACGTGGTAGAGAATGACGCAAATATGGCGACGCTTGTTGCGACACTAATTGCGACAATGTCATCTCGAAACACATCGCGGCATCATTGGCAACATAGTTTGCAATGTCGATGGCATAACGACGCTAAAGCAATTGCTACTTGTGTTGCAACTTTGCGACTTTAGATGGTAGGTCGCTAGTTACGTCGCTAAAAGGCTTTTTTCTTGCAGTGATAACAACTCGACTTATTCGCTTAACATGTCATGCACATCCATAGTATCTTGGCTCATCCGTTTAACATGTTATGCATATTCATAACATCTCAACTCATCCGTTTAACATATCATGGATATCCATAACAACTCGACTCATCAGCTTAACATTTCATGCATATCCATAACATCTTGGCTCATACGTTTAACATGGTATGAATATCCATAACAACTCGACTCATCCGTTTAACATGACATGCACATCCATAACATCTCGACTCATCCGTTTAACTGGTTATGCATATCCATAACATCTCAACTCAGCCGTTTAACATATCATGGATATCCAAAACAACTTGACTCATCCGTTTAACATGTTATGTATATCCATAACATATCGACTCATCCGTTTAACATGTTAATTTTAATTATATGTTAAGTAAAACTATTTATATTAAATAATATTATTTAATTTTATAAAACTATTTATTATTAATTATATATTAAATAAAAGTATTTATATTAAATAAAATTATTGAATTTTATAAAAATATTTAATTTTAATTTTATTTATATATTAAATAAAAGTATTTATACTAAATAATTTTTTTAATTTTATCAAAGTATCTAATTTTAAATAAAATTATTTAAATTTAATTTTTATTCTATATTAAATAAAAGTATTTATATTAAATTAAATTAGTTAATTTTGTAAAAGTATTTAATTTTTATTTTTATTATATGTTAAATAAAGTATTTATATTAAATAAAAAAATTAATTTTATAAAAGTATTTAATTTTAATTTTAAATAAATATTAAATAAAAGTATTTGTACTAAATAAAATTGATTTAATTTTACAAAAGTTTTTAAATACCTACGACAAGTCGTATGGGTTTATTTTGATAAATCCCTCCATTTATTTCACCAACACTCAGTTCTCGAGTTTTGAGTGAAAAAAAATAGAAACGAATAGGAAATGGAAAAGAAAGGGAAAAAGAAAAGAAGTGTTAGTTGATATGTTCTTAAGATAGAGGAAAGGAAAAGGAAAGTAATGATAAATCATGTTTTTGAGTGGGAGGAAAAGGAAAATAACTTGTTCAAATTACGTGTATGCCCTTTAATTATTAATGTCAAATGTTTTAAAAAGAGTATATTAGTCTTTAAGCAACATATGTTTCCCTTTCCCTTCCCTTTCCTCCTAAAAATGGGAGGAAGATTTTTATAAACAAAACTTCCTCCCCACTTCTTTTCCGCTTCCCTTTCCCCTCTTAAAAAAAAAACTCAGGAACCCAAAAAACTTTACATTTCTTTTCCTTTCCTTTCAAATTTTAACTCGATAACAGAGTGCAAAACTCGAATAAACCCGCCATTTATTTCAACAAAACAACATCTATACTCATTCACAACACTTTTATCTCATTCACTACCAAAACAACCACATCCCATACCATCACCGCCGACCACACCGCCGACCACACCACCACTGCCACACCATCACTCTTCCTCTCTTTATAAAACAAAGGTATTTGAATTTATTCTTTTAAATTGGTTTAGGAGTTTAAGGTGTTTATTTATGGTTGTGTTTTGTGGTGTTTGGTTTAGGGTACCCGACCTACCACAGTCGCCGTTGTCCTGCTGTCGTCCCGACCCAACCCACCAAACAACCGGGTATGTGGTGTTTGTGGTTTAATTGTTTGTTATGTTTGTGTTTAGGATTTTGTTTAATTTTTTTTTGTGTTTTGTGTAGTACTCGACCCACCACGATGCTGCCGGACCACCGTTGCCACCAACCGACCACCACAGCCGACCACCAACAAGTATAAGCAAGTATATCAAGTATAGATTGCAAATTTAGGTGTAATCTATAAAGGGTTAGTTTTTGTTTGCTTTAAAATGTTGATGAGTATGAATTTGATAATAGTTTAAAAGTAACTTTTAACACAAAAAATGGATAATTTTTTATTTTTGTATGTAGTTTTATAGGAATTAGTTCTTTAAAATGTGTATAAAAATAGTAGAGGTGGCAATTTGTGCCCAAAATGAAAAAAATTGGCTAATTTTGACTACTTTGTAAAATATTTAAGCACATTTAGCCCCCTCCTTTTTTTGAAATGGGCACATTTAGCCTATTAAAAAGTTAAATGGGAACAACGGGCACATATTTTCTCTCAATTAGAGAACATTATAATCGTATTTGAAGAAAACATATATGTTACTAATTGCTTTATCAACTATTGCTTCTTATTACTGTTTACCGTCACTGTTGGTCGCTATTGCTAACTACTATTTTCGCTACTGTTATTTTCGCCAAACATACATAGTGTTTAAAGAGAGAATAAGAAATAGTTTAATGGAGTATTTTTTATAATTAATCTTTTGTAAACCATTTAGTGTGTGTTTTTATTTAGTGCAAGTGAGCTTAAAATGGTGTACATCTTCATTCATTCTAGGTAGTTAGAATTTAATGTGTGGTCTTTTGCCCTCAACTTCGAACTACACAACTTAAATGTAGATCTTCATTAAATGTATAGATCTTCTTATTGCTCAAAATTATGAAGTCGTACTTGTAGTTGGGTAACAAATTTGAAGGCTCTGTACGAGAAACAAGCATTTATATTATTGGAAATGTGTAACATGTGTTATCAACTTAACTGCATTTGAACGATACATGAGCTATTTAGTAACAATAGCACTTCAAATCTAACGAGACGCTTCTATTTAAGTAGGTTGTTGTTAGTTTTGATGGACAAATATTAAACATGTGTGTCTAGAATCGAACTAAGGACCACGGGATTACACACATTACGTATGAGGAATTAATGTAAAATAATTAATATATAAACCGTTATGTTTTTAATTATTTAAACATAAAAATAAAGACTAACGGGCGTTAAGTAATTAACGGGAATTGACTAACGACCGTTAAGGAATAAAGGAAGTACTATAGATGAAATTAGAGGATTAAAAAGGTTCCAGAATCCCTTGGGGATGTATGGGCCAATCGGCCATAGGGTTTCCATAACCCATTCCAATCCAATTTGTTCTCCAAGATTTCTAACTCTATAAATACAAAGGCTAGGGTTATTGTTTCATTACTCTTGCACTCTTGCTATAACCCTAAAAGTATTTTCTTCTTCTCTTTATGTTTAGGTCGATCCAACATCAAACCCTAAGGGTTGATCGACTAAAGTTTTTCATAAACAAAAGTGTTTGGTTTAATTTGTGTTTACTTTACTATCTTAAACATTAATTCGGTTATAGTACGTGTGTACAAGATTGTGGTATCAACTCACTATAGTTGATATTCTTGGATTGAGATACACAAAGGTAAGGGATATCTCGTTAATCCACTTTTGTTATTTGAAGAAGAAGATTGAAGTTGATTCTTGTTCTTGCTAGAATCAAAATGTATATTTCTTTATTTTTCGGTTAATCTTTTATGTGTTAAAATAGATCCTACGCTTCCGCATATGTGTATGATGATTATTAGATCAATATATGAGTTGTCATGATATTAAAATTCTCACAGTGACATCACGAGCCGTTTTAACATGTAATTAAATTACCGAAACACATAAAAATAGAATCTTGGATTAGGATTTATGTTACTAGATTTTTTAGGGTTAAAAAAAATCGAAACCCTAATTTTTAAGGGGGGGGGGGGGCTGATGCCCCATAATTAAAAAATTAGTTTTATAGCCCTAAATTATTAACGTGTTTATGTGGTTAAAGGTTACGTTCCTTGTGACTTGCAATAATCCATGATGAAACATGCATGTTTATCATGGATTAGATTTGATTAATTGTTAAGTTTATTTTTTCACATGTAATTATGATAAATCTAAAATTGGGGAAGACCTCAATAATTATATTAATGAATCTATTATGTGCTATTTGGTATATGTTTGCTAAGACTAACGCAATCGATTCGTCGATGCATGTGGCTCTACCTACCATTGTAGGAGATAGTCTTAGTTAAATATATGCATATTAAAAACATAGATAGATTATTAATAGGGTTTTATCAACAAGTTTGCATGTGGCTACATGATTTAATTGTTAAGATTATGTGTACTTATTTGGTTATTTATTTTTATTAATTACTTGATTTTTTTGTTTAAATTGTATGACAAGATTGTAAGCAAAAAAAGGCAATTTTTTGAATAGAAAATAAATTGACCTAATAACTATGAAACTTGATGTGATAAATTATACATATTGCAAAGTCTTATGTGCCGACAGTGGTTCGCTTCGCACGGTAATTTGCTCCCAGACGAGACTAGCAATATTATAGTTTATAACATGTTTTTTAAGACTTAAAATCATAAACTTTTAATTGAGTGATGAGTTTTGTACCAATAATGTGAACGGCTCACCCAGTTTTGACAAACTATAAGAGGGTATAAGGAGGATTGACATTAAATTGTCAAACCGAAATAAACGCATTTTTAATTGGCATTTAGTGCTGACATTTGTCTCTCCGCTCCTTTGTGCGTCTAATTGGAGCTACCAAGTAAGCTATTTTATGTACAAAATCTTCTTAAGGGTGAATTGACCTCAATTCCACGTGCCACTTTGTGGTAATTATCCGAATAACTCAGGTCTTTTGACTCATGCAACAGTAGGATATAGTGGGCGATAATTGTAGGTAATTCTTTGATTGGTGAACCCAATATCTCAATTAAAACTTTGTTGATTTAAATCTTAGCCTAAATTGGTAAATAAAAACATTTTGAAAACTTATGATACGAAGATGTGTGCATGCTTCTTCGTACATATTTTGATTGACACATCAAAATTAGTACCCTAAAAATTTAAGTCCATGCCATCTAATTATATGAAACACTTGAAGTTATTATTTAGCGTAAGTGAGACCTTACCTAGATTTTAATGACAAGGTAAATTTCCATTATGCGTGAGACCAGTAATGGAGAATTTGCAGTTTCTAAATTAGACGACTTAATTAAGTTGTTAGTGAGACCTAGAAACTTAAGGCATGAGATGGGATGAAACATGCTTACTTTGCAAATTTTATTTGGCAAATGTAAATCCCATAATGATCTAGGAGTCGGAAATTGTTTACCGATTATTGTTCGACAGATTACCATATTTTGTACTTTCATTACTAGCAGATCAACTCATGTAGTGAAACTATGAAAATTTGGATCCTAGTTTTCAAGAAGATTAAATGGTTGTATGAATATTTCCTGGGTATTTTCTTTTCTTGAAAAGTTGTATTATCATAATACTAATATTTGAACTTTTTCTATAGAAATGGCTCAACCCGATAATGTTGTACTAAGTTCTGCTTTCAAAAACCACTTTGAAAGGGAAAAATTGACTGGCCCGAATTTCAATGACTGGTATAGGTCACTCAGGATTGTCTTGAGAGTGTCCAAAAAGCTAGAATACTTGAATAAGCCTTGCCCTCAAGAACCAGCTGCTACTGAACCCGAGGAGGTCAGAGAAGCCTGGAAATTGGAGTATGAAAAGCACAATGAAGTTGCGTGCTTGATGCTTGGAAGTATGGTTCCCAAATTGCAAAAGCAGTTTGAGAACTATTTTCCTCATGATATGCTGGAAGAACTTCAAAAGACTTATGAGAAGCCACCAGCTGTTGAATTGTATGATTTGATCGATGCATTACACAGCTGCAAGCAGGGGGAAGGTAAACCTGTTAGTGATCATGTGTTGGAAATGAAGATGTACATGGACCAACTACACCAGATCAACTACGTCTATCCTGAGAATGTGTGTGTGAACCTAATCAATAGGTCCTTGAACAAGGATTTTAAAGGTTTTGTTCAAAACTATAACATGCATTGCTCGGGGAAGACAGTCACATAATTGCTCGCAATGCTTGTGGACTGGTTTACCAAACAAGGCACCTACTCCTCAAGTTTTAGCTATACAAGGAGGCAGGATCCAAAAGCCAAAACCGCAGGCGAATAAGAAGGGTAAGGGTAAGGTTGACAAGGGTAAACAAGTTATGGCCTATCAACCTATGCCCAAGAAGAATAACCCTAAGAAGAACAAGGCGAATCCGAACAAGAAGGATCAGACTTGTCACCACTGCCATGAGATAGGACATTGGAAGCGGAACTGTCCACTCTATCTCGAGGAGTTGCGTGTGAAAAAGATGAAGGTTGAGGCTGGTAAACCCAGCACTTCAGGTAACTTTTTCATGATTGAATTATTTTCATTAACTCATAAAATAAATTCCTGGGTATACGATACTGGATGTGGTATTCATATTTGCAATACACTGCAGGGATTTAGAGTTGAAAGGAGACTGGCCTATGGAGAACAATATCTGCACGTGGGTAACGGAGCACATGCAGCTGTTGAAGCTATAGGCGTATTTAAATTAGTTTTGCCTTCGGGCTTAGTACTGTTTTTAAATAATTGTCATTATGCACCTACTATTGTTAGGGGTATGGTTTCCTTTTTGTGTTTATTGGATATTGGTTTTCAACATATTGTTTCAAGCAATGGAATTTCTGTTTCGTGTTTTAATGCTATTGCTGTGAATGGTGTATTTGAGATTGATATGAATGAACAAAATAATTATAATTCAATGTATAGCATCAATAATAAGAGAATCAAGAATGTCTTGGATTCATCTTATCTTTGGCATTGTCGACTTGCTCATATAGGCAAGACTCGTATGCAAAAGCTGCAACGCGATGGGCTTTTACAAGATATCAATGATGAATCATTTGATAAATGCGAACCTTGTATATCTGGGAAGATGACAAAGAGCTTTAAGTCCTTCTTATAGTTCTTTGATCCTTGATATCCTTTCTTATAGAAAGCCAAAAGTTGTAAGAAAGACTAACCCCCACTCTTGCTCAACATCATTTACATATTTCTCATACTTAATCCATGTTATATATGGTCATTATATTGAATTCATGATTTACAAAACCCTTAAAACAAGTTGAAAAAGCTTATATGTTAACTTATGTAAGTGAACAAGTAAACTAGTGTCTTATGTTATGAAAAATGATCAAACTAGAATAGCCATGACCTTGGATAGATAACCTACTGTTATAGAGGATCTTATAAGAAAAACGTAGCAATTTGAATCACCCAAAATGGATAAACGAGTCAAAAGTTATGACAAAAAGAAACTAGCAAAATTGAAAACCCGAATCTGCCAAACTGCATTCTGCTTAGATTTCGGATTTTTATTAGGCCCTTCGGGTCCGATTCATCAAAAGTTAAAACATTAAAGTTATCCGGAATGATATTTTACGTCTACCACAAGGAAACTCAGCCTGAAAACGCAAAACAAAGGCATTTTTCTGCCACAAATTGGAAAACAGTTTTTAATGTCAAAATTTTAGTTTTTCACTTGACAAGTAATTAAGAACCATGTGATTTTCAAAACTAATTACTCACTAAACATAATGAACTTTATAAAATAACAATCTTCATTCAAAAATAAACTTTCTTAAGTTTATTTTACCTTCGGAATAGTAACTTTTGTTAAACGACGACAACTTGTAAAACCATTTAAGTTACTTACACTAAATCAAGTACCATATAACTTTCATTAGACATTTATATTTACCCAAACTAACTTGCGGATTATGACCAAACTTATTTTTCAAACCATGTAACCACTTAACTTATATGTCACGTAATCAAACAAGCAAAACTTATGTTTTCCATATCGATTACTACAAAACTAGGGAGCTTCATGTGAGGGGTTTCATTTGGGTAAACGGATCGACGAGTTGCTGGATTGACGATTTAAAGTGTCCTAGCTCCTCGAACGTTTACTACATGACCTCTGAATTATGATGGCCCGAACGGTAGTACGAGATATATAAACTAAAATTGTTTCATAAACCATTTCTATAAAACGATATATACAAAACTACCAAGTACTACATCATGATCAATATAAGGACATATATAGGCTCGTTTATGTTTTCTTAGACATTATTCCAAACCTAAGTTGCAACCATTATTCTAGGTTGCACGTAGAGGTTTTCCCGGCCTATCCAGCGATTTCGTTATATCCTTAAACATCATCCAACTCACGGTGAGTTTCATAGCCCCTACTTTTATACGTTTTGAATTATTTTTGGGGGAGATACATGCTCAATTATTTTCATTTACTTTCACAAGTACTCTAAATTTTTACGGATTACCGTGAGTCATAGCCCATACTATTTTAATACTTGTTTTTTACTCTTTAGGGGAGATACATGCTCAACTACTTGTTACTTTCACAAGTACTCTATACTTTTATATATTACTGTGAGTCATAGCCCCACTTTTACTCGTTTAATTACTTTATAAACTCATTGGGGGAGATACATGCTCAAATACTTGCTTTGACTTCCACAAATGCTCAAAACATTTATACTCTTATGCTACGCTATACTTTTTATACTTTTGGACATGAAGTGTAGTTACGATATGTGCCTTAATGTGTTACACTTATTCTTATACATTTTATTCTTTAGCAACTGTTTAACTCCTAGATGGAGCCGTTGGAGAGGTATTGATAGTACTATCGGGCTGATGCCCCCACCCTTGGTCCCAGATTCATGGCCTTGGGTGAATATAATCCAGTATTCTTGTGTAAATTACGTAAACTTGTCATGAGGTTCAGTTGGCTGTTATTCATTACATTAAGTACTCACATATATCGTATACACATATGTCCTACTCATACTATATTTTAGCAGTGGGTTGTGAACACATAGGTTGCAAGTTTTGTATGGGCGAAACTTGGAACTGAATGGATTTACAATACCTTTGCTGTGGGAACATTATTTGAAGGCTTTACTATTTAACTAAACTCTATGAACTCACCAACCTTTGTGTTGACACTTTTTAGCATGTTTATCTCAGGTTAGTAAGGCGATAGCGGATGCGTGGATCATAGAGTCTTTTGCATGCTTTGGAGACTTATGTTTTATCATTTACCATTCGATACATTTTGAAAACATTTATGTAATCATATACTTTGGGACCTCTTGTAATAACTCTGATTTAAATAATTCGAATGCTAACTTTTCAAAACATCTCATTTAGAGGTCATTTTCTATACTGTAACACCCCCAATTTTGTGATATGCAGCGGAATTTAAATTGGGTGTTACTTCATGGTACAACAGTTGAATAGTAGAAAACGATCACCAATTTGGTCGTTTTAAAAGATTTATCATTCGAATATCAGAGTTTACAAAGTAAGGTCCCCGTGGTTTCAAGGTTTATTAAATAAGTTTTCGAATGATATTTATAGCCTTCATAAGTGTCCGTGCTTCTCCGTACCATCCGTGCTCATTGTGAACCTGAGATAAATACATGCTTAAAAATGTCAACACAATGGTTGGTGAGTTCGTGGAGTTTGATAGAAAATAACTTTCTTTTAATGAATTTAAAAGGTGTATAGCGGTTGTCAAAATAAATAATAGTTCTTTATGGAATCGATAACAAGATGAGTTGAATAAAAATCCACTAATGATTCATGTATAATCTCAAGTGATCATAAGTTTCAAGTTTCTAAACGAAGATGAGCTACGTTGTTATACGCTCGAAATGATGTGTTGGGTCAACTTTTATATGTAACGATACGCCAAGCATTTTGGGTTGTCTTTTGTAGAATTCACGATTAAGTCGCATATGATAACAGTTAAAGTTTAAGTACAGGATTCAAAATCATAACACATAGTGAAAGTAATAGTCTAGAGTCTGAAATCTATCAGTGTAAAGTGGTGGTCTACTAAATACAGCTGTATCCTAGGATATATATGAAACATTCATATATTCATAAAGTTATATTGCCCTAAGCCTCATGACACGCAAAACGTTAACAGTGTACCAGAAAACGGAGTGTTCATCAAATTAATGACGAAAGTTTTGCCCTCATGTAATAGGTGATTTGCCAATTCCTATTTTTCTCAAATATAGTGCATCGCGACTAAATACGACTAACCATGTAGGCATTCCGTCCAAGTATTTAGTGGGATAGGTCGTCAGCCTCTAACATGTTTCGAAGCTGTTCACTATATTCGCGCTCACCGCAGTGATTAATGGCTCATGATCAAGGGACTTTATGGCAATAAAGTAAACTTAGGCAATACAGGTTTCTGGGTGCATGAATTATGCGTAATTTTAGTCTTGGCAATTATTTCTAGTGAAATGTAGAAATATCATAATAAAGTAACATTACATTCATTTGTTATATGAATGCATACAATAAGTCTCAGTATCATGTTACATCAAGTAGTTTAAAGTTGTTATCTTTCAAATTCAGTGTTTATGCTAAGCAAGCAATTTGTACATATAACGAACATATATTCCTCTCAAAGGTGATTCAAACATGTAAAGCATAGTGGATGATTTTGAGTAAATCATGAGAGTTTTATATAAGTAACTTAAAACAGTTAAAGCATGTATCTCCCCCAAAAGAGTTATTAAAACAAATATTAAAATAGGAGGGGTCACGACTCACCTGGAGCGTATCTGGCAAGATATAATTATTAGATCTATGGAAACGATCACGGAAACGTCTTCGATACGAAACCTGAATATAAGGGAAGTCTAAGATTCTGACTTACTACTAACAGTGAGTGTGATGTGAGAAATCGTAAAACGATTCGATCGGTGATATGAGTGTGGTATGCTTAAAATACCTCAAGTTAAAATATAATATATCTATAATATTATCTTGATTTTTATGTCAATCGATTCAAAATATTACTTTCTCAAAATATGCTGAAATAATATGCAAGTGAAGTTACTAAATTTCTAATAACGAAACTTTAAATAATGCATAACTTAAAATGAAACATGCATATGAAATGAAGGGTGAAAATAGAAAATAAATAAGAATGTCAAGTGAAATTAAATAGGTCCTTGCCCCTTTCAGATTTTATACTTTTTAGTCTAACTGCGACTGCGTTACGTCGTTAGTCCTCGGTTAAGTCCAAAGTCCATAATAGTCCAAAATTTGTCCATATGTCCACATAAGGCTCGGAGTTCAATGATATGTCAATTTAAGTCCTTTATAAATTATTTTCACAGCTTCAGTCCATAAGTTTCATAGTTTGGCAGTTTTAGTCCTTCTAGTCAAAGTGCGTTACATTTTTAGTCCTTTGTACATAAAAATAATGGGAAAAATACTCTAAAAATTTCTATAACTTTATTAAGTTTATTATATCTTATTTCAATTGTTTATTTCAGATCAGAGCTTATTTATGTGTTAATGGGCCAATTAGCGAAATGTATCAAGGCCCATTTAGAAATTCTAGAGGCGAGGGCATGTAACTCTTTTGGGCCTGAACTTGGGCTGTTTTTATGATTATGAAAATGTATGACATAAGCCTATTGGGCTGTGTATACTCGAAATATTATTGGGCCTGAATCTTAGCCCATGCGATATTAGTTAATTTCTGAAAATATGAATTTGTATAAAATCCAGCGATGTGTGTTTGGTTTGAGTAAATTCGAAGGTCGAATCGAGCTTATGAGAACTAACTTATAATATGAAACATGTTGCTTGCTAGGTGGTTTATTAAATTATGTAAAAATATAGTAAGTTATTTGTACGAGTTTGAAATGACAAGGCCATTTTCCAGGCGGGTTGGGACATCTTTAAAGAATCAAGGACTTAGAATTCTTCTAACTGTTTTTGGTTATTCTTTTTGTACGTGTGAAGCAAGGTCAAAAGGGTCTCGTTTGTGCTTGATGTGGATGCATGGGTGTGTCATGGGTGTTCATATGAGATATTTTGCATCTAGACAATAGAGGGGAACAAGGTTTAAGCCAAGGAAACAAAATGTGCCCGTATAAATAATGCCTAGAACATATATGTTCGAGTGAGGTAAACGTGGTGTGCAAAATATGAAATATGCTTGCATGAGTGTGAGAAATGAAACAAGGGAATTTAACGAGTACTTACTACAGGTAACTATAAGAAGCTTGTCGTGGGGATTTGACAGAATCAAGCAACTTGTTCCAAAATAACTAGAACGTATCCTTTTTGCCTAGAATATGTTGACCCCGATCAGAATGAAAACTTCTGGTACTTGAGGCTTCACAGAACTGGATTAAGGGATGGTAGCATGCATTGTAAGTGATTGGAAGTGAGAGTGTGAAGGGTGGTGAGAATGAAAGTGTGTGTACGTTTGTGTGTATATATAAAAATGTGTATATGTGTAGCAGAGTATCCAAAGAAATCTCTCAAAGATCTCATGGCAGTGATATGGAATATCTTTGATGGATTTTTATGTACCTGTGGCTAATATAGAACTTGTGAAATGAGGAGTGGTGGGTGAGATGCAGGATGTTAGAAGGGAGTAGTATATATAGGAATATAATTTATACACGTTTTATTGACTTTAGGAATTCCACTCCAATGATTGATGGCTACTGTAGTTTGAGGGACACCTAAGATAGTTGTTCTAACAGTAGTAGATATTTTAGATATGGTTCTTTGGGTAAAATTTTATCTTGTGTTGATGAAATATGGATATATACGGTTTTCTTTTTATATATGCACAAGAATGAAGCTAGTGTACTATCTTGTTTTCCTGCTGCCCTATACTCATTCTAAAAGTTGTATATTGGTAAAAATATCATGTATGGAATGTAGGAGAAATCGGGTTTTAAAACAGTCGTGTTTTGTGGTCCTTGGTATATGTCGAATTTAGGAAAATGGGACAAAGAAATGAGTCTTGGAAACCTTAGCAATGTTCGACTTTAAATTCTGGAATTTGGCACATGTAAAGTCTAGTGGGTCGTGATCGAGGAGGTGCAAAAATATTCGAAGGTCGCGTTTAGTATTCGGAAAAATTCGAGCTATTTTGGAGAGTGCATGTAGGCGAATCACTTAGAATTCACAGTAAGGACTTTTGATTTTAGAAGTTGAGCTTGTGTGGCGTGTATGATGGTGTTGGGGCTGATGGTCCGGTTGGTTTGTAGCTAGTTTAAATTGGGTGTAGTTAAGTGTAGTTTTAATATTAGTGTATGTTAGTGAAATGAGTAAAGTGTGTTTAGAGTAAATTATGTAGTTAGTGATAATTAAATAGTATTTAGTGAGATATATAATTTGTGATTTATGAAATATAAATCCTTGTGAAATGGTTATGTTTCGTAATATAAGTCGTGGCCTAGTGTCGACATTCGGTAATTGTTGCGATGTTGTGACGTGGTTGAATTAATATAGTAAGTAAATAAAAATTTAAAATTTCCCCTAAAAATGGGTTTTAGTTAAACGGTAAGTCGAGGTTATTATTAATTAACAAAGATTATCATAACGGATTTTCGTAGGATCTTACATATACCTTGTGCTTTATATTAAGAAGTAGCACCCCATCGACACTAACGTTCCGCTGCGATATTTTGTGGGTGTTACAGATTGGTATCAGAGCCAGGTTATAGAGAACTAGGTTGCATTTAGTACCTAGACTATAACTACTATATATGTTGAGACTCTCCTCCCTATCGCCTTGCATACTTAAAACTTTTTCGCTTATATCCACGCTGTTGGATGTTATGGTTTTTGTACTGATAGGGAAATCTCAGAATTTAGTCGAGTCATCAAAAATGTGGAGCTCAGTAATAACTGGTTATTTAACTTGATCTTGTGACAGTTCTTGTTTGATGAGACATGAGATTGAGTTAAATAAAGGTTATTATTTAGCTGTAGAAATTTGATGATTTGCTCGAGGATGAGAATTCTCTTGAAGATATTTTTGAGAAATTATTAGAAATTAAACTCTCCGTGACTTAAGCACCTAGGAGAGATCCCTATGTACCAAGCGAGATACTCCCTAGATACCCACACTACTCCTCCACCATTTAGGATTGGATGATGGAATGTCTATCTATTAAGTAACATCAATCGCTGAGATATGTGTGCTTGGTGATATGTACACGTGTGAAAGGAGACAATTATAATTATGGTGGCCAACATAATTATAAATGCATCATGACTCACGTGGACATATGTGACCATGCTTACGTCGATCGGCATTGGCACCATTTGGGAAACAGCTTGTGACGTGGTATTGTGTGATAACGTTAAGATAGTCAACGGTTTTCCCTCATCTCTGACGTTCACTAAATGTCCTTCCTTGTAGAGACAATGGCATCGAGGAGGACAACCCGCAGCACTAGCCGAGGAGGTGCGGCACTAAGGGGTGGAAGGACTAGTGAACGTGGAGGTAGAGGAGGTGGTCGCGGCATTGGTAACAATGATAACAACGATGGTGGAAATCCTGATTTTGCCGCCATCATCGCTCAACAACTTCAAAACTTGCTTCCTACTATTGTCACTCAGGTTGGCAATCATATCAATAACTCGGGAAACCACGGAAGCAGAAATGACGACACCAATGATGTAGGTGGGAATGGTAATAACAACAACACAACTGGATGCACGTATAAGGAATTTATGGCATGCAAGCCAATAGAGTTTGATGGTAAGGGAGGTGCATTGGAGTATACTCGATGGGTTGAAAAGATGGAGTCAGTGATCGAAATTAGTAGTTGTGCAACACATCAGAAGGTGAAGTATGCTGCATGATCGCTATCAGGAAAGGCATTAACATGGTGGAACACGCAGATTCAAGCTAGGGGTAGAGAAGCAGCTGTAGGTATGACATAGGACGACTTTAAGGCACTACTGAAAGAGGAATACTGTCCGGACAATGAGATGCCAAAGCTAGAAGGTGAACTTTGGCATCACACTATGGTAGGGGCTGGTCATGCAGCCTACACAGACCAATTTCATGAGTTGGCCAAACTAGTTCCTCATCTCGTTACCCCTGAATCAAAGAGGATCGAGAGGTACATCTATGGTCTCGTCCCTGAGATTCGTGGAACTATGAAAACAACTGAGCCTTCTACAATTCAGAGTGCAATATTGAAAGCAGTGACTCTAATAGATGAGATGTTTAGGAATGGAATTTTGAAGAACGGTGATAAAAGGAAGGGAGCGAATGAGTCGGACAAGCAAACAGGCACAATGGTTGACAACAAGAAGGCAAAGACCTTTGCGGCTACTAGTTCTGGTCAGAAAGGGTATGTGGGTCCATATCCTAAGTGTGCTAAATGTGCTTATCATCACCAAGGGTCTGTGTCCTGCCGAGTGTGTACAAATTGCAATCAGTTTGGTCATTTTGCAAATCGGTGTAGAGCACCAGTGAATGCAGGCAACATGAAGAATAACCAAAAGACATGCTATGAGTGTAACAGCCCAAATCACCTCCGGAATGCGTGTCCTAGGTTGAATAGGGCACCTAGACAAATACAAGGTAATTTAGCTTTAGCAATTGAAGGAAATAACCCAAACCCTGGAATCCATAACAGACCACCTCATGGTCGAGCATTCTATTTGGGTCATTCGGATGCAGCTCACGCATAATGGGTACTCTTTCCCTAGACTATTAGTATTCTACCATATTATTTAATTTCGGTAAAACTTAGCTTTGCCCTACAGGACTATTAGATAAGAAACCTAGATACATAAGCTTTGGCATAATTACTTTAACTATATACATCGACTATTCGTCAACATCGTTTCAACATCTAACACAGACTGAATCTCGGGACGAGATTCCATTTAAGGGGGTGAGACTGTAACCACCGGTAAATTTCCACTTATATTAAATTAATACTTATCCATTTTCTACGTCTAAATTTTTTTAAAAAACGTAATCAGTTTATCTGATCACAACAACAAACTAATGTGACGTAACTCACATTCTCAATAAACGTGCTCACCAACACCAACATTTCTTAAGTACATTTCAAATAAACATTCCTTATATATCAAGTATAAAAGTTTTCAACCTTTATTTACCACTTTACGTTATTTCGTTAACATACGATTATTAAACGTTCAAACTAAACGTTTCCCATCTATTAGAGTTTTCACGAACCCTAATATATTACAACTATGATTTCACGTAACTAAACCATAAAACCTAAAGTACAACACTCTAAAGCTAATGTACAAGTCATTAAAGCATGGAGACCTAACTTTAATTTATTTCCCGTTACAAACCCTAATTTACAATTCTATGATTTTATGTAAATAAAATCACAAACCCTAATTAATATGTACATGATTTTTATAAAAATAGAAATGTACAAGTCTTTCTTGCACAAGTACAAGTCCCTAATGCTTGTAGTACAAGTATCTTAAACCTAAAACACCACCCTTGATCCTTTCTAGTTCGAATGGAACCAAAACATAACCAAACTAACTGATGTGTCGTGTGTGAGTACAAGTTTTAAATTTATAAAGGTCGAATTACCGAATCTAGAAACAACACATACGAGCAAGTGTACTCGTCCGTTATAGCAAGATTATGATGGTAAGTCGGGATCGTTCGCAGAGATTTGTGTAGTGAATCGAATTGTAAGCTACTAAAAGTAAATCTCTTAAACAAGCAATGATGTGAATATAATAATTCAAATGATTAAAACTACACTTGCTTAGACTAATATACTACTCTTGATAAGCATGATTGTGATAACTTTGGATAACATGTTGGTTATGATAATTAGTTTGGTGAATTAATCTATTGTTTCTACAAATTAAACCTTGTCAAGATTTTAGTTTGTAAAAACAAGCATTATGTTTAACCAATCAATTCAAGATCAATTCAAGGTTCATAAGTTGGTGTACCTTAAACACAAAAATAGTATTTTGTTTTATCAAATAAGCTTAGGAAATGGTCAATACAAAAGGTAACCGATCATAGACAAAAGGTCACAATTGACAGTAAACTATTAATCTTTCGACCCTTGAAATGGTTTACAATCAATCCTATTTTGATAGACAAAAGCATTCTTATTACAACCACAATTAACTTTCTTGTTTTAATCAAGAATAATGGGTAAAAACAATCATTCATAGACAAATGATTATAACTAGTTGAATAACAATAGTTCTTTCGACCCTTAAAATTATTAGCAACTAGTTAAACTTGATTAACAAATGTCACTACGAAACTTAATCACAATTGGATCTTAGAATCAACTTTAAATTGAATTAAAACATGTTATCACAATCATACGCAAATCAATAAGCAATACACATCATCTAAGCAAGTGCACAAAGGCACTAGCCACTCATAGCAAACATAAACATAAACTCAGAACTTTGAACATTAGAAACCATAATTGAAAGTCTTACAATGATTGGAAATAGATTACAAATGATAAGGTAATGATACCCAAAGTATTGGTGTTGACTTCTTGATGTTTTGACCTTCAAATGTTGACTTCTTGAACCTCTAAAGCTTCCTAAACTTCTAAGGACGAATTTTGACCTTTGAGAGAGTATCTTGATGATTGTATGAGAGTTGGTATGAGATTTATTGAAAAGGTGTGTCTAAAACTCTTCACAAATGTTCCTATTTATACTACACTCAAAGTCTAGGATCTTTAATGCTACACTTGGCCTCCAAGTAAATTAGAAGGGCCTAGAATCATCATTAGAAGGCTATAGAATCGTTGGTAGTTAAACACAATCCTTAATGATGAAGTTTGGGAAATCAGCCGACATCCAACCGATCGGTATTGCGTCCAACCGATCGGTTGGTCTTCAGAAATTGCCTCCATCCGATTCGGTTGCGGGCAGCATCCGATCGGATGGAGTGCTGCTGTATGCTCTTTTGGACTTTTGTCGTTTGGGCTTGTTTCTTTCATTTGGTTCTTGGTTCTTCATCCAAACTTGATCTTTTCTTTATCTTGAAGCTTGTCAACTTGAATACTTGGACCTTTATTCTTTGAAATGCCTTTTTGATTGGATCTTGACAAGAAAATCTTCGCTCTATCATAAATATTTCCTTCTTCCTCATTTTTCTTATCTTTTTCTTCCTTTTTCCTGTTTTTGGCTACATATACTTTGCAAACACGCTTTGGTACGATTTAGTAACAAAAGCATATAAATATAACCAAATAACATATATAAAAACACGAATAACGCTACTAAAAACATGCATAATTTGAGCATTATCACTAACCCTAACTAGTTTCTAAACAAACTAGAACATCAACTAAGCAAATGTATGAGCACAATGTAGCCACATCACCATTTCCATTTGATTTTCTACACCTTGATCCATTTTATCAAGCTATACACATGGTTTCTTTTAAAACCATTCAAACCGAAAGGCTAAAATTCGAACAAGTATACACATAGGTGTTCACTTTTTAACCATTCAAAACAAACCTTAACCTTGTGGCTATGGATCAAACAGCTTTACACCATGTCACATTGTTCCTTAACTCCTACGACATTTTCAAGAGTTTTGGAAATTTACATTTTCTGGTTTTGCGTTTTACGCGTTTTAAGCCAACGGTTTTAGGTTTTTACGACAATTAAGCACCCCGATAAAACTTATCACTCATTTAATATACTTTTTAGAGTATATTGATATGTTTTAACATTTCTTAGAAGTTTCATATTTTTAGGATACCCGGTTTTAAGTTTCGTGACTTAACGGCTTACATTTAGTGATTAACGAGACCAAAACTTACTCCGTAACTTATATAAGGCCAAGATTCATCCACCTGGTCCCTCACCCTTGTATTGAACGTGTATATGAAGGATCACCAAGGCCTTGGTGGCTTGGTGAGAGCCATGGAACATTTATAGCATCATGTGTTACATTAGGAGCCATAGAAAGTCTTAAGGCTAAAAATCAACCAAGTATGCATCATGTGTTCCATTCTAGACCATGTCTTAGTTTAACTAACCTCATCAAATCCCTATAAATACCCGTTACCCCTCTCTTAGTCGTTCACAACCTCACACATACAAACACTTTCATCATTTGATTTCCAACTTCAAGTATTATTACTACAAGTTTCAAGCTCCAAGTTCACCACATCAAGTCCTTTGCATTCTTTGGTGATTCCCTTGAGTTTAAATCCACTCAAGTCACCAAGGAATTATCCAAGTCTTGAACAAGCTCTAGCACAACCTTGATCATACAAGAGAAGTGAAGGAATCCAAGAGAGAAGAGCTTTAAGTCCTTGTTCTAGTTCTTTGATCCTTGATTTCCTTTCTTATAGAAAGCCAAAAGTTGTAAGAAAGACTAACCCCCACTCTTGCTCAACATCATTTACATATTTCTCATACTTAATCCATGCTATATATGGTCATTATATTGAATTCATGATTTACAAAACCCTTAAAACAAGTTGAAAAAGCTTATATGTTAACTTATGTAAGTGAACAAGTAAACTAGTGTCTTATGCTATGAAAAAAGACCAAACTAGAATAGCCATGACCTTGGATAGATTACCTACTGTTATAGAGGATCTTATAAGAAAAACGTAGCTAATTTGAATCACCCGAAAGGATAAACGAGTCAAAAGTTATGACAAAAAGAAACTAGCAAAATTGAAAACCCGAACCCGCCAAACTGCATTCTGCTTAGGTTTCGGATTTTTATTAGGCCCTTCGGTTCCGATTCATCAAAAAGTTAAAAAATAAAAAGTTGTCCGGAATGATATTTTACGTCTACAGTGAAAACTCGGCCTGAAAATCGCAAAACAAAGGCAGTTTTCCTGCCACAAATTGGAAAACAGTTTTTAATGTCAAAAATTTAGTTTTTCACTTGACAAGTAATTAAGAACCATGTGATTTTCAAAACTAATTACTCACTAAACATAATGAACTTTATAAAATAACAATCTTCATTCAAAAATAAACTTTCTTAAGTTTATTTTACCTTCGGAATAGTAACTTTTGTTAAACGACGAGAACTTGTAAAACCATTTAAGTTACTTACACTAAATCAATACCATATAACTTTCATTAGACATTTAGATTTACCCAAACTCACTTGCGGATTATGACCAAACTTATTTTGCAAACCATGTAACTTATATGTCACGTAATCAAACAAGCAAAACTTATGTTTTCCATATCGAGTACTACAAAACTAGGGAGCTTCATGTGAGGGGTTTCATTTGGGTAAACGGATCGACGAGTTGTTGGATTGACGATTTAAAGTGTCCTAGCTCCTCGAACGTTTACTACATGACCTCTGAATTATGATGGCCCGAACGGTAGTACGAGATATATAAACTAAAATTGTTTCATAAACCGTTTCTATAAAACGATATACACAAAACTACCAAGTACTACATCATGATCAATATAAGGACATATATAGGCTCGTTTATGTTTTCTTAGACATTATTCCAAACCTAAGTTGCAACCATTATTCTAGGTTGCACGTAGAGGTTTTCCCGGCCTATCCAACGATTTCGTTATATCCTTAAACATCATCCAACTCACGGTGAGTTTCATAGCCCCTACTTTTATACGTTTTGAATTATTTTTTAGGGAGATACATGCTCAACTATTTTCATTTACTTTCACAAGTAATCTAAACTTTTACGGATTACCGTGAGTCATAGCCTTTACTCTTTTAATACTTGTTTTAAACTCTTTGGGGGAGATACATGCTCAACTACTTGTTACTTTCACAAGTACTCTATACTTTTACATATTACTGTGAGTCATAGCCCCACTTTTACTCGTTTAATTATTTTATAAACTCATTGGGGGAGATACATGCTAAAATACTTGCTTTGACTTCCACAAATGCTCAAAACATTTATACTCTTATGCTACGCTATACTATTTATACTTTGGACATGAAGTGTAGTTACGATATGTGCCTTAATGTGTTACACTTATTCTTATACGTTTTATTCTTTAGCAACTGTTTAACTCCTGGATGGAGTCGTTGGAGAGGTATTGATAGTACTATCGGGCTGACGCCCCCACCCTTGGTCCCAGATTCATGGCCTTGGGTGAATATAATCCAGTATTCTTGTGTAAATTACGTAAACTTGTCATGAGGTTCAGTTGGATGTTATTCATTACATTAAGTACTCACATATATCGTATACACATATGTCCTACTAATACTATATTTTAGCAGTGGGTTGTGAACACATAGGTTGCAAGTTTTGTATGGGCGGAACTTGGAACTGAATGAATTTACAATACCTTTGCTGTGGGAACATTATTTGAAGGTTTTACAATTTAACTAAACTCTATGAACTCACCAACCTTTGTATTGACACTTTTTAGCATGTTTATCTCAGGTTAGTAAGGCAATAGCAGATGCATGGATCATAGAGTCTTTTGCATGCTTTGGAGACTTATGTTTTATCCTATACCATTCGATACATTTTGAAAACATTTATGTAATCATATACTTTGGGACCTCTTGTAATAACTCTGATTTAAATAATTCGAATGGTAACTTTTCAAAACATCTCATTTAGAGGTCGTTTTCTATAGCTTGTGCTTTATATTAAGAAGTAGCACCCCATCGACACTAACGTTCCGCTGTGATATTTTGGGGGTGTTACATACTGCATGAGTCAAAAGACCCAAGTTATTCGGATAATTACCACAAAGTGGCACGTGAAATTGAGGTCAATTCACCCTTAAAGTGATTTTGTACATAAAATAGTCGTAGTTGGTAGCTCCAATTTGACGCACAAAGGAGCGTTGAAACAAAGGTCAGAGCGAATCTTATTAAAACCCCGTTTCTACTTAAACCCCTCTTATAGTTTGTCACAATTGGGCGAGCCGTTCGTACTATTGGTACAAAACTCAACAATCAATTAAAAGTTTATGACTTTAGTCTTAAAAACCATGTTATAAATTATTACCTTGCTAGTCTCGCCTGGGAGCAAATTACCGTGCGAAGCGAACCACTATCGGCGCATAAGACTTTGCAAGATTCATAATTTATTACATCAAGTTTCACCATTATTTAGTCCATTTATTTTCTATTCAAAAATTACCCTTTTTGATTAAAACATGTCATACAATTAAACAAAAACAAGTAATAATAAAAATAAACAACTAAATAACGCACATAACTTAACAATTAATTATATAAACAATTAGCTACATGCAAACTGATTCGATAAACCTATTAATAACCAATCTATGTTTAATTATGCATATATTTAACTAAGACTATCACTTACAATGGTAAGTGAGTCACATGCATCGACGTATCGATTGCGTTAGTCATAGTCAAATATACACCGCATTGCACATAATTGATTACTTAATTAATTAGACTCTTCCCCAATTCAACATCTATCAATTAAATTACATGTGAAAAACAATTAAATCATCACAACAATGAATCCATGCCAAACATGCACGTTTGCGTGGATTCTACCTAACAATTAGCAAATAGCCACAAGATCACTTACAAACACATAAACATGTTAAACCTAGGATTTCTAATCAAATTAAATAACCAAACATAAACCCTAAAAATTAATCAAGGGCAATCGGCCCTAAATTAAAATTAAGGTTCGATTGGATTTTAAACCCTAAATCGACTAAACATGTTCAAACGCAATCAAGATTCGTTTTTTATGTGTTTTCGGTAATTAATTACATGTTATAACGGCTCGTGATGCCACTGTTGAAATTATAATATCATGACATTCATATAAATATAATAAGCATCAAAGAACACATGCGAAAGCGTAGGAACAATAACACATAATTAATTAACCGAATTTAAATGTAAGCGTACCTTAATGATTCTAGCAAAACAAGAATCAATTCAAGCAATAGAAGTGATGAACCCTAATTAGGGTTTAAACGGATTACACGAATTGTCCTTTACCTTTTTTGCAATTCAATCCAAGATACTTACAACAGTGTGTAAGTATCACGTTCTTATACACACGTACTAATACCAAGTAAATGCTTATGCAAGTAAATAACACAAAACAATTTTTGTTTATAAAAACAAAAAGTCGAAACCCTTATTATGGGTGTTCGGCCGATTATTGAACAAAAGAAAGAAAACACAAAGTTAGGGTATTAGTATGTGTACAAGAGATATCAAAACTAAGAACCTTTAATGTGTTTATATAGTATAGTTAACTTGGAGCTCAAGTTGGATTTGGGTTGGGTTTCCCCACCCCAGACCGATCGGCCATAATTCCATAAAGGAATTCGGAAGCTTCTTGACATGCTAGTTATTAACTCATAATTCTTTGCTTATATTCGTCTAACGGTCGTTAGTCATTATCCGTTAAATACTAATGGTCGTTATGTGCTTTGTGTATATAATAATTAAATATAACTTTTTATTTTTTTATAAATAATTATTATTCATTTACTTTTCATACGTAAAGTGTGCAATCCCATGATCTCGAGTTCGATCCTAACATACGACTACTAAAATAATGTCCATAAAACTAACAAGTTCGACTCGATTCGACTCGTTTACACCCTAGAAGTAGCTATTGGTTTAGTTTGAAAACCGCATGTTTTGGTATCTAACGAATCATTTTACATGTTTTTGTAGTGCTGATAGTGAAGACGTCATTGTCACGTCAAGCTTTTAGATTGGTGATGAAGAAGAGGATGAATTATTGTTTAGGTGAAGACATGCATTGTATCTGGAGGAGATCTGCATTCACACAACACATCTAGAGTTGTGGAGGAGACTTCTTTGTTATTTCGAGTTGACATATTGGTGATGAATAAGAAGATGATGAAAATACATTTGGCAGAAGGCATACACCTTGTTTGGTTAATTTAGAAGGGATGCATTTCATTATCATATATTAACCAGAACACTGTGTAACTCGAAAATTTATATATGTTTGTTTTACATACCATACATACAAATTCATTGACAATTTACTTCATATATGTTTGTGATCGGTTTTAATTTTGTTTATTCATTCCAGCTTGAGCTTTATTCCAAGTATTTCAAAAGTGGAATTGTGTCGAACTTTCAAAAGGTGATTCAAATTCAGTACCCAAACTCATTGAATTTCCAGAGGACTGGTGATTGAGATTTACTAAATTAAATGTCCACAACAGATGGTTCTATAAACAGAAGACATCATAATAGATTTTTTGATTCTCAAGTAGATATTGATGTATACTTTGACCTATCTTGTGGTCAAACTGCCAACTTGGATTAGAGTTTAACTCTACGACACCAAAAGAAAGATTTAACTCCAAAATCTATAGCATGAGTAAACCAAAAAAGTTTGGAGTTATAAAGCCGGTTATAAGAAGTAAAAAGTCAATAAGAACCATAGTTCCTTCTAACTCTATTTTGTAAGCTAAATTTCATCTCACTCTACTTTCTTGCTTGTAGTCTCATCTGCATCCCCATCACCGGAAGCAGCTGTTTTAGACTCGTCAAACTCCAATAACTGTCGAGGCCAACACCATCATATTAGAATTAGCTACGTATAATAAAAGTTTCCGCACATTTACTTAGGCATAGGTCAACTATTGGGTTGTATTTTATCAATAATAAGTCAAACCGGTATATAACAATTCAATGAGGTCAGGAAGTAGCCGAAAGTGTATTTCTGCTTATAACCTGATAAATTGCTTTTTATTCATAACCCTTGGTTTTTATAATAATATCAAAGACGTCTTTTGACCTGAGAACCCATGTAGCCAACCACTACTACACATTATCCGGAAACAAAAGCAAGAAGGTAGTTTTCATGTAGACATCAAGTCTTACCGGTTTCACATCTCCATTCCATATGCAATGAGCAGCCAAGAACCCGATAACAGCTGGTACAATGTATAACAGAGCGGGCTGAAAACAAAACCAACGATCAGATTACATGCATTACTTTAAAAAGAAACTCTTGGCTTCATTTTTAAAAAGAGTAGTATCTGTTTACAAATACAATCACCAACCTGTGCAGCTTGAAACCAGTTCATGACAACAATTGTAAGGATTACACCAACTGCATATCCGGAGAAAGCACTTTTAAAGTAATTGCTCTTACTCCCTCTTGACACATCAAACCTCAGTGCTAATGCTACAAAAATTCCTGTTGGCCAACAAATATATATGTAAATACAACTTACAAAAAATTGATGGAATTTCCTGATAAATGGCCAAAACACGATCTGCTGGAGTAGTAGGGTGTATCTCGGCCACTAAGAATACCATACCTGGAATTACAATGTCGCCTAAACCAAGCATAGAATATGGGCGTGCAACAACTCTTGTTGGGAAAAGAAGCTGTAGAAGGATTAAAAACGTTGTGTGAGATAACAATCTCAAAATATGGTACACGACACGAACCACCCATTTTAAAGAAAACTTCATACACTACCTTAATAGGAGCATCAAAAGATTTGGCAACACTGACCATCACTGGGGTAAAAAACACCCAGAATATATCATAGAAAAAAAGTCCAACCTGCAGATTAGATCATGTTATCATAAAAAATCCTGTGTTTGAAAAAAATAGAAGGAACAGGACAACTGGAAAGACCAAAAAGAAATCCTTACCAATAGAATGCCACCAGTTTTGAATGAGCCAAGAGAAAGCATTTCAATTCCCTGTAAAATGTGGAAAATATATGATATTAAGTTGGCATCAAATAAAGAATGGTGCGTCTAATATCAAGATGAAAAGCAAAACAAAGAGCAACATCTTAGCATAGATGATAGCTATCAATTTTAAAATGGATTGTAGTTCTATAGTTTCGACTGAGGCTACCCGCTGGTTTGGATCAGAGGTGTATCTGTCTTGTTAAAACGGGGGAATACCTTGAAAAAGCATTCCATACACTCAAGTAATAGACTCCTATGTGAATTATATACAAAAGAAATGAATAATTGGTGTTACTTGTGTATAGGTTTGTGTGCTTTATTATAATGAAGCAACTTAATTATTAAAAATCAATATGATCTTTGTAGTTTCGTATTATTTGATGAAGACCACATGGATACAAAATGAATAACGAAAACAGATCTCACTCTCATATGTTTCACACATTCCAACAGAATTTATTGTATTATGCAACTCCGGAAAGACTTGCAACGATAAACAAGATGTAAAGAGCATCATATTTTAGAAAATTGGTGACGGCTATGTCGCATAAATCGACAGAATATGCTTGCTTGATATAAGTTGAGAATAAGCCCACGTAACTCCACAATGACTGTTCAATAATTTATATCTTAAATTACCCCAAAGGAAGAACCATTCATAAATTAATCCTTGTGAGTGCTTTATTGATAATAGTGAGGTTAAACATTGCATACCAAGAGAATTGCGTACAATTTATATGACATCTTAACTCAGTACATATGGTAAACCAGATTAGAGATGTGATCAAACCTGAATGCAGAATGCAAGTCCCAATATGTTGTTAGCCAGCCAATGCTTCTCTGCAACATACCACACACAAAAGAAGGTCCCAGGAATAGCAGCAACAACTTGAGACCATGTGAACTCAACATCCAAAGGCGCATAAGCTGTAAAAGAGGCGTTTAAATAATAAACATAATGGAAACAGAAATAACATTGTGAAGTCAAAGATATTGTAACCAGATAACAGCAGAAATACACTTAAGAAGCCTAATGATTTCTCGGTTAACAATGCCTTGCAAGTGCAAAAAAAGTTAAAATAGAACTCCACCAGCAATTTTGCCCTTTCTTGTAAAAAACACGTGTCTTTCAAGCTCTCGAAATAAATGGTAATGTTGGTGTCACCAAATGATGTGCTTCTCACATAACATATGAATAACATTATAGACCAGCGTGAAAACCTATAAACTAGGTAAAGCAGCTATTGTGTAAAGAATGCTTACACCGAAAATAAGGGAAATGCCAAGATATAACATCTTCGTTCCACTTGGTAGGTAGAAACCGCCTAATTGCAGGTAAGAGTGTCGCCCTGCGATAAAAGATTAAAATAAGCCGATAAAGGAGTATGATAAGTAAGATTAGCTATACTGATTTAGTCAACGCTAACTGGTGCGGTGACAAAATGGGCGGGTTGTGTGACAGGAAAAAACCGGTGATTTTGGTATGGATCGGGTTGGGTTGACCAAAAACTCTTTGCCAAAAATTCAACTATTTCATAAATCACTAGCGTCAAATATGATTACATACATAAATTATTTTCGCCAAGAATTTAACATTTTAATATACAGATTTAGAAATCTTTACACATTTAACATACACTTTTCGACAATTTTCAACCCAACTTATATGAGGCATATACTTTTTAATTATTGGTTCGAGATATACCATAACCCAAATCAACCCATACGAGATTTGCACCTCTAGTGACAATCATAATAAAACAATTCATACAAAAAAGACATACGAAAGTGCGAGGATGCCAAGCACAAAGAAGTAGGATGTCAGAACTGCATTAACCAAGTCCTTTGACAGGAACTTAAAGAGAAGGAACAAAGACAACAGCATCGCACTGCCAACTAGAGGGAAACGCATGGCGTGTGCCTTAGACATTGTCTCCTGTGAAAAAAAAAATACAGGAAAGATAAATATTCAGACAAAATAGAGACAATCTGGACAGATTCAAAAACGGCGGATGTATACTTACAGTAGGAGGTGTTGATTTAACAGAGCGGTAACAACCCACAAAAACCGCGAGGCATGCAGTCAAGATGACATTTATATTGGGGTCAACCTTCATAACTAGTGGTGCTAACGTTAGACCTGCAACCCCAACACACTATAGTTAGAAAAATCCCCCATAATCCATTAATCCATGACGAGTTAAACAGGAAGTCTTTTAATTGAAAAAACGGAACAAAACCTGCTAGGGCAATATTGGCAACCCTCTCCCCGTTCATCATTGTCGAAACTAAGTGATTTCAGTAGTAATACAGACAAACTCAGTCTTTCGCTAGCTAAATGAAACTAGAATCTGCAACACATATTTTAGACAAGTTAAAAAGAGTATATAAAATCTTACATAAACATAACTTCAATGGATAACCTCATAAGATATAATTAACCCTTTTAACCCAAACCTAAAGAATCACAAGACATTACACCTTCCTTTTTAATAGCTTACTAACCACAGCAAATTGACCGCATAACTTAATAAAACATACCAACTAGATACTTGATGAGTAAATATGCATTCAACAGTAACTTAGGTGAATTACAAGTATGCAATTGTTCACTTAAATTAGATACGATGTAACATAAAACACATAATTTTTTAGCATTTAAGCCATAAAATAGCAATGTACCTTGTTCACTTAATTTAGCATTTTAACCCTAGTACGTGAACTAAAAAGTGTCCAACAAAATGTTACAAACTTTTTAAAAGTGCTCCAATATGCACAGTTTGATTTGATGATGTGTCACATAAAAAACAGTGACTTATGTGATTATGTCACATTTTGGAACTATTTATGAAAATTTGTAACATTTAGTGAGACCCTTTTTACTTTTTTAGTTCACTAATTCAGGTGGGACATTTTTACGTAGTGTTTGGTACGTTGTAATCAAAGCGTAAAAGGAAAAGATTATTACGACGGAATGAAAAATCTTGTTTGTTTACATTTATAAAATGTAATGCTTCATTACAAGGAATGACTCATTACAACAAAATCTACTATTGTGATTCCTTAGGGGTCCCGGTCCCCTACTTATTTTCATCCCATCTTGTAATGGAACCAAAATTACATAAAAGTCCATCATTAACTAACCACATTAAATAAACTTCTTATCATCAATGGGGTATTTTAGTCTTTTTCTTCTTATCGATTCCATTCCGTCTCATCATACAAACCAAACATGATTAATAACGGTAATGAATCATTTACATTACATCATTTATTCTATTACATCGTTTATTCCATTCATTTGACATTTCATTCCGTCCTACCAAACGAACCCTTAATCATGAACTTCCAAACTACTATCAATTAACAACCACCGATTCGAAAGATCCACCACTTATCCTAAAAACGTTGAATCCTATTTAATATATCTTATCAAACAAATAAATTCACCGCATAACTTAACAAAAACATACCAACAATATTTTCAACTTTTCACTAGTAAACATGCATGCATCAGTAACTTACGCGCATCACAACTCACACGCACGCATCCGATCAATCGCTTAAACTCGGCACAACGTAACAGATTTCTTACTCACAATGCATGACTAATAACATAACATTCGCGTTATCGCCTTAATCATTTAAAACACCATATAAATATCAATAAGCCCCTAAGCAATTACATATCCATACATTCAATTGTAACTAAACTAATAAAATCAGATCCATAACCAATTAACTTCAATCACAAACCCTAACTAAAACATAACATAATTTAACCGTAAAAAAAAAGCAGTAACATAAAATTAACCGATCGATAACAAATTAGAGCAAATTACGCTATAAGAATTGGGGATTTTTGTACTGAAATGTAATTAGGGCAAAATTAGATCGGAAAGTGAAGGAAATTATACCTCTGATGACGGAGAAAGTGATAACTGTGAATCGCCGGAAGGCTTCCGGTGATGGTGGTGGTTTTGAAGTGGTTTAAGTTTTGGTATTTTGGTGTTTATGTAGTCTACGTTTAGTCTTTGGGTAGTAAATGCTGTATTTATTACTGTTATATTTTGTTATTATATTACTGTATGTTTGGGTAATGTTATTGTGTTATAAAAATATTACTCCCTCCTCATATTTATTGTTTATGTCCCACTATAAGTGTCCACAATGGTATCTTTGCTTGTCCCATATTAAGTGTCCAGGGAATATTTTCAACCAATGAGAAGAGACTTTAGTGGGTAATAGTGATATTTGATTGGTGAAGAGTGTAGTTGGCCCCACTTTCCTAAAACTTTGTGCAAATGGAAAGTGGACACTTATAGTGGGACGGAGGGAGTACTCACGTCTCATATTTATTGTTTACTTATTCATTTTGAATTGTCTCAAATTAATTATTCACTTTCAAAAATAGATAAAAAATATAAATTAAGTTTATCATGTTACTCTCATTTAACATTATTATTACAAGAGGTGAGATCATTGCAGAACCTAATTTCTTTAAAGAACAAAAGAGCCAATCATGACCTTTCATTCCGATTTCTGATTAATCTATACTATCACAAAGGAAGGGCAGAAATGTAAATATATAAAACCACTTTCCACCATTTTTTTTAAAATAACATATCTTGCAAACGGTAAATCTTCAAACTACGAAAAATACGCCATTGCGACGAGAATTAAATTATCTTTCTATAGACATGCTATTTTATATATTTTCGACGAATTTTTTTTTTCAAAATTTTCGTCCAGAAAAATCACGCGTGATTTTTAAAAATCACTTGTGATTTGTTATTTTTTGGATTCATAGAATTTTTGCCTAAAAATCAATTGTGAATATGTTCTTTTTTTATTTATAAAATCATTTATGACACCAACATACATAACTCTTCATATGCCGTAAAATCACATGTGATTTGAGGATAAATTACATGTGATTTGCTGATAAATCACTAGTGATTTAAGTTTGATTTTAAAAGGCCAATCTACTCTCACTTCCCCAAAAACCAAACATTGATGAATGTTTCCATTTATTATTTACTAGGCCCACAACGGTCACATAAAGAACACCACAAAAACCAGTATGTAAATACTCTATGTATTTCTAGAACATGCGAGACAAAAGTACTCAGACTTATACCAACTTCAATCTCCTTAAACCAAATCACATATATCACACTCATTAACAACCCGTTAAACCAAATCACATTTCATCACATTTCCAGATCCAATCACCACCGTCCCAAACACCCCAGACACTGAACACTTCTTCCCCGAACCAAACCAATCTCCGAGATCCGCAAAATCCAATCCCAAACACACTCCCAAATCCGTCATTGATTCGGATGTGAATAACGTTTCTGTTTGATCGAGTTGTTTTTTTTGTGAACTCGAACTCGAAACGTCCGGAAGGTTCGGGTGAGGCGACAAAACCTTTTGATTTTGAGGATGATGATGATATCATGAAATGGATAGGACCAGCTGGAGCACTGTAGAAGAAACCAGTTGGACGAGTTGTACGACCGGGTGAGGACGGAGCGCTGACGAAAGGTGTGGAGCACGCGCTGTCGAAGTTGTCGGAGAATGTGATGACTTCTGATGATTCCATTTTTGTTGTATGGAGTGAGTGGGTGAGTGAGTGGGTGAGAAAGAGAATGAGGGATTGTACCGTAACTGCATGTGTTTAGTTTTAAATGATATGACAAAAGTGCCCTTCAATAGTTAATTATATTAAAATAATGATTAATCTAGACCTTTAGATTTAAAATAGATTGATGGTTGAGATCTCTTAATTTGATCTTTAGATAATTATCGTTCTGCATTTAACTTTATTATTACAAACTTTAAAAAAGTTAGAAAGTAATTGGTTAAGGTAAAATTGTCATTGGGAAAAAAGTAAGAAAAAATTTGTAATAATCATGTTTTTTCTTAAACTGTGTATATTTTATTTGTGAACAATAATTTTAAAACGAAGAGAGTATAAAAACTAGAGTATCCACAAATAGCGACAAATAGTGTGAAATTATTGTTAACCGTTTTGTTGTTTTGTCACTTTTGTGTTATGACGTGAAATAATTAGTATTATTATATTTTTTTTCAAACTTTTAACTTTCACTACGATAAGAATTTTCAACTCGTACATTAGTTCTTCTTTGAGGTTTTCACTTTTTATTTTGTGTAAACTTCAAATTATGTCCTTAACGTTTGTCATTTTTGCGAGAAATACCCCTGAAAAAAAATATGCTAGTTGTGTACCTAACGTTGGACTTTTTGCGAAGAATGCTCCTGAGGACGCACTGTAGTTGCAAAATCGCATTTTTTGCTAACGATCGTTACAAAATCCTGTTAGTTAGTCCTCACGTGCGTTCCACGTGAGGTTATTTTGGTCATTTCACTTTTTCCGCTATTTCCCACACCTGCTACCTTCCCCAGGCACGAAAATCCACAAGGACATTTTTTGCAACTAAACTCACTCGTGTATAAACCAATCAAATCACATACACAAACACATTCTATCTTGTTTCAATGATCAAATCACACACCGACAGCACACATACCATGGTAGTGGTTTCTCCACTTTGGCAGATTCGAACTCCCGATTTCCCGACCCATGAGCTTGGTTCTATCTACGGTAAGCTTAGATGTTTTAAGTTTTCATTTCTTTTTCTTATTCAAACATGCATGTGTACATTGTAGGTTATGTGATTTTCAAACATTTAAGTTGTTATTTGTTTTTCTAACCATATTCTAATGGTACATTGTTCACTCTGAAAATCCACCACAATGGGCTCTTTACAAATCCACCAAACCGAAGATATCGGTTCGGACATATAGCCTATGTTGACCTGATTAATGTTGAGTATTTCTTCATTCAGCAGTTTGTTGGGATCAGGGCCGGTCCTGAGTTTTCTGCTGCCCTGGGCGAGCCGGTCGAAAAATGCCCCTTTAAAACAAACAACCAACTAGTCTTTAGTTTAGAACCTAATCAAGCTAGCGTCTCATTCCCACGCCGAATGTTATTTGATAAATAAACCGTTACAATAAAATGTTACAAAATATCTTCCAAGTTAAATATTACGTTTTGTAAAGCTAAGTTAACTCTGGTTTTCTTTCCGGTTCGGGTTATTCAATATTGGTTTAGTTTCTCAAAATTCATTTGATTTTGAGATATCATTTAAAAATTAGTGTACACAACTAAAATCTTGCGTTTATGTACTAAATATTTGAAAATGATCGATTATGTAAAACCAATACATGCCTAATGCATGAATCACTTGTATAATTGTATTATGTAATTTCTCTTTCCAAATTCTCATTAATCTTTTTTTTTTAAATCAACCAATCGACTTTTTTTTTTTTTTTTTTTTTTTAAATCAACCAATCGAATTATTAGGTACATTTGTAGACATGATTAGTAGGCACATCAATCATTTTTCAACGATCAAAACTAGCTTAACTTCTAATATTTTACCAATTACTATAATAATTTACTACCTTGACTTATATAACAAGGATTAAAAAGCTAAGTGTCTAGTTATAGGACATTAAATAAAGAAAGTATATGTAACTACTAATTTAAATAGATGTTTACATATAGCTATAAAAAAATTTGTTACTGCTAGTTGATAACAAATTCTGGACTAATAAATTTAAAGTTAATGAAAAATGAAAAGTAATGAAGTGATGTAGAAATAAAATTTTAAAATAAACTAAAATAACTTAAAAACAACAAAGTTTGAGTATGACCTAAATAGTAAATACTATGGGTAAAACACAACTCATCAGTCATTACCTCTCTATAGTCTTTTCATGTTGACTTTTTATCTTTCTCCTCCTTCTTCATCCCCTATTTTTTTCAAGCGACTGTATATTTCTCCGGTGATTTGGTGAACATAATTTTTTTCGAAATATTGCATCTTTTTCCATTTATGTCTTCTATATTCTACTAGGCATCATGTTATCATCAAAAAACAAGCTTCATCATATAAAATCAATTCACAACATCAAAAATTCGATGCCCTCTATTTATGTGCTGCCATGGGCCGTCGCCCGCGCCGCCCATAGCCAGGGTCGGCCCTGGTTGGGATGTTAGACGAGCTAGGATTAGGGGATGATAGTATTATGTTCACACATTTTAGGATCCCTGGAGAAACTTAAGATCATGGGTTGGTCCGATTGATCAGTGAGGAAGATGTCATGACATTGTTGAAATACGTGCCTCGATTTAAGGAAATAGAGGTTTACATGAAGATGGTTTTTCATCAGTCGAGCAGCATTTGTTGAACATAAGGAATAGTCGTGGTAAGGCTATTGTGATTGAAGATATAGATGATGGTGATGTCGTAAAGGAATCTGAGAAAGCTGAAGATTTGTGTTTGCTAGAGTGGCATGGTGCTACTGAAATGGGAAATGAGGGAAAACAGGTTGATACTTCAACTCATGCTTCATCTAGTAAGGTTGGATTCAGGGATGATGAGAATGCCTTTTTTGTAGATTTGGATGATGAGCTTTTTTTTCTTTTTTTTGGTAACCATAAGCTTCTTTTTTTTTTGGATGATGAGCTTCTTATTCCAACACCATGGTCTGATGAAAGAAAGAACAAAATAAGGGAAAAAAGGTTGAGTGGTGAGTACAAGTTCATAAACATCTTGATCGAGATGGAATTCTTAATAAACGATGGGTATGAGAAGATGAAGGAGAAGCTAAGCCAAGAAACTGAGGACAGTCAAGAAAAGGTTGTGGCAGATATTAATCAAACGCTTGGCAACATTATAGAGAAACTTAGTCAAGAGGATGTTGAAAATGGTATGGGTGAACCTGAACTTGAACATGGTTCGGAATGTGAGTTGGAGACAGGGATACAGGATGATTTCTTCCACCAAGAAATTGAAGTTGATTGGCAAGATGATCCAGTATACCATGGACTTTATTAACATTCAGAGATTGATTGATAACATCAAATAATCCTGACTTTTTAGTGTCAATTTCCCCCTAATATGCTCATTATTTGTATAATTTTATATGGATATATACTTTGATTTCTTTATATTTCATTTCCAGGTTATAAATGAGCATAGGAGCAAAAGAGACGCGGATTTGGAAAAGCACTTGCAAGATTATACAATTTAGTATGCTTAGAAGAAGTTATGGCGTAACTCTACTCTCCACTTACGCCGTAGCTAAGAAGTTATACATGAAGACCAAGTCAACGTTGATCAAGGATTACGGTGTAACTACAACAAGAGGTTATGCCGTAGCCATTAGAAGACTTAGAAGAATTTCGAGACAAAGAAGGCTACGTCGTAACCAACACATGAGGTTACGACGTAAATATTACACAGTATGGGGTTCAAGTTATTGCTGAGATTATGACGTAACTACGTAAGAAGATTACGACGTAAAGGAAAACCCTAAGAAGATTACGGCGTAACCATGCATGAAGATTACAACGTAATTGTTGCCCCGAAGATTACGACGTAACTGTCCATCTAAGTTACGCCGTAACTATCACTAATGGATAAGATCGTCCAAGGATTGCACTAGTTACGGCGTAACCACAACTCAAGGTTATGCCGTAGCATTGACGGGCCTATAAATACCAGCCCTATTTTCTGCATTTTACACATCTTTCACACCACCAAAAGTCCGAAAACGAAGTAGGGTTCCACAAAGACGATCTCCAGCAGCATACAGAGCATTTTACAAAAGAGTGATCACGCCATAACATCCATAAGTTTTAGTGATTTGTATTTTAATTACATTTTCGATTCTATGTCTTCCATTACCATGCAAAACATTGAATCATTTGTACTTTTCAATATGATCGGCTAAGTACCTTTGGTGCTAGCCTAGTTATGATTCCTTAATAGTTTTGATTATGTTTTCGTGCTTTTATTATTGCTTCTAGTGTGTGCATGCTTACTTTTTCGTTAGATCCTCTAGTTTCGGTAGTTTTGAAGAGCGGTTGTATGTAGTACACTAGGAGAATTGACCAGAGGACCCTAGAGTAGTAGGTTACGAGGGTTGGTAAGAATTGACCAAAGGACTACCAATCCCTTTGTGTGCGAATTGACCAGAGGAGCACCTTTCGTGTTAGATGAACTTAAGAAGTTAGATGTGTGGTTTAAGATCCGAAAGGCTGGATCACACAAAGAATTAATCTAGCATGTAGCGGCACTTAATGACTCAAACTAGTCTACCTGTAAGCCTTGACAGTCATAAGGATTCAGACCTTTGGTGTCCTGGTAGGATTCTAGGGAGATAGGCTAGGCGAATTGAACCAGAGGAGTCTAGTGATTCTTATGCCCCACTTGAAGCGACATGAAGCTTAATTAGAAAACATAGTCATTGCATGATAGGATGAGTAACTAGGTTAGTAATCTTTCTCCCTATTGTTTTACAACTCAATTTAATTTCCGCATTTCATTTATGTTTATTAGTATTATTAATCAAACAAATCATAAACCCCTTTAAAACGTGACATAGACTTAAGTTAGAATCCAGATACACATAGCTCTTGGGACGACCTCGGATTTACTGATTACTACACTACACACGACCGTGTACACTGCTCGAGAGTGCATAAGGTAGACCATAGGTAGACGAGACTTTTAGAAATATTAAAACCTGCTCAGAAATCTTGCATCAAGTTTTTGGTGCCGCTGCCAGGGAGCTATATTAGGATTTTTAATTTTAAGTCAATTTTTAATGTATTATTCTTCTAATCTTTTCTAATGTCAGGATACAAAACTCGGAGTTCTAGACCGTTCCTAGCCACACTATACGACAATCCAGAAAGGCAATTTTGGGTTAAAAGAAACAACACCCCAATCTATGTCCATAATATTTTCTCGTTTTACGAATCTGAACATTCATAGTCTAAAGCAGAGTCAAATGAAGAGCCCAACGTTAATGGACTTACCATGGAGCAATATTTGGGTAGGACTAACATGAACTGCAAAAGAAATTTTGATACAGCACCTAACCTTGGAACAGATGGATTTTCTACCCCTAGTCAATTCATCCAGGAATTACATAACATACAGTTTTCTGGAGAAAATAATGAGGATGTTCAGGAGCATGTGGAGGAAATCCTATCCTTATGTTGCCTTTATAATATCCCTAATATCTCCAGGTATTCCCTTATGCTCAAGGTATTTCCAATGACCCTCACAGGAACAGCAAGGAGATGGTTCAGTAGGCTTCCTTCAGAATCAAAGGCATGATGGGATCATCTCCGAAGAGTGTTCGTGAAACAGTTCTGTCCACCATCTAAGATAACTAGGCTACAAAATAATATCCGCCAGTTTGTGCAAGAAAGAGAAGAGACGTTATATCAAGCTTGGAAAAGATATAATGAACTTCTGTACCGATGTCCAATGCACGACCTCAATAAGCATCAAATGATTTATGTAGTTTACAAAGGACTGGATGCCGAGACTCGCCAACTTCTAGACTCTCAAAGACCAATTCCAGGGATGATGGAAGATAAAGCCTGGGATTCAATTCAAAGAATGGCCGACCACTGTCATAAATGGCATATTGAAACTGGATATGGACCTAGGGATAATTTTGAACATAAAGTTATGAAGACAATGATTAAGAGAGAGAACGATTATGGGGTGGAGTTCGAAAGAAGAAGACAATAGAGAATTGAGGCAGGGGAAGCTCAAAGGAAGGAGGAAGTAAAGAGCATGGTTGGTAAAAAAGAAAGAGTTAGCATTGAGGAGCTAGTTTCGAGGTACATTAAGGAATCAACCAAGAGGCAAGCACGAGAGGAGGAAATGATGATAAAGTTTGCTGAAAGTACCATTTCATCACTTAAGGCTCATGATATTGGGATTAAAAAACCTCGAGAAGAAGGTGGAACAATGCGCCCAAGCCATAAAAGATTGCTTGAGCAAGCAAAACAAGAGAGTTGATGAAGAGATTGTCAATGCGGTGAAAATCGAAGAAACTAAGTTAGTTACGACTAAGGAAACTCCAAGTGAACCAACTACTTTCTCCGAGAAGGTCAAAAGGAGACTTGTCAATGAACAGCTCATACTTGATGACTTGGGAAATCATCCAGTTAATTTACCTTTGGTTAATTCAATTAAAAATAAATCTAACGAAATTCAATTTGTACAGGAATTAATCGACATGAAAGGTAGCTTGGAAGAAATAGCATCGGTGAAGCTAAATGCTAGGTGCTCAACTATTTTGAGGAATGAATTACCACCTAAGGAGAAAGACCCAGGTAGTTTCACTCTTGCATGTCTTATCGGTAACCTTGAAATATGTAATTGTTGGGAAATATATTTTCATAGATTTGATGGTACAAAACAAGAAGAATGAAACATGAAGAAATACTGAAATGATAAGCAAAATACGCTGAGTAGATACTGCTGCTGGTACAAAACATATTCTGAAAACAGAACTGTTCCTGCTTGTAGTGTATCTGTTCCTGCTGGCATGCTTCTGCTGGTAGTGTAATTGTTCCTGCTGGAAGTACAAATGAAGCTGCTGCTGATCAGTGAGTCATACTGCTGCTGGATGGATAAGAATGGAGAAGATATTATTTGTATCAAAGTCAAAGATGTACAAAAGATAATATCTTAGATATTTGATCAGTCAACAAGTTGTATACACAAAGATATATGTTGTATCTTATTGACGGACAGATGTAATACCAAGTAGATGACAAGGCTTATCAATTTTTAAATGATCTCCTTTGTTTTATAAAAGGGAGATCATACCCTTAGATAAAAAGTGTGTGTCACTGTGTTACGTGAACACCAAGGTGCTTCATACTTACAAATTACAACAACACAAAGTTTTGTTAAAATGTAAAGCATCAAAAAGAGTGTGTGTGGGAAACATCAGACATGAGGTCTGATGAACATTGGACATGGGGTCTAATGTTGTTAGGTTTGTTTAGCCTCAAAGTAATCAAGGTTTTCTTTGATCTCTGTAACTATTGAGAGTAACCGTATTACTATTGATCAAGTAGTATTGGGGATAAGTTTAATAACAAAGAGAAAGTTTGGCAAAAACCTTGTTGTGATAGTATTGTTTCTTTCATAGAATATTCCGTCAATATTATCATTGTGCTCATCATAGTTCACCCTAGATCAAAAGGTTTAACAGCCTTGAGCCCATAAACGATCACGTAAACTCGTTGTTAGTTTAGTAACCTCTAAAACGAGTTTCCACAGGTGGTATCAGAGCGGGGGGCTCTGGATCTAGGAAAAGAAAAGGTTTTAGCTAAAGAAAGAAGAAAAATTCGTTTTTGCTTAAATTTTTCGCAACTTTCTGCAGAGCAGTTTTGCAAAGGCTATAACTCCTTCGTTAACCGTTGGATCGGGCTGAAATTTTTGTTGAAGGTTCTTGGTATATCAAGGTAGATTCTCACCGGAGGGATCTTCAATCTGAGCCTTAGGTTGCAAGATATGCATCGTTGAAAACTGCTGCAGAAACAGTTGAGGTATGGTCGAATTTTTGGTTTTCTTTCAAAGTTCACACACAAAGGGGAAGAATCACACACAGAAGAGAGTTGGTTCTTAAAAGATAAAAAGGCTTGTTTATCAATTTATTATTGGTGAAAAAGGTCATTTGTTGCTTATTTGAAGTTGAGGTTGAATTTTTCAAAATTGTGTTTTATCATATCTTTGGCAGAAAAGATAACTTGTTTGTGCTGCAATTTTATATGACTACGAATTGACAAACACTTAAAGGAGTAACGTTGTAGTGCTCAGTGTCTCATAGAAGATGAGTTTATTGTCAAGAGATTGAGGTCTCTCTATACATGGGTATACGTTCGAAGTCAGTTTTAGTACAAGATATAGGACACAAGGATGGTTTATTCAGCTTCATCAACAAGTTGGTAATGGTTGGTTTTTCTTCATCAGTCATAAAAGCCTACAGAAATGGAGATTCGAATGTTAACATATGGGTTTCTGGGGAAGCTTAAATGTTCAAGTGTTTAACCATTTATTGTATTTATGCAACACCACAAGGGAAAGTTATTGATTTTTATTACTGTTGATTAGTATTGCTACTGATGGTTTAAAATTTTGATTTCTCAAGTTCATTTTTAGTGCGGAAAGCTTAATGGAGGGTAATTTGAGATATTAGAAGGATAGATTGGATTTGTAATATTAGTTTGTAGTTGTAAAGATCATATTTGTAATATTCTCTATTTGTTGATAACAAAAAGGGGAAGAGAAGTGGTGGATAGCATAGATTAAGGGGAAGACAGTATAGTGTCATTCATGGTGAGATTTAATTATCTCAATTTCTCTACTTCGTCTAGGGAAATTCGTACAAGAACGTATTTGTTTTGTAATCATCAAATAGGGGAAGATTGTTGGGAATTATATTTTCATAGATTTAATGGTACAAAGCAAGAAGAATGAAACATGAAGAAATACTGAAATGATAAGCAAAATACGCTGAGTAGATACTGCTGCTGGTACAAAACATATTCTGAAAACAGAAATGTTCCTGCTTGTAGTGTATCTGTTCCTGCTGGTCTGTTCCTGCTGGTAGTGTAACTGTTCCTGCTGGTAGTACAAATGAAGCTGCTGCTGATCAGTGAGTCATACTGCTGCTGGATGGATAAGAATGAAGAAGATATTATTTGTATCAAAGTCAAAGATGTACAAAAGATAATATCTTAGATATTTGATCAGTCAACAAGTTGTATACACAAAGATATATGTTGTATCTTATTGACGGACAGATGTAATAGCAAGTAGATGACAAGGCTTATCAATTTTTAAATGATCTCCTTTGTTTTATAAAAGGGAGATCATACCCTTAGATAAAAAGTGTGTGTCACTGTGTTATGTGAACACC